>OY856414.1:217351333-217978000 GCA_963693085.1 Alisma plantago-aquatica | reverse complement strand
CCATCTTTTCGACGAGGAGGACGACAAAGGTGTTTCTGACCTAAGCTACATTGACGGCGCGACTATTGCATCTTGCCCATCTTTCCGACGAGGAGGACGATGAAGGTGTTTCTGACCTAAGCTACATTGATGTCGCGGCTATTGCATCTTGCCCATCTTTCCGACGAGGAGGACGACGAAGGTGTTTCTGAACTCATCTGAACCCTATTTGGCTGTCGTCTGAGTATCAGGTGAACATATTGATAATCATTAGTTGAAATCGTTGCTATTCAAGTGTGTCTGTCCAACTTCAAAATCTGATTTGTAATGTGTATACTGATTTTCCAAGAGAATGTTGATTTGTAATGTGTACACCGATTTTTCTATTCAAGTGTGTCTTTCCAAATTTGAAATCCGTTTTATTTTGATTTGTACTTTGGGATACTAATCTATCTATACTGATTGACTTATAGTAGAAAATACAAAAGAATGTGTATTCATCTCTCTGACTCTTGTATTCACAATGTGTTTTCTTCTCTCTGTCTTTTGTATTCACAATGTGTATACATTTCTCTGACTTTTGTGTTTGAAATAAACCCAATTTTGTGTTTTCATTTTTCATTTTTGAAGCAATTACTCGTTTGTTGTGCTGGGTTACTCTTCCGCCTGACAGAGTTAGTCTCTGTTGTTTCAGGGTTACTCCTCTTTCCTGCTGAGTTACTTCGGTGTATTTGAACTAATCTGAACCTTATTTGGCGGTCGTCCGATTATCAGGTGAACATATCTATAGTCATCAGTTTCAAATCCTTGCCCTTTTTTCTGCTGTTGTGAAGCTCACTTGAAAATCTACATATAAACTTATTTGTACAAGTTTCCTATCTGTATTTTCTTTTTCAATTTAAGTGTTTAGGTTCAACTTGGAAATCTATTTTATTCTGATTTGTAATTTGGAATACAAATCTTCCTTCAGTTACTCGTTTGTTATGATGAGTTACTCTTCGGCCTGATAGAGTTACTATCTGCTGTTTCAGGTTTACTCCTCTGTACTGCTGAGTTACTGCTAGACGTTGTAATGGATCCCAGCCTTGATACAGATGCTGCCAATTCAAATGTTGGCCCTGATAATGATAATGCTAATTCTTATCCATCTGTTGGTGCTTCCACTCTACCGTCAGCTACAGTTCCTAAAATTGGTCTCCACTTTGGAAGTTTAGATGAAGCTATCTCATTCTATTCTAGCTACGCTGGCATGATTGGTTTTAATATCAGGAAAGATGACAACATGTATGAACGGGGAACTAAGATTCTCATTGCCAAAGATCTGGTTTGTGACAAGCAGGGTATAATGGGCCGTTCTAAGAGGTCAAGAGGGCTTTTGAGCCCCGTTTGTGATGAAGTGGGTAAGTTGCAAGAAAATATGTCTAAGAAGCACAAGCGATCTGTGAAGAGGTGTGGTTGTGGAGCCATGATCCGATTCACACTAGACAACTTCTGGGCCCCGTTTGTGATGAAGTGGGTAAGTTACAGGAAAATATGTCTAAGAAGCACAAGCGATCTGTGAAGAGGTGTGGTTGTGGAGCCATGATTCGATTCATACTAGACAAGTCCTCATCCGCGTGGGTTGTGACTGCCTTTGTTGAGGAACACAACCATGATCTTGTTGATGATGCACATCTCCGTTACCTGAAGTGTAACTCATCTCTTGATGAAACTCAAAAAGATATGCTTTCTTCCATGAGCCAAGCTAACATACCTGTATCGAGACAAATTGCATTGATGGCATCGGAGTCTGGCGGCTATGAAAATCTGACATTTACTAGAAGACAAGCTCATGGACACATCAGTAGCAAGAGGAAAGAGTCGGCTAAGTACGACGTCGATATGGTCTTGGATCGGTTTGACAAGTTTAAGGTACTCGATCAGAAATTCTTCTATACAGACCAAAACGATCCTGATTGTTGCTTGACTCATCTGTTTTGGGCTGATCCTGTTTCTGTTGAAGACTGCGTGTTGTTTGGCGATGCGATAGTTTTTGACATCACCTACTGCACCAACAAGTATTCGATGGTTTTTGGAATGTTTGGTGGTGTTGATCACCATCGTAAGACGGTCTTGTTTGCTTCAGCTCTTATGATTGATGAGAAGTACGAGTCATTTGTCTGGGTTTTCAAGCAGTATCTACTTTGTTTTGGCAAAGAGCCGGTGTCCATCATAACCGATAAAGACCCGGCTATGAATGTTGCTATCCTTACTGTTTTTCCAAATTGCAAGCATCGGTTCTGCAGCTGGAACATCCTACAGAAGCTTCCCTTTAAGCTTGGTGGTGTTCCTAACAAGGAGCAGATCATAAGCTCCTTGAATGATTGCATGTGGAATGTGGATGATGTCGGAATATTTGAAGAGAGGTGGCATTATGTTGTTGAGGAGTATGGTCTGTCGTCCATTAATTGGCTGTCTGACATGTATGCTATGCGTTCAGATTGGGTTCCGTGCTATATGCAGTCTTCCTTCTTCGCGGGCATGAGGACAACGCAAAGGAGCGAGAGCTTGAATGCGTTCATTAGAAGCCATGTGAATAGTAAGAAGACTCTATTTGAACTTGTATGCTCATTGGAGACTGCTTACTCTCATGTATGGGAGATTGAAAATTTCAAAGACTTTGAAGACGAGTATAGTAATCTCCCTTTGTCATCACTGTGGCCTCTGGAGGAGTAGATGAGAGGTATATACACAAAGTCAATTTTTAAGATATTTCAGAGTGAGGTTCATCAAAGCATGATATATAATGTAAAGGAATCTTCAGAAGGTGTGTTTGAAGTGTATCGTGTCAGTGACCTTGGATCTGCCCGCATCTTGAAGAAAAATCCATCGAGTGAGATTGTTTATTACAACTGTTACATGTTGGAATTCAAAGGTATCCCTTGCAGGCACATCCTATCCTATTAAGAGTCGTGACTTTTGCACTCTTCCCGAGCCATACATATATAAGAGGTGGACCAAAGGCTACAGAGAACATCCTTTGATTTTTGGCAAAGCGGCAGTTAGTCATCTATCCACTGGGAGGACTCTTAAGCTTGTCTCTGCCTGCAATTCTATTGTGAACATAGCGTGTAGGAACAACGCTGTAGATATTTTCCATGAAAAACTGCTAGCATTGAGAAAGGAGTTATTAGAATTGGATGTCGCTGATAGTTGTGCAGATGCAGGTGCTGGTGTAACTGCTTCAAATACAGCTTCTTCTTCAGCTTTCAAGGTTCATATCCCCAATGTTTGCAAAACTAAGGGGAGACCCAAATCCACAGATGTGAGGTTTAAATCTGGAGTTGAGATTGCCCAGTCTAAAAGAGAGAGGCAGTGCAAGAATTGCTTAGAGTTTGGTGTTAACCATGACAGCAGGAACTGTCCTAAGAAGTAGTGCATTATATGATTGGGATTTGCTGCTACTATTTCTACTGCTCGTGTTCTGGTGATGTTGCTGCTGCTATTGATGTATATGTGGTTCTATCTTTTTTAGTGGAGTTTGTAGTTGATTAGTGTGTCAGTGAGGCATGTTCAAATCTGTAATGGGGTTGTTCTTTTTGTGTAGTTTTATGAAAGTGATTTTGTAACCTTCTAAGTACTTCACTTGTGTTTGTAATCTATCTTGTGCTCCAACAGTTGTATGTATAGTCTGAATATGTTACACAGAATGTTTTCTGATCAATTGTTATTCTTTTTGAATAATATGTGTTTGTCTTTGTGTACAATGGATACTCTTAGTGTTGTCACAGTTACTCTTATTGTTGTCATAGTTACACTGCGTGTTTCACAGTTACTCTTATTGCTGTTAGAGTTACTCGTAGGGTTGTCCCAGTTACTCGCAGTGTTTTTCCAGTTACTCACAGGCTATTTTTTCACAGTTACTCTAACTGCTATTTGAGTTACTCGTAGTGCTCGTTCAGTTACTCGCATTGTTTTCATAGTTACTCGTAGTGTTTCACAGTTACTCGCAAGATTTTTCAGTTACTCGTAGGGTTGGGTAAGTTACTCAGTCTATTTGAGTTACTCACAGGGTTTTTTCAGTTACTCGCGTGCTTTTTTTAGTTACTCGCAGTGGTTTTTCAGTTACTCACAGTGTTTGTTCAGTAACCTTCGAAAGGGTTTTTTTCAGTTACTCGCGTGCTTTCTTCAGTTACTCGCAGGGATTGTTCAGTTACTCACAGTGTTTTTTTCAGTTACTCGCGTGCTTTCTTCAGTTACTCGCAGGGGTTTTTCAGTTACTCACAGTGTTTTTTTCAGTTACTCGCGTGCTTTTTTCAGTTACTCGCGTGCTTTTTTCAGTTACTCGCAGGGGTTTTTCAGTTACTCACAGTGTTTGTTCAGTAATAGTAGGAGCATAATGAGTAACTGTATCAGGACTAAGAGTAATAGTAGGAGCACAATGAGTAACTGTGACAATACTAAGAGTAACTGTGATAAAACAAAAAGTAACTCTAGCGTTCAAAACTAACTTTATTAAAGAAGGAACCAGAAAAGTGAAGAAAAGAGAGCACAGTGCACAGAGCTATAAAGATATGTACAAGAGTCTACTGTACGATGTAAATGCACAGACACAAAGAACAGTGCACTGTTGTGTCGTCAGAACAGCACAGAGCACTGCTGGTATCTTTGCAACACCAACAGCACAGAGCACTGCTGCCCATATTTGCAACACCAACAGCACAGAGCACTGCTGCCCATCTTTGCAGCACCAACAACACAGTGGGGGGCTTTCAGATCTTCAACATCTCCATCCTCCACGGCACCCTCGACGTCCACCTCTTCTTCATCCGCGACTACTACGATTTACAGAAGCGACAGTTTTATAGAAGAAATCCCGACAGCCCCCTTAACATTTCAGTAGCACCCCCTTTGACCATCTCCTCAGGTCGAAACCTCTTCATCACCACCGGCTGTGAAGCCTACCGAGTACTACTGCCCATCTTTACAGAGTACTACTGCCCATCTTTGCAGCACCAACACAAACAACCTACCTTCTTCCCAGCCAACTTCTTCACAACATACCTTCTTCACAGCCTACCATGGAGCCGTTCATCCATCCCATCAACTACACCATTGACGACAAGACAATGGAATCCATTCTACTTCCTATAGAATGGAACCATCTCCATTTTCACATCAAACCAGGCAAGACCACCTTCCTAATCGGAAACCAGACATTCCAGATAACCCTTATGCAGAATAAAAATGGGTCACTTTCAACTGCTAAGGGCTGGAAAAGGATGATCACACAGTTCAGTATTCGCAAAGGTTGGATCATCTTCCTCAAGCCAACTGATCACCAGACTATCACAACATGGATCACATATCAGTTCTTAGAAACACCAACTGAGCTTATTCCGCTCTTCAGAATGCCTGGCGATGAAGTATACTCTGGATCGGATGACTCCGCAGATCAGCTCTTTGTTAGGGACAAATACCAAGCAGCGTCGGGATCAGCTATAAATCCCATTCAGGTTGACTCATCCACAACAGCAGACACCTCAACATCTGCAGAAGACACTGCTTCTTCTTCTATCTAGCCTTCCTTTCACAAATAGGTATGCACCGACACCCTTTTCTCTTAGCCTTTTGGTCGATAATCTTCCCCATCACTATCTATAACGCCCCCAACCATCCTGGGCTCAAAACCTATTTACGACTCATGGGTAAATCCTTTGCAGGTTCACTCATTTACAATAGTTATGAACTTCTCAGATACGAACGTGTGTTTTGGCTTGATGTCTATGCTTTGCAATGGAGGGAATTGTGTGCATGATATCTATTGCCAGGGATGGATCCGACCCCCTGAGCTATTTGATTTTTATGTTTAGTTGATGGACTTCTTTATAGCTGATCTGGATGTATTTTTCTGTATTTTTATGTTCAGTTGATGGACCTTCTTTATAGTTGATCCGGTTGTATAATATATAACATTTTATGTTTTGAATGTTGTAATCTTGAATGTTTAGCTGTAGTGTTTTTGTCTGATTATATATACTTTCAGTTAGCATCTGGTTGTATAATACATATAAGTTACTTAAGCATTACTATCAGTTAAGTAATTTGCAGTGCGTCTTTAGTTACTCGTAGGATAGTTACTCGCATGACAGTTACTCGTAGGACAGTTACTCGCAGTGTTTTCGCAGTTACTCTAACTGCTATTATAGTTACTCACAAGATTTTTTCAGTTACTCGCAATATTGTCATAGTTACTCACAGTATTGTCACAGTTACTCGCAATGTTTTTTCAGTTACTCGGAGTTTTTTTCAGTTACTCAGAGTGTTTTTTCAGTTACTCGGAGAGGGTTCAGTAACTCACATGGTTGTCCAGTTACTCACATAGGGTTCAATTACTCGTATGGTTGTCACCAATACATGTTTGTTGTTCAGTTACTCACACGGTTGTTCAGTTACTCACAGTGTTGATACAGTTACTCGCAACGTTTGTTCAGTTACTCGCAGCGTTTGTTCAGTTACTCACAGTTTTGGTTCAGTTACTCACAATGTTTGTTTAGTTACTCAGAGCAGTTGTTCAGTTACTCACAGGGTTGTTTAGTTACTCGCATTGTTTTTCCAGTTACTCAGAGAGGGTTGTTTAGTTACTCACAGTGTTTGTTCAGTTACTCGTAGAGGGTTGTTCAGTTACTCACATGCTATTTGAGTTACTCGCAGTGTTTTTCCAGTTACTCGGAGTGGTTGTGACAATTACTCGCATTGTTTGTTCAGTTACTCGGAGAGGGTTGTTTAGTTACTCGCAGTGTTTATTCAGTTACTCGCAGAGGGTTGTTCAGTTACTCATAGTGTTTGGTCAGTTACTCGTAGAGGGTTGTTCAGTTACTCGCAGACTATTTTGAGTTACTCGCAGTGTTTTTCCAGTTACTCGGAGTGGTTGTGACAGTTACTCGCATTGTTTGTTCAGTTACTCGGAGAGGGTTGTTTAGTTACTCGCAGTGTTTGTTCAGTTACTCGTAGTCCTTTTTTAGTTACTCGTAGTCCTTTTCCAGTTACTCGTAGTGTTTTTCAGTTACTCCAGGGTTGTGATAGTTACCCACAGCGATTGTTCAGTTAACAATTACTGTCGGTTACCCAAGCACTACTCTCAGTTACTCAAGAGCTAATCCTAGGGTTTTTTCAGTTACTCGAAGTGTTTGTTAAGTTACTCAATCATTACTGTCAGTTGCTCAAGCATTACTTTCAGTTACTCAAGCATTACTCTCGGTTACTCAAGCATTCTGTTACTTTCATCTCAGTTACTTGTAGTAGTTTCAGAGTTACTCTTACAGCATTCAAAGCATAAAGTTATTTAAAGCATTCAAGAACATAAGCATTCACACCATAAATGTATTCGAAGCATTCAAGATCAGCTGTACATTCAGTCTTTTTGCAGCACACTAATAAATAATTCATTTTAATCAGATGTACATTTAGCCAAAATATAAGGGCAAAATCAATATTGTTCAAGATGACATGTACATCAAGATCAATTGTACATCAAGATCAGTTGTAAATTCAGACTTTTAACAGCTGTACATTCAAGAGCAACTGTACATTCAGCTATACACAACTTATACAACAACTATGATATACTTGTTGTTTCTTCATTCTTCTTTTTTTCTTGTTGTTTCTCAGCTTCAGCTTCTCCTCCCTTGTTATCATCAGATATGCCTTCTTTGACGTCTTCGCTTTCAACTTTTTCATCATCTCTTAGAGGTTGCAGCTGCCCCCTTGCCATCATTCGCTGAAAAATATCAGCCCTTATTGCCGGTATGTCCGTGTAGGTGAAGTCCATAGTTTTACAATTTACTAGGCACTCTAGGTACTTCATGACGAAGATCCAACAGTCAAGTGAGTCTTCTTCCTGGTGTGGGCAGATCGGGTACTCCCGTTCCCACTGCGACAACTGGCTTCCCTTTTCAGGTGCACCCCTAAAGAATTCGTGCACTATACCCACCTGCATTAAAAAACAAGGCATTTATTCATCATCAATTAAAGATCATTAATCCTTTCAATCCATTTATAATAGACTTAATTTTTATAGATCACTTACCCATCTATTGAATTCTTTTCTTGAGGTTCTACTCCAACTCATTGAATTATAAGACCGGTGTGCTCCATCCCTGAAACTTGCTTCATACAAGTGCCAGTGGTTGTCATTGTTTAGTATTGTGAACACCGAGTCCATTGCGTCCCAATCTTTCATTGGAACGTTGAATTGTGGAGATAGCATGTCTATCTGCTCCAAGGTGATGTCCTCAATATTAAATGATAGCTTTTGCTGCAAATGTAGAGTTTAAAATTCACATCTATAAGTTTCAGTTTGTGTTTCTATATTGTAATTTCATGTAAATTTGTATACAAAGTTTATTTGTCTTACCGGAGCATAAGTGCTCATGCAGTGCCACGTCAACCCCTTCTTCCTCCGCTTGCTTGTGCTCTCCTTGAGCATTTGTACAAAGCAGTCGAGAATCTAGATAAAACCAAAAGCTTTATCAGTTTAGCAATCCAAATTATCTATTTCAAAGAGTTACACTACATTCTTGTTTCTTACAGGTGATTGTGTCATTTGATCCTTGTATAGGAGGGCGGCGAGGTCCTTCCCCATGCACCAAGTGTGTTCACTGAATTTCCATTCTCGTTTTGACCTACCAATTATTTTTATAGATGTTATACATACAAGTTGGATATTGAAACATTAATGTTTTATCATTTTACACTTGACAATAACCAATTATCTTACATTTCTTCTATGTTGTCCATGAAGTGATGGACAATTTCTTTGGCTTCTGTTGTTTTGAAATGTTCAAAACCTATGAAGTTTGACATCTTGTGCTGTCAACAACAATAGAGCAATCCATGTTAGAATCAATCTTCATTTTTCCCAAGTTATTTAAGCATTACTATCAGTTACTCAAGCATTACTCTCGGTTACTCAAGCATTACATTCAGTTACTCAAGCATTACATTCAGTTACTCATTCATTATGTTCAATTACTCAAGCATTATATTCAGTTACTCAAGCCTTACGTACAGTTACTCAAGCATTAGGTTCAGTTACTCAAGCTTTAGGTTCAGTTACTCAAGCATTACTTGCAGTTATGATATACTTGAAAGGAGATGAAACTTACCTTTTCCTCCTTTCTTTTCTTCACATTTTTCTCTATGCTTCCTATCTTTAGTTCTTCCATCGTCTTCTTCTTCAATCTTCTTCTGGGCTTCTTCTGCCCTTCTTCTTCTACTATCTTCTCCGGCTGTTCACTCCCTTCTTCTTGTTTCTTTTGGTCTGCATCTTCTGCAAACTTTGGTTGTTCAGAACTGTTGTCTTTTGTTTCTTTTTTCTCCTCTTCATCAGCATTTTTCCCGTCCTCACTGTGATCTTCTGATTCCACGTATTTTCTTCTGAGGGTTAGCCTTCTTCGTTTGGTCGATGGGTCGACATCCTTTGTCGGTGTGTCTTTCGGTTCATCTACATTCACCGAGACAAAACCCTCTACAAATTCTTTGAATCCATTTTCAGGTGACTGTGATTTGTCACCCTCATCTTCCCACTTTCTTTTTAGATTTTTATTTTCTTCTTCTAACTTGGCTATTCTTTCTTCTAGCCTTTTATTCTCCAATTGCAGCTCTGTGAATTTCTCAACACTTATTCTTGTGCAGATCTCCTTATGCATTTTGAGCTCCTCCTCCAACATTTTGATTCTTGTCTCTAGGGTGGAGGTGTCAATAGTGTCTCCCTCTTCGATGATTGGCTTTGCTGGTGCCTCATTGGTTGTTGGCGTACATTTTTCTGGCATGTCCTTCGATGATTTTGCAGTCTGCCAATCATCTCCCTGGTCTACCACTATCATTTGACAAACATGTCCAACATATAAATAAAAATAATGTGTCACAAAATGAAACATGTATGATTATGTTGTATATTAGATTTTGTAACAAGGATTAGATAATCTTACATCCTTAGGGTCCACTGTCCCTAATTCCATCAATTTCTCGACCGGCGCAACCCACTTCTTTATCCTTGGCTTGGAGTCAAGGAATGTTGGCTTTGCTATCTTTGTCATCTCATATGCCCAAACCGGCATGTAATATATAGAAAATATAATGCATATGTAACTGCCCCCCATAGTCAGTATTGTATCAATGTAGATGAATATGATTTTATTCACTTACGCATAGGCACATGACACAACCTGTTGTGTACAGGGTGTTCTTAGCCCCTTTATCTCCTTTCCTTCTTAGCTTTACATTCTCCTTCAACATCTTCATATTCTTGAAGATACTCCCATGCACCAGCTTTGCCCAATTCATCTGCCCAGTGGCAGTGACATCATCTAGGTAGTGGATAATGTAGATTGGTGTGCAATAGCTAGTGTCTGGGATTAGGAATGTCGCCAGCAGGTGCAACATCCACACACGGCACATATTTGTATTGTCTGCTGGATTGTTGGTCTTGGCATATTCTTGCCAAAGTTTTGTTAAGTTGTCCTTATGCAGGAAATCTTTTTCTCTCAACTTCTTTGAGGTCTCACCTTCATTTCTATTTTTACAAGTCACCTTCGCAAACTCTTGCCATATCGACTTTACTATGGCAGAATCTTTCCTTTATGTTATTTCTATACCTTTGCTGGGGATACCTAGAATTATCCCCACGTCATCTACTGTCATCCTTCTCTCCTCTCCGTCGGCCAGTAGAAATATGTCTTCATCGACATATCTATCTATTAAATCCTCTAACAAGCCTATGTCAACCGCAAGATTTGGCATATTTACGAGGTTTGTAAAGGCTGTTGAGCTCAGCATCATAAGTTGTTCCTTTGTATAAACCATGCTCTTGCTGGTGTTGATGTAGCTCTTTAAGGAGCACCTGTGGTACAGTCTATTTACTCCCACTGCAAACATATCAAAATTTATCGTTAGAGCTCATTGTTTATTTTGTAAAAGCAATTTAATAAAATGTAAGTAACTAAAAATTAAAACAATTACAAATCCATACAATCTTACCTTTCTCATTAGCCTTTTCTGTCTCTTTCTGTTTCTGACTTGCATTTGTACTCTCCTCATCCCCTTTGCTTTCTTCTCCTGCATACAAATAAAGTTATTCCAAGAATGTAGTATTTATCTTAACAATATTGTTTTATAGTTTATTCTCGGTTACTCAAACATTACTCTCGGTTACTCAAGCATTATGTAATAGTTACTCAAGCATAAATTTCAGTTACTCAAACATTACTCTCGGTTACTCAAGCATTAATCTCGCAGTTCAGTTACTCAACCATTACGTGCATTGTTCAGTTACTCGCAGTCCTTTTCCAGTTACTCACAGGCTTTTTTCAGTTACTCGAATTGACAATGAACGTAATGGTTGAGTAACTGAACAATCCTCTCCACTCAAGAATTACTCTCAGATACTCAAGCACTACTCTCAGTTACTCAAGCAATATGTGATAGTTACTCGAGCATAAATTTCAGTTACTCAAGCATTACTCTTGGTTACTCAAGCATTACTCTCGGTTACTCAAGCATTATGCAATAGTTACTCAAGCATAAATTTCAGTTACTCAAACATTACTATTAGTTACTCAAGCATTAATCTCGGTTACTCAAGCATTACGTGATAGTTACTCGAGCATAAATCTCGGTTACTCAAACATTATTCTCGGTTACTCAAACATTCTGTAATAGTTACTCAAGCATTAATCTCAGTTACTCAAGCATTTCGTAATAGTTACTCAAGCATAAATTTCAGTTACTCAAACATTACTATCAGTTACTCAAGCATTACTCTCGGTTACTCAAGCATTATGTGATAGTTACTCGAGCATTACCTTGTTGTTCAACTTTTCCCGCTTTGCTGCACGCAGATTCTTTCTTCTCAGCTGCTCTATTGACTCCACGACCAGCAGTAGAAACCTTACTGTGCTTTGCACTTTTTGATGGAGGTTTGATCCATGGGGGAGATGTAACCCCTATTTTTTTGCCTTTCTTCTGTGTCTTAGTTGTCTGAGGAGTCTCAACAGCAAACCCCTTCTCCATTTCCGCAACTTCTTCTTTCCCCTCTTTTTCTGCTTCTGTGGCCTTGGTAGCCTCTTTCTTATCCTCTTTCGGAGTTGTCGGAGTAGTCTGGTCGTGTATTTCCCTTTCCGCGGGCGATGCTGATTTATCCGTTTCTTCTCCCTATTTGTCCATCTTCTCGTCGGCTTGAAACTGTTGCGTTTTGAAGTCATCGTCGTCGTCGATTTCCACCACTGTCTGTCTGTTCTTCCTCCATGGAGGCATAATGGACGATTTCTGTGAGGCTTTCTTCGTCCTCGTCATCTCCACGAGTGGATGAAGGAGCGATTGGAGGAGTTGACGACGGAGGAGGTGGTGATGACGTAGGAGGTGCGCGAGAATGGGAAAATCACTAGGGAGGGCGACGATCTGGGGTTTTGCTTCTGTGGGGACTGTGCGACGAACTGGGGTTTTGATTCTGCGGGGACGGCGCGATGAACTGGGGTTTTGCTTCGGTGGGGACGGCGACGAATTGGGGTTCGCGAGTTGCTCTCTCAGCGTGCCAGTCTCTTTTTTTCCACTTCTTTCCGCTCCGCAACTGCTGCCGGGTAGCGTAAACTTGTTACCCGCGCTGGCAACTAAAAGTATCTCATATATATATATATATATATATATATATATATATATATATATATATATATATATATATATATATATATATATATATATATATATATATATATATATATATATATATATATAGGCTAGACTACAATCAATTTAATTAGAGCACAAATAGAACTCAATGGTTTACCATCTTATATCCAACATATAGAAAATCCAACCGTAGGATCTTGTTCTTCACCTCATGAAATATCTATAAACTAATTTTTAGCTCATTTTTATACTTTTAAGTCATCCATCTAATGTGTTTTAAAATCAACATTTTAGTTGATTTTACTCTTTCTATTTTTGTTATATTAAGATGCAAGGTCTATACTTATCTAAATGATCTCAATTTTTTTGGAGTGTCTATCTCATCAGCATAGATCAACACTATAAATTATCCTTTTTCATCAAATTTTATTTTGATAATTATAGGAATTAAATAAGACTGGTTCTTCATAAATCGATTTTGTTCTAATTTTGCTACATATGAGTCAAACTAGGCTAGAATCAGTTCAATTAGAGCACAAAATAAACTCAATAGTTTACTTAGAAGCTCAACATATTGAAATCCAATCGCAGGACGTTATTCTTCACCTCATGAATTACCTAGAAGCTAATTTTAAACGCATTTGGATACTTTTAGGTCATCCATCTAATATGTATGAAAATTGACATTTTAATTAGTTTCGGTCTTTGTATTTGTGCTATGTTAAGATGCGATGTCTATACTTACCCGAATGTGCTCAATATTTCTAGCATGTCTATTTCATCAACATAGATCAATAGTATGAATTAAATTTTTTTATTAAAATTTTATTTTGATAATTAAAGGCAGTAAATAAAATTGATTCTACGTAGAATCGATTCAGTTCTAGTTTTACTATAGATAGATCAGACTAGGCCAGAATCATTTCTATTAGAGCACAAATATAACTCAATTGTTTACCATTTTGGATCCGACATATAGAAAATCAAACCATATGATCTTATTCTTCACCTCATAAATTATCTATAAACTAACTTTCATCTCATTTGGATACTTTTAGGTCATCCAACAAATGTGTTCAAAAATCAACATTTCAATGAGTTTCACTCCTTTTAGATTTGCTATATATGTTAAGATGCAAGGTCTATACTTATCCGAACAAGCTCAAATTTTCAGAGAGCCTATCTCATCAACATATGTCAACATTATAAATTAAAAAAATTCATTAAAATTTTATTTTGATAATTAAAGGCATCAAATAAAATTGATTCCACACAGAATTGATTGTTCTACGTTTACTATATATGAGTCAGACTAGGCTAGAATCCGTTCCATTAGAGAATAAATATAACTCAATAATTTACCATCTTGGATCCAACATATAGAAAATCCAACCGTAGGGTCTTATCCTTCACCTATGAATTATCTATAAACTAATTTTTAGCTCATTTGGATACTTTTAGGTCATCCATATGATGTGTTCAAAAATATCCCTACCACGCCCATGATGATATTTATTACCTAAAACAACTGTAAATTCATCCCTTGTATCCTCAGGGATGAACTTTCCTTGTTTCCTTTTCTCGTAGAGCTCCTTCTAATCATTATCAATCGTAATTGGTAAGTAAAACATAGCAATCAATGTCAACATAAAACATAACAATCATCAATAGTAATTACTCTGAGAGTTGAATTTTACCATTTTTACAACCATCTCAGTAGTTATGGGGTTGGTATTTCTTCAGATATGGTTTTCCTCACAGGTATCAACAGATTCTGGTGAGGTAGAGATGTAATAGTAGATGACTCAACAGTCCCAGGAGTAGGTTGTTGAGAAGAAGACGGCTGCAGTCTCTATTGGTGAAGCCTTGCATAACCAGCTGGACCCATCTTGCAGTTGTGCACTGTAAGAACTAGTTGCACTAAATGAGATTACTCAAAACATAAAGCAAAATCGATCACTAATTAATCACTTACTAAAAAATATGGGTAAATTAAAATTAATTTCAACGTCAACACCTGCTCAGAAACATTTGCATAAGAGCCCAACATCTTTATTATATCCATACTATGCCAAAAGTTTGATACAAATTGTTCTATTTCCTTATCTACAACATATATACACAAGAGAGCAATATTCGAATATGCCACACAAACAAGCATTAATATGCTAACAAAAGTCTGATTTATTTGAAACACCATATACAAACTTTTCCTACCCAGACCTGAGAGTACAAGGATGAATCTAGGACACACTAGACATCTAATCAACTTTCTCAAAGATTCATTACTATAGCTCTTCTTTGCTTCCACATGTTTGTTTTCATCACTTCAGATTACCTAAAAAAATGTGGCGAACCACAAGGGTGAGACCCATGTCCCAACAAGAGATATAACCTCCAACAATGCTTATTGATTACAACATTTTAAATAGTAGATAACTAAGCAGTTGGAGTATTTAATAATCTATTGAACAATTCAAGTATGCTAAATAGATTAAGAAATTAATCTTAGAAACAAGTATGATTATCAATGCATATATAGATAACAAATAAATCCATTTCTTTGGATAAATATCTACTCAAATATCATCAAATTACATCTAATAACAATCATTATTATTAATCTGACTATCATCATATTCCTTGCTAACAACACAGTAAATCTAGTAGCATAAGCAACCCTGACATCATGAATATGTCTAGTAACATAACATGGCTATCAATATTGGCATCTCAAATAAGGGGAATAGATATATATCATACGTAGAACAAAAATCATATCACAATTAACTACATAAGCATGATTAGCAGTTTAAGCATTTCTAATTACATAGGCATGGCTAGCAATATTAAACATATCTAACAACAACATCTTAACCATCAGTGTTAGTATATTTGACAACATAAGCATATTTACAACATGAGCATAACTACAACATAAGCATATCTATTATCTCTTATTGTACTATACATGATCTAAGTGAAAAGAAAGCAAACAAGGGTTATCATCCAATATGAAGCATTGTGTATAACCCTAAATAGATATGCTACATGGTTGTATTACATATTTTACTATGCCCTGAGGAAATTGAGGATACCACTCAAAATCCAACTGACTATTGGTAAGTTGAAATTAGTGCCATACAAGATCTAGGAAGTGACAGAATCCTAAGATCTTCTTTGCCCCCGGTCAGTATGGGTCCACCACAACGACACATAAGGTCAAGCTGCTAACAACCTAGTCCGTCCTTGGTACATGCCACAACACTAGTGAAAGGAGGTGGGTACACATACCCTACCATCTGAGGTACAACCACAGTTGTCCTCCAATCTTGCCACATATATAATCACCGAGACACGACCGCAACCGTTCTCAATCACATCAGATATATGAGGCATGACCATAGCCATCCTCTACAACCTACATTGCGGATGACAAGGATATATCCTCAACTTTCCACCCTTACATACTCAACAGTATGCACTCTAAGTTTCCCTAAGGAATACTCGTTTCACCATCTGGCAAGTTCTGACACTCAGATGGATCTATGGCATAGGGCACTACATGATTATAGTTTCACTTGATTAGTTATACCAATTGGGTGAATTAAGGCTGCATCAAACAAGTGGACATACAAACCCTAATTCACTTCTAGCAAGCATATAAATATCAAAACTTGAAAAGATATAAAACATATGAAACATAATTTCTCATCTCATCATCACATGGTACTATTCACTTGCCATTCATGAGACTACACTAGTCATCATACTATCATAAGATATAAATCCTTTTCACAATATCTTTAGGTATCAACCCTTATCAACACAAGAGGATTACACCTCATTTAGGGGTCAACCATGCCCAAAGGTCATTAAGACCATCATACCATTCCCTGCAAGATCATCATTATCTTTGCATGCCTTATAACAAGGCTCAACAACATTTCTTACATATAATACACTGGATCAATACAATATTACATCAATGATCTAGGAGATATTCATAAACAATCATAGAAGGGTTATATTAACATTAGTAACATTCCTTTATTACATCAACATGTAAGGAATCTAGATATGATTAACCCTCTTCATATTCATAATGCACATGTTTAGCATAAGAAAGTATCAACCATGTGGCTATGATAACCACCAATTAACATATTAAGGTTATGATCATATTAAGGAGGTTATTCCACCATCTTTCCATCATATAAGAATGTTAAACATGAATACTCATCTTTATCTATTTGCATTAAAGTTAGGTTTAACAAGATAAATCATATTAATGTTACTAACCAACACTTATACCTCAAACCCTAACTCATGACATACCTATTGGATCATGGATGCATAAGGTGAATGACGCAGATTTACCGTGCGTAGAAACGCAAATGAATGCGTCGAGTAGTACATGCCTTTGTGAGGCCCGAGTCGAACTCAGGGATACGTGCAATCGTCGGGGACTCCTACTAACTACTCACGATCAACTAAGTCGATTAACAAGTTGAGAGTTGTTGTTAAAATTAAAAGAAAAATAAATGAAAACAAAACAAAACAAGCAATCGATTAAATGTTGGTTTAATCAATTCAAAAGGAGATCTTTAGGGTTACGGTTTCACCGCGGGTTTTCATTGTATTAAATTCTATATAGCTACTCAATTTTATCTCTCTATCCGGGTAGTGGTCTGAAATCAGAATTACCCACTGTCGTGGTACAATTCACTACCTATGTCTAGGTCAGTTCCACCATCGTAGTAACCTACACCGTAAACTAGGTGCATTATAAACGACCTCTCAGTATCCACCATTAATCTTACACCGCCTTGTTCAAGGGATTTGTCAATTAATGTAAATTCCGTCTCTTTTCAACCGTTAATCCTTCTTTCAAAGCAATTAAGGGCATTAGGTTCTTATTATGGTGATCAAGCATAACAAGATATTGGAGAACACGAAACTATACCATGAATTTAAGAGATAAGATATGAATTACTATTATAAAATCATCATACAATGAATCCCCAGGCTACTCCCGGTCCTAAAGATAAAGGGGATTAGCCCCGCATGTTCATCTCAAGACAAAGCATGGTAGAGAAAAGGGGAAACATGAGAAAAACGAAATTGAGTGGTGAAACCCCTGAACGGAAAAGGTCCAATCGATCCTTGGCGTGGAATTTGCGTTCTTCTGCCTTTCAGTGGTGGAATTCGTCTTCTTCAGCGTCCGGATCGGCTGCGGCGTGCTCTCGTGCTCTTTTCTTCTCTCCTTGCTCTCCGGGATGTGTGCAACAATTAATCACGTGATCCCCCAGTCAAGGGCGTCGTCCTTAGGTTTAATTCCTGAGTTTTTGTCATCAATTAATCACCACCGTATGATTAAGATCATTCTGAATCAAACTCATATCTGACGGTGTCGATACCATCGACGCGGGTCGATGGTATCGACCTAGCGCGGTAGCGGCAACCCTTCTTTCCTTTCATCTGAGCGCCTGATGTCATCTCGATACCATCGACTCAGGTCGATGGTATCGACAGCTCTGTAGCGACGATTTTGTCGTTTTGCATCACTGTAGCTCCTCCCGTCGATAGTATCGACCATCGTGTCGATAGTATCGACTCCTTCCTCACCAGCAACCTGATGGTATCTCGATACCATTGACATCCCCGTCGATAGTATCGACCTTGTTCTGGTCCTTGCGGCTGGAAACCTATGGTCCGGTCGATGGTATCGACCACCGTCGATGGTATCGACGACAGCAGATACTTGTTTTTCCTAAAATTAACACACGGAACCACATAAATCCACACAAAATATATTCTTTCAATAATTAATACTCAAAATGCTTAAATAAAGGGAATTTGATATAAAGAAGTAGCATAGACCAAAATGAATGAATTATACAACATTAACCATGAAAATGACTAATAAATGCATAAAACACATATCAAACAAGTCTATAAATGTGACTCAAAACCTTAGAATAGAATTGCCAGAGTCAACTAAAGAACAAAGCATCACAACATACATCCCATATGACTCCCACCAGACATTCACATACCGGCCCTTGCTAACCACAGAATGATAATTACCCTAAAGGTGACATTAATCATCCATAAAAGATGTTGACCTCAAAACTGATGAACACTATCACATAAGGCAGTTAACATAATAAAATTCGCCGGTCCAGACTTAGTGCATCTTGTGATCTCCTATACTACATTGCTCACCCCTAACTTCCATCTACATGGAAGAAAGTCTCCTGATATTCAATAGTGAGGAGAAATTCACAGTGGCCTACCAATCTGAGCAACGAGTGGATGAAATGGGCGGCTAATGGAAGAAGTGGAAGCATTACACGATTTCAACATGCATACAACAAAAATGTCCTAAATGATGCAAATGCACATGAAAAATGCCCTAATGCCTAAGATTATATGGAATGATGCATGCACTAACCATTCGTCTCAAAAGGAGATGGATATCTAATTAAGCTACATCATGTACTCACTTATCTTGCAATACAGGTGAGATTATGTTCCTTTCTCCTTCTTATTCTTGTTGCTTCTGAATAACTTTTTTTTTCAGATTTTTTTTTCTTCTTCTTTTTTTCTCATTACAAACCCTTATATCCATGATTGACAAGAATACTTATCGGGCTTATATTTTCTGCATAGCTCAAATATTTGCACTATTTGGAAGGTATGGAACAAATTAATTCACCATTAAAGAATAAATGAGGTACATGACATACTTTATGCATAAAAGTTATGAATGCAACTACATGACATGCATCTAAGGGTAATGTGCATGTATACCTATTCTAATCTTTTTTCATCATTTTTTTTATATATATGCAAACATGTGAAGGTGGCTGCAATGCAAGTCCTATCTACATTCCATGCAATTAAAAGAGTTAAAACCGTACTTTACTTCCAAATCTTGGTGGATTGTGAAAAACAATGAGGTGGATAGATCACAAGACTAGTTGACTGAACCTTTGAAAAATATTATATGTCCCTCCTTACTGACCTATGTAGTAGTTAAAAGGTCTTTTCTCTCTTACTTCAAATTAAAGTCTCATTATCACTTGGTCAGCTTAGGCTCAAACAACCAATTCCGTCCACTTTCATGAATCATTAGGAATGTACAGTTGTGATTTTCAGTTATAAAGTTGACAAAACCAATCATTTTCTAAGTTAAGTGATCAGGGTTAAACAACACTCAAGCTTGCGAACACTCAAAAGTTTTTTAATTTTCCCTTAATTTCCCATGCACATGCAACTGAGATGACTCAACATTAAAGACATCCACAATTACACTAGATAGATTGTGGATCCTAAAACAAACTAAGATTGCAGAAAACAAATGACGGGAAACAAAAGCAATAAAACTAAAAATAGAGAAAATCAAGATAGAACTGTTCCAACTACCCCCCCAAGTTTGAATTCGACTATGCCTCATAGTCAAAAACAATCTCAAAGGTTGGAACAGTGATACTGGTTTACTCTTGTGGTGGAGGCGGGTACTGCGGAGCCGTAGGGTCCCAAGAAGGATACTCCCCCTGGAAGCTTGGATCAAACTGGGCCCTAGGTGGAGGTTGTGGATAACCTCCAAAATAATTTTGGCTCCAATAGTGGTCGTAGAAAGGCTCCTGCTGCATCTCCATCCGATACAACCGATCATGTATCTGTTGTTGGTTGTCAAGGAGGAGTCGCTCATTCTCAAACATCGCCCTTTGATTATCCAATATCCGGTCCGTAGTGTCTTGAATACCGGTATACATTGTCATGTGCTGCTGCTGTGTTTGCTGGATGTCTTACAGCATAATGTACATGCCCTGCATAGAATAGGCATCCTCGCTTGGCTGCGAGGGAGGTGGTGGTGGCGGCGTAGGCTGTGATGATGAAGATGCACCCAGATGCATCCGAGGATGCTTCCGTGGTGCCACTCATGCTCGAAGAGGTGTAAATGCCTCCTCTTCCTCCTCAGCCTTGTCGTCATTTCCGTCGTCACCACCGTCATTTCCGCCTTCTTCATCGGAGTCGGCGATGGCTATGATTGGCCACCGGAAGTGTTGCACCCCTTCGATGTTGAAGACCGGATCAGGCAACGAGCACTCCTGATAGGTGTGGTTGACATGGCAATGCGCATACACCAAACCATCTCGAAGAAGTAGGAGATTGGACCGGTGCAAATGTTGCAAGTTCACCTTGCTCCTAGTAGATAGAGGAGTGAGGGTCTAGACATTCAAGTCGAGGTATGAAGCCAGCCTGGTGATGAGCCCGCCGAAGTGAATCATCACTTTCCTTGTACTCCTCTTCACCGCCAATACTCTCTGTAGAAAGAAGGCACCCCAATTGCACTCTTGACGCTTCAGGAGGTTATACAAGAAGAAAAGACCCGGCTCCTGGAATTTGCTAAGGGATAGATCACCCCTAGCAAACAGTGTTGAACTGAGCATCCGGTGCAGTATTCGGACGAAAGGGTGTTCGAAGTCAGCTACCGCAGCATTATGGTAGCTAACGGACTTCCCCGGTGGCACCGTAACCAACTCAGCGAAGATGACGTCGTAGTCGATGCGGTTGTCCGGGCGCCAGTAGTCATTTGGTGAGTGGTTCCAGTTGAAGATCTTGTTGAATTGCCAGAGTGTAAGGGTGTAGTCGATGTTGAACAGCTGAAACGACACCCGACCTTTGATCCACTCGCGGTCGGTGGCAATAACGTCGTTGGGCATGATGCAGATGTACAACGACGCCATGAACTCTACCACCAACTCCTTGTACGTGGGCTAGTCGCCGAAGAACGACTGGCCATCTGCATGAAATTCCAGCTCGTCAGGTCGTCGGCTTGTGTGGCGCGCCTGTCCTATGAGAACGTAGGTCAAGTTTTCCTCGAACCCTAAGTCACAGATCATGTTCCGTTCGACATAACATGTTGGCTCTATCTTCCTCTTTAAGATCTCCTCGTAGATCTTCTTCACCTCCCCGGATGGATGAATCAGCCGCGGGCATGAAACCGACGCGGGAGGAGGTGGCACGAACTCCGGGATATCCTCCGGGTTTGCACGTGAAGATGACGCACTAGCTCCATGCACCAGGTTTGCGAGAGAAAGAGGATTAGAAAGGAGCTCGGTGAAGATTGGAGAATCGAATCTCCGCTTGATGAAGAACTAGCTCGGTGTTGCTCGTCAATGGGCTTGCACAGCTCTGGAACTCGCTCGGCACAAGTGGAGGAAGATTGCACTGAAGGTGTGATGTCAACTGATGCAACTACTCCCCATATATAGCTGTGGCCGGCGCTACTGTCTGCCCATCGATACCATCAACACGAGTCGATGGTATCGACTCGGGTAGCACGATCCGTACCTCCGCTAGTATTGACGGTCGTCGATGGCTGGATCTGCGGGGCCCGGATTGCTGATGCGTCGATACTATCGACGCAGGTTGATAGTATCGACCCATCCCCCTGATCGACTTCTTTGTTTGCTGTGATGCCGTTGATCTTTCTCGCGGATCGTTGACATGGCGCGTCGATACTATCGACGCGATTCGATAGTATCGACTCTCTGATTAGGGAAAATCCTCACGAGGCCCAACCACCACCTTTTTCACTTGAATGTGTCGATACCATCGACACGCCCATCGATGGTATCGACTTCACTGAGTCGATTTCTTCTGAAAATCTCCAGAGATCTCGATGGTATCGACAGGCATCTCGATACCATCGACCTTGACTTTGCGATCTGCCTGTAAGTATGTCGATACCATCGACGAGGCCGTCGATAGTATCGACGCAGTCCGATTTCTGCAGTCATCAACCTGTACCATGGTCGATACCATCGACACAAGGGTCGATGGTATCGGCTCTGCCTCAGCCCTACACAAGTAGCAAACAATCACGGTATCTTTTTTACACTAAAAATTAAGTAAAAACAAATTAAACTACGAATGTAAATGAACTAATCTAAGGTACCAATGGTTGGGTTGCCTCCCAACAAGTGCCCTTATTTAACGTCTTAGGCTAGATGACTTGAGTCACATCAAGCATCCAAAAGTGAAATGAGTTTGACCTCATTCACCTTCCTTGTGTAATCTTCTCCAAAATATAGCTTTAGCCTCTGTCCATTCACCAAAAATGTCGTCTCACCATCGCACACCAAGATTGCGCCATGTGGCTTGACTTCTTCCACCATAAATGGTCCACTCCACCGGGATTTGAGCTTCCCGGGATGCAACTTCAGCCTTGAATTAAATAGAAACACATGATCTCCCTTCTTGAATGTGCGCATCTGAATGTGACGATCGTGGATCAACTTAGTGCGCTCCTTGTATATCCGAGAGTTCTCATATGCAGTCTTGCGCAACTCATCCAATTCATTTAATTCAAGCAATCTCTTCTTCCCCGCTTCATCATAGCTCAAATTCAGCTTTCTTAACGCCCAGTGTGCTTTATGCTCCAACTCCACCGGTAAGTGACAAGCCCGGCCATACGCCAACCTAAAAGGCATGGTGCCTATAGGTGTCTTGTATGCCGTCCTATATGCCCACAATGCATCTGGTAGTAAGGCACTCCAGTTCTTCCTCGTGGAAGCCACCGTACACTCCAAAATCTTCTTAATTTCTCGATTAGAGACTTCCACCTGTCCTTGAGTTTGCGGGTGATATGGGGTACCTATGTTATGTTTTACCCCATAGTTCTTCAACAATGCCGAGAACTTGTGATTCTTAAAGTGCGTACCCCCATCACTGATGATCATTCGGGGCACTCCAAACCTGCAAAAGATGTTTTCTTTTACGAATCTGCACACTACAGAAGAATCATTAGTCCTTGTGGGTATTGCTTCTACCCACTTCGACACATAATCAATAGCTAAGAGGATATATAAATTCAAATTTGAGGACACAAAGGGTCCCATGAAATCTATACCCCATAAATCAAATACCTCCACCTCTTGAAAGAGGGGCATCTCTTATCTCTTTGAGATGTTACCTGCTCTTTGGCAGGAATCACATTGTCTCACGAACTCATAGGCGTCTCGGAACAAGGTAGGCCAATATAGGCCACTTTCTAACGCTTTGGAAGCCGTACGAGAGCTCGCGTGGTGTCCGCCCATAGGTAGAGTATGGCAGTGACGAAGAACACTCTTGTATTCCTCCTCAGGTACACACCTGCATAGAACACCATCCCTGCATTGTTTTAACAGAATGGGGTCATCCCAAAAATAGTATCTTAGAGAATGGAAAAACTTCTTCTTCTCTTGATACGTCCAATCTTCTGGGATGATCCTGCAAGCAAGATAATTTACAATATATGAAAACCAAGGGTCTTTAGAATTCACTTTCAACAATTTTTCATCCGGAAATGTCTTGGTTATGGGTATGTGTAAATCTTTTTCATCCACCCTCTCTAACCTAGACAAATGATCCGCCACAACATTTTCAATCCCTGCCTTATCTTTAATTTTGATATCAAATTCTTGTAGGAGCAAGATCCACCTAATCAATCTAGGTTTGGCATCTTTTTTCTCCATCAAATATTTAATAGCGGCATGATCAGTCCAAACAACTACTTTCTATCCAACTAAATATTTCCGGAATTTTTCAAAAGTGAACACCACGGCAAGAAATTCTTTTTCAGTAGTTATGTAATTTAATTGAGCATCATTCAAAGTCTTGGATGCATAAAAAATTACGACGGGTTTATTGTCCACCCGCTGTCCCAACACAGCTCCTACCACAAAATCTGATGCATCACACATGAGTTTGAATGGCTTAGTCCAATCCGATGTTTGAACAACCGGGGCAGAAATCAATTTCTCCTTCAGCACGTTGAACGCGTGTAAGCATTTGTCATTCAAATAAAAAACAACATCTTTCTCGAGAAGCTCAGATAGCGGTTTGGCGATTTTAGAAAAATCTTTTATGAACCGACGATAAAATCCGGTGTGTCCTAAGAAACTTCTTACCCCTTTTACCGAATTTGGTGGGGGCAATTTAGAAATTACTTCAATTTTCACCGGATCTACCTCCAAACCTTTGCTAGACACCTTATGTCCTAGCACTATTCCTTCACTCACCATCATATGACATTTCTCCCAGTTGAGGACCAAATGTGTGTCCTCACATCTCTATAATACCTTATCCAAATTATAAAGGCATTCATCAAATGAAGCACCATAAACGGAAAAATCATCCATAAAAACTTCAAGACAGCGTTCTACCATATCAGAAAAAATGGTGAGCATACAACGCTGAAAAGTCGCTGGTGCATTGCATAATCCAAAGGGCATGCGGCGATACGCAAAAGTTCCTTAGGGACAAGTGAAAGTAGATTTCTCTTGGTCCTTAGGATCGATTGAAATCTAATTGTATCCCGAATACCCGTCTAGAAAACAGAAATGAGATCGACCGGCTAAGCGCTCTAGAATTTGATCAATGAATGGTAAAGGAAAGTGATCTTTCAGCGTAGCGGAATTAAGACGGCGGTAATCAATACAAACTCGCCACCCGGTTACCAAACGGGTGGTGACATGTTCATTTAAAATGTTTTGAGTGACAGTAATAACCCCCTTTTTAGGGACTACCTGCGTGAGACTTACCCATGTCGAGTTTGAAATCACATAGATGATACCTGCGGAGAGAAGCTTAATCACCTCTTTCTTCACCACCTCCATCATGCTCGGATTCAGTCGACGTTGCGGTTGGATCACCGGCTTGGCTCCCTCCTCGAGTTGAATCTTATGCTGACACAAGGTAGGGGAAATCCCCTTTATATCTACGACAGACCACCCAAATGCTCCCCGGTGGTTCTTCAGCACTTTCAACAATTGGTCTTCCTCTTCCGCACTCAGATATGCAGAAATGATCACAGGTAACTTTTCTTCCTCCGCTAGAAAGGCGTACTTGAGGTGCGGTGACAGTGGCTTTAGCTCTAACTCCGGTGGGCTGATCAAGGATGATTTAAGCGGAGGGGGAAGTTCACCTAAATCTTCATAATACCTTGCATAGAAGCATGGAAGCATCTGAAGCATTTTGGCGCACTCCTTGAGTGATTTGCTTCTCATCCAATCATGAGTTATATTGACTAAACAAGCCTCCAGTGGTAATTCTGGATATGCATCAAAAACTGAATTTTCTATAGCATCATCCTCCATAGAGGGAGGAATGTCCTCATTCTCATCATTCGGGAATCCTACAGCCTTGCAAAGGGAAACTACTTTGGTTTGCTCCATGATGTCTACAGCCAAAGTCCCTTTGTCCACCTTGGTCATTACATGAGCCATATCCAGAAATGGCTTCCCTAGACAAAGTGAGATAGTATTATCAAAATGTTTCATCATGTGGCATTGCTCCTTGGATTTCGGTGAAGTGATGCTGGAAGGCATGACCATCTCAAATCGGTCATCGGCTATACCCAAGGTCAACCGGCCTCTCCCCATCTCGAGTATCATGTCGGCTGTAGCTTGGAATGGTCTTCCCAGTAGTAGCTCGTTGCCTTGCTCATCTTGCATCTCCATGACGAAAAAATCTGCAGGAAATACAAATCTATCCACTTTCACAATCACATCTTCACAAATTCCATATGGTTTTACTACAGAGTTATCCTCCAATTGAATTGTCATATTACTTGGCCTTGACTCCTTTAATCCCAACTTTTTGAATGTAGAAAGGGGCATTAAATTGATGCTTGTTCCTGAGTCACATAATGCCTCACCAAATTTGACTTTCCCGATATAACACGAAATGTTGAAACAACCCGGATCTTGCCTCTTTGGTGGCAATGTCCCCATGATGAAGGCACTCACATGCTCTTTAAGCACAACTACTTCCGTGTCTGGAACTTTTCTCTTCTTCGTGATGATGTCTTTCAGAATTTTTTCGTAAGACGAAATTTGCTCAATAGCTTCCAATAGAGGGATGTTTACTGAAAGCTTCCTGAAACTGTCCAAGAACTTTTTGAATTGATCATCTACCTTCCTTGCCTTAGCGCTGTTCGGATAAGGGACCGACATTGCCTGTGCCCTTTGATGCGGTGGCACATAGGGTGTCCTTTTCTGAGGTCCCTCCTCCTCTGCAATAGGCTCTTCAGTAGCATCCACAACTGTGTCATCGACTGGTTCTGTGACCGGTGCGGGCAGCTCCTCAGTGGCTCTAGCTTCTTTTTCAGCTTGGGGTTTGCTTGCTTCATCGGCCCTGGGATTTAACAATTTCTTGCCACTTCTTAGCAAGATGGCCTTAGCTTGTTGGTTTCCTCCTGGAACATTAGTATTTCCCGGGAAACCTGGATGTGCTGGCTTCTTCAAACTGGCTATCTCCGCAGCCATCTGTGCCATAGATGTCTCTATTGTCCTCATTTGAGCCCCATGGCTCTGCAGTGTCTGCCCAAATTGGTTCATGAACTCCCCTTGTTGCTTTATTTGCTGGCCGAAAGTAGCCATAAGTTCTTGGTTTTGCTTTATTACCTGATTGAGCAGCTCTGTTCTCTTATCCTCTGCAGCTGACTGGGGTTTAGCATCTGGATCCTACAGGAAGTTGTTAGGATCCTTCCAGGAAAACTTCTTGTCTTTTCTCCATGAATAGTCATTATTCCTGTAACCTGGCTGCTGCCTCATAAATTTCACTTGAGCCTCGTCCTCAGACTCAGTATCCTCCTTTGCAAGCAATTTCTTTGCGAGAAGATCCATCTTCTCATTCAGTTCCTTTATTGCCTTAGATTCTCCTACTACTCGAACATGTTCCACAGTGCCTCTTTCACCCCATGATTGTTTCTTCGCCATGTTCTTTAAGATCTCCCATCATCTAGTGTCCGTGTTATTCAAGAAGAATCCGGAATCGACCGAATCTAGGTTGCTTCTATCATGCTCGGAGAGAGCAAAATAGAAGATCTTCACTTGGGTCTCCTTATCCAGCCCATGATGCAGGCATCGCCTGAGCATGATCTGAAATCTCTCCCAGGTCTCAGAATAAGTCTCGCCTGCTTGTTGAGTGAAGTTGTGGATCTTTCTTATCATGTCATTGGTCTTTTTGGGCGGGAAGAACCTCTCGAAGAAGACCTCCACCATGTGGTCCCAAGACTCCACATATTCATTGTCTAAGTTATGTAGCCATTCGCGCGCAATTCCCGCTAGTGAACTCGGGAAGAGCTTCAAGTAGAGCACATCTTGTGGAAATCTGTCGATTTTTACCATGTCACAATTCTCCACAAACTGACTTATGTGCACGATGGGGTCTTCATTTTTTATCCCATGGAAGGCATTAGATTTCACCAAGTTGATCAAAGCTGGATCAATCTTGTATGTCGGAATATTCAACACTTGCTTCTTGATAGGCCCCTTGGAAGCGGACGAGGAAGAAGCCTTGATCTTCTCCCATATTGTCTGTGGCTCATCCATCTCTTCTTGTTCGTGTTCAGAAAGTATATCCTCCAGCTCATCTTAATTATAATCGCCCTCGTCTTCTGGTCCCGGCAGCGGAACCTCTGGTGCACGACCCGCGTAGTCAGTACTACGCGTCTGCACCATGCACAGTACCTGAAAATAGAAAGATTAAATTTAGTACAGTGCTTGACGATTGCAAATATTTAGAAAATAGATTATGAATTTTTGGAATGATAAAAAAAAATAAAAAGGTGGCCTAGAGTGGCCGCTCACAGCACTCAGAGTGCCAACAAATTATCGTATCCCCGGCAACGGCGCCAAAAACTTGACGCAGATTTACCATGCGTAGAAATGCAAGTGAACACGTCGAGTAGTACAGGCCTTTGTGAGTCCCGAGTCGAACTCAGGGATACGTGCAATCATCGGGGACTCCTACTAACTACTCGCGATCAGCTAAGCCGATTAACAAGTTGAGAGTTGTTGTTAAAATTAAAAGAAAAATAAATGAAAACAAAACAAAACAAGCAATCGATTAAATGTTGGTTTAATCAATTCAAAAGGAGATCTTTAGGGTTATGGTTTCACCGTGGATTTTCATTGTATTAAATTCTATATAGCTACTCAATTTTATCTCTCTATCCGGGTAGTGGCCTGAAATCAGAATTTCCCACTGTCGTGGTACAATTCACTGCCTATGTCTAGGTCGGTTCCACCGTCGTAGTAACCTACACCCTAAACTAGGTGCATTATAAACGACCTCTCGGTATCCACCATTAATCTTACATCGCCTTGTTCAAGGGATTTGTCAATTAATATAAATTCCGTCTCTTTTCAACCGTTAATCCTTCTTTCAAAGCAATTAAGGGCATTAGGTTCTTATTATGGTGATCAAGCATAACAAGATATTGGAGAACACGAAACTATACCACGAATTTAAGAGATAAGATATGAATTACTATTATAAAATCGGCATACAATGAATCCCCGGGCTACTCCCAGTCCTAAAGATAAAGGGGATTAGCCCCGCATGTTCATCTCAAGACAAAGCATGGTAGAGAAAAGGGGAAACATGAGAAAAACGAAATTGAGTGGTGAAACCCCTGAACGAAGAAGGTCCAATCGATCCTTGGTGTGGAATTTGCGTTCTACCACCTTTCGGTGGTGGAATTCGTCTTCTGCAGCGTCCAGATCAGATGGGGCGTGCTCTCGTGCTCCGTTCTTCTCTCCTTGCTCTCTGGGATGTGTGCCGCAACTAATGACGTGATCCCCCAGTCAAGGGCGTCGTCCTTAGGTTTAATTCCTGAGTTTTTGTCATCAATTAATCACCATTGTCTGATTAAGATCATTCTGAATCAAACTCATATCTGACGGTGTTGATACCATCGACGCAGGTTGATGGTATCAACCTAGCGCGGTAGCGGCAACCCTTCTTTCCTTTCGTCTGAGCGCCTGATGTCATCTCGATACCATCGACTCGGGTCGATGGTATCGACAGCTCTGTAGTGACGGTTTTGTCATTTTGCGTCGATGTAGCTCCTCCCGTCGATAGTATCGACCATCGTGTCGATAGTATCGACTCCTTCCTCGCCAGCAACCTGATGGTATCTCGATACCATCGACATCCCCGTCGATAGTATCGACCTTGTTCTGGTCCTTGCGGCTAGCAACCTGTGGTCCGATCGATGGTATCGACCACCGTCGATGGTATCGACGCCAGCAGATACTTGTTTTTCCTGAAATTAACACACATAACCACATAAATCCACACAAAATATATTCTTTCAATAATTAATACTCAAAATGCTTAAATAAAGGGAATTTGACATAAAGAAGTAGCATAGACCAAAATGAATGAATTATGCAACATTAACCATGAAAATGACTAATAAATGCATAAAACACATATCAAACAAGTCTATAAATGCGACTCAAAATCATCGCATCAGTGAAGCATCACCATCACATTCCATACCATTCTCAAGTGTGAACCCACACATAAATCAAGGTGTAACCATCGAGTTATAGAATACTAGGGTTTCAACAACAGCAACAGAGTACTCCATGATTGTATTAGTCATTCACTGACAATTCATACCCAATCACCATCATTTAGTTATATTAAATCTAGGTATAACAAGCTATACCTCATTAGGGTTACATATCAATACAATATGGTTATCATCCCTTCTATTCATATGAGTGAATAGGTAAGACTACCTTATTAAGGGTAACCATCCATTTGTTCCATCATCATTCAACCCATATCACCATACCACAATGTCACCTAGAACCATTGGATGTTTAAAAGGTAAGACCATTGGTTGTTTACATAAGTAAACACCTTGAATGAATCATATATGATGTTATTTAGTTGTGATCTATAAAAGTCACCATTCAACCCTAGGCATCCTTTAGTTAACAACAATAAGGGTTTTGTTGAGAGTAGGGTAAAATCCACAATCGACTGCTCTTTTAAAACAAGCCATCCATTATCAACAAGTAAGCTCCTTAAGTTGATCATATAAAGGAAACCATATAAATCACATTGTTAGGACCAACATATTACATTATCCATCATTCCACTTTATTGGAGGAATAAACATTAGATCTTGACCATTGGGTCAATTTCATATGTTAAAACCATCAATTACAGTGAAGGTCTGACCATTGCATCAAGTGACCCAAGAAACCATTGGTCTAAGGCTTAATTGAGGCTAAAACTATATGATCAACTCACCATAGGTTATGGAGACCTTATCCACCATCATTAGTGACCATTAAGTCACCAGAGGTTGTTAAATCAACACTATATTCATTAATCAACATCAAATGTTAAGCTAATGTCATCATTGATTGATAACATCAGTAGGGTACTTAATGGTTGATCATTAAACTTCTAATTGATCCAAAACCTGAACAAAGGGGGTGACCATAGGTTGTCACCATCATATGACACCTTTGATCTCGACCATCAGTTATCATGAACACAACACCATGGGGTTGTTGCAATGGTACCATCATCGGGTCATGGGTTTATAGAAGAAATCAACATTAAACCCTAAAATTGACCATTGGTTGATAGGTTCTTAGTACCATAGGTTGTCAAAACAACCTGATACAAGTAATATCATACCTTAGGAATAACTTACACATGATCACAGGTTCATCTAGAACTGAAATCAGAATAGGGAACTTTATAAAAATCGAAATCCAAGTCAAGCATAACTTTTTAGTGCATGAATCATCATTTTCAAACAAGAACATGAGCTAGCATGCTTATGGTAAGAAATAAACGTGGAGCAAGTTATAAAACTTGCCTCTAAAGATAATATGAAACCCCACACAGAAGACAACTCGAGCATGTAGGGTATAAAATCCAAGCATAAGCTATGAACTCATTCATCTAGCACCTTTCTTCATCAAATGAGCAAACCCTAAGCATAAGTGTAATGACCCTGACCTGGGTTATGAGTTAACCCTATTTGTTTTGGCTAAGAAATTTTCTTTGAACTTTAATATAATACTCTATGGTGTTTTGTTATCATGTGACATACTTTTGTTTCAAGTTTGGTCCTGATTGAATGTTGTTTGAGCAATGTTCCTTTGTTTTGGACCAAAGGGCAATTTACCCAAGATGAGGGGTTATATTGCAAAATGTCACATATTGAACATGAATTAAGTGTTTTAGCATCGTAAGAGAGAAAATGATGCTAAGTGGTGGCTTGTGGAAAGCCTAAATTCCAAGTTTGAACTTGTTTGAATAATGCTAGTACCTTGTGAACCATTTTTGGTACAAATTGTAATTTACCCAAAATGTAGGGTTGATATGCAAATTACCACCTCTAGAGTGTTCCTACTTCCTCTATGTATCATTTATAGGATATAGAATGAATGAGACACCATATTTGAATCATTTTTGAGTGGTAGTATCCTTGGTGATGAAAAGACCAAGAAGGGTTGTGTAATGGAAACCTTAATTTGAGCTTGTATTGAGTGTATCGAGTTGTAGTGTTAAATGGGAGTCCCTATCGGCCAAGGAGCGAAAGAAGAGACCCCCATATCATGTTTTTAACTCTTTTCCTTCAAAAAAACGAGCTAAGAACCTCAATAAAGCAATGGATATCGGCTTGCAACTTTCCTTGGGAAAGGTTGCATTGAATTGTGAATATAATAATGTGAGTGGAAGTGTCTTGCCTTAGAAGATAACCAAAGGTGGGCGACCTTTATCACTTTTATTATCCTCAAGTTTTTATTTTGCATGGAAAGATAAATATGGAATTCAAGCAAGAACATGTGTCAATCCATGCATGGCCATGTGGCACATACTAGTAGTAAGGTGATGACACCTCTTACACTCACTCCCATGAACCTCAAGTATATATACCCTTCCTTTCACCCCTTAGTGAAAAGTTTCGAATCCTACCACCTCCATGCTCTTAGATATCTTGCATATAGTCTTGGTATCGTGCATAGGTGAAGTGGTATTGTGCATAGGCCTTGGGTATCATCCATAGCAAGTGATATTGGCCATTACATGTTGATATCGGCCATAGTAAGTTGATATCGACCAAATGAAGTGATATTGGCCACACATGAAGGGGATATCGGCCACAAGTGAGGACATATATTGCATGGGTAGTGAGGTATAGTGCAAGGTGATAAGGATCAAGAAGGATCTCAAGTCTTAACCCTAAGGTGAGGCCATGATCATCTTCAACCTTGGATTGAAGCATGGATCTAGGGTTATGATCTTCCATTCTTTTCTTCTTCACCAAGTTCTTAACTATGGTGATTCCTTGTATATGAAGGAGTTGTGAACAAGCCTTGGACTTTTGATAATTTATATTCAACCTTAGGAACGTGAAGCTTTGGAGCTTGGAGCTTTGAAGTTGTTCTTGAGGCAGGTTATATAACTTGAACCCAAACATGTTATTATTCACCATCTTTCTTTCTATATTGATGATCTACTTTCAATTCCGAAATTTTCTTGAATACTTGATATATCTATGAATTCTAGTAGTTTCTTAGACCTTTTATCCTTGTACTAGAACAAGTAGAATGAAGGTATAGAGCTTGAAGATGATGGTATCACCTTATAAAGTGATATTGGGTTCAAGCACATAAGCAAGCACCTCTAACCCGATATGGTGATGCACCTACACCACTAAAACGATATGGATATGAGTTTATACTTTCTTGGACGACATGTTGATGTAGTATACACCTTTTTCACGATATTAGGTCAAGCATACGCCTCTTTTCCCGATATGGTGTGAAGCAGACACACACCTCTTTGCCCAATATGGTGTGAAGCACATACACACACACCTCTCTGCCTAATATGGTGTGAGGCATACACACACCTCTTTGCCCGATATGGTGTGAAGAACACACACACCTCTTTTCCCGATATGGTGTAAAGCACACATACACCTCTAAAGTGATATGGTAAGCAAGCATACACCTCTTGCCCGATATGGTAAGCACATATACACCTCTAAAGTGATTTGGTAAGAAAGAATACACCTCTTGCTCGATATGGTAAGCACACATATATCTCTAAACCGATGTTGGGTTAAGCATACACCTCTTAGATGATATGGTGTTGAGCACACATCTCTAAAACAATATGGTGGGTAACCCAATACACTAGATGACAAAAGTGTTAAGGTGGCTAATACCGTAGAACATGTGATGACCAATACACTAAAGTATGGTGTGGCCAATATATTCAAGAAAGATGAGGACGTTACACTCATGTATGGTGAAGGTGATATACCATACGATTGGTAAGGTTGATACCTTGATGGGTAAGGGTATGAGGTATATGATGATGTCTAGCCCAATAGACACCTAACCCAATACATGTGATCAACTTGACATACATGATTCAACCTGATACACCTTGTAAAGGTGAGGGTAAAACATTCTTAGGAGTGATGAGTGTAATATCAAATAATGGTGTGATTAAGACCTTGATAGGTGAAATACTTAAAGTGATTGATAATGGTCAGTCCTATATCAACAATGCCTTAACATGAGATGAGTCCATATCACTGATGATAGTTGGATAATTCAAATGTGTGACTTATGGCCAATACACTATAGAATCAATGTGAAGTGTTAGTACATAAAGTATTAGGATGGGTAATACCCTAATACGAGATAAGTTGATGAACTTAAGTAAGTTAAAAGTGATGAGGGAAGTGATACACCAAGGTATGATAAATATCACATCCAACACCTCAAGGATGTTGCACCTTGATGCACCTCAAATCCAATATACTTGTATGAGTAACACATGAAGTGTGTCATGTCAATTGTTACATTAAGATGTAATGAGTTTAATGCACTTTGATAAGTGTAGGCTAACATACCCTGAGAAAGGGTTAAGCCAAGTTAATAAAGTATGATGTAATCAATATCCTAGTGAGGATGAGAGAAAAACTCATACTTTGTGTTGATAATCATTTAATGATAAATGATGAGAATAAATAAGTATGATTGAATACTTATGATATCAATGTATGCTCCTAGATGTGTGGAGCAATGAAGTAGGGTTTGAATTGATAATATGAACTTGAAACCTTATTCGGATATAAAGGGAAAACCTAACCCTAATATTTCTCTTACGCATAAGCCTTGTGAGACATGTTAAATAGTATAAAAAGTATAATGTTTATGTTGTCTGATGACCTAAAAGAAATCTGTTGCCTAGTGAGAGGTGACAAGATGTTTAATGGGCCTTGTGAACCATGTGAATATTTGTTGCCCAGTGAGAGGTGACAAGATGTTTAATGGAGCTTGTGAGCCATGTGAGATGCTTGTGCAACAAGTATCATGAATACCTTGGTTTGAGGACCTAGAGGTAATAGTTATCTGATAAGTGGTAACGATGTTCAGTGATGATCTAAGGGTTTGAATACCCAGATCTAGTAATCATGATGATAATGATGTGAAGGGATGAGAATTCCCAGTATTGTGATAAGGGAATGAGATCCCAAGTGGTGTACATTCAAAATGTTCCAAAGATCTTCAAAGTACCACTCCTTCCTTTTATAGCATATGTTATAATTCATGTTTGAAACTTGGTTGATGCTAAAAGAATACTATAATGTACCTAATTAATCAAGTGTAATCTCATCATGTAGTGCCCTAACCATAGATCCATCAACGTCAGTAGCAGCTGAATGGAGAAACAGGTCTTCCCACGAGATTTCCTAGAGAGCATATTTTTGAATATGCAGGGGTGATGGACGAATTATATCCAGATGTCCCGATGAAGAACTGATGTCGCACCTTTCTTATTTATCACGGGATGATGTGAATCTCCCGAACAAATGAGGAATTGATGCGTAGAATCCTTCTTCATCTTATATGAATCGGGATTGAAATGTGATTCTCCCGAATAGTTGAGGAATTGATGTGTAATCTTCCTTATTATTTGAATACCGGGGATAGAACACTAAAATCTCCCTGAAGAGAGTGCATGTTGCGGTTGTAGCTCTATAGCGAAGATATCAGTATACCATGGTAAGCTAATTGCAGTTGACATAAGATGTCCTGCCAGTGGTCTCACACTAACTGAGACAGGAGAGGTCATGGCAATCGGCTCTTCCATTGACCTTGTATGGTACCGATGCTTTACGTAGCCATGGTCGGTTGGAGCATGAGCAGTATACCTCATCTCCTCAGGGCATAAGTGTGATTGTAAATATGTAATCAACCGTGTAGTGTATTTGCTTAAGGATTGAATACGGAAAACACTGGTTGATGTTACATTTCTTTTATACATCTTAAATGGATATATGTTATACATGTTCTTCATATCCCTTATAAAATGAATAGATGATTTACTGCTTTATCATATTTAGCTGCAATGCTTCAAAAGATGATATTGCTCTACTCTATTTAAACAATGATTAAATCCTGCTTTTTAATGTAAAAGAATCCTCTGCTCAGTTTTATACTGCTTAACTATGATAATAATATGGTCGATGGAGGGTTATATCTCTCACTGGGACAAATGTCTTATCCTGTGGGATCAACAATTTTTAGGTGGATGTGTACGAGGCGGTAGAGACCCTTCTACAAAAGGAGAACAATAGCTGGGGCAGCAGTAGCGGCTCAGGTTGAGTGTACTATCTGTCGTGTCTTGTAGATAGAAGTCCTATGTGTTGTCTCTATACTCTCAGGTCCTTGGAGTCAGTTCGTAACGATTTCATGAATGATCTGAGATTTTGGCTTTTATGCCTCGAGGTTTTATGTTGCTTCAGTATATGTTTTGATAGAGCAACTGTTATATGGTGTCCTCAAGATGAGATGAAACAATGTATGTACAATGTAAATCATGATATGTATGAGTTTTGGATCTTTCAGTATGAGTTTCCTAGAGGTGGATCTCTTTGAAAAATGGTTTTAAATTTTAGTGATTTTTGTTAATCCTCTGTTTATGGTAATTATGCAATTATTACTGGTGATGACTTGATTTGTTTGTGGTCGTCACAATAAGGAATAAGAAAGGTAGGGTTTTAGAGATTTAGAGAAATTTCTACCATGGAATAGGAAGGTTCTGACCTGGAGAAATCTAAGATGAAGGATAACAAGGAAATAAATGGAGGAAAGAAGGGGATTCTTACTATTTTAGGTCAAGATCACTAGAATGAAGCTTTTTAAACCCTAAAAGGAAGTCAAATGCAACCCTAGATTCTTTTTCCAAGAAGGTCCCCTCTTTCTTCTTCCTTGGATAGGAATTTCATAGCAGCACATTGGGAGGATGAGGTTTGTATAAGGAGGGAAGTGGTGGAGAGCAAATGGCTCATTTTGGTGCTTAGGGATAAGTATATGAAGCTTTAAGATAAAGAAAAATAAAAAGTTGAAGTTCTAGTATCTTTCCAAGTGTCCATGGCCTTAAACTATTAAGAATATACAAGCACACACACAAGAAGCTCCCCCACCATCTATAGGGACATGCTTATCCCTCGTTTCTTGAATTTCCAAGCAAAACAAATAACTCATTAGTTGATAGCTACTAAAGGTACATCCATGAAGGGTAAACCCTAAAATACCCTTGTAGAAAACACCTTAAAACCAAGGTTTAAATAGGCTCTCCATGGCTAAAAAATCTCAATAATGATGAGAGAATATCCAAGGAACATAATGCAAGTGATAAATTGCAAATAAAACCTCTCAATTTGATAAATTGAAGAAAAGTCCAAAATGTGCATCAAATTGCATAACTTGCTCAAACAGTATCCAAATTTGACCAAATTTCAAACTTAAGCTTGTCTTATGATTTCAAAGAATAGCACAATGTTATATTTGGGTTATAAGAATTCAAGTATGATAATTAAGCTTGTTCAACTCATTAAACAAGTTTAGGGGCCTTACATGCACATTGTTTGCACACCTTTCTTTTTTAGCAACACTTGAAACTTGGTAAATCCAAACCATATGTTAATTACATAGTACAATAAATTTAGAAGAATGTATTTTAAATGAGGAGGCTTAATACCTTGAATTTGTTAGTTTTTCTATTAGCAACAAACACGTCCCACACTTTTCGGTCAAGATAGTTTCATTGATCAGTGGTTGACTTCTTCTTCTTCTCATTATTACTGAGTATGTATTCTCTTGTCATATTTGTCCTGTAATTCCTTAGTACCCTCCCACAACGTTGCAACACCTTTTTACAGTGCAATTTTTCATCAAGTTCAAATATGCTCTGCAAGAGTTCATATCCTTAATGAAATATTCTCAAAAACAAAATTGTGAATACCTTAAGAATTTATAATATCTCACAGATAAGTCCTTCTATATTAAGTCTTTCGTACCTTGATCAACATTATTCCAAGATTCTACATATATATTCTATTTTCTAAGAGTAAGAACCCCTAGATATTACACAAAGGAACTACAATTCTTCTCAATCAAATTTCCTCAATCATCAAACTCAATGATCAGATTTAGTCCTTTACCCCTTTGATCGACTAACTTGTTCATCATGGTGATTCCTCTTTGACGTGCATGCTCATGATGCTCCTTAATAAGCTCAACAACATACTTAAGGGGCACATCCTCAGGGTGCAATCCTCAACATGCTAAAATTGACAAGAAACACATATAAGTCATAAAAAAAGTGTAACTTATAAAAAATGTAACTTACAAATGTCATAGACATTGTAAAATGCACATCTGTGTAATAAAACAATACAACTTACACTAGTGTCATCATTATAGTTCTCATCCTCATGGTCATCATACTCACAGTCAGACACCATCTGAAAAATGACATAACATTTAATACAAACAATCAAACAATGAAATTTGAGTGAAAAAGAATCTAAAATGCACATCTAACATTTAACAAAATAAAAAAATGCCTCTAATATAGATTGGATCTTAGTTTAATTAACATTCCTTCTATGTGATCTCCACACATATATAAGTCAGTGTCATCTTCAACATTTGGTGTTGGCAAGCCAATTGAGAATGGACTAGAGTCATCACAATTGTCATAGTACTCTTCTTCATCTATAGGATCTACAATGAAATTTCTTTTACCATGAAAAACAATCGATCATTTTTAGTTGCAGGATCATCTATATAAAATACTTACTTCGCATGTGATTCCATTATGAATGGTTCACCCTTCTCTCCAGTCTTTTTAAAATTCACTAATGTGAAACCCAATACTTCCACTATAACCCCTTTGGTGTTATCAGCCCAATTACACCTAAAGATCAGAAATCTAAAATCTTTGAAGTCAAACTCCCATATGTCTTCAATGACACCATAATATGACATTTTAGCTTCACGTGGAATCTTTTCCTTCCCACTAAAAAATACAATGAAGATGCTTGAAGGGTGACCCCACTATTTTGGACGACACTCTTATCAACTTGATGTTTTGTGTAATATGAAAATCCATATATGTCAAACCCTTAATATGACACATCATCCATTTTTTATTTGAAGGTGAGGCACTTGATATTTTCAGCAACATTATTTGATGTTTGAGATATTTGGTGTAAGATTTATGTTCAAACCACCTAATAAATGTCTTATTATGCTCTAACAAGCCACATTGAATTGGCTTGAGGATATTTTTTTATGATGAAAGTAGTATTTTTGGTGATATAAATACTCACTTCATCGATGTTGTGTAAAATATTCAAGTGTGCTTGTTCCCATAGCTCATGACTGATTACTTTCGCTCATTCTCCTAAAGTCCCTTTGCTAGAATAGTGCTCAATATTCTTGTCATTTTTAGGAGCTTCATTACAACTCAGAAAGTCATTGCAAAATTCCATAAGCTCCCTATCCACATAACTCTCAATAATACTCCCTTCAGGACAATAACAATTTTGAACATCACCTTTAAAAACACTCATGTACCATTTAAAAGAATACATCCAATGTAAGAAAACTGGTCCCAAAATTTTCACTTCCCTAATCAAATGGTCAACAAGATGTACCATGTCAAAGAATGAGGGAGGAAAATACATCTCAAGCTGGCATAGGGTAACGACAACTTCTCTTTGCAACTTATTGATATTCTCAGAATCAATAACTTTTGCTTCATAGAGGTTGAAGAAGAAATAAAGTCAGGTGATTGTAAACCTTACATGCTTCGAAAAATATAAATCAAATTGCCATGGGCGATATCAACTGCATTATAGTGTGACAATATTAGTTTCATTAGAGTACGACAATCATGAGATTTAAAACCTATCATTTCAGATCCTTCATTGATACAGATCTATAATATTGAAAGAGTATCCCTCTGGTACCTTAACATTAAGCTAGAACTCACAATTTTTTTTCTCTTTTCTAGACAACATGTAACAAATAAGAGGTAAATATGTTTTTCAATCATTGCTAACTCATGTTGTTGATTATTTCCTTACTCCCATTTCATGTAGGTCCATTCTGGATTTGATGCCATCTTTAGACTTACCTGGTATATTCAATAGAGTACCAATGACGCTATCACATACATTTTTCTCAACATGCATGACATCGATATAATGCCTAATTGCCAAAGAACTCTAGCAACAAAGATCCCAGAATATTGACCTCTTCTTGTATAAAGACTTGTCACTCTGTGTGGGAGTAGTAAATTGTGATCTCGTACCGAATGCATTGAAAAAGTCTTTTATTCTTTCATAAACAACCTCCAGTGATATAGGTTTAGGGGCACTCCATTCCTCATGCTATACTAGCTCCAACAAAATTGCTTTTAGTTGGCAATTTTCAAATCCTCACATCTCCTCTCTATACTATCTCTCATATGAGATGGTGGAGCTATAGTATATTCTTGGTTCACTAATGTGATCAAGGTTTTTTATCTTGTGTGATGGCACCATTATTGTCACAGTAAAGGTCTATTTCACCTTCAATAGATGGAACCACTTCTAGTTCACTTATGGACTTCTATGATCCATACAACTTCATTTGTTGCACTAGAGGAAGCAATTACTTGGCCTCTGTTATAGAATCAACCACCTTCTCTTTCTTAGAACTTTTCCAACACATAGCTCTATCATTGAGGTAGATATAAAAGTTGAGTGTGATATGTAGTTGTCCTTGCAAGTTTCAAAGCTTGCATCAATGTAACCTTTTATAACCAACTCTTCCTTACCACAATAAATGGGGAACTGATCCTTAGTTCTTCTCAATTACTTGAGGATGTTATTCAAAGTAGTCCATAAACCTTCATTAGGATTTTATTGGTACCTATTCTTCATACCCAAGTAAAATGAGACATCAACTAATATACACAACATTGTATAAAAGATAGATCCAATTGTAGATGCATATGGAATCTTACTCATGCTTACCCTCTCTTTAGAAGATTTGGAACATTGAGCTCTAGAGATAGTTATTCCATGTTAAATGGGTATGTTTCCTCTCTTAGATTCTTCTATGTTGAACCTTTTCAATACTGTATCAATGAATGTACTTTGACTTAGACCAAGAATCCTTTTGTATCGATCTCTATAGATCTTGATTTGTGTTATATATGAAGATTCCCATAAGTCCTTGTGGAGAATGTATTTTCCAACCATGTTTTAACCATTTGTAGTGTATGGATGTCATTCTCCATCAATAATATATCATCTACATACAATATGAGTAATATAAGTATACTCTGACTAAACTTCTTGTAAACACAAGGTTCATTCATTTTGGATAAAGCCAAACTATTTATCTATCTCATCAAAACAAACATTCCTACTCCAAGATGCTTGCTTCCATTTATATATTGACCTAGGTAGATTATAGATTTTTTTGGCTTCATTTGGAATGATAAAACCTTTGGGGTTGTGTCATGTACACATCCTCAAGAACATTCCTATTAAGGAGTGTGGTTTTATCATCCATTTTCCAGATCTCATAGTCATGATAAGATGCAATGGTAAGCATGATCTTGGTGGATTTAACCATGATGATGGTGAAAAAGTGTCATCATATTCAACACCTTGAACTTCTTACAATTTTTTTTGCTATAAATCATCCTTTATGGGTTTGTACATTACAATCCATGTATCTCTTCTTCTTGAAGACCCATATGCACTCTACGGATTTTACCCCTTAAAGTGGATCCACTGGGGTTCATACCTCATTGGTATACATGGATTCCATCTCAGATCTAATGTATTCTAGCAATTTCTCATAATATGGTCACTTAATATCCTTATTTTAGGTTATTGGTTCTTCATCATCAGTGACCAACACATTGTCTTTTTGAATCACAATAAATTCATATCCCAGAAGTTCAAGATATGCCCTACTAGACCTTCAAGGTTCTTGTGGCACATGAACTTGGGTCTCCATAATAGTTTGTAGCTCCTCTTGTTCCTTATAAACCTCCATAGGTTCAATTTTATGTTGATACTCATGAACTTCTTCACGTTCTATTTTCCTCCAACTAGTTGCTCTGGAATAGGTTCTTTTTGGAGAATACATTTTTTGGCAACAAACACTTATTGTCAAATGGAACGTAAAAGTAATATCCCTTGATTTCCTTAGGATATCCAACAAAATGGCATTTGTCAGATTTGGGTCCAAGCTTTTTCAAAAAACTATTTCCTGAAAGCTTTAGATCCATAAATCTTCACAAAATATATACTAAGACATTTCACAATCCATATCTCATATGTTATATTTTGAACCAATTTAGAAGGTAGCAATTAAGTGCAGACCTTGTGGTTTCTGGAGCATATCCCTAAAAGAAAGTTGAAAAAACAACAAAACTCATCATAGGCCACACCATGTCCAATAGGGTATAATTCCTTCTTTTTTATACATAATTAAATTATAGTGTTTTAGGTGGAATCCATTGTAATACAATACCACAATTCTTCAAAAGGCCTCAAAAGTTTGGCTTAAGTATTTGACACCTCAATATGATTGAAGTTTTTTAATTCTTTTGCCAGTTTGATTTTGTATTTCATTAGTGAACACCTTAAACTTATCAATGGATTCTGACTTGTGTTTCATTAGACACACATAATAAAATCTAATGAGGTCGTCAATAAATGTGACAAAGTACTGGTACCTACTATAGAATTTTTGCTAAAAGATCCACATACATAAATATGTACGAGTCCTAATAAGCCACTTACCCTTTCACTGCTTCTAGTAAAGGGTGCTCTTGTCATCTTGCCTAATATTCACAATTAACATATCTATGAGTCTAGATATCCATCTTTATAACATGTACATAGTAGAAGTTCTCTAAATCTATTATGAGACCTTCGAACATAGATAAATAGTAGGTGGCTATATTGGTGGCAACAACTCTTTCTCCATTTGCTACATGTAGCTCCACCTTCCCTTTCTTAAGGGGTCTACTTCTTTTTATATCTTGTTGATTCATATGTGAGATCCACATATAGTTTCTAATACACATTTTGAAGAAGTAGATAAGTTTTTTTCTACAACATATATACCTAAAGTGGACATTTTTATATGTTGCTTCTTGTTCATTAGTTCCTTATTGTAGATAGGGAAATTTCTATTCCAATTTCTAGTCTATCGAGAATGGTGACAATTCCTTTTTTTTGCAACTCCTCCTTTAGCTTTGGGTGCAGTAGACTTTTGGCCAACCTTAGATTTTTTCTTGGCTTTGAGTTTACCCTTGGAATTTTCTTTTACTTTATTGACCATCATAATGGAATTGAGCTTATCTTTCATTTGCCCCTCAACTATTCCCAACAAGTGAAGTAACTTTGTTAATGGATTAACAAAATCGTTCATGTTATATTTCATGATAATTTGTTTGTATAACTCTAGGAACATTTGTATATCAAATATGTGACCAACTCTTGACCCAACATAAATTCCAATCTTACAATACCTCAACATACCCAATTAACTTGAGTACACAGAAGCTCCAATTGGATCACCTTCTATCATCTTGCTCTTAAATAGCAGCTTGGAGACATCATACCTATATTGCCTTGATTTTTCTTTATGCATGTTCCTAAGATGTCTTATCATATCAATAACATCCATATTCTCATGTTCCTTCTTAATCTCAAGGTTCATGGAGAAAATCATAATGAATTTGATATCCATTGCATCATTAGAGTGCTTCTTGTGAGCTTCCTTTTCCACCCTAGGCATATTCAAAATTGCTTTATTAGATATTGGTGTGTCCAGGATATAGACCTTATGCTCATATTTGAGAATAATTCTCAATGTCTTGAACCAATCATTGAAGTTATTTATTTAGTTCTCACTTTTCAAGAACCAATCACAGTGAAAAAGAGTTCTTTGTGTTTGCCATTGATCTACATAGAAAATACCTCTATGAGTCAATAAATTGATTTGAAAAATAATTTTGATTTCAAAAGTCTGATTTTTAAGGAATTAATTTGGACTTTACTTCATTAAACAGATACTTCTATTAATTTAGAATAATTTCATCGTACAATTTGCTAGTGAGACAAGATATATATATTATCAAACCATGAGTCAACTTTGGCTGATCGTCTAGAAATTTACTATTTAGGTAGGCAACGTTCGCCAATTGCATCTAATGAAACTCCTGATAGATGGATTAACAACTCTTTGTCGTAACCATATTTATGCCTCTAGCTGCTTAATCCTATTTTTTCACATAGTTAAGTCAGACCCAAAAGCCAACATTATAGATTGTGCACCTACTTTGGCAGACATACATAACAATTCTCACACTTCCACGACACACAAAATCCACTACGCTTTGGTGTGGCCACACTTTTTCAATCAAGATTTTAGTGTCTATTGCTTATTGGAAAGCAATTAAGACTTAATATTTATTGGGATTTCTAATATTTACATATACATATCCACACACCTCATACTTATATTATGTATCATATACATATGTTATATTTAACAATCCACAATCACTATCATATAATAGATAAAATTGGTTATGGATACACTATTGTAATCATTTTGACCACAAAGGATTACTGTCCACCTAAGGTCTATTGCATGACAAGCATCTTCAATATGTAGTTGTGTAAAACAATAGATTCATGAACGCTCTTTGGATCTTCATGGCTGCCTCATCATGCCAAGTCCTCTAAATACTATTCTATTCCTATCTATATCACATAATATGTAGAAACCTTAAGTTCCATTCAAGGAGAGTAAGAAGGAGTAGAAAAATTTACACATATGAGGTTCATCATGCAAGCTGAATAATTGTCAACCAGAAAAGTTGCCATCCATATCAAGCAAACAAAAGTGTATTTGGCCATAACCATGCACACATCTTCCAAACAAATGTTTTCGACAACAACATGTATGATTTTTAGATACATCATATCTTGTATATATAATGATTGTATCTTTTCAGTCAGGAAAATCCCCATGAATATATGTGGATTTGTAAGGATGTTCCTATTAATAGCTAATTGTTCACATCATATGTAATGGCACATGTGACATTAAAGGATATGCGATCAAAAGAAAAAATGGAATCTCTATATATCATGGATTTATGTCATTCTGATACCACTATAGGAACTTGCTAGAGAGAAAGAGTGGGAAGCACAATGGAAGGCGTAAACAAAAAATTGTCTCTCCACATTTCAAACCACAGATCTAGTCAGCAAAGATATAGTGGGATGGAAGGTGTGTGAGTTTATACCTTTATCATGGAGTAAATATAGAGACAGAGCTAACAAGAATGGAGAAGGAAGATGATGTGGAAGAAGTTCTGCCAACATGGACACCAATGCGTACACATCTCTGTACATTCTATGCGGATGATAGGGAACTCCACGTTGCACTCCAAGTGCCGAAGTAGAAAGAGTTTCCTTTTCATTAGCAATGTGCTAGCATTGCAAAACTTCTCTTCTCCCCTTCTTTCCTTGATGGTCTTGACAGATGGTCAAAGGCCTCTCAAAGGTGCCTCCTTTCTCTCATAAAGTTTTCCTCTTAAGAGTTTATCAAAAAGTTGTGACACGTGTAACCAAAACCTTAGTCATCATATTCTTATATATAGGAAAGGCATGGAAGAAATATTTCTAATAAACCTTAGATAATGAAAAGACACAATAGTAACTTTTGCAATATCCACCCCTGGATAGTATAGTTGAGCAACTAGACTCAATCTAGTTGGAAAACCAGGTTGTCTAGTTGATCCACTTGTCATAGTCAGATCTCGTGACCAGATCAGTGTAGTCGGACAATTGTCCTGATCTAGTTGGATTTTTTCTGATTAAAAAGCAAATAGAATCAAACTTTGGAACCATTTTTAAATGAATCCTAGTAATGTTTTTTATGAAAATGGTCTATGGGTTATAATATTTGGATTTAGGAATTTGGATACATGAATTTTAGAACATGGAAATAACGTTTAGGGTTTTTGAGTAGAGAGGAGAAGGGATAGGAATGTTCTACAGTGAAAAATGGTGGTGTCATGGATCACTGTCTTTAGTCAATGGTTAATCATGATCCTGCGGTTCTAGTCCCTCACAATCAGATAAATAAGGAAGGAAAAAGTGATGTGGCCACAACGGTGCATCAACCTTCTGAGATTGGGGGAAGCTGCACACAAGAAAGAGAGAATGAGTGAGGGAGACCAAGTGTGCTAGTGCAATCTATAGACATAAAACTAGTCTGTGGGGGGTCTCTTATATAGATGGGAGTGTCTAGGTTTAGGTTATTTTCTGGGGAAATGCATCCATGGTGACAGGGAGAAGAACTCTCTTGAACCTTTTTCACCTTAGTTAGAGATCTATAAGGGGTGTAAGTGGATCGAGATCAAGGTAGGGTAAGAAAGCAACAAAACTCGGCCCAAAATGAAGGGAAAAGAGGAGGGATTCAAGGCTAGAGTTAGTACCCCTAGGAGGCTACTATACCGACCGAATTGAGGTGAGGGACAACCTCAGGTGTTCTAAATTGCAAGGAGAGGGCTAGTATAGTCAGTCCCTTCCTGACTGGTTCGGTGCCCCGCACACATGGCCTGGGTCTAGGTCAACGTTGTGGGCAGCCCATAAAGGCCAAAACCTAGACCAAAGAATCTAAAAAGGGACTAAAATAGGGAAACAAAGAGATTTTTTTTTTGGGTCGGCCAAAACTCTGTTGCTTTTTTTTGTATTTTTTGTTCTTTGGTAAATACAAAACTAGTTGGTCTCAAAACAAGAACCAACCAAAAGAAACTATCTTTACATCACATGATAAAAGATGTGAACTATCTTTACATCCACAAAGATTCAACAAAGCGGCCCAGAAGAAAGAGTCTCAATCTTTACAGCAGGTTTGAAGCAGAACACGAAGCCAACCAACAAAATCTATGAAGCTAGAAGCTCGAACCTTCATATCAAAACAAAGAACCAAAAAGCAAATTTTAAGATAGCCCTGCTCCAGAGGATGGAAAGAAAAGCTCGACCATCACTAAGATCAAGTGAGAGGGGAGCTAGCAAGAAGCCATAAGGCAGCAACTCAGAATCCCAACAGCAACAAAGAACAACAGCATCAGAAGGCTCACCAAAGACATCCCACAGGAGAGCATCCAGACGGATCAAAGCACACAAAACACAAAGAAGAAGCAACGACATATAGAAAAAAGAGAGTTCCTTCAATCAAGCATAATGGAATAGCCGCCCAACAACACAAAAATCAGAGAACTTCAGTAATATAGAACTTATGCATCACCAACCAGAAGCAAGCTGTTGGCCCCTTCAGAAACGAGAGGAGAAGAAAACGAGTACCGGCCCAGAAAAACGAATCAAGTGATACCAAGATAGTCACCTTTGATCCTGTTCCATAATCTTTTAAAGGATAGATGAGATCCCTCATGAGATCTTCTGTTTCTCTTGGCCCACAGATTATAATGACAGAAGAAGAATAGCATTTTACCTTGTTTATCAAGCATCATATCCTTGTTCCAGTCGTCAATATTGCTGAGATTAGACAAAGAACTTTTCTTAGCAACCCAATTGAAAAATCTCTTACAGAACTCACATTCATTGATTAAATGGTTGGTGTCTTCATAATCATTAGAACAGAGATAGCATCTTGAGGTAATCTGGATACCAATCCTTCTAAGATAATCATCTGTAGGAAGCTTATTTAGAGCCATCTTCCACATATGACAAGAATATCGTCTGGGCATATCACAATCCCAAATCCATTTGAATAAATTGCTGCAGGTGCCTTTCACACGAATAGATTCCCAGAAACACTTCAGAGTAGGCTCACTAGAATTATGGAAACAAACAGAGTCACTACCCCTGCAGGGGGCCTTTTGGGAGTAAATTAAGTTAGAGAACTCTTTATTCATTCTACTGTCTTTGATGAACCAAGAGCCATCCCGGATAATGCTACTCACAAGACTATCAACTCTGAAACCTGTCTTAAGATAGACTTCTTTACCCATACATTCTTCAATACGGTATCCTCCTTCAATCCATGGGTCCAACCATAAGAGGACATTCCTACCATCCCCAATAGTAAACTTGATATGAGGCTTGATAGTATCTCTCAAGTTAAGTAATTTTCTCAACAGCCAAGACCAGGAAGAGTTAGATTGAACCGTCCAGAAGGACCCATTCTTGAAATACATCTCATTAACCCATTTGACCCAGAGCGTATCTTTCTTACTTGCCAAATTCCATACATTAACACAAGAGCAAGCAATGTAAGACTCTCTGTATTTCCTGAACCCAAGACCTCCTTCAGCTTTTGGAAGGGTAACTTTATCCCAAGAAACAAGGTGAAGAGAGCTATTTCCTTCAGAGTTGCTCCATAGAAAATTTCTACAAATAGAGTCTATGATATTACACACAGAAATCGGGAGAGGAACAGAAGAAGACCAATATAAATGGATAGTGATGAGGGTAGGCTTAATGAGTTCACATCTTCCAGCTAAAGACAAAGTTTTCGATTTCCAACCCTCCAACTTTGATTTGATACGATCAATCAAAGGAGAGCAATCAGACTTCTTAAGCTTCCCAATGAATATAGGCACTCCCAGATATTTCAAAGGCAAGGTACATTCAGAGAAACTTGTAATGTTCATGATAGAATCTTTCAGCGCACACTTACTAAACATAATAGAGCTTTTGTCAGAATTTGCCTTCAAACCAGAGCTATCTCCAAAATTTTCAAATCGATCTTTAATGGTCCTAGCATTTCTCTCGCTAGCCTCAGTAAAAACCATAAGGTCGTCAGCGAAAATAATGTGAGAAATATGCAAATCTTCTGAAGCTTTAATAGGAATGAGATTCTTACTATCAACAACACTTTTAATCGTTTCAGTGAATCCTTGCATGATAATAACAAACAAATAGGGAGCTAAGGGATCTCCTTGCCTAATCCCATTAGTAGGTCTAATCTTAGGACCAGGCTCTCCATTAATAAGGATTTGATAAGTGGTGGACAGAAACAAAGCTTCAATAAGTTGAATCCACCTAATGGGAAACCCCATTTTTAAGAGGATAGAGAAAAGGTAACTCCATTTAATAGAATCATACGCTTTTGTAAGATCAACTTTAACACACATCTTGCTAGTTGATTGTCTATTAAAATCATGCATAAGCTCATTCATGAGCATAATAGCATATTTGATACTTCTATTCTTAACAAAAGTGCATTGGTTAGGACTAATAATGTCAGGGAGGATAGCTTGCACCTTGTTAGCCATAAGCTTAGAGATAATCTTATAAGTAGTGTTGCATAGGGCTATAGGGTTCCAGTTCTTGAGCTCATTATTATCATGGCCCTTGGGAATGAGAGTAATAAAGGTATTGTTCGCCTCCTGTAGCATAGAACAAGACCTGAAGAACTCTTTAACAGCATCACTGATATCTTTTTTAATGATATGCCAGGACTTTTTAAACAATAAGCCATTAAAACCATCAGGGCCAGGCACCTTTTCAACTTTCAGCGATTCCACTATATCATCGATCTCTTTTTGCGTAATAGGAGCAGTAAGAATAGATTTGTGAACATCCGAGAGCTAAGCCCCTTTCCAATCGCCTTCAAAAACACCACCCGAGCCTTTATTATTGAACAAATTATCATAGAAATCATGAACAACAACCTGAATAGCTTTGGGGTCACTGGTCACATTCTCATTAATCTTGAGGGAATTTATATTATTCCTTTGTCTTCTCATTTTCATGGACAAGTAGAAAAAATTGGAGTTACTATCTCCCTCTTTAAGCCATTGGACACGTGATTTCTATTTGAGGAACATCTCTTATTTAAAGGAAGCTTCCTTAGCAATTCTTTTGGCTTCAATAGAGTCTTTCAGAATAGAGTGATCTAAATGATTGGCATCTACTCTTTCTTGTAAACTGAGAGCAACTTGTCGTTTCATAGCATCATCACTAATATAATTGCATAGAGAATCTTTATTCCAGCTGATAAGATTACTTTTGAGGTTATGAAGCTTCCTATAAACTTTGTACATAGCATGGCCATCCACCTCAATGTTCCAAGCCTTCTCAACAATTTTAATAAAATCTTCCTCCAAAGTCCAGTTGTTGATAAACCTAAAGGGAGCTTTGATACTTTGAGCAGAACCAATATCCAGACAAAGGATTCTGTGATCACTCACAATGTTAGAAATAATCGAACCAGAAAAGGTTTGGAAAATATTAAGAGCACTAGCATTGTAAAGAATTCTATCAATCTTCGTAGTGATATGGTTATCACCAGGTTGATGGTTATCCCAAGTAAACTGAGACCCCTTCAAATCAAGATAAAAAATAGAGTAGTCAAGCAAGCAACTGTTAAAGTCTCTCATGGATTTTTCAGTAGGTGGGCAATCACCAAGTTTCTCATAATTCTTGCGAACAACATTGAAATCACCCAAAAGAAACCATGGGTCTGAAACAGAAGGATGATGATTTCTAATAGTATCCCATAAACTAACTCTCTCATAATCATCATTGTGGCCGTAAACAGTAGTAAAGAAGAATCTAAAATTCCCAGAAATAACCTCACATAAGATAGTTTGATCAGTTTCATGAATCTTATTCACCACACAGAAATCAGGGTCCCAGATGATGACAATTCTTCCAAGAGGATGCGAGTCAAGATTAGAACAATAAGCATAATTAGGGAAGCAATTTCTCATGAAGGACTTGATTTTCCTTCTTCAAAGCTTTGTTTCAATGAGGACGAAGATATGACCCTTCACCCTCCTCAATTCCTCCTGGACTCCAGAGATTTTATTACTAATACCTCTGACATTCCAGGAGGTGATCTTAAAAGAACTCATGGCTTCACCCCGGCTGTTGAGCTGACAGCCTCAGCAATCAAAGGAGACAATTGGAAACCCCTAGAGGCAGACGAAGAGGATGAATTATCCAGTCTATTATAAATACTGATATTGACTTTGCCTTGACATCTAGGAGGCAGTACATGGCCTTTCCCTTGAGTGATACTATCACTAACAGGGGAAACCTATGGGGTAACCAGAGAAGAGGGAGGAGTAGATACTGACATTTTGACCTGCTCGCCTACAACCTCTGAGAAGTTTAGCAGCAGGGCTTCCATAGTAGCATCATCATATCCCAAGTCTTCGTTTACAGCCTTTGATAACTCCAGATCTTCAATAGTATCCCCCTTCTGTATTTTGTTCTTCATTGCAGCTATCTCTACTCCATCCTCAATCTCCTCAAGAATATGTACGGATTCTCCCATGTTATTCTCAGACTGAACAGAAGTAGTAGGTTGTGTCTCCTTTTTCTCTATCCATTGTAATTTGCTACAAATAACACCCTTAGACAGAGGAGTCTTCTTAGGCTTCATATTTTGAGTATCACAGTTACCATGCCCAAGAAAACCACAGCTAACACACTTATGAGGGATCCATTCATAGCTTAGATTCACTGAATGTTCATCACCATCATCACTAACCAGCGAAACGTTGCTTGGGAATTCTGCAGAACAACTCATAAGCACATGGATTCGTGCATAGTCGATTCGCTTCAAGCTCCTGGTATTTTCATCCATTTTTATAGGTCGACCGATGAAAGAGCCAATCCTTTCAAAGAACATAGGATCCCATAGTTCAAGAGGCAATATGTGAATTCTGACCAATACAAAGAGAATTTTAGGGGTATAACTTACACAATAACAAATTTTAGTATGCATGTCTGATTAAGCCCAAAATTGGATCTAAGTTCATGATCAAGGGTGGAGTAAGTGTCAAAAGTTTCAGTCAAAATAATGAATTCTAGAAAGTTATAATTGAAATAATTAGTGAGTAAATGCAAGCTAGGGTTTTATGATCTTAGATGTATAGAATTGATTAAAATATGTGGATTTTCACTTTTACATATCATCATTGGGTCACCATGGAATTCATTAGGAGTGAGAAAATCAAGGTAATTGTGACGTAAATGAGTATTAGGTCAATATTGGACCAAAAATATACATCTTAAGAGGTTTTTCCATTCTCTTCACCTCCTTTGAGGTCAATGACCACTTTTGAACAATGGTGAAGCTCTTTATTTTGTCATGACAACCATGCCTTTGGTCTTTTTAATTGGGCACTTGATCCAAATTCTTTCTCCTATTCATCTCATTCTTATTGTGGCTAATGAACTAAGACCTAAACTTGGGCATTCCCTCTTTCTAATTATACCTCCATTCTCCTCACCTCGCCTTCCCTTAGCTTCTAGTGGCTTTTTTCTTATATCCCTAATGAATCAAAGATCCTCAACCCTTATTCCTTATCTAATACTTTTATCGTGGCTACTCTTTTGGGTGTTTCTTCTTCACACCTCCTTGAGTATAATTGTGACACACAACCATCTTGTGAGGCTTCAGTGATCATAAAGAGAAATCTAGGCACCACCCTAACCCCCTTAATATATGTTCATCTAACTCTACTTAGATCCTTGTTTCTCTAAATTGATGGGCTTGCTAAGGATCCTAGGTGGAGATGACATACATTAGTCATCTGATCCTTGATCCAAAGTTTCAGTCTAGTAAACCCCCAATACAAGATATACCCTTATCCACCAAGTATCCCTCTAACCCAACCATACCCAACATATAGAGAATCACACAGTCAACCATTTTTACAAAATTCCATTATTGAACCCTGATCTAACAAAAAAATAGTTGATGTTGAAAATGAATATAAATTTATAGGTTGCTTGGAACATTACCAATGGTATACCTTAATTATAAATTGAATAAGCATGATAGAAACCTTTCTATCTAGATCTCACTCTTTCATATTGATGTTTTTGAAATACTCAAAATTATGTATCTTTGAATTGATTATATGATCACATTTTATTGTAATGTACTTATACTGTAAGTAGTGATCCATTTAGGGTTAAGTTGAATCCTTATAGTCTAAATGATGCGCACATTGTGACTGAAACTATGAAAATAGTATGCAAATTAATGTTGGATAATGATAATGATGATCATCCTAAATAATTCTACACTTATGGTTACAAGTTTAACCAACCCTTATCATACCTCATGATGATGATGAATGATAATTATCATAGAAAATGTTTTCTTATTTCCATGATTTTCTTAACTTGTGATTCTTATTTCCTACCTATACTTTATTTTGTTAGTATTGACTTCAAAAGGTACACTTCACCTCCTATCTAGCATACTAATGATATTTCTTGATAATAATTTTGTATGTAATCCTTAGTCTTTCATTACCTATGTACTTGTTTGGAATAGTGGTTCCCCATTGACTATTATGTTGAATTTCATATAACTATTTTGTAAAGCTTGAAAATTGAAGTTATAATTTATTATCCACCAATGGTGTACCTTTTTGAAAATATAAGGACACATTAATGTGGATATTTTATATGTCAAATTCTCTAGAGTTAAAACCCTAGATTTACCTTACTAGGTATACGACAATCCCACCTAAAAGTAAACAAATCTTATTGTATTATAGATTAGGATTGAATTATAAGGAAAATGCTAATAACAAGTATGCATATTAATTTATCTATTTTTATCCACTATTTAAATTCAAAGTTGAGGTCGATTATTTATATAATTGCAAGAGATATATGGTTGATTAAACATTCTTTCTAAATTAATGATAGAAACACTAGGGATAAATGGTTTCACCACTTCTGCTGATATTTGCTCACTCTCACTGAATTGCCACAAATATGAATAGACAAATTAGGGACAATAAATTTCCAATCCTTTTGAAATGTGGAAATTTCATGGACAAATATTTACCAAAGACTTTCTACTGTGATACCTAAGGATCATATCAAACTTGGAGACCACCCTTCCAAATTTCTCATCATGGGGTCAGTGTGAATACATAGATGTTCTTAAGATTATATTTCAAAGTTCTTTAGGTTTAAAATTTAATAAATCTAATCAAGGTGATCAACCAATAAATAAAGCATTAAATGATTCATTCATAGTGGCACTAGTTCATTCATCGACAATTACAAGTAAATAATAACAAATAGGGGTAAAGGGGCTAGTTGACATACCCTAGTGTGGAACTATCTCTCATAATTCAAGAAATGATGCAATCAAGGGTATATTTGTGGGATTCATCATCCTACTATGAGTGAAGGAGGTAGACATGGTATGTGAAAACTAGTCTTCAACTCTAATGATTAGGACAAATATGAGGCAACAACCAGAGAGAGATTCAGAGCTTCATCGAAGCTTCTTTTTCTTCTTCTTATTCCTCTTATCTTTTCTTCTTAAAGAATAGATGTATACTCTAAATGCCATTCCCATGTTATGTAATTAGTAAAGACATTATATATGTGTGCCACAAGGCCCACCCAATTGTGGGCAAGTGGCTTTTTGCTGAATTATTTTTTTATTGAAGACATATTGAGATGATCGACTAGATAACTAGCTTCTCATAGAAGACTAAAAATTTTGAGTTCAAATGGATTTATTGGGTTAACCAATTTCTTGGTTGGGAATGGAAACTTGATGTTTGATATATGTAGTCCAATCTTCTCAAGGAACCATCCCATCAACTAAACATTGTTGTGGATTTTTAAAGAGGGATCCCAGTCTATCGAGTTAATGATCCAATTTGCAAGTTGGGGACCCTCTTGATTTACTATTTATCAATGTCATAGTGATCTAGTCGACTGAGAGAGCAAGCAAACTATTTCACACATTGGAGAAATTATTGAAGAAGGCATCTCTCTAATCGCCTGAGTGTGGTTCCATCATATCAATTGGAATCTTAGGGTGGTAACAACTCTATAGAGCCTTGTATAATCACTACAATTGATTGGGTTTAGGGAGTGGTGATCCAATATGGTTCATGTGGGTCCACTGATAGATTATGAAGGCATGTCTTACTCTTTTGAGAATTTCCTACGCAAAGAACAAGAAATTCCTATTAAAACACAAAACAATATTATAAAACTAAAGTTAAGTAAATTCACAGATAAAATGTATGAATAAAATGCTAAATTAATAGTAATTAAGAGACCAAAAATAATATGAGTATGCATTCACAAAACAACCACAAACTTTATCATTTCTCGTCTTCAAGAATCAGAAAATAACAAATAATCACCAAATAAATACTAATAGCCCATGTGTCTCCCTCCCCTACATATCATGTTGAATTCCCTACCCTCAATTGTCACCAAAAATAGATAATATACTTAGACTAAAACATATAAATGTCCGTGATGTTATTTCCAGTGTTTCTTCACAACATCCTCTCCTCACCACAAACCCTATCATCACACATGTTTAGGGATTTCCTATGTAACTAAAGAATCCCGCAAATATACAAGCATACACATAATCAAACACCAAGGTGTGTCAAAATGATACAATGGGGTATTCATCTTTTCCATTGGTTGAAAATGGATAGAAAGGGTGTATGAAGATGAAAAGTGCACATATTTCCTCATTGCGATTTGATATTGGTTTTTGTTATTTTATTTTTGAGTTATGGATCTACAAGCTCAGCTTGTTGTTCTCATTGGTATCTTTCATTTTATTTAGGTGGTATGACCATGTTACATAGATAGGCATATGTAGGTAGTAGTAAGAGAACGAGAGGGGTGTTCCATATTGAGTGTAGGGTTTGGCACTTTTAATGCCTTTCTATTTTAATTTTGGTGGATGGGAGACATGAAGATGCAATATGAAGTGTAGAATAAGGTTTAATCACGTGCAAAACTTGTTTCTATGATTTTATGCATTGGGTGATTCCTCTAATTCATTACATCCAATAATGGCATTATGAGGGATTACATACCAATTCCATGGATATGATTCTTTAACTGGTAGGAGGCACTATATGTTTCATCGTTGTCGCTTCTTTATGAATTTTATATTTTATAGGGAAACATAATGATTAGGTTTGTAGGCTTGGGTGAATTCTAAACATTTGAGAACTTCAGAAAGGTGGTCACATAGAGGCTTTACATCACTCAAGGGATATTTATGACAAAATATAAATACAAGTTCAACAAAATTAAGAAAAGCCAATTGGATAATGCCATTGCTCCACAAAATGATTAAAGTAGAGAAAAAATGAAAGTAAAAAATTAAGTGAAATGCATGTACGACATGATGATAAATGCAATGGTAAGCTCCCCAAATTATTAGTTGAACCATTCAAATATGATAGTAATGGAGGAAAGGATATGATCATACCACTCACCCAACCCAAGTTTATAAATTTTCTTGTTCTCAAGAAAACACTAAGCTCAAGATGGAGAGGGAGAAAATCATGGTCAGTGTCACATGCAAGGATGATTTGCTTGTTGTGACTAGTCATGATGTTGATCATGGGGGTAGCTTCTGAATCTTATCAAGAAGTTGGTGAAGTTGTGGTTTATAATAAGAAGGCTCCTAGATGTACTACTATCCCCAGTAGGAAGACTATGGAGGGGTACTGAATATTGATATGTTGGTATGGTGGGTAGATGGTGTGGTAGACATCATGTTCCTCATCCCATTGGTTATGGACATACTGCATGTAATAAATATGGTTTATTTAGTATCCCTTTCATTGCTTCTCTTTCTCCATCTATGTGTGTGAATCCATAATATGTGTGAGATTAGCCTCAATGGTACTAAATTTGAAAGAAAAGGCTCCACGAGGAATCAATTCACTGCACTAGTAGATCTCCACATCTTGTTGTGGAGGAAATTTGACATAGTATCTAGATCTATAGTTTCATCATTGGTCTCTAGTAGAGGCACTTCATGTTCCATTGATTGGATCATCTTGAACTTCACCCTCAGTTAGATGTAAAATCAATCTTATAATGATTATGTGCGCTAAAAGGTCACTGATTTGTAAGCTAGATTGCCCATCTTGAAGCGAGCATGTGTGGGTAGGGATGGCATGGCCAAGATATCCTTCAAAGGAAGGAGGTAGAAATCCTTCTACATGGATTTAGGAATAAAATTGGTTCCCTAAATATACTAAATGTCAATAAATTTACAACCAATAATTTTCTATAAAGGAAAATGAGTGCAACCCAAGTTAGTTATAGTGGTAGCAACTGGGCCACCCCATGGTGAACTATGAGTGGAAAGTTCTAGAGATGGTGGTATGAGACTAATATATCAGGGCTCCCTGATTGTATAGCTTGTAGAAAATTAAGACACGACAAATAGTAAATATCATGACCAGCCACCAAACCATGTGTGGATCTTCCTATAAGGATTGTGCATGAGAGAATGCGGTGAATATAACACACCATAGGTTTGTGGATGCAACATGGCGTTTATACCATTCTTGAAAGGGGAAATAATCTAAAAAAAATAGCACAAAACTATCCATTAATGTACTTATATGCTCTTAGTTGTGATTATTGTCATCACAACTACAATCATTCATCATCTACATCTAGTAATATGGTAGAAAGTTCTTTTCTTCTAAGGTCTTTTCTAGGCTATACATGCAGAGACTTTACTTGAGGGTGTGATCTTTGTCCCTTAACTATAATAGAAGAATTCATGAAATCCAATGTGAGTTTGTTGCATAATGAGCGGATTTTGAATGAGAAGGGGGGAGGCACACTCAAATCAAGGATTCAATTTCAATAAATTTTGACTACATTTCCCATTTTGTTCTTTGGGTAGATATGTAGGTGGATTTTTGCCCACGACATTGGTGTACTTGGATAACTGTGGGGAAATGATGCCAAAATTTATTGAAATTTAACACGCATTATACACTTACTAGTGAGATGAAGTGCTCAATTATGGGATAGGTAGTTGATGCGGATATTAAAGTATTACAAATTCACTAGGAATGGAATTCCTAGAGCTGACCAAAATGAATGTGCAATAATGCCACCCATAAGAGGATGGATCTTATTGTAGAATAGTTGATGATCGAATCCCAGAGGACAATGTTTTTAAGAATTATCTAATCAAAGTAGCTTTTAAAGAACAAGTATTTGTCTGAAGATTTGAGTTGGTTTGTTTAACTAAGGTTGCAAGAATAAAAAGAGCGAGATTAAGGTTCTAGTTACTAATGGATGGAAACACTAGGGTGCAACTGGGTTTCTCCACCACTAGCTACATTTGCACATTCATTCAAATTCAAAAATGTATTAAGATATAATTGGTGTTATGCAAGTTTACCCTTTTGGCATTAGAAACTTATGTAAGTAGATACTATAAGCTCGATGTATTGTTACTTACAGATCCTTTATCCACTACTCTAGAGATTCCCATCAGAAGTTCTCATTAGGGCATCAATAAAAGCTAATCAATATTTGAATCTTAAATGTTGAAGTTCTCGTGGAATAAGATTATAGTAAATCATGTAAAGTGGGTGATCAATCCACAAGACATGTGATAAACAATTAGCAATGAATTAAATGAGTTCGTACAAGAATTTAAATATGAATTAAATTGCAAGAAATGGGTAATGGAGATAATACCCACACCCCAATGAAAGGACTACTCCCTCAACATGGAGAGATTCATATCACTAGTAGGTGAAGAGGATACAATTATGGTCATGATAAAAACATTAGTAGCTCATCATGGTGTATGATGGTAGACTTCCTTCCTTCTCTCTCTTCTAAATATTAATCATAACTTGTGTTTGAAGTAGGTGGATGGTCAGCGGCTCCGTGAATAGAGTGATCACCTTGGAGAGGGAGGTGGATGACTTAGGATTTGTGGAGGTTGATGGAAGTAGACAAGTCTAGAGGTTGATGGTCTAGCTAGGTTAATGACACTAGCCAAGTCAATGGATCTGGAATTTGGGTCTGGTCTCAGTGTCATGCTTTTTGCTTGTTCATCTCCAACATTTGAGATGCGTTAAAGTGATTCCCTTAGTGATTATTTATATGATTGTTGTTGTGGGTCCCTCCCATCGATGTCGAGCATTGGATATTGACCATTGGTGCTAACCATTGAGCTTTTAGTCATTGATCTTGGAGGTTGATGGGTCATCAAACTTGAAAGTCGATGGTATGCTTCTTTAGTGGTCGTCGATCGATGGTTGTCATCCTTTTGTCTATATACCGATGGTAGATGTATGATGTTGGTCGATGGAGAGAGATATATGGGTCATCGACCTTGATCATTGATGAGTCCAGATGTTGAGCTCCTATATGTTGACCGGGGGGCAATGGGTCATCGACCTTGAAGGTCGATAGGGTTCTCGATTATTGATGATATTTTGAAGGTCGATTGGAAGGTCGATTTTGGCCTTGGACACAAAATTTGTTGATTAATATGCCTTATAGAAGTGCTCAAAATTTGTTTCGGTCTGAGGCACTACCCTGCACCCTACAAAAGGCATCCTCCTCTCAAATACCACCCACTAAAGGGTAGTGGGACCCCCTAGGCATACCTTATGCAGAGTGTTAAGACTCAAAACTTGCAAGAGGAGTCAAGAAAAGCATCAAATTCCTATAAATTAGCATTAAAAAAACCCTAAGTAGATCTAAACAAAGATATTTCTAGTGAAAATGAATTCATTTTAATGCTAAACTAGACTAAAAGTGCAACTAAAATAGGGATGAATATGCATTCATCAGTAGTACACATTCATCAATGTGAATGTTAATAGATGATTAGGTCAATTCAAACATATTTTATTTCGAAATTAACTTATTAGATAACACCTAATGACCTACTTGTATCCCATGTGATCATATAATGGATCAATCATGAATGTTTAATACAAATCACTACACTCCAAAGCTTATTAATGGTCTTGTTCAATTTGTAAGATTTATAGAGGAACATAGCAAACCACCTGGAGATAGATTCTATTACCCCTATAGGAATGGTAACAACTTGAAAGGTGACATTGTTGACATAATAAAAAGTCATTCCATGTGCAATGGGACTGTACAAGTCTATACATAATGGTACTAGCATGGCGAGGCTCCTAGTATGAGATCAACAGATGTCAGTAGTGGTAGTTGTGTTGAAGAATGAATGTTTGAAGATGTTGATGTGAATGAACCAATTCCAATAGATGGTTGATGTGATGCTAGATAGTTGTGGGTGTAATTGTTACATATCCACCTTCCTTATTTTGAAACGTTGTGCATGATGCTAAGCAACTGTTATACTTAGGTAGTACTAAGTTTACGAAGTTGAGCATTGTGTTGATAGTGTATACTCTGAAGGATACCAATAGATTGAGTGATAAAAGATTCACTTCTCTATTGTCTTTATTGATAGAAATTATCCCTAAAGACAACAAGATTCCAATATCAACATACAAAATGAAGGCTAAGAAGACAAATGCAAGACTGAATGACAATGTGTTATTTTAAAAGGACTATAACAATTTGAAAGAATGTCCAAAATGTGGAGCCTCTAGGTACAAAAGGACGACATTGGGTAAGATCAAAATTGGGTTTCCTTCCAAGGTGATGTGGTATCTACCTATAACACTAGAGTTTCATCGCTTATTTGCTAATACCATACATGCACAAAATTTATCGTGACATGCATAGGTAAAGAAAAATAATGATGGTATTCTATGACATGTGTCTGACTCCCTGCAATGGAAGAAGTTTGATTTATTGTGCCATTGGTGTAGAAGCCATGAATTTAAGATTTGGACTTTGTGCTGACAATATGAATCCACATAGAACATTAAGCAACTATAACACCTGGGCCGACTGCCCAAGGCTCTAGTAGATTTTTAGGAATGATGACTGGCCCCACAGTCCACCACTAGACTTAACTACGTGCTTTTTCCTCACTCACCCGCAAGCCGGGGTCAACTTCCTGATTGGTCACCCATCCTAGTACTACTCTAAGCTGAGCACGCTTAACTATGGAGTTCTTTAGTGATGGGCTCCCGGAAAAGGAGGTGCACCTTGGTGATATGGGTAGTCCAATCATTCCTTTTATGATCATTATATCCGAGGCCTCAAATCCTGGGATGTTACAATCTCCCCCACTTAGAATCTTGACGTTCTTGTCAAGGCTCAACTATGTGGCATCATAATATTTCCCCATTTCAGTGCAGACCCAACATGGCCCATGGACACCCAACTCGCGATCACGAAATACCAGTGCAAGGGTGGCTACATCACCATGGATAGCCCTTTCCTACATGCCTAGACCGCATGGCTCAAGACTGGCATGCCACATGCCTATGTGGGCCCCACCTACTAGAGTGGAATTGGCTCTGATACCATTTGTAACACCCGGGCCCACTGCCCAAGGCTTTAGTAGAGTTTTAGGAATGAAAACTGGCCCCACAGACCACCACTAGCCTTAACTATGTGCTTTTTCCTCACTCACCTGCAAACTGGGGTCAACTTCCCAACTGGTCACCCATCCTAGTACTACTCCAAGATGAGCATGCTTAACTATGGAGTTCTTTAGTGATGGGCTCCCAGAAAAGGAGGTGCACATTGATGATATGGGTAGTCCAATCATTCCTTTTAAGATCATTATATCTGAGGCCTCAAATCCTAGGACATTACAACAACCAACATAGCACTTGACATGTCATGTTTTTTATATATCATTTTCCTTAATGGTTGTGTATGAAGAATAAATACATCATGTTCACCTTGTTGATATCGGGCCCCAAACAACCTGACAATGATATTGATGTTTTCATTGAACCTCTAGGGAGAAGGTTTTTTGACTTATGTCTCTTTCTGTAGAGAGATGTTTGATTTACATTCTATGGTTTTTTGCATTATTAGTGACTTTCTAGCTTATCAGAACTTGTATGGATACAACATAAAAGGATCCAAGGCATGACCTATATGTGAGGAAAATATTGATTTAATCAGACTAAAACATGATGGAAAGACTGTATATCTTGGTCATTGAAGGTTTCTGCCAAAGGTGCATCCTCATAGAAAGTTGCACAAAGCATTCAATGGCTCAACCGATGAACGGAGTGCCCCTAAACCTATGTCAGGGGAGGATGTTTATGCAAGAGTTAACAACATTGTAAATCATTTTGGAAAGAGACCTAATACTCCTATAGATGAAAATTCTTTATTAAAAAAGAGTTCCATATTCTAAGATCTTCCTTATTGGAGTTCTTTGACAGTTCAACATTGTATCGATGCCATGTATTTTGAGAAAAATGTTTGTGAGAGAATCATAAGTAATTTGTTGAATATACCAAGCAAAACTAAAAACCTCATCAAATCCATAATAGACCTTGTTGAAATGGTTATAAGGAACAAATTAGTAGTAGAAGTTAGCAAGGGTTGCTGCACATATTCATCTCCTACTGTTACACCTTGTCTAGATAGGAGAAGAGACATTTTTGTGAATGCTTTGTTAATGCTAAGGTACCATAGGGATACTTATCTAATATCCATAGAATTGGTATCAATGAAGCATCTAAAGTTGATAGGTATTAAATCTCATGATTGTCAACATATATTGCATGTGGCTATTTTATCTATCCTTCTTGAGCATGTAAGGTTTGCATTCACTAGGCTTTACTTCTTCTTCAACACTCTATACAACAAAGTCATTGATCCTTTGAATCTAAATAAGTTGCAAAGAGCAGTGGTCATTACCCTGTACCAACTTGATAAGTATTTTTGCCTTTCATTCTTTGATATCATCATACATCTAGTTCTCCATTTGACTAGGGAAGTGAAAATGTTGGGTCCAGTTTTCTTACATGGGATGTATCATTTTGAGTGGTACATGAGTGTTTTCAAAGCATTATCTATCCAGAGGGAGTGTTATTAAGGGCTATGTTTCTAGGGAGGTTTTGCACTCTTGCATTGAATTTTTGAGTTGCAATGAAACTCTTGCTAATATTGTGAATCCTATCATTTATTCTAACAAAGGTACTATGGGAGAAAAATAATTAAATATCAGTCATGAGTATTGGGGACAAGCACACTTGTATATTTAAAACAACATTGACAATGTGGGTATTTATACCACTGAACACACCCATAACCTCAATACAAAATATCCTTGAGCTAGTTCAATGTGGCTTACTAGAAAGCATAATCAGACATTTATTAGGTGGTTTAAAGATAAAATATTCAGTAAACTATCTCAAACACAAAATAATGTTACAAAACTATCAAATGGCTCGAGTATAAGCCAAAGACACATATTCCATCTTACGAAGGGTTTTACATAAATGGATTTTCATACTACACAAAATGTCAAGATGATAAGAGTGTTGTCCAAAATAGTGGGTTCACCCTTCAATCATCTTCATTGTATTTTTCTAGTGCCAAGGATAAGAGTCCACTTAAAGGAAATATGTCTTATTACAGTGTCATTGAAGACATATAAGAAATTGACTACATAGAGTTTAGAGTTATAGTATTTAGGTGTAAATGGGTTGATAACAACAAAGTGTTATAGTTGATGAACTCATTTTCACATTAATTAATTATGAGTGGACATGTGAGAAGGATGAACCATTCATCATGGCATCACAAGCAAATAAGGCATTCTATATCGATGATCCTACAAAAGATAATTGGTCTATTGTTCCTCATGGGAAAAGACTATTCAATTCAAATCATATTTATGTGGAAGAGTACTATGACAAGTATGATGGCTCTACTCCATTCTGTATTGGTTTGCCAAGTGATAATGTTGAATCTAACACTGATGATAATGCACGTAAAGATCACACAGAACGGATATTGTTTAAGGTATACTACATACATGCATTAAGTATGTTGACTCTAGTCCATTCTCTTCTTCATATGTTATATTTTCATTATATAACATGTTTATCTTTTCATATGTGATATGTTTGTTCATATGTGATCCGACTTTTCCATATGTTTATTTTATATTTTATAGTTGGCATCTAAAATAGGAGCACAACGTTCTTGAGTGTGAGGATCCTAATAGGCCTCCTGACCAAGGTGATGATGGGGTTGCTCCCTCTACACGTAGGAGATGGATAAATTTTATGAAAAAATCCTCAACTATGGACAAAGGAAAGAAGGGTGCCATTAAATTTAATGAAGTAGGCATGTTGATTACTAAAGAGTTTGTCAACTACTATGGGGTCCTTAGTCAAAGAAAAGTGCCTCTCACTATTAAGAATAGAAGACACTTGGATAAGCCCATTAAATACTTCATCTAGAGGGAGTTAGAGGTGATATATATGCATTTATGTTTTGTAGTCTTTTCCAAATCTTTATTTTCACTTTCTAAAAAGTAGTAATAGTTGAACTTTTTTAGGGCCTGTAAGAGCTTGATGAAATGTTGCATCACAATAAGTTTATGTATCTCATAAAGATAAGACAAAAAGATTGATGGAGGATCCTTACAAGAGACTACATCCTTGCTTCCAACAAGGACAAGGAACTGACTCTGCAATGTCCCAATCTTGATAAAAAAGAATGGCAACAATTTCTTGAGCAGAGACAAATATATGAGTTCAAGGTATTGAATTAATTACATTCTTATGATTTCATATGAATTCTTATGATTAGTAAACAATATTCTTATTGAATTAGTTAGACCATTCATTATGTTAAAAAAGAAAGCATAAGAATAATGTGCACAACCACTGATTGGGTTTAGATGGTTATGCTAAATGTCGCCAGCTGAGAGAGCAAGAGAAAGGGCCTTCTACTTCTACTCCTTCTACTATTGAGTCTTCTAGTGCTCTTGGATAGTTGCCTCACTATTTGGAGTGGATAGATGTGAGGAAAGACAAATCTAGAGAAATTCCCCTCCAAGAAACCTTGGTGGTGGCTACAAAAATGGTAAATTTCTTAGTTTCACAATGCATGTCCATGTTTTTTTCCTAGATTTTGAAGTTTTATTGATTAGTTAGTTTTGACGATGACTAGTTGGATATGGGTGAGTAAAGAAAGGAGGGCAAGTTCACTCCTCAGGGAAAATGATGAATTGATGGTTTCTCTAGGGACGAAAGAGCATCCTAGACGTGTTAGGGCCGCTGGTTTTGGGTTTGGGCTAAAATTTTAGTTTGACTCATCCCAGCAACAGTGCAAATCTGCCAAGAATGGGGGAATGGATCTGGAGGATGTGAAAAGATTGATAGTTGTATCCATGGAGCAGTTTAAGGATTCTGAGGTAGCGTGCGCTCATCCAGTAGTCACAGATCTTGTATAACATCACACGTTCGAGGAGGGTGTTGGGAGTACTCGTTGTGACCCTCATGGCACGATCGAGGTAAGATTCAATTTAAGTTAATTTATATGTTGTGAGAAGTAATCCCTCAAGTAAATATATATGTATGTCAATTCAAATGTTGTGTTTCATAAAATTGTAGGTGGACAGAAAATGTAGTCTTTCCATCGATGTTCCATCATACAACATTGTGGTAGATGGAAAGATTTTATCCACACTCTGATACAATTTATGGTGTTCTTCTTCCCATTAATCATGTTTGTGTATTTGTAATACATGTTTGTCTGACATGGAAAGAAACACCATTTCATACAATCATCTAGATGCCACAATAGTTAGAGAGGTAGAAGGCGGCTATACATAGTGGCCCAAATATCTCTTTGTATTTCTTGAGGTATGACAAATGCATATTGAATTTATATATAGTCGAAAGCTAATGTGAGAATACATGCATGCATACCACAACACCCAAGAAGCCTTCTATGGTTCCAAAGCCTCTGCCACCACATTGTATTCTATAGGATCTATTGAACTCCTTAGTCCCTAACTACAAGGCAGTGACACTATGGTTAGACAATAGAGATCCATCTGATACCAAGGTGATCAACCTTTAGGAGGAGGTCTTAGGTACATATTGTGACACTGTTATAGTGTTGATATATGTTTTTGAGCTATTTCATTGTCAATGGCTGAACACATCACCGATAGAATTTTGGATATGGTGAGTCTGAGTTATGTAAAAAATACATGTTTTATAATTGATTTCTATATATTAATTTATTATTGCATATATATGTTTAGTCATTTGTATTACATGGCTGCTGAGTTTAGATTATAAAAGGTGGCATTTATAATACCATCAATGACTAGCATTGTAGCTTAAAATCAAAGTGGCATCACTGATTACGTGACTACTGCAATGAAGGTATTTGGTGCTACTTCCAAGACCGTGATTGTAACTCCTGTCAACGTTGTGTATGTTTTGGGCTTGTTGTTTATATTTCTTATTGTTCTACAATTGAACCACTAGTGTATTTTTGTTTATATTTGTAACTTATGAATATACTGTTGGGTTTTAGAGGAGGCAGAGATGGCAGCGGAAACAAAAAATTTCTCCCCAAACCCAGTATAAAGGAATCACGTCAACGTCTATACAATAGGAAAGATGGTTTGTAGAGACATACCTTGTCCCGAGGCTTGCTCAGAGACGTTACCTCGCGGCTTGCACGGTCTTCACCTCCGGTCTTGGATGGTGTCGATGCAGCTCCTGGTCTCACCGGGACTGTCGGGATTGACAACTATCCTTCGAGCGACAGAAGTCTCCCGCCGTTGTAGTAGTCCACACAAACCACCTAGAACTCCGATCGCCTAGTCGCAAAAGGCAATGGAAGGATTCGTACCCTCCTGTCGGCGTACTAGTCACTGACACACTCTCCTGCAACCAGTTGCCTTTCTATAGTTGTCTTTCCCTTGTTGTGCCTCCCTTATTGGGTAGCACTTGCTCGGGCTCTCCTGCTTACCGCAACCAGAGAGAATGACAACTTTACAGAGCAACTGGTGTTCTGAGTTGTACTATATGAGAAGCCCCCAATACCCCTATATTTAGGAGGGTCATGGGACAGGGTTCTCTACCCCGGGAAATGCGGGATTAAAGCAGAAGTAGAAGGGTTCGATATTTTCCACAAAATCTGACAAACTGCGCCAGTTGAATCGATTGGTTCAGCCCTGAACCGGTCGTCTGGGCCCTTGAGCTGATTGGTTCAAGCATGAGCCAATCGAATCGTGGTCCTGGTCCAACTCAAACTAACTTTCCATATTTGTTTCTAACTAATCAACTATTAGTCCTTGTCTAAATCAAATTTGAACAAGTGAAACAAACTCGGTTGGTCACCCAACCAGTTCAACAATGTGAACCGATCGGTTCATTGACCTGAGCCGGTCGACTCACCAGCCTGAGTCAATCGGTTCATCTCTATGAGCCGATCGGTTGGGGTAGCAGATCAGTCAATTGCAGTTTCAATCAATCCGATACTCTAATCATCTGATCCAACACCTTGAACACTATGATTTTGATCTATCAATCAATTGGGTGTTTAATTGAACTACTAAACTCCTTTAGTAATCAATCCAAACAAGATTTATGGAGAAACTCCTCTTCCAGGAACATGTCCTAATGTGTGTGACCATGCAGGTCCATTTCACGTTGGCAGTGAAAGTCCATAACACTTATGACTTCACAAGCAAAGAGCGGAGCCTAGTCACACATCAGTGCTACCCAAGTGAAATAGAAAGTTGGAGAACAACTTTCAATCGTACAATCTGTGAATGGTGTTACAGTGAACGTATAATTCCATTATCACTAATGTCATGAATGAACTCAAGGCATGGTGCAATCATCCTTTCAACGTTCATCCATTTCCTTGATCTCAGAGCAGACTGGGTGAGATGTGTGTGACATCAATATCACATATTGATTCACACATGCATGCACATACCTTTCTCAATCCTACTCATCAAGTGGCCATGGACATCAAACTCCCTTAGGAGGGACAAATCCCATATCTATCACTTACCCCTCAAAAGCCCCATGTGTCAAAGTCACCCAATCATCACCTTTATAACAACCCATGTTTCAGGACTGCATTTGATGATGTCAAAGTGTGCCCAACGACATGTGTTGAGTGTAGTGATTTCAGGTCGAAGAATCACACTCACCACCATCACTGTGAGAGCTGACTGTGACTACCAAATCATGGTTCCATGTATCACTCTCACGGTGGGTCTGTCTGGTACACTTGTTCTTTAACAAGTACCTATGTGCTTGGTTTGATATCACTATATCATGACTAATGAGATTCTATCATAAACCAATACACAATCTAGTCTTTAGTGTTATTGATGTCTATGGTTATTTCCACAATAACAACTGACTAGGGACAAAACAAGAATGTATACTCTTAACATCCGTATGATCTCATCATTTAGGTCCTGAACCTAAAACCATACGTCATCGAGTAAAACAATTCTTTAGACATCTATCATGTTACACTATGATCTCAGAAATAGTTAAAACATATAGATCAAAAAATGCCTTTATTTTTATTCAAATCATTTACAAAGTATCCCATTACAATCGTCACATGACTTGCTCTATGGGCATACATACCAACAGACTCCCACTTGTACTTAGAGCCAGTCACCTAGGAACCTCAGTCCTTGTGACCTAGAATGACCATCATGCTTCTGTTGAGAAAGGGCCTTAGTCAGTGGATCATCTATGTTGTCTTCAGTTGGTACTTTGTAAATCTTCACATCTCCTTGCTATATGATCTCTTGTATGAGATGGAAGAACCGTAGTATGTGCTTGGACCGCTGATGTGATCTGGGCTCCTTAGATAAAGAAATAGCTCCATTATTGTCACAATAAAGCTCAATTGCATCACAGCTACTGGGAACTACACCAAGTTCAGAGATGAACTTCCTGATCCACACAGCCTCCTTTGCTGTATGTGAAGCAGTAATATACTCGGCCTCTATAGTAGAATCAACAACTATTTTTTGCTTGGAACTTTTCCAGCTCATAGCTCCATTGTTTAGGAAAAATACAAATCCTAATTGCGATATGTAATCATCTTTGTCAGTTTGGAATCTACCAATTCTTCGTCGCCGCCGTATATAAGGAACTGATCCTTAGTCCTTCACAAGTACTTGAGGATGTTCTTTACGGTTGTCTAGTGAGCATCCCCAGGATCTGAATGGTACCTACTCATCATGCTGAGAGCATATAAGACATCTGGGTGTGTGCATAACATAACGTACATGATGGATCCGATGGCTGATGCATATGGGATCCCATTCATATGCTCCCTCTCTTCACAAGATTGGGGACATTGAGCTCTAGAGATGGTGACTCCATGTAGCATGGGGATGTTGCCTCTCTTTGAGTTCTCCATGCTGAACCGCTTCAGCACTTTGTCAATGTACATGCTTTGACTTAGTCCGAGAAGCCTTCTAGATATATCTCTATAGATCTTAATACCTAGAATGTAGGATGCTTCTCCTAAGTCCTTCATTGAGAAAGTATTCCCAAGCCAAGTCTTTACCTTCTCTAAGGCTGTGACATCATTCCCCATCAATAGTATGTCATCCACATACAATATGAGGAATGTGGTCGTGCTCCCACTAACCTTCTTATACACACAAGGTTCATCTTCATTTTGAATAAAGCCAAACACTTTGACTTCCTCATCAAATCAAAGATTCCAACTCCGAGACGCTTGCTTCAATCCATAGATTGAATTTTGTAGCTTATAGACTTTATTGGCATTCTTTGGATCTACAAAACCTTCATGTTGTGTTATGTACACATCCTCATTTATATTCCCATTAAGGAATGAGGTTTTAACATCCATTTGCCAAATTTCATAGGCATAGTAATCCACAATAGCAAGCATGATCTTGATGGACTTAATCATGGCAACTGAAGAAAAAATTTCATCATAGTCAACACCTTGAACTTGTCGGAAACCCTTTGCAACCAATCTGCCTTTATAAGTTTGCACATTTCCATCCATGTCGGTCTTCTTCTTGAAGACTATTACAACCCCAATTTTGGGTTCATTTGGTGAGAAATGTAATTTCTCATATTAAAGATATTTGAACCACAAATGATATAATGGATTTCGTTTACAATAGCCTTGATGATTGTGTTGTGGGCTTTATTGGCTATTGGGCCCAAATAACAAGAAAATTCAATTAGTAAATGAATAATTGAATATTTGAGAAAAGAAAAATGTGGAAACCTCTAGAAGGCAAAAGAAATTAATCCAAAAGTGGATTTCATGCCACATGGGTTCCTTGGGTTCCAAGGAGTCCAAAGTTGCAAAAAGAAAGCAATAAGAAAAGAAAAGATCAATTAAGTATTTCTTTATTAAGAAAGAAATTGAAAACAATGGTAAAATGCAGAGAACAAGTGAAAAGAGGTATAATTGAGTAATCCTTAGTGGAATTTCGTATCCTAAGGATGACTAATTATAAAAGGAATACCAATGAGGAAAATAAAAGATAAATAATGAGAAATTCTCAAAAAGAGATATTTTAATAAGAAATATACATGATAATGAGAAATAATGCATTTAGATGCATCTAGAAGGATAATGAGTATCCAACAAAAAGGATTTCAGAATAATAGAGTTTCTTGGGATCCAAGGAGTCCCAATAAAGAGGAAAGAAAGAGAAAATACCAAAATTGAAAAATAAAGAGATAATGGGAATACATAATTAATGAATTATGTGGTTTTGTTAAGAGGAAAGTATTTTCTACTTAAGGAAAATATATTTTCGTGGCCAATGAATTAAAAGGCATGAATAAATAGATTAAGAGAGGGAATTTTCTTATTTCTAATTATCCATGCAATAAAGAATATCAAGAAGGTAAATAGGAGAGAGAAGAATTTCTTCTCCATAAAGGAATTTGATTCCTATTAGAAAAAGAATTAGTTGACCCATAGATGGTCGTCTTAGGGCATGGATCCTCACCCTATATAGAGGGGTAAAGCCCTAGTTCAAGCCCAAGAGAGAGAGAGAGAAAGATCCCACGTTCTTCTCCTTCTACCCTACGTGCAAACCCTAACTGAGAGTAGGGATCTCTCCCTGGAAATACGAAGGTTTGTTTTGTGATCTCGCTTGAGTCGGGGAGCCTCCACGATCACCCCAGACCGATCGGTTGCTTCTCCTTTGACCTTGGCTTCACATAGCCACTGCCGACCTACTGCAGTTGCAGCAGCAATGAGGAAGCAAATGCGGAGGGATCTCACGTAAGGAACGGCCATCTTGGCCACGTTCTGGCTTTCTTCGGGAGCACCAGGGTGCGGCGCAGCTAGGGAGGTTGTTGGACTCAAGTTCCATGGCCCAGGGATGAGAGGGGAGCCCTACAAAGGGCTGCCACCGGCAGACCGCTGTAGCAGATCGGAGGTAGAAGACGATCGTTGCGCTTTGGACGGTTATGCCCCTCCACGGGCTGATGACGACATAACTTAACCCAGGGGCATTTTGGACTTTTCGAAATGTTTCCAAGGCAACAAGGCAACGTTGCATGAAGCAGGCTACGTGGCGCCTCCTCATTGGCCCACAATAAGTTATTTTGTTAAATTCGTATCTCAATAACCATAGCTCCGATAGACGCGCATTATACATGAATTTTGTTCAGAAAAATGAGGGGAATCCATTAAAAATATTATTGAAGCCTGATTGCTTTTGTAATTTGAAAAGTAGTGTAAGTTATTAACTTTAATGAATTAATGATTAAGAAACCCTATTTTGATATAATTAATGTGATTAGTAGGGTTTAATTGATGATTAGAGTTGATATTAACCTGCTAATCATAAAGAGATACATTAAGATCAAAAAAGATGAATTTAGCACGTAATTAGTTAATTTAGAGTTTCATGTGCGTAAATATACTTTAATGGGCCTTGAAAACCCTAATGTTGGTAAATGTGACTCTTAATGGCTTTAATTATTCAAAATAGTGAAGAAAGATAAGATATAATGATTTTAATCTATTTTGAGCATTAAAGTTCCTAATTTGTGGATAAATAACCTTAATATAGAAATTAGGGTTTTTGAACGAATCAAGGTGGAATTAATGATAAATAACGTTCATATAAGTATTAGAGCATAATGAACTACAAATTGATGATAAATGAGCATAATGACCTTGTCATGGGTTAAAGAGGATAAAAATGGTAGGTTTAATGAAAAGAGGCTTAATGGACTTATTTAATGGTTGATTATACCTTAAATCCAAAACTGAGGATTAGATGTGGAAATAATTAGGGTTTGTGATCAATTGCGTTAAATTAGGGTTTAAAATAGTAAAAGATGAAGGGAAGCCCTAATTGCAACAGAAACCCTAAAAGTGAATTAGAAACCCTAGGAAGCGAGCTAGGTTTAATGGATCTTGATGACATGAATAATAAAAAAGGGAATTACGTGATTATTTCAAGATCTTGTTGAAAATGCTTGCTTGCTTGGATTCTTATTTGCATGGATATTTCTGTTCAAATCGTCAGATCAGGTATGTTGTTAATTATGAATAACCACCTTAGTTTCTCGAGGATTTTCTGGATGGTTAATCACATTGAATGCAAATTATCAGTTTGGATGTTCATACTTGCAAACTATAAAGTCACTATGATTATCACATTAATAATAGAAGTATGGATTCTCGCACCTACATGCCACCCTGATGGATGATGCCAAAGGTCAGGCCCAGATGGGTAGACCAATGGACACCTTGAGTGGTGACCCCAGGCACCAAGCTCGGGAATGAGAAGGTGGCCTATGATATTACATGACTAGTGAGAACCATGAGTGGTGACCCCCAGGCACCAAGCTCGGGATTGAGAAGGTGGCCTTAAGTCATTGGCAAAGGAAACCCTAAGGTGGGTATGCCAGGGTTAGGGAAAAAGCAGTGGAGAATGTCATACTGAAAAGTGTAAATTGGCTTGTTAATTAACTTGATTGTGATAATTAGATTGTTATCCTTATGTGCAAACTTTTGGTTGTCCCCACATACCAGTATATTTCGATATACTGACCGACGTTTTGTTTGTCGGCATTTTAGGAACAACAATTGAAAGAACAAACAGTAAAGTGACACATTATGAAAGTAAAACATAAAGTGCAAGGAGGATTAGTTAGAGTAGATTCAAGCTTGGATAGATAGATTCCCAAAGTTTTAAAAGGTATGCAAAGTTTTTATTTTGTACCAATTTTCAGTTTAGTTAGTAAAATTTATTAATTGTTATTGATTATTTGTCGAACCTTTGATCATGTTTATTGAATAACAGCTCTGACTTTCGGGTCTCCCTTAATTGGGGGTTACTGGGAGGTGGCGTCGTTACAAAGACCCACTTGCACCCTATGGGTTTTACCCCTTCGGGTGGTTCCACCAAAGTCCATACTTTGTTGGAGTACATGGATTCCATATCGGATCTCATGGCTTCAAGCCATTTCTCAAAATCTGGTCCCTCCATAGCCTCTAGATAAGTAGTTGGATCATCATCTATGATCAACTCACCACCTTTCTGAGTCACAAGGTATCCAAACCTCTTGGGTTCAAGGCATGTCCTACTAGATCTACGAGGTCCTTGTGTTACTTGAGGAGACTGAGATTCCACAACACCTTGTGAATCTCTATGTTCCTCTTGTACATCTACTGGTTCAATGTTTTCTTGTTGGGCTTGAACCTCTTCAAGCTATATTTTCCTCCCACTGTTTCCTTTGGAAATAAATTCCTTTTCTAGGAACACAACATCCTTGGAAACAAACACTTTGTTGTCAGTTGGGTGGAATAAGTAATATCCCTTGGTCTCCTTAGGATATCCAACAAAATAACATTTATCAGGTCTAGGGCCTAGCTTGTCAGGAAACATTTTCTTGACATATGCCTCACATCCCCAAATCCTCATAAAAGACATATTGGGATGCTTCCCAGTCCATATCTCATATGGTGTCTTTTGAACCAATTTAGATGGTACTCGATTAAGTGTAAACACAACGGTTTCAAGAGCATGACCCCAGAAGGAAATCAGAAGATCAGCAAAACTCATCATTGATCACACCATATCAAGTAACGTGTGATTCCTTCTTTCGAACACACCATTACACTGTGGTGTTCTAGGCGGAGTCCATTGTGATACGATACCACGGGCTCGCAGAAGGTCCTCAAACTCTTAGCTTAAGTATTCTCTCCTCGATTGGATCAAAGTGCTTTAATACTTTTACCAAGTTGGTTATGTACTTCATTCATGAAATCCTTGAACCTTTCAAGGGTTTCTGACTTATGTTTCATCAGGTATACATATCCATACCTACTAAAGTAATCAGTGAAGGTAATGAAGTACTGACACCCATTTCTGGCATTAGTTCTAAAAGGCCCACATACATCAGTATGTACGAGTCCTAATAGATCACTAGTTCTCTCACCTTTACCTGAAAAGGGAGTCTTGGTCATCTTGCCCAACAAACAAGATTCACATGTCTCTATTGATTCATAATCAAAAGAGTCTAGATAACCATCTTTATGGAGTCTAGAAATGCGCTTCTCATTTATGTGCCCTAGACGGCAATGCCAAAGATATGTTTTGTTTGAGTTGTTGAGTTTTTGCCTTTTGGTATTTACGTTGTATACGCTTGTCTCTAGATCTATCAAGTATAGACCATAAGAAATTGGGGCACTGCCATTAAGGATCCCATCTTTTGAAATGGAACATTTTCCATTCTTAATGAGAAATTCAAAACCATCCTTGTCTAAACAAGAAACGGAAATGATATTCCTATTTATGGCAGGTACATAATAGCAGTTCTTCAACTCTATTATTAACCCACTAGGCAGAGTTGACTCATAGGTTCCTATGTCACTGGAGGCAACCCTTTCCCCATTGGCAACACGTAGTTCAACCTCGTCTTTCCCCAAAGGCCTACTTCTCTTAAGATCCTTCACATTTGAACAAATGTGAGATCCACATCCGATATCAAGTACCCATGATAAAGAAGTAGTAAAGTTAATCTCTATCACGTATACACCAGAAGTAGAGATCTCTATCTCTCGATTCTTCTTCCATCGTTCGTTCCATCCTCTCCATGTTTTGAGTGCAGAATAATTTGGTTTGGCGAGAGAACCCTTCTCTCCCTCACCTTTGTCCTTAGACTTCGTTACATTGATCTCTATCAATGAACTATCCTTCTTCTCATTTGTCTCAAACAACGCCTTAAGCGTACATAGAGTGGACTCAAAGGCTACCGATATATTTGGATTGTGCAGAATATTTCTCATCATCCCCAACCAGTTATGGAATTTATTCTCAATTAATTTGCCCATTATAAAAGATGATTCTTTTGCCATTCTACAAGAGAAAATTGCATTTGTCAAAACTCATTTTGATTTGATTTGAATAATATTTGATGATAGTTAATTAGGCCTTTAATTAATTACCGCTCCCACTATCTTGATTCAAATTGATAGCCCTCACTATCAATTCGGAAGATTACATCATACAATCTTCTAGTGGGTCCAAGATCCATATTTCATCCAATCATGAGTCAACTTTGGCTGATTGCCCATAATATAGATTATTTATGTAGGCAACACTTTCCAATTGCATCGTATGAAACTCTTGGATGGATGAAATGCACAACTCCTTGCCATTCATCCCGTGCCTCTGGGCTTAGACACTCTAAGAATCACCAGTTAAGTCTAACCCAAAAGCCGACACGGTAAACATGCATCCTGCTTTGGCAGATCCTACATTTCTACCCTTCACACTTCTGCAAGATGGACGACGCACCCCACTTTGGCGTAACCTACGCTTGGTCGATCAAGTTTTTCATGTGTGTCGCTAATGGAAGGCGTAAAAGACTTAATATTTAATGAGGGATTTGATTTTTATAGGTACATATACATATCCAATCACCACAATATATAGTACTTATCATATACATGCTATATCCCACAGAAAACATGTGAAATGATAAAAACAATGATTATGGCCATCCTAATGTGATTCCTTGAGTCAAGAGGAACCACAGTCATCTAGGTCCACATAATATGCAACCTGTACAAGATGAACTTTCTGCTTCGCCGTTCTGGGTTTGATCAACTCATCTCCATGATTGATCAGCTCACCATTAGGCCGGTCGGTTGGGTGCCACCTATCGATCGACTGGCGCCTCCAGCTGATCAGTTCACTGGTCATCGTGCATCTCCTCAGGTCGCCACCCGCTCATCACGCTCCACAAACTGGTCGTCTGGAATGCCAACTGATCAGTTCATGCCTTGAACCGATCGTCTCAGTCATCGTCAGGTTGTCCGCCGTTCTTTGACATAACAAGAAATAAAAGTTCTATCTTTTTTACATTTGAATTGAGAAACTCTGAGTTACATTCGAGGGGAGCAAAGGTAGGAAAGCAATCTCAAGTTATCTCGAGTTACATCAAGAAAAGGAGGTAGAGAATCGGTGCGTAGACCGAGATGCAAGCAACCACATTCAACCAAGCACACATACATAGGGTTTATTGGCCATAACCACACTTATACATTCATCACAAAACTCATTTAAGGGCGACACGTATCGAGTGCATTCATATTACATATCATATATGTAGTTTGGGATTTGTGGATTTAGGATTGGAAATGCAAAAATCCAATTTTATTCACATCGTATGCAATAAATAAAGGCGACAAACCAAAATCAATCACATCAATAATCCTAAAGTATAGAGCAGTTGACGTGGCTATCATACCACTGTTGGGTTTTAGAGGAGGTAGAGATGGCAGCATAAACAAAAAATTTCTCCCCAAACCCAGTATAAAGGAATCACGTCAATGTCTATACAATAGGAAAGATGGTTTGTAGAGACATACCTTGTCTCGAGGCTTGCTCGGTGACGTTACCTCACAACTTGCGTGGTCTTCACCTCTGGTCTTGGACGGTGTCTGTGCAGCTCCTGGTCTCACCGGGACTGTCAGGATTGAGAGTTGTCCTTCGAGCGGTAGAAGTCTCCCGCCTCTGTAGTAGTCCACATGGACCACCTGGAACTCTGATCGCCTTGTCACACAAGGCACTGGAAGGAGTCATACCATCTTGTTTGTGTACTAGTCACTGACACACTCTCCTGCAACCAGTTGCCTTTTTGTAGTTGTCTTTCCCTTGTTGTACCTCCCTTATCGGGTAGCACTTGCTCGGGCTCTCCTGGTTACCACAACTAGAGAGAACGACAAATTTACAGAGCAACTGGTGTTCTGAGTTGTACTGTCTGAGAAGCCCCTAATACCCCTATATATATAGGAGGGTCATGGGATAGGGTTCTCTACCCCGGGCAATGCGGTATTAAAGTAGGAGTAGAGGGGTTTGATATTTTCCACAAAATCTGACAAACTGCGCTAGTTGAACCAATCAGTTCAGCCCTGAACTGATCGTCTGGGCCCTTGAGCCGATTGGTTCAAGCATGAGCTGATCGGTTCGTGGTCCTGGTCCAACTCAAATTGACTTTCCATGTTTGTTTCTAACTAATAAACTATTAGTCCTTGTCTAAATCAAATTTGAACAAGTGAAACAAACTCGGTTGGTCACCCAACCAGTTCAACAATGTGAACTGATCGGTTCATTGACCTGAGCCGGTCGGCTCACCATCCTGAGCCGATCAGTTCATCTCTATGAGATGATCAGTTGGGGAAGCAGATCAGTCAATTGCAGTTTCAATCAATCTGATACTCTAATCATCTGATCCAACACCTTGAACACTATGATTTTGAGCTATCAATCGATTGGGTGTTTAATTGAACTACTAAACTCCTTTAGTAATCAATCCAAACAAGATTTATGGAGAAACACCTCTTCCAGGAACATGTCCTAATGTGTCTGACCCTGCAGGTCCATTTCACGTTGGCAGTGAAAGTCCATAACAATTATGACTTCACAAGCAAAGAGTGGTGCCTAGTCACACATCAGTGCTACCCAAGTGAAATAGAAAGTTGGAGAACAACTTTCAATCGTACATGTGTTACAGTGAATGTATAATTCCTTTGTCACTAATGTCCTGAATGAACTCAAGGCATGGTACAATCATCCTTTCAACGTTCATCGATTTCCTTGATCTTAGAGAAGACTGGGTGAGATGTGTGTGACATCAATATCACATATTGATTCACACATGCATGTGCGTGCCTTTCTCAATCCTACTCATCAAGTGGCCATGGACATCAAACTCTATTAGGAGGGACAAATCCCATATCTCTCACTTACCCCTAAAAACCCCATGTGTCAAAGTCACCCAATCATCACCTTTATAACAACCCATGTTTCAGGACTACGTTTGATGATGTCAAAGTGTACCCAATGACATGTGTTGAGTGTAGTGATTTCAGGTCGAAGAATCACACTCACCACCATCACTGTGAGAGCTGACTGTGACTACCAAATCATGGTTCCATGTGTCACTCTCACGGTGGGTCTGTCAGGTACACTTGTTCTCTAACAAGTACCTATGTGCTTGGTTTGATATCACTATATCATGACTAATGAGATTCTTTCATCAACCAATACACAATCTAGTCTTTAGTGTTATTGATGTCTATGGTTATTTCCACAATAACAACTGACTAGGGACAAAACAAGAATGTATACTCTTAACATCCGTATGATCTCATTGTTTAGGTCCTGAACCTAAAATCATACGTCATCGAGTAAAAGAATTCTTTAGACATCTATCATGTTACACTATCATCTCAGAAATAGTTAAAACATATAGATCGGAAAATGCCTTTATTATTATTCAAATCATTTACAAAGTATACCATTACAATCATCACATGACTTGCTCTATGGGCATACATACCAACAGACTCCCACTTGCACTTAGAGTCAGTCACCTAGGAACCTCAGTCCTTATGACCTAGCATGACCATCATGCTTCTGCTGAGAAAGGGCCTTAGTTAGTGGATCAGCTATGTTGTCCTCAATTGGTACTTTGCAAATCTTCACATATCCTCACTGTACGATCTCTCATATGAGATAGAAGTTCCGCAGTATGTGCTTGTACCGCTGATGTGATATGGGCTCATTAGCTTGAGTAATAGCTCCATTATTGTCACAATAAAGCTCAATTTCATCACAGCTACTGGGAACTACACCAAGTTCAGAGATGAACTTCCTGATCCACACAGCCTCCTTTATTGCATGTGAAGCAGCAATATACTCAGCCTCTGTAGTAGAATCGGCAACTATTTCTTTCTTGGAACTCTTCCATCTCATAGCTCCATTGTTTAGGAAAAATACAAATCCTGATTGTGATCTGTAATCATCTTTGTCGGTTTGGAATCTACAAATTCTTCCTCACCGCCGTATATAAGGAACTGATTCGTAGTCCTTCACAAGTACTTGAGGATGTTCTTTACGGCTGTCTAGTGAGCATCCCCAGGATCTGATTGGTACCTCCTCATCATGCTAAGAGCATACGAGACATCTGGGCATGTGCATAACATAGCTACATGATGGATCTGATGGCTGATGCATATGGGATCCCATTCATATGCTCCCTCTCTTCGCAAGATTGGGGACATTGAGCTCTAGAGATGGTGACTCCATGTAGCATGGGGATTTTGCCTCTCTTTGAGTTCTCCATGCTGAACCACTTCAGCACTTTGTCAATGTACGTGCTTTGACTTAGTCCGAGAAGTCTTCTAGATCTATCTCTATAGATCTTAATACCTATAATGTATGATGATTCTCCTAAGTCCTTCATTGAGAAAGTATTCCCAAGCCAAGTCTTTACCTTCTCTAAGGCTGTGACATCATTCCCCATCAATAGTATGTCATCCACATACAATATGAGGAATGTGGTCATGCTCCCACTAACCTTCTTGTACACACAAGGTTCATCGTCATTTTGAATAAAGCCAAACACTTTGAATTCCTCATCAAATCAAAGATTCCAACTCCGAGATGCTTGCTTCAATCCATAGATTGACCTTTGTAGCTTACAAACTTTATTGGCATTCTTTGGATCTACAAAACCTTCAGTTTGTGTCATGTACACATCCTCATTTATATTCCCATTAAGGAATGTGGTTTTAACATCCATTTGCCAAATTTCATAGTCATAGTAATCTACAATAGCAAGCATGATCTTGATGGAATTAATCATGGTAACTGGAGAAAACGTTTTGTCATAGTCAACACCTTGAACTTGTCAGAAACCCTTTGCAACCAATCTGCGTTTATAAGTTTGCACATTTCCATCCATGTCGGTCTTCTTCTTGAAGACCCACTTGCACCCTATGGGTTTTACCCCTTCGGGTGGTTCCACCAAAGTCCATACTTTGTTGGAGTACATGGATTCCATCTCGGATGTCATGGCTTCAAGCCATTTCTCAGAATTTGGTCCCTCCATAGCCTCTAGATAAGTAGTTGGATCATCATCTATGATCAACTCACTGCCTTCCTGAGTCATAATGTATCCAAACCTCTTAGGTTCAAGGTGTGTCCTACTAGATCTATGAGGTCCTTGTGTTACTTGAGGAGACTAAGATTCCACAACACCTTGTGAATCTCTATGTTCCTCTTGTACATCTACTATTTTCTTGTTGGGCTTGAACCTCTTCAAGCTCTATTTTCCTCCCACTGTTTTGTTTGGAAATAAATTCCTTTTCTAGGAACACAACATCCCTGGCAACAAACACTTTGTTGTCAGTTGGGTGGAATAATTAATATCCCTTGTGGGATTAATTGACGAGGTACAACCAAGGGAAACCACATTTTCATCACGAGTGGCATGTTATTTCCTTGGTTTGGCTATAACGTGGAATCGATGATATATATATTCTGTCAGTTTCTATTTACCAAAATTTCCGACGATGTACATTCTGAGTTATAGCATCGCACAATTAGTGTTAATTTATAACCAACGAGTATCCCAAAAAGAACCAACAACATAGGGCATTTCTGTACTAGTGGGACCCAATTCTCGGGTCTGTGTCCAATGCGAGTTGGACTCCCATGCAAGAATAAATTCATTTTTATTTAAATAAAACTCTCATATTTAAAATTAATTTTGTGGGACACTACAACTCTAATTCTCTCAAACTTTAGGATAATATCCATTATTTATTATCCCTCCTTTCCCAAAGGTTCAGGGTCTATCTAATTCATAACTTAGTCCAAACTTGCCATTCAAGTAATTTCTAGATAATTACTTATTAAACTACCTAGGCCACAAGATATCTTAGATTATTCTAGGAATTATCCCATCATCTAATAATTTTATTATCCCAAGAGTAAAATTATCTTAATTTGATATCATTAGTAAGAAATACTCATTTCCCCAATTTGTAACCCAATGATCCATGTGTAAACCCATTTTTACATCCTTGAAATATGTAGATTTCAAGCCTAAATGAATTAGGGTACACATAGCAAGGAAGCAAAAGAGGGACCTTAGTGATGATTCCAAACCCTAGACTCATATTAAATGTTCAATTTAAGTAAATAATGTGTTTTTTTAACATATGTGTTCATATGAGGCTAATGTAAGATGCAATGATTATTAGAGCCTTGAATTGGTAATTAGGAATGTAAGTAATCTCATGGCACATTTGGAAGGACCAAGATGTGATTCATGGGCCTTAGGGACTCATTCCCGTCCATTTGGGCTAATTAGGGTTATAAAAGAGACCCTAGGATATAAAATTGAAAAATGAGTATTTTGTGCACATGAAAAATGATCATGATGATTTTTTTATGATAGATAATCCATATATAGGATTATATATGAAAATCCAAGATAAACTAAGCTTTTTAGCGATCTAAGTAATTAGTGGGAGAAAGTGGAGTTTATCTAAGGAATTATCTTCTTTTAAGATGAAGTCAAAACCTAGTTGGATTCATGGATCCTGAGTGACCCATGAGTAGGGACTTTGTCCCTTTCACCCAAACTCCCATGAGATCCTGAGAATATGTGACTCCTCTCTTCCTAACTCCCAACCTCCCTCAAAAATCCCAATCTCCCCAAAGTCCAATCAGTGATGGAAACCTCCATGGTTTAAATAACAATGTCTGACTGGAAGGGCTATAGAGACAACCTGTAACGTAGTGCATATATAAGGCGTTAAACACCTCAACCCCAAAGAATGAGACCCTGTGACCAACCTGGTCTTATATCATGCACCGACATTAAGGAGTCAGGAAGCGGGTGTTACCCTATTGAGCGCCAAGGTAGAGGGACTCCTCTTCCTCCCTACTGCCATCATCTACCTATAGAACTCCTGAGACACAACCAGTGTTCCTAGCAGTCATCACCTTGACCTTGCCACACAGTGTCACTGGAGTTGGAGGTTAAGGGTGTGGTCCGTACAGAAAGCTAGGGTGGCCCATGAGCATGGAGGATATCTATGTAGACCTTATTTATTTGACTGGAGTGGCTGCAACATAAGAGGCATTGTGGAAGGACCACCTTCCTTGTTGTAGATCAAGCTGACATCGTGCGATTAGGGACCCTATTCCCTAGCTCCGACCATCGCTAAATATATATGAGGATCGTAGCAAGTCCAACGATAGACACAAGATCCTCCCCTATCTCCTCTGAGCCTCTAGAGCCCTGGGGCGAAGACGTCTACGTTGTCGACACAACGACTGCCCTGTGCAGGGCGTTGTGTCAGAGGTGTTGCGTCGGGGGCGTTGTGTCAATGATGTGGCATCGTAGGTGTTTCATCAATGCTAATTCGTAAACACTGTGTTGTGTGCGAACGCTAGGTCAGAGATGTTGCGTCAACGCGTATTAGTGTTGAGGTACGTTATGCTGACATGGTGTTATTGTGATAGAGTGAGTTTTTATATATATTAATTAGTTTTTCTCTCCTAAAATTTAATTATTCCAAATATGCCCTCAATCATCTCTCTCACTAAATTGATTAAATGAGTTATGAATTTCACTTAAGACCATCCATAATATTACATAAAGTCATAATACAAGCATTATGACATTTAGTTGATTGACTTAGTCAACAATCGAATTTTGACTCCAATTTTGTAGCTTAGCTGCCTAATGACATCATTAAGCTACTCCAAAAGTTTCATTACAATTGGGTCAACCAATTGGGAGATATGGCCAATTGGAATTAGGTACATATTCCATTCATTATGGATCTAGGACCTAAGTTTTGATTTCATTTGGCTAAATGAATGTCACGCGGCCCCTTCGGTCGCTTGGGCGCAGACCACTTATCTGGGGCTCGACCACAGCCGTCTGATTAAAAGGGACACGGATCCGCTCAGGGATCCAAGGGCCAAGACTCTGTCTTCTACCTCCCGCGGGACTCGGGCTTCGGCCCCAACAGAGCAACGTCCATCCAACGCCCCTCGCGCCCAATCTTCACCTCGTCACCGCGAGATTTTTGGAGGACTAACTCCTCTCCTCAAACCGAGCTCAACAATTTTTACCACATCACCTGACTCCCTCAGATCAGGGAGAACGATCCCCCTCTTTTCTGCCCTTCTCACAGGTGGCGGCGCACAAATTAGGGCTTGGCCTTCTACTTCACCTTGTGTCTATATAAAGCTCCCGCAAGCTTCTCCGACCTCCCTTTAATCGCTCTGCATGGCCAATTTCACCAGACCTTGCCTCCATCTTCCCAACCTGGAGCAAGCTCCGCCCCAATCTTCTCGACCTACACCTCACTCCAGTTACCCTCTCCATTCGATCCAACACAATTGAACCATCGTGGGACCTCGGCGAGGAGATTCCCACTACTCGTTGGAGCTGTGAAAGGCCAGGGAGAGTCGGGTCGACGAGCCGTACAACCAATCTCCAAGAGCTTCACCGCCGGCGAGGTTGGAGCCTTATAAGAACCGAAGGAGGATCGCGAGCACCTCAGCAGACCTCCGCGGAGCTTTTGACTCCCTCAATCCAGCCTGAGGGAAGGTAAGGAGCCCGACTCACTTTTCTGTTATTTGTACATGTGGAAAACCATTCCCGACCTGTCGTCCACCTCCGATCGAGTTGTTGAGCTCATCAAACTCGGGGGAGCCTCGCGAAGAGGATCCACCCATCCTCATGCTCCCAGGAACCCATCTAGCTGCTTCGACCCATCGCCAACCTTGCCTACAGTCGTCGTGCTCCACTTCCATGGCGCGAGCAGCAATCAAAAGGGTGTTTTTCCCCTTTTACCCATGCCCTGTCACAAAGTACAGGTGACCCTCATGGGCAGTGGCATCCTTTGCATCGCGCCTTGACCCTGGTTTGACCAAGGCTAGCCCACGGGTTAAGGAGAGGATCCACAGAGTCGGATCCCTCCCCTAATCCGCGAAGCCGACCACCCCTTTTCTTTTTTTTATTTTCATTTTTTTTGCTTTAGGAAATTACCTGATTGGTCAGAACTTATGGAAACTCTAGAAAATGATAGCTTTATCAGAAAATATCAAATAAATATACCATTTTCATCAGAAAAATCTAATATATTTAAATAAAATAATTCCAGGACCTAGATCCGACCCCTTTTCAGAAAATATAGTCTACTAGTCCTAATGACCCCTTAATATTTATATATTGTGTAATAATGGTCATAACTGATTTCCAATCTGCCTTGGGAACAGATTAAACCCTAATTAGGGTCCTGATCATCATGTCACTAAAAATCCTATCTAAGAAGGATAGTTGATTCAATAAGGGAGAAAAACCCTAATTTCCAGATTCCACTCTTCATAATGTATACCTTATACAATTTTATGTCAAACAATTAATTGCCCTTGAATGACTTTGAATAACCCTGACCTTAGCACCCAACTCTGACCTCTCGAATCACATGTATCCTAAAAATGATATCCCAAATGACCTAAACCCTAATAAGAAACCCTAATGTGGAATAATGAGAATCCATGGTAACTTTAGGTTTTGTTTATATTTCAGGGTGATGTACTATCTTTCTCATAATCTAAGACTTGTGGAATTCAGATCTGAGAATTAAAGGTACATGGATATAAGTATATGACTAGATTTTTTGCTGGTTTCTAAATATATGTAGTTTCTTGCATGAAATTGAAATACATGGATGTATATATATATATATATATATATATATATATATATATAAGTAATTGTTAATTTTTTTCGCCTTGAACATGAAAGAACATAAATGAGGATAAATGAAATGTAGTTATAGTGGTGTCATTAAACTCCCTGTTAGAGAGGGAAAGCTTTAATGTTGGATAGCACCTCCCTAGAGTACACGGTATACGGGGAGATCCCTAGAGTACAAGGTACACAGGGAAGGGCCCACTATTTATGTGATTATGTGCTAAGTCCACCATAGTAATGCATATTCATTCTGAATGAGGCTAATAACTTGGGATTACCTGAATTTCTGCCTTTAAATAATGTTTTCTTTCTCTTTCTCCAATTTCAAGTATTTTATATACCAACATAGTATAGCTTTTAATTCCACGTACCAACTTTGTTGATGTATTTGTTTCTCATATTTTCTAGGTACAAGCAAATGATGAAGCATTTCAAAGTACCAGAAGCCACTAAATAATGAGCCCGGTGGATAATAGATAGATCTCCATTACTCACCTTGGTCTTTTCAGTTAGATAGTTTTCTTTATTCTTCTAGATGATGTAATAGGATGTTATATATCCTATGTAATAATCATATTTTCTTTCCATAGACTTATCCTTCTTCCTTCTCATTTATTAGAATGTATGACTTTATCTTTGATAAATGAATGAGGTGTTGTGTGGCTATCAATTGATGATGTGAACATGATCTTGGCTTATCTCTGATTTTAGTTGACTATCTTGATTTCTTATATTTTCCCTTTCGACATTCATAGATATGAGTGCACACATATCTGTGCATGTCACTAAGGAATATATATGGAAATTGGGGTTGTCACAGTTGGTATCAGAGCCAATGTTCACACATCATAGTCACATGGCTTTCATTCACCCTATTATGAGTCCAGGGTAGTCCTTGAGTTAGGGATGTGAAGGGTTGAGGTGACTAGGATAGCATCTGCCTAATGTCTGGATAAAGTCTCTAAGCTACTTTGCTTGGCAATCACGAGGCTACCTATAAGGCAGTGTGAGTCTACCTGGATGATATCCTAAATGTCCCCTACTTCTTGGGCATAGATTAAATTAGGATCCTTCTCATCTATAGAAATTCCCTCTCATCTTTTCTATAGGAATATTTTCCTTCTTATCTCAAAATTTTGAAAATTGTTCTTCCCTTCATCTTTATGATATAAGATTAGGAAAGAGTCTCTCTATTTAGAAAGTCTTAAGGACCGACTAATAAGGACTTTTAAGGTATCCTCCATAAATTGTAATATCAAGAACATTAATAAATGATATAGGAGAATAATGAAATATTATAATCATAATGACAAATATAATTGTTGAGTAATAAATCTAATATATCCTAATTAATTTTAGGATGCCTCCTAAGACTCGCAACTCGAAGGCCTCAGAGGAATCATCCTCTAAGAAAAGAAAAGAGCCTGAAACCTCTGAAGTACCTGATCCCGATGCTGCGGCCAAGGAAAGGTGGGAGGAATAGATGAAAATCCTTTTAGATTTTATGGAAACCCTCGCCACAAAAGGAACCCCTGAACCTAGCTCATCTAGGAAGAAAGAAGTGACAGTGATAGATTTTATTAAGCTAAACCTTGATTCCTTTTGGGGGGAGGATCACCCTGAGGTCATGGACAAGGTTGAGGCCTGGATTTTATCCATATAAAATGGTTTTCATACCCTAGAAGTACCCAATGAGAAGAAGGTCAAGTTCTCCACCCACATGCTTAAGGGAGGGGAAAAATATGGTGGGAGAATTATGGCGGAAATAAGGGAGAGGAAACAGATAACATGGGGTGGGAAGCCTTCAAAACCCTCTTCACTGATCGTTTCATGCCCATAGTCGAGAGGAAGAGGAAGGAGAAGATGTACATGGAGTTAAGGCAAGGTAGTCTTTCTGTAGCTGATTACACCTAGAAGTTTAGGCTTCTGGAGTGTTATGCACCCATCATGACTGAAGACCGCCTTACTGAGCACTATGTTGACTGCCTTTACGCCCACCTAAAAACCCTAGTTATAGCCTCTCATCCCAGAAGCATAGATGAAGCCCTAGACATGGCCCTCAAGTAGGAGAGAGAGCAGGGCATGCAGAAACCTTCCAGTGTGGGGTACTTAGGGTTAACCACGACTGAAGAGGATAAGTTTAGGAAGTTCAACCATGGCCATAACAACAAGGGATCAGGGAAAGGAGGAGGTTCAGGAAAAGGGGGATAGAAGCACAATCAAAATCAAAAGAAGATTGTCCACCCAAAGTGCAAGACTTGCGGATGACACCATGGTGGAGTATGCCGCCACACCAAGCTAGTCTGCTATAACTGCAAGAAGATGGGTCATTTCGTCGCCAAGTGCCCCACTCCCTCCATCTTTGGCAATCCTACAGCAGGTGCTCCGCAGCCTCAGGGACACCACAATGGTAGGGTATTCGCAGTGAATGCAGAAGAGGCTAAGGAAAATCCAAACCAGCTCTATGAAGGTAACCAAATTTCTTTATAATTCAATATCTTGTTCAAGCCAGCAATTATTCATAACTTGATTATCATGTGTAGGCATTGTAATATTAAATGGCCATCCTGTTAAGGCCTTATTTGACTCTGGATCTATAAATACATTTATTTCTCAAACCCTGGCATCTATTTTAAACCTTCATATAAGGGACTTGGGATATATTCTGGATGTGTCTACTCCTAGTGGCAAAATACTCACAACTATACAAAAAAATGATGAACTTTCTCTTAAATACGAAGATCATGATATGCCCTTTGAATTCATTCTCTTAACTATGGAAGACTTTGATGTCATACTTGGTATGAACTGGATTAACACATACCATGCTCACATTGATTGTAGAAACAAGATGGTAGTCCTCTCTCAACCTCATTCTCATCTTGTGAAAATCCCTAGGGGAAGCGGATTATGTAATAATGTTATAATCTCCTCTCTTAAAACTAAAAAGCTCATTTCTAAAGGATGTAAAGTCTTCCTCGCATTAGTCTCAGAGACCAGTCCTAGTAGCGGGCCTGTAGAAAGTCTGAAGGTGGTACATGACTTCCCTGGCATTTTTCCGAAGGAGCTTCCTGGGCTGCCTCCAAATAGAGACATTGAGTTCTCCATAAATCTTCTTCCTGGAACCACTCCGATTTCTAGGGCACCGTATAGGATGGCTCCGGTTGAGCTTATGGAGTTGAAGAAATAGTTACAAGAACTTCTTGACAAAGGTTTCATTCATCCTAGTATTTCCCCCTGGGGTGCTCCTTTTCTCTTTGTTAAAAAGAAAGATGGTTCTATGTGTATGTGTATTGATTACTGCATGTTGAACTAAGCCACTATTAAAAACAAGTATACTCTTCCTCGTATTGATGACCTCTTTGATCAGCTTCGTACTGCTAAAGTTTTCTCAAAGATTGATCTCCGTTCTAGATACCATCAACTTAAAATCAAGGATTCTGATATTTCTAAAATTGCCTTTCGAACTCGTTATGGGCATTATGAATTTCTAGTGATGCCATTCGGGTTGACCAATGCCCTAGGCGTGTTTATGAATCTGATGAACAAAGTCTTCCAACCTTATCTCGATGAGTTCGTGGTCGTCTTCATTGATGATATCTTGATCTATTCTGATTCTATGGAAAAACACCGGGAACACTTGCGAGCAGTTCTTGACATTCTTCGAACCCAAAAGTTTTATGGCAAACTTTCAAAATGTGAGTTCTGGATTGATAAGGTCATGTTTCTTGGAAATGTCATTTCTAGAGGTAGTATATCTGTTGATCCCGCCAAAGTCTCTGCTGTACTTGATTGGCAACCTCCTCGTAATCCTTCTGAAATTCAGAGTTTCTTGGGTTTAGCCAGATATTATCGTCGCTTTATCCCAAATTTCTCCAAAATGGCACTTCCTCTGACTAAGCTTACTCGGAAGGATGAATACTTCATCTGGTCAGCCACTTGTGAGTCTAGTTTCCAGCATTTAAAGTAGAAATTGACGTCAGCTCCTGTTCTTGTTCTACCCTCTGGAAACAAAGGGTTTGTGATTTTCACTGATGCTTCGAGGAATGGGTTAGGGTGTGTCCTGCAGCAGAATGGTAAGGTAGTGGCCTTTACGTCTAGACATCTAAAACCCAATGAACTTAGTTATCCCACCCATGATTTGGAATTAGCTGTAATCATTCATGCCCTCAAAATCTGGAGGCACTACCTGTACGGGGCAACATTCGACATCTTCACCGATCACAAAAGCCTGAAGTACATCCTGACTCAGAAGAACTTGAATCTGCGTCAATGTCAATGGATCGAATACCTAAAGGACTACGATTTCATTATTTCCTATCATCCGGGTAAGGCAAATGTAGTCGCTGATGCCCTTAGCAGGAAAAGGGCAGTGTGTGCATCTCTTTCTGTCCCTAAATGGAGGAACATGGAGGATCTAGTGGGATGGAAACCACAGTTCCTGTTTGATCGTGTGCATGTTAATAACATTTCCATCACGTCCAACTTGCATTTCGAACTTCTTGAGGCGCAAAAGGCTAGTCCCAGTCTTGCAGAGCTCTCTTCTCTCCTGTCGAAGCTGCAAAGACATCTGTCCGTGGGTCTTGATGGTGGTCTTCGTTACAAGAATCGTATGTGGGTTCTTGAGCAGTCCACTATAAAGACAACAATTCTAAATGAGGCACATGGGTCCAAGTAGACAGTTCATCCAGGCATGACAAAGATGTACAAAGACCTACAATGTCAGTTTTGGTGGAGGGGCATGAAGCGTGATATTGCCGATTTTGTGTCCAGGTGTCTGACATGCCAAAGGATCAAGGCCGAACATCAGAGACCAGGCGGTCTACTACAACTCCTTGAGATTCCGGAATGGAAATGGGAACACATCACCATGGATTTCGTGGTGGGGTTACCCAGGACCAGGAAGGGATACGACGCTGCATGGGTCATAGTGGATTGTCTCACCAAGTCAGCTCATTTTCTTCCTGTGAAGAGTACTGCAAATGTTTCTGAGTTGGCTGACCTCTACGTACGGTAGATTGTACGTCTGCATGGAGTCCCAGCATCTATTGTCTCGGACAGGGACCCAAAGTTCACTTCAAAGCTATGGAAGCAGGTTCAAGAGGAATTGGGCACCAAATTGAACTTCAGTACAGCTTACCATCCACAAATAGATGGGCAACTAGAGCGTACAATACATATTTTGGAGGATCTTCTACGAGCTTGTGTTCTCGATTGGGAAGGCTCGTGGGACTACTACTTGCCTTTAGCTGAGTTTGCCTATAATAATAGCTATCAAGCGAGTATTGGGATGCCACCATATGAAGCTCTCTATGGATGACCGTGCAGATCTCCATTACATTGGGATGACGTCGGAGAACACACCTTGATGAAGTCTGAGGAGATGCAGTTGTATGCAGATAAAGTTGCACTGATTAGGCAAAGGATGAAGCGAGCACAGGATAGGCAAAAATCGTATGCAGATGCTCACCGACAGGAACGTCAGTTCAAGGAAGGTGATCATGTCTTTCTGAAGATCCGACCTATTCGAGCTTTGGCCAAGAACAAAGGAAAGCTCAGTCCTTGTTATGTGGGACCCTTCGAGATTCTAGAAAGGGTTGGAGAATGTGCCTATCATCTTTCTTTTCCACCTTAGTATAGTGACATGCATAATGTCTTTCATGTATCTAATCTAAAGCCTTACGTCAAAGATCCTAGCCACATTCTGAATCATGAGCCTCTCGAGTTGAAGGATGATCTGTCATATGCTGAGTCCCTAGTCAAAATTCTCGACTTCAAGACAAAGGAGCTTCGCAGTAATCGGCATATAGATATGGTAAAAGTTCTCTGGAGTCACCATGATCAAACTGATGCCACATGGGAGCTCAAGTCAGAGGTCGAGCAGAAATATCCAAATCTTTTTCAGGCTACTTGAATTTTGGGGACAAAATTCTTAAAAGGAGGGGAGAATGTGATAGAGTGAGTTTATATATATATTAATTAGTTTGTCTCTCCTAAAATTTTAATTATTCCAAATATGCCCTCAATCATCTCTCTCACTAAATTGATTAAATGAGTTATGAATTTCACTTAAGACCATCCATAATATTACATAAAGTCATAATACAAGCATTATGACATTTAGTTGATTGACTTAGTCAACAATCGAATTTTGACTCCAATTTTGTAGCTTAGAAGCCTAATGACATCATTAAGCTACTTCAAAAGTTTCATTACAATTGGGTCAACCAATTGGGAGATATGGCTAATTGGAATTAGGTACATATTCCATTCATTATGGATCTAGGACCTAAGTTTTGATTTCATTTGGCTAAATGAATGTCACACGGCCCCTTTAGTCACTTGGGCGCGAACCACTTATCTAGGGATCGACCCCAGCGATCTGATTAAAAGGGACACGGATCCGCTCAGGGATCAAAGGGCCAAGACTCTATCTTCTACCTCCCACAGGACTTGGGCTTCGGCCCCGACAGAGCAACGTCCATCCAACGCCCTCGCACCCAATCTTCACCTCATCACCGTGAGATTTTTAGAGGACTAACTCCTCTCCTCAAACCGAGCTCAACAATTTTTACCACGTCACCTGACTCCCTCGGATCAGGGAGAATGATCCCCCGCTTTTCCACCCTTCTCACGGGTGGCGGCGCACAAATTAGGGCTTGGCCTTATACTTCACCTCGTGTCTATATAAAGCTCCCACAGCTTCTCTGACCTCCCTTTAATCGTTCCGCATGACCAATTTCACCAGACCTCGCCTCCATCTTCCCAACCTGGAGCAAGCTTCACCCCAATCTTCTCGACCTGCACCTCACTCCAGTTACCCTCTCCATTTGATCCAACACAACCGAACCATCGTGGGACCTCGACGAGGAGATTCCCACTACTCATTGGAGCTACGAAAGGCCAAGGAGTTGGGTCGACGAGCCGTGCAACCAAGCTCCAAGAGCATCACCGCTGGAAAGGTTGGAGCCTGCTAGGAACCGAAGGAGGATCGCGAGCACCTCAGCAGACCTCTGCGGAGCTTTTGACTCCCTCAATCTAGCCCGAGGGAAGGTAAGGAGACCGACTCACTTTTATGTTATTTGTACCTACGGAAAACCATTTCCGACCTGTCGTCCACCTTCGATCGAGCTGTTGAGCTCATCAAACTCGGGGGAACCTCGCGAAGAGGATCCACCCATCCTCATGCTCCCAGGAACCCATCTAGCTACTTCGACCCATCGCCATCCTTGCCTGCAGTCGTCGTGCTCCACTGCCATGGCGCGAGCAGCAATCAAAAGGGTGATTTTCCCCTTTTACCCATCCCCTATCAGGAAGCACAGGTGACCCTCAGGGGCAGTGGCGCCCTTTGCATCGTGCCTTGACCCCGGTTTGACCAAGGCTGGCTCGCGGGTTAAGGAGAGGATCCGCAGAATCAGATCCCTCCCCTAATCTGCGAAGCCGACCACCCCTTTTTGTTTTTTTATTTTCATTTTTTTTGCTTTAGGAAATTACCTGATTGGTCAGAACTTATGGAAACCCTAGAAAATGATAGCTTTATCAGAAAATATCGAATAAATATACCATTTTCATCAGAAAAATCTAAGCTATTTAAATAAAATAATTCCAGGACCTAGATCCTACCCCTTTTCAGAAAATATAGTCTACTAGTCCTAATGACCCCTTAATATTTATATATTGTGTAATAATGGTCATAACTGATTTCCAATCTGCCTTGGGAATAGATTAAACCCTAATTAGGGTCCTGATCATCATGTCACTAAAAATCCTATCTAAGAAGGATAGTTGATTCAATAAGGGAGAAAAACCCTAATTTCCAGATTCCACTCTTCATAATGTATACCTTATACAATTTTATGTCAAACAATTAATTTCCCTTGAATGACTTTGAATAACCCTGACCTTAGAACCCAACTCTGACCTCTCGAATCACATGTATCCTAAAAATGATATCCCAAATGACCTAAACCCTAATAAGAAACCCTAATGTGGAATAATGAGAATCCATGGTAACTTTAGGTTTTGTTTATATTTCAGGGTGATGTACTATCTTTCTCATAATCTAAGACTTGTGGAATTCAGATATGAGAATTAAAGGTATGTCGATATAAGTATATGACTAGATTTTTTGTTGGTTTCTAAATATATGTACTTGCTTGCATGAAATTTAAATACATGGATGTATATATATATATATATATATATATATATATATATATATATATATAAGTAATTGTCAATTTTTTTCACCTTGAACATGAAAGAACATAAATGAGGATAAATGAAATGTAGTTACTAGTGGTCTCATTAAACTCCATGTTAGAGAGGGAAAGCTTTAATGTTTGCTAGCACCTCCCTAGAGTACACGGTATGCGGGGAAATCCCTAGAGTACAAGGTACACGGGGAAGGGCCCACTATTTATGTGATTATATGCTAAGTCCACCATAGTAATGCATATTCATTCTGAATGAGGCTAATAACTTGGGATTACCTGAATTTCAGCCTTTAAATAATGTTTTCTTTCTCTTTCTCCAATTTCGAGTATTTTATATACCAGCATAGTATAGCTTTTAATTCCACGTACCAACTTTTTTGATGTATTTGTTTCTCATATTTTCTAGGTACAAGCAAATGATGAAGCACTTCAAAGTACTAGAAGCCACTAAATAATGAGCCTAGAGGATAATAGATAGATCTCCATTACTCACCTTGGTGTTTTCAGTTAGATAGTTTTCTTTATTCTTCTAGATGATGTAATAGGATGCTATAGATCCTATGTAATAATCATATTTTCTTTCCATAGACTTATCCTTCTTCCTTCTCATTTATTAGAATGTATGCCTTTATCTTTGATCAATGAATGAGGTTTTGTGTGGCTATCAATTGATGATGTGAACATGATCTTGGCTTATCTCTGATTTTAGTTGACTATCTTGATTTCTTATATTTTCCCTTTCGACATTCATAGATATGAGTGCACGCATATCTGTGCATGTCACTAATGAACATATATGGAAATTGGGGTCGTCACAGTTATGCGTTTGGTCCAAAATAGTTGATCTTGCAAATAATGTAGTTGATTAATAGTAGGTTGGATGGTAATGAAACTATATATGAAATCACTCAGAAAAACATGTAGAATCTAAATAAAATAATTTTGTGGACTAATTATGCTTCATGTTCTGAAAGTACATGCAATACATGTTTTGATGTGTTTAATTTAAAGGGAAAACCTAGATTCCTTTAACATGATGCTTAATTGAGTAGACTTGTTTATGTTGAGATAATACTTGATCTTTTCATGTATAATGAGGAAATCCTTGATAATGATGAATAATTGTAGTTTCTAGTTTAATAATATTATACATGCATATTTAGGGTTTTGAAACCAATGTGAATATCTTGCTATGATCTTAATGCTAATAATATGGTCTAGGTATCACGAATAACCTAATGTGCTCTAGATGATGATTCGAGTTTCACCTGATATGCATAACTAGAATTTGTAATCTTAGAGATCATGACATGATGGAATTAGGGATTTGACCGTTATCCCTAGTCCAAACATTAGAAAACCATAAACCCTAGTTTAGGATCGAATCTAGATATGATTAATGTAATGTGAATACATGGTGACACATATATAGTATGCATGTTTATGATAATGTTGGTTGAATGCTTTGTTGCTTGGATGTTTGTATGCACTCTTAAAGTACATGGTTATTCTGCATGGTTTCTACAATGACATAAGGTAGGTGGTTATGCTTATGAATACATGTATTGAATTATGAGTTTGTCGAGGTTTCTCAAAGAGATTGAATGCATGATAACTGCTTGCTTGTTTATTTACTTCATGCAAATTATAAAGTCCCTATGAGTATCATGAAAGGTACATACTGATATTTTGAACCCTTGGTTAGACTGATCTTAAGGGTAACACACATGAGTCCAGAGATGGATAATGGATACACTTGATATAGTAGACCAAATACGGGTTAGAATATGAAAACAAATTTATGTTCTTATGTGCAAGTAAAAGTTGTTTGATTATATGTATACTTGTGATTATTGGATGAACCCACGTACCAATATAGAAATATATTGACCACATATTTGTTTGTCGGTGTTTTAGGTACTTGATATGCTTGTTTTGTTAACATGAGGTTCTAGATGAAAGATGTTGAAGACACTAAAGAGAATTAGAAATAGTAGTATTTCTTATCACATGTATAAGTTAGTTCTTTCTAAAATTTATGTAACTCCTTAGAGGAGCCTTTTATGCAAGCATGTAAATATCTGTTCATTAATGGAGATTGTTTACTATTCAATATTATTTGTTGAATCTGATCCTAGAATTTATGAGTAATGATCTACGAATTTAAGGTCTTTTGGACACTCAAAAGTGTGGGTCGTTACATTTGGTACCTGAGTAGAGATTCATCAACTAATACATAATAGTTTATAATTTCAAAACATCCTTAGAAATATAAAGGAAAATTATTATGGCGTAATATTTTTTCTAGGTGTCTCATATCACATTTCTTCTATTTATCATCTCTTTGCTTAATAATCCTTGAAAATAAATTGTTAATTAGAGAGGTAAATATGAAAAGATATAAGCTCTTGTGTAGGTCCATCTAGAGAGGGTAAACACTAGAAAGATATGTGTACATGTAAGCCCTTTCATAGAGGAAGGACTTGATTTTGGATAACCCTTTAGGGTATGTAAACTCTAGTAGGTTAAGGGATATGGAAACTCTAAGAGGTAGAGTATAGTCCCTAACCCTAACCCTAAAACCTTAATATAAAATAATGAGCATGGCGTGGTGACATGGAACACCACCCATATGAAACTTGAAATCAGGAATAAGAAAGATAAAGGGATGGGTTTAGGTGACCCAGTCTCCCATGCATGTGTGCATGAAGAGCATAACACTTATGTAGGAGGTCTTAAGAAATATAATAACCCAATAGTTATATGTATATGAAAATGAAAATCTGAATATAACTTGCTCAAACCCCTCATACTGTCTCTAGAAGTTTGGTAATGGAAATAAAGTCATTAAGATGACTATGGCCAAGCCCCTGGAGGGGAAGGCCAATGTAGGCACCAAGCCCATGGAGGGGAAGGTTACCCCAGTTCACTAAATGGACAGAACCCATGAGGGGGTATCCTAGAGTTTGAGAAAACATAGGTTGAGAATTTATAATGATAAAAATTTATGCATAATGAAAAAAAGATGAAAAAAATATATTTGAAACCTTTAGGGTTAGTGTGCCAACCTGGGTGGGTCAACCCAAGAGTGGGAAGAAGACCTATGAGGGAGGAAAAGCCCTAGATCTTGGGGTCAGGTTGTGTCTAGAGGACCTAATTCCCTCCTAAGAGCCAAGAAGGCACCCTAGGGAAGGACATTCCCTTAAAAGGTAAATTGAGTAAACAAATTGAATTATTGAGGTAACCTTAATTGTCACCTAAAGGGGTGAAGAGTTAAAGATATAAAGATGAAATCACCTACATTCTTTGAACCCAAGTATGCCATCTCTGAGTGACACAAGTGGTCAAGCCCAGGATTGGGAAGACCAGTATGGCACCAAGCCCAAGAAGGGAAGGTGGCTTGAGTTTATAGTGTGGACGACCAAGCCTAGGAAGGGAAGGCCATGAAATGGTCAAGCCTAGGATTGGGAAGATTAGTATGGAACCAATACCAGGAAGGGAAGGTGGCCCAAGTCTACAATTAGATGTTTAGGGTCAAGCGCCTGGAGGGGAAGATCACTGAAGGTCAAGCCCCTAGAGGGGAAGGCCGATGAAGGTACCAAGCCCTGGATGGGAAGGTGGCCCGAGCCCAATGATAGGACTATACTGCATAATGTGTACTCAAAATAGAGAGATGAATGCAATCATTGTTAAAGAATTATATGAGAGAATAATGTGCTTAAAAGATATGACATCTCAAAGAAACCCTTGGGAAGGGTAGAGTACTAATGCAATCCTAGGGTCAAGTAGGGTGTATTAAAGGTACATTGGACCAGTGAGGTTAGGAGTTGATTGTGCCTTGAATGCACATGACCATGTAGTCGAGAGGTAACAACTAGGTTTACTCACGGTCCATGACTTAGGAGATTTACTACCTTCGTGATGATCATGGGACCTAATGGGTGAATGTGAGAGGCACTCCCTTGATGAATAAGGATGAGATAACTCCAAAGGTACCTATACCCATAGAGACCTCAAGGAAGCGGATAAGGCTCAAAATACATGAGGTGTACATATAAAAGATATAATGAAGTCATAAAAACTTGAGAGATGGTGTGCCCTAACTTAAGAGTAAAAAAAGGGGATATTTGACATCATGAAATATAAGAATACTATGGAATTAAGAACAAGTATGTTTAGAGTCATATCGAGTATGATACAACTTAAAATGTGAAATTAAAAGATAATGTGTGGATGTGCAATATCTACTCTTAGAATGGAATGAACTTTGTGTTTGAGATATAGTCAAATACTTATTTCATTTCATGATGAGTGAGGGAGATCGGGAGGACACACATTATGCTTTAAGAAAATTGAGATAAGAGAATAAATGCCTTAAGTTGATGCTAATGACATGATCTTGGGTTTGAGGTGTCACGTCACACTTATGTGAAAATAATGAATAATAGGTTGGAAACCTAGGTGAAAAGAGAAATTACCAAGTGGAATTGAAATCACAAAATGAGAATGAAATCATCAAGAGATGATGAGGTGTGAATACTAAAGATGTGGATATACTTGAATTTAAATTCAAGTGCCAATCTTAGTAATGAGACAGAAATTGGGATATCAAGAAAAGTTACTAAAGATATCTAAGTACGGTGCTAACCCTAAGTTTTGAAAGTAATATAAGTTATCATTCACTTACGATTCCTAGACCTGAATTTTGAGGACAAAATTCCTTTTAAGGAGGGGTGAATGGTACATCCTTGAAATTTGTTGATTTCAAGCCTAAATGAATTAGGGTACAAATAGAAAGGAAGATAATTAAGGGACCTTGGTTTATGATTCCAAACCCTAGACTCATATTAAATGATCAATTTAAGTAAATAATGTGCTTTTGAACATATGTGTTTGTATGAGGCTAATGTAAGATGCAATGATTATTAGAGCCTTAAATTGGTAATAAGGAATGTAATTAAGCTCATTGCACCTTTGGAAGGCCCAAGATGTGATTCATGTTCCTTAGGGACTCGTTCCAGCCCATTTGGGCTAATTAGGGTTATAAAAGAGACCCTGGGATATAAAATTGAAAAATGAGTATTTTGTGCAAATGAAAAATGATCATGATGATTTTTATATGATATACAATCCATAGATAGGATTATATACTAAAATCCAAGATAAACTAAGATTTTTAGTGATCTAAGTAATTAATGGGAGAAAGTGGAGTTTATCAAAGGAATTATCTTCTTTTAAGATGAAGTCCAAACCTTGTTGGATTCCTGGCTCTTGAGTGATTCGTGAGTAAGGACTCTATCCCTTTCACCCAAAATCCCATGAGATCCTGAGGATATGAGACTCCTCTCTTCCTAAGTCCCAACCTCCCTTGCAACTCCCAATCTCCCCAAAGTCCAAATGGTGACAGAGACCTGCATGGTTTAAATAACAACGTCCGGTTGGAAGGGCTGTAGATACAACATGTAATGTAGTGCCTATATAAGGTGTTAAACACCTCGACCCCAAAGAACAAGACCCTACAACCAGCCTGGTCTTGTATCATGTGCTAACATTAAGGAGATGGGCAGTGGGAGTTACCTTGATGAGTGCCAAGGCAGAGGAACTCCTCCTCCCTACTACCGTCATCTACCTGCAGAACTCCCAAGACACAACCAGTGTTCCTAGAAGGCATCACCTTGGCCTTTCCGCACAACATAGCTAGTGTTGGAGGTTAAGGGTGTGGTCCGAGTAGGAAACTAGGGCAGTTGATGAGTGTGGAGGAGATCTATCTATACCTTGTTTGTTTGACTGGTGCGGCTACAACATAAGAGGCATCGTGGAAGGACCACCTTCCTTACTATCGATCAAGCTGACACCATGCAACCAGGGACCCTATTCCCTAGCTCTGACCATCGCTGAATAGAGATGAGGACTTTATCAGGTCTAACAATGGCCATGTGATCCTCCCCCATCTCCTGCGAGCCTCCAAAGCCCTGGGGCAAAGAGGCCAACGTAGCCGACGCAGCGGCTGCCCCACGTAGGGCATTGTATCGGAGGTGCTGTGTCAGGGGAACTGTGTCAAGAATGTGGCGTCACATGCATTGCATCGACGGTGAGTTGCAGATGTTGCATTGCATGCATTGTGTGTGGACGCCGGGTCGAAGACACTACGTTGGTGCAGATTAGTGTTGAGGTACGTTATGTTGACATGGCATTATGTGTTTGGTCCAAAATAGTTGATCTTGTAAATAATTTAGTTGATTAATGGTAGGTAGGATGGTAATGAACCTATATATGAAGTCACTCAGAAAAACATGTAGAATCTGAATAAAATAGTTTTGTGGACTAATTATGCTTCCTATTCCAAAAGTACATGCAATACATGTTTTGATGTGTTTAATGTAAAGGGAAAACCTAGATTCCTTTAATATGATGCTTAATTGAGTAGATTCTTTTATGTTGAGATAATACTTGATCTCGTCATGTATAATGATGAATAATTGAAGTTGCTAGATTAATAATCTTATACATGTATATTTAGGGTTTTGAAACCAATGTTAATATCTTTCTATGATCTTAATGCTAATAATATGATCTAGATATTGCGAATAACCTAATGTGCTTGAGATGATGATTAGGGTTTCACCTAATATGAATAATTATAGTTTGTAATCTTAGAGATCATGACATGATGGAATTAGGTCCAAACATGAGACAACCCTAAACCCTATTTTAGGACCGAATATAGATCTGATTAATGTAACATGAATACATGGTGACACATATATAGTATGTGTGTTTCAGATAATGTTGGTTGAATGCTTTGTTGCTTGGATGTTTGGATGCACTCTTAAAGTACATGAGTTATTCTGCATGGTTTTTGTAATGGCATAAGGTACTTGGTTACGCTTATGAATGCATGTATCGAAATATGAGTTTGTTGAGGTTTCTCAAAGAGATTTAATGCAAGATAACTGCTTGCTTGTTTATTTACTTCATGCAAATTATAAAGTCCCTATGTGTATCATGAAAGGTAAATAATGATATTTTGAACCCTGGGTTAGACTGATCTCAAGGGTAACACACATAAGTCCAAGGATGGATAGTGGATACACATGAGATAGTAGACTAGATACGGGATAGGATATGAAAACAAATTTATGTTCTTATGTTCAAGTAAAAGATGTTTGATTATATGTATACTTGTGATTATTGGATGAACCCACATACCAGTAGAAATATACTGACCGCATATTTGTTTGTCAATGTTTTAGGTACTTGATATGCTTGTTTCGTGGACATGAGGTTACCTATGAAAGATGTTGAAGACACTAAAGAGAATTAGAAATAGTAGCATTTCTTCTCACATGTATAAGTTAGTTCTTTCTAAACTTTATATAACTCCTTAGAGGAGCTTTTTATGCAAACATGTAATTATTTGTTCATTAATGGAAATTATTTACTATTCTATATTATTTGTTGAATCTAATCCTAGAATTTAGGAGTAATGATCTATGACTTTAAGGTCATTTAGACACTCAAAAGTGTGAGTCGTTATACCCATATTGTCCCAATTGGGCTTGTATTAGGTTCTAAGGCTCATGTCTCATGCATCATCCCTCCAAAGGGTCCATAAGACTTATATTATTACTATTTAACAAAATAAGGAAATTCTCATAATATTATTTCAAATGGAGCCTTTTATTAATATATTTTTCAAAATATTTCATTGTTTACTTAAATTGTGACTTACTCTAAGTCTAGAGCTTCAATTCACCATCCCCATTCAATCATAATCCAACCATTGATCTGATCATTCTAGTTACTCTAATCATTTGAAGTGAATCTCAATAGATAGTTCATGGATTCATAATCATATATTCTAAATCTACAAATTTTAGGATCTCACATTTACTCCTCCTTAAAAAGGAATTTTGTGCCCAAATTTTCAAACTTCATCAGGTTAAAGTGAATGACAACTCTTAATAGCATCAAACATTAGGGATTACAACCTTTCTCAGATAGGTTTTATCTTTGTTATCTTCAATAACTCTCATTGATATGAAAATGTCCATATTACTAAGGTTAGAACCCAAATTTAATCCATGGGTATTCACACATCCTCATTTATTACATGATGTTATCACTTGGTGATTACATTTTTCACTTTGTGATCATTTCCACTTGATGATTAAACTTTCGCCTACTAATCATTATTCAATTACATACATGAGTTAATGATGTAACACCTCGATATAATCATATGTCATAAATTTCAACTTAGGGTATTCATTTTCACATGTCAATTTGATGTATACCCAATCTCTCACACTTAGAACAAGACGAAGAAACCATTGTTCTATGGTCCAAATACAAATTTCATCCTATTCCATGTGCAGAGATGGTGTACCCATGCATCATCATTGTTACGACCCGCGTCGAGCTTATCCCGTAAGTATGCTGTTAAGCATGTGATTAGCTGATGTGCTAAGTTTAAGCTTGTTTTTGTTATTAATGTTTAAAACGGATAAGACATGTGCTTAGTGTGTTTTCTAGCTTCTACAGTGTGTAGGATCTTACGCTTGAAGCGTTGCCAGAGAAATCGTTTGAATCCGACCTTCGAGTCAAAAGTTGCATGTTTTTGGGTTTATAGGGACCCGTTTGTAGTTTTGAACTTTGCGATTTGGCCCCTAGGTTTTCTTCCTTATCTACTCTTTCTCCCTTATCTCGTTTCACTTTCACAGAAACGAGAGAACGCTTCTGTGTTCTTCTTCCTTGCGTGAGAAAGAGAGAGAGAGAGAGGGAGAGAGAGGGAGCTGAGAAGGGAGAGACGTCGGAGCTTCGTTTTGCTCCGATCAGCTACTGCAGCTCGTCCTCTTCCCTCCGTTGATCTTCTTCTCCGTCAATTTGATCCGGGTTTGCAGCTGGAGCTGCGTTTGCAAGGAAAACATCCTAGAGATTGGGGTGCAAGGAGCAGCCCTAGCTCATTTCTTTCTCCCCTTCAGGTGCGGTTTAGTGATGTGTATCAATTGCAAACGTTTCGCGGTGTTTGTTCGAGATTTGCCCGTCGATTCGAGAGAAATCGACTCTTGTAGGCCGTTTTTGTTTTCTTCCTGTGCGCGGTTCGGCCGAGTTTCTATTCGGTCGACCGAGTTCCTTCTTAGGGCAATTGAACGGTGTTTTTGGGTCGGCCGAGTTTGGGTCTTGGTTCGGCCGAGTTTCTTAATTAGATAAACGAACAACATTTTTGTCGGCCGAGTTTGGTCCTGATCGGCCGAGTTTCCTTGTAGGTGTTTAAAGCAGTGTCTCGATCGGCCGAGTTCCTCAGAGGATCGGCCGAGTTTCCTGCTGGTCGGCCGAGGTTGATCGGCCGAGTTTCAGAATCTGGGAAGCATTCGGCCGAGTTCCATAGTGTTCGACCGAGTTTCAAGTTGTGAGTGGCAGTTCATTTAGAAATCATTATTTAACTCATTTTAAATGCTTATTTGCTTCAGTATCAGTTGATATGACCTTTAAACAGTGTAGCATGTACATTTTAGTGTGATAAGTTCATTGGAACTTGAAATGCGTGATGTAAATGATGAAAAAGAGGAAATCCTATGTCTTACAGTTGCTATATGATATTTCTGTTTAATTGTTTATCTGTTAGTTGATTAATAGACCTAAGTGCCCTAACACCGTAGAACCCCTAAAGGAAGGTCTGTTACTTAGGGGTGAAACTCGTGTCCAACATCAACCGGTTGAGTAATTCTGGTGGCACGAGGAGAGAAAGAAAGGCAGTGTCTAACAACAATCGTGCGTGTGTCACGATGGCACTGGGAAAAAGAAAAAGAAAACACGGTTATCTAACACCATTCGTGCGTGTGTCACGAAGGTAACCCTGTGACCCTCCGCCGGTGTACTCAGGTTAAAGGAGGAGTCGGGTGCACTCAGAGTAGTGCTTTGAGGCCGTAGAGCCTATGTTTCTAGCCGGAGAGCCAGGGGTCCTGTAGCAGAGCAGGGCTGGCGTCAGACTTAGCATTTCCCGGGTGTGTCGCTAAGTCTTGTACGGTGGGGTCGTAGCATGAATTTGTTACGGATCTTTATATGCAGAGTACACTGCATATATTTAGGGCATAATAATAAAATGAATAAATAATCAAGTAGGTTCACAGTAAATTTATATAACTGTTTATTTACCTGAAACACCTGTTGATGCTTAGAAGTGTGGTTATTATCTGTATATCTGCTATGCTAATGGAACTGCCCTGCTTGAACTGTATATTTGTTTTTATTTCAGTTTATAAACCTGACGAGTTGTTTAGTGATAGCTAAGTGAAATGTTATTCACTGAGCGAGTAGGCTCATCCCTCTACTCAAACATTTTCAGGTCAGCATCAGCATCAGGAATCAGAAGGATCATTTCACCCTAACTCTTAGTCGATAGAAGGTTTGTGGTTAGTCTAGTTAGAGGTCTCTTAGTCCATTCCCCTCGATCCTCGGGACAAGGTGTGAGTGAGAGAGAGAATGTGTACTCAGATGTAAATTAATGTTGTGATTTCTTTATGATAATCAATGTATTATGATGTAGACCTTGCTTGTATCTTTAATCAGTTAAATAGAAAAGTTCCTGCAGTTTGCTCAGTTTTCTGTTTACAGTTTAAACTTGGTTATCATTTAAATGCCTTGGATTGTTTTAAAAGGTGACAAGTGGTTGGTTATGCGTTAATCCCACCTGTCGTGCCCTAATTTTGTGGTTTGTGGTTAATGTGAGATTGGGGCGCGACAATTCTTGGTATCAGAGCCTAGGTTTGAGTACTAAGTTACTCAAGATCAGGGGACGATAAGAGACCAATAGGATTAAGGTTTAAGTGTCTTTCTTCTATCTGTAGTTTTCTAATAATGAAATATTCTATTATATCATTGCAGATGGCAGAAAGAGGCTTTGATCGTGATGATCAGGCTGAGAGCCATGTTTGCCCCGATCCTTTGTACTTGGGTCCAGGTGGTGGTGACCACGTGGATGAAGCATCTCGTATGTATAGGATGTTTCTGGAGACCAGGGAGAAGTAAAAGGCTGATAGGCGAGCTTCTACTTCTACCAGCAGTAAGGATCTGATGCGATCGTATGAGCTTGTAAAGAAGCTCGGTGGTACAGAATTCAGTGGTACTACAGATCCTGCTGAAGCTGATGAGTGGTTTAGACAGATAGAAAAGGTCTTTCGTCTGATGGAGCTTCCAGAAGATAAGAAGATCAATCATGCGGTCTACCTTTTAACAGGCGATGCATAGTTGTGGTGGCGTGGTGTGGAAGAAAAGAGGAGAGGTACAGAGCTTTCCTGGCAGGATTTCTCTGAGGAGTTTCATCTCAAATTCTATCCACCCACTTTTCTTAATGAGAAAATCAGGCAGTTACAGAATATCAAGCAGGGGAACATGACAGTTACAGAGTATGAAGCGCTTTTCACACGGTTAGCGAACTTTTTTCCACAGCTTGTTCCTGACAACATAGAAAGATGCAGAAGGTTTCAGGAAGGACTAAGGCCAGAGATTCGGCATACAGTTTCTTCTACTAGCAGGAGGAACAGAGAGAACTTTGGTGAGTTTGTCGAGGCTGCTAGACAGGTTGAAGAATCTGTGAATGCTGACAAGGTGCCTGAGTCTAAGAAGAGATCTGCAGACTTCAGTAGAGGGCAATCCAGTAGTGGATACAGAGGTGGAGGTAGAGGTTTCTTTTATAAACTTGGGCGTGGTTTTGGTTGTTTCGGCAGGCAGAGATCTGAGGATGTCACTACTTCTAGAGGCGGAGGAGGATATAACTCAAGAAGATGGGGCAGTGCCGATAATGGACAGTCTTCTGGGTCGTCAATGTCAGTGACAGGTCCTCAGAGGCAAGAGATACCGCCATGTGACAAATGCGGAAGGACACATACTGGGCAGTGTTGGGGTGCAAATCCTCGAGGTTGTTTTATCTGTGGACAAGTAGGACATTTCAAAAAGGAATGTCCTCAGCTTCGACAAGCAGCATCGCAAGCTTTCCAGCCTCAATACCATGATGTACCAAGTTCTTCTATGGCTTCTGGATCTAGAGGTGGTGGAGTGCCTAGTGGCAGGAGTGGTCAAAGAGGACAACATGGCAGAGAGAGAGCTTCAGCACGTTTCTTTTCTTTGACACCTCAGGAAGGTATAATTTCTTCACAAGTTGTTACAGGAGAGATGCTTTTGTTTAATAGTATACCAGTTTCAGTTTTGATAGATCCGGGAGCTACTCATTCTTTTATACGACGTTCTTTAGTTGGTGAACTTAATCTGTTAACTCAAGAGTTGGCAGATGAGTTAGTGTTGAGGGTTCCACTAGGTGGACCAACAGTTTTATCCGAGTTTTGTCCCGGATGCTTGATATCCTTTGGAGGTTTCACCTTTGCTGCTAATCTCATACCCTTGGATGTAAATACTTTCCAAGTCATCTTGGGTATGGATTGTCTTGAGACATATCGAGTACAACTCGATTGTTGGAAGAAGGAAGCTACCTTTCAACTAGGTGAATTTTCTTGTATCTTTACTGGAGACAGGAAAGTTCTACCTACGTGCATAATATCAGCTGTTGTAGCTGATAAGATGTTACAAAAAGGATGTGAAGCATTCCTTGCTCATGTGGTTGACACCAGAGCAGAGAAGAGCACCGCCAGTGTTTATGATGTGCCTGTGGTTCGTGAGTTCTCTGACGTTTTTCCAGAAGAGTTACCAGGCTTACCTCCTGTCAGAGACATTGATTTTGAGATTCAGATATATCCAGGTAGTCATCCAGTAGCACTGCCAGCCTACAGAATGGCACCTGCAGAGTTGAAGGAACTCAAGGTGCAGTTGCAGGAATTGCTAGATAAAGGTTTCATTAGACCCAGTTCTTCACCATGGGGTGCTCCAGTCCTGTTTGTTAAGAAAAAGGATGGTACCATGCGTCTCTGTATAGATTACAGGCAACTGAACAAGATCACTATAAAGAACAAGTATCCATTGCCGAGAATAGATGATCTGTTTGATCAGTTGCGTGGAGCGACGATCTTCTCTAAAATAGATTTGAGATCTGGATATCATCAGCTTAGGATAAAGGCTTCTGATATTCCCAGAACAGCTTTCAGAACCAGGTATGGGCATTATGAGTTTTTGGTCATGTCGTTTGGGCTGACCAATGCCCCAGCAGCCTTTATGGATATGATGAACCGGATTTTCAAACCGTTCTTAGATCATTTTATTGTAGTCTTTATAGATGATATTCTGATCTATTCCAGAGACGATGAACAGCATGAGCAACACTTGAGAGTAGTGTTGTAGTTGTTGAGACAACACCAGTTGTTCGCTAAATTTAGCAAGTGCGAATTCTGGTTGGCTAAGGTAGCATTTCTTGGACATGTTATCTCGAGGGATGGAGTTAGCGTGGATCCTAAGAAAGTTGAATCTGTACTTCAGTGGGAACAACCTACGACTCCTACTGAGATCAGAAGTTTCTTAGGTTTGGCAGGTTATTATAGAAGGTTTATAAAGAACTTCAGTGAGATAGCATCACCTTTGACACGCTTGACGAGGAAAGATGTACCATTTGTTTGGTCTGATAACTGTGAGAGAAGTTTTCAGATTTTGAAGAAAAGGTTGACTTCAGCACCAGTGTTGGTTTTGCCTGAAGCAGAAAAAGGCTATACAGTGTTCTGTGATGCTTCTAGGAGAGGTTTGGGCTGTGTACTGATGCAAGAAGGTAAAGTTGTTGCTTACACATCTAGACAACTTAAGAAAAATGAAGAGAATTACCTTGTTCATGATTTGGAATTAGCTGCTATAGTTCATGCTCTTAAGACATGGCGTCACTACTTGTATGGTGAGACATGTCAGGTGTTTACAGACCATAAGAGCTTGAAATATATCTTCACTCAGAAAGACTTGAATTTGAGACAGCGCAGATGGCTTGAGCTGATTAAAGACTATGATGTGACAATCGATTACCATCCTGGTAAGGCGAACGTTGTAGCTGATGCCTTGAGTAGAAAGTCAAGTTCAACAGCCAATGCATTTTCTATGGCATGTTTCAAAAGAGACTTGCTTGTAGATATGCGAAAATTGAACTTGGACTTGGAGGTGGCTGGACAGAGTGGGTTGATTGCTCAGATGCAGATCAGGCCTACTTTTTATAATCAGATAAAGGATTTGCAGCAGAGTGATGATGAGTTGTGGCAAATCATGCAAGAAATGTCAGAAGGTAAGAGAACAGAGTTCAGGTTTTCTGATGAAGGTATGTTGTATCTTCATGATAGATTATGTGTACCTGGAAATAGTGAGTTGAAAGAGCAGATTCTTGAGGAAGCGCATACTTCTATGTATGCTATGCATCCAGGTAACACAAAGATGTACAGGAACCTCAAAGAGCTGTACTGGTGGTCTGGCATGAAAAAGGATGTGGCTGATTATGTGGCTAGGTGCGGGGTGTGTCAGCAGGTTAAGGCTGAAGATCAGAAACCTGCTGGTATTTTACAGTCGCTTCCTATACCAGAATGGAAATGGGAACACATCACGATGGACTTTGTGGTAGGATTACCTAGAACACCTAGAGGTTCAGACTCGATATGGGTAATTGTGGATAGACTAACTAAGTCTGCTCACTTTCTTCTAGTCAAGTCAACCTTTGACGTTTCAAAGCTGGCTAAAGTTTATGTGGATGAGGTAATCAGGTTGCATGGGATTCCAGTTTCTATTATTTCTGACAGAGATCCAAAGTTTACATCTAGATTCTGGAATCAGTTACATCGTGCGTTGGGCACAAGGCTGAAGTTCAGTACAGCGTTTCACCCACAGACAGATGGTCAATCTGAGAGGACCATTCAGACCCTTGAAGACATGCTGAGAGCATGCGTGCTACAGTTTAGAGGTAACTGGGAAGAACACTTAAGCCTAATGGAGTTTTCATATAATAATAGCTACCATTCAAGTCTTGGAATGGCCCCATATGAAGCTCTTTATGGCAGGAGGTGTAGATCGCCAGTTTGTTGGTACGAGGTGGGTGAGAAGGAAATGCTTGGACCTGAGTTAGTTGATGTAACTACAGAAAAGATATCTGTGATCAGGGATCAGTTGAAAGCTGCTCAGGATAGACAGAAAAGTTATGCAGAGAGACGACGTCGACCTCTTGAGTTTGAGGTTGGTGACGAGGTTTATTTGAAGGTTTCACCGTGGAAGGGAGTGTTGAGGTTTGGCAAGAGGGGTAAGTTGACCCCTAGGTATATGGGTCCATATCCTATTGTTGAGAGGATTGGACCTGTAGCTTACAGGTTGGATTTGCCGTCTGAGTTGGCAAATATTCATGATGTCTTCCACGTGTCCATGCTGAAAAAGTGTCATCCCGGTACAGAAAAGATTGTAGATCCAGAACCGGCGCAGCTTAGAACAGATGTGTCCTATGTAGAAGGACCAGTGCAGATAGTTGATCACCGGATCAAAAAGCTTAAGAACCGCGAGATTCCTTTAGTGAATGTTTTATGGAGAAACCATAATCTTGAGGAAGCTACGTGGGAACTAGAGTCTGAGATGCGTGGCAAGTTTCCTTTTCTCTTCTAGGAATTTCGGGACGAAATTCTTATAAGGAAGGGAGATTGTTACGACCCGCGTCGAGCTTATCCCGTAAGTATGCTGTTAAGCATGTGATTAGCTGATGTGCTAAGTTTAAGCTTGTTTTTGTTATTAATGTTTAAAACGGATAAGACATGTGCTTAGTGTGTTTTCTAGCTTCTACAGTGTGTAGGATCTTACGCTTGAAGCGTTGCCAGATAAATCGTTCGAATCCGACCTTCGAGTCAAAAGTTGCATGTTTTTGGGCTTATAGGGACCCGTTTGTAGTTTTGAACTTTGCGATTTGGCCCCTAGGTTTTCTTCCTTATCTACTCTTTCTCCCTTATCTCGTTGTACTTTCACAGAAATGAGAGAACGCTTCTGCGTTCTTCTTCCTTGCGTGAGAAAGAGAGAGAGAGAGAGGGAGAGAGAGGGAGCTGAGAAGGGAGAGACGTCGGAGCTTCATTTTGCTCCGATCAGCTGCTGCAGCTCGTCCTCTTCCCTCCGTTGATCTTCTTCTCCGTCAATTTGATCCGGGTTTGCAGCTGGAGCTGCGTTTGCAAGGAAAACAGCCTAGAGATTGGGGTGCAAGGAGCAGCCCTAGCTCATTTCTTTCTCCCCTTCAGGTGTGGTTTAGTGATGTGTATCAATTGCAAACGTTTCGCGGTGTTTGTTCGAGATTTGCCCGTCGATTCGAGAGAAATCGACTCTTGCAGGCCGTTTTTGTTTTCTGCCTGTGCGCAGTTCGGCCGAGTTTCTATTCGGTCGGCTGAGTTCCTTCTTAGGGCAATTGAACGGTGTTTTTGGGTCGGCCGAGTTTGGGTCTTGGTTCGGCCGAGTTTCTTAATTAGATAAACGAACAGCGTTTTTGTCGGCCGAGTTTGGTCCTGATCGGCCGAGTTTCCTTGTAGGTGTTTAAAGCAGTGTCTCGATCGACCGAGTTCCTCAGAGGATCGGCCGAGTTTCCTGCTGGTCGGCCGAGGTTGATCGGCCGAGTTTCAGAATCTGGGAAGCGTTCGGTCGAGTTCCATAGTGTTCGGCCGAGTTTCAAGTTGTGAGTGGCAGTTCATTTAGAAATCATTATTTAACTCATTTTAAATGCTTATTTGCTTCAGTATCAGTTGATATGACCTTTAAACAGTGTAGCATGTACATTTTAGTGTGATAAGTTCATTGGAACTTGAAATGTGTGATGTAAATGATGAAAAAGAGGAAATCCTATGTCTTACAGTTGCTATATGATATTTCTATTTAATTGTTTATCTGTTAGTTGATTAATAGACCTAAGTGCCCTAACACCGTAGAACCCCTAAAGGAAGGTCTGTTACTTAGGGGTGAAACTCATGTCCAACATCAACCGGTTGAGTAATTCTGGTGGCACGAGGAGAGAAAGAAACGCAGTGTCTAACAACAATCGTGCGTGTGTCACGATGGCACTGGGAAAAAGAAAAAGAAAACACGGTTATCTAACACCATTCGTGTGTGTGTCATGAAGGTAACCCTGTGACCCTCCGCCGGTGTACTCAGGTTAAAGGAGGAGTCGGGTGCACTCAGAGTAGTGCTTTGAGGCCGTAGAGCCTATGTTTCTGGCCGGAGAGCCAGGGGTCCTGTAGCAGAGCAGGGCTGGCGTCAGACTTAGCATTTCCCGGGTGTGTCGCTAAGTCTTGTACGGTGGGGTCGTAGCATGAATTTGTTACGGATCTTTATATGCAGAGTACACTGCATATATTTAGGGCATAATAATAAAATGAATAAATAATCAAGTAGGTTCACAGTAAATTTATATAACTGTTTATTTACCTGAAACACCTGTTGATGCTTAGAAGTGTGGTTATTATCTGTATATCTGCTATGCTAATGGAACTGCCCTGCTTGAACTGTATATTTGTTTTTATTTCAGTTTATAAACCTGACGAGTTGTTTAGTGATAGCTAAGTGAAATGTTATTCACTGAGCGAGTAGGCTCATCCCTCTACTCAAACATTTTCAGGTCAGCATCAGCATCAGGAATCAGAAGGATCGTTTCACCCTAACTCTTAGTCGATAGAAGGTTTGTGGTTAGTCTAGTTAGAGGTCTCTTAGTCCATTCCCCTCGATCCTCGGGACAAGGTGTGAGTGAGAGAGAGAGAATGTGTACTCAGATGTAAATTAATGTTGTGATTTCTTTATGATAATCAATGTATTATGCTGTAGACCTTGCTTGTATCTTTAATCAGTTAAATAGAAAAGTTCCTGCAGTTTGCTTAGTTTTCTGTTTACAGTTTAAACTTGGTTATCATTTAAATGCCTTGGATTGTTTTAAAAGGTGACAAGTGGTTGGTTATGCGTTAATCCCACCTTTCGTGCCCTAATTTTGTGGTTTGTGGTTAATGTGAGATTGGGGCGCGACAATCTTATAACTCAAATTTTAGGTTGAACCATCCTGAATAATGACTATATATCATGGATACACTTTAATTCCACAAATTTCCTTAAATTTCATGAAATTTGTGAAAAACCCTTGAGATTCAATCTCAACAATTATTACACAAACTCTAGTATTCCTTATATCCACATGTTATGTATCATTGGCCTTTTCCACTCCCTTATGGCCTCTAGGGGTGTAGGTACCTTTGGAGTGATCTCCTCTTGACCCCAACGGTCTTACGTAATCATGGAGTGCATTTCACCTTGATCCTCAGGCCTTGTGTTCTCGTGGAGGTGGCCATTCCCCTGATCCCATGGGTCTTGTGTACACATGGATGTCGTACTTATAACCTCACGAGCCTTATGTACTTAGGCATGATTATCTCCTCATCCATTGTGTCTTATGTACCTTTAAGTCTCACTACTTGACCGTAGGGTTTTCTTAAGGCTCTACCCTACCTAGGGTTTTTTAGATGTCATAAATTCATTTCCTTTTTCCTATTAGTTACATCAAGTTCCAGGACAAGGGTCTTTATATTCATTATATTTTTGTGATCCATAACTCATCCTGATGAAGGAGAGCCTATAATTTATATGTCCTTCATATAATTCCTTGTTATGTGCCAACTTGCATTACACATTTTACCTAAGATTTCTCTAATGAAAGTTCTCATTCATATGCATCTAGTGAAGTAAACCAAACACACACCCTTCTTATCAGGAGTTGATGGAAGTTGGGATTATATACCCCATATGCATAATTATTACATTTTTTCAATGTACTTCACTTACAATTACATGATTACCGTGAGATTTCTCTAACCAAGGTTTTCACATTTAATACATGTTGGAATCATATTTCTTATTTATTAAAAATTAATTTATTTTGATTAGGTAGGGGTAAGGCCAACCTTGCCTTATACACATACCATCCCATCATATCCCATTACTTTATGTTTAGGTCCTTTGAGTACGTCTAAGGTTACCTCAAATCTCAGATTTAGGTTGCTCAACTCTCCCTGCCCAGGGGAGGTCCTAACCTAGCGTGTCTGTTTTACTTTTAGGAGAGGTTAGGTTTGCTAGCCACAACCTGAAATAATGGGTTTAGGGTTATACCTCCACTATATGTCTTTCCTCATTCTTGGGTTGGCCCACCCTAGGTCGAGACACCACCCCTAAAAGGTGTATTTAGGGTATTATGGTTTCCCTTACGTACTTATTGAATTCATATGTTTCATATCCATATACTAAACCCTTCATGTGTGTCATGCATTCATGACTACTTGTAGTTTGCATACATGCATGCATGGGAAACTATGGGTATCTAAACTTCGGTACAAAAAAGAATTACTCCACATGCTTATTTATTTCATATGTTTCATATGAACATGCTAAACCCTTCATGTGTACTTGTATTTTCTCTTTCCTTTTACCCCTACATGAAGTTTCTTGGGTAGGGTTATTAATTTACCCACACTACTCTCTTTACACAGAATTAGAGTTTAGGGTTAGGGTTATGGACTACCCCATGCTTCTTAGGGTTTTATGATTCCCTTGACCCACTAAGGTTTTCATATCCTACAAGTTTATACCACTCAAGTCCTTTGTTTTCCCACCCATACATTTGTCTTTGTAAATTTTACCCTGACTAGAGGGACACAAACTACAATTCATATTTTTCACCTATATTTTTCTACATAACATTATATTTTAATTGGTACATGATGCTTGAATCCTACTTCTTCTCAAAACCCTAACTTGAGATGAGGAAGGAAGTGCATTTTTGGGTTTATTAAGCAATGAGATGAGAAATAGAGGAAACTAAAGATGAGAATCTTAGAAAAATATTATTTTAGGAAATCCTAGGTTTTGCCTAGGTGGGTATCATGTTGGATAAGGGTGTCCCCATATACCATCTTAATGGTGCTAAGGAAAATATTGACAGACCCCAAAGTTGTGATCCTTTCTATAAACCATTACCCATAGAACATGCCTTAATATTTTCCTAATTATTCTACAATTTATTAGAAATCATGAATTATTTAATATTATTTAAATAGTTGGGGTATAATACAAATTGTAACAGTCCCAACTTTTGAGTGTCCCGCAATCAAGATGGACCTTAAAGTCGAGAGTTAAAACCTAACATTTCCTGGATCTAGATTCAACATATTGAAAATAATAATTGATCAATTACATTGATTAGACAAAGATTGGTTGAAAAATGTATAATGAGACTCCTCTATAGAATTACATGAAATTACCATAGAAAACTAACATATACATGTGAAGAAATAATGAGACTACCTATATAATCCTCCTTGTATTAAATTTACTATCTTCAATTGATTTCATCTTAATCTCTCGGTCTTCATTTCTTTATATATGTGTCACTTACCTAAAATATTGACAAACAAATAAATGGATTATTATATATTTATTTTGTGTACGTCGTGTAACCAAAATGTGTGCAAGTATGATAACAACATAGAATTCTCACAATATCTATATGAACATACTAACATGTGTTTTCATTATATATTCTAACCAACTCTTGGCATGCCCTCTCAAGTGCAATCATTGTCTGTCATTGGACTTATGTGTTATTACCTCTTGATAGGTGTAACCTAGGGTTCAAAATATTCTACTTTACTTAATGTCATACTCATAGTGGCATTATACTGAACTAAATTAAATAACATCTAAGCATTATATCATTTACTCTAATACTTCATAAATCATCTGACATACAATCGATAGTAAAAAATGTTGGTACACACAAAAAACTACATGCCTTTATGATACATAATCCACATCATACTATCCATGTATTTCAAGTGTGTATATCAATCCAATAAACCAAGGCTACATTTAACTAGTCATTCAATTATCAGCATTATATGAAATATGCATACTATCAATGTTTCTCCATTATATAAATATTTCACTAATCTACCATAGGTCCTAAACTAGGGTTTAGGGTTATCTTGGGTTCGGGTTTGGAGTATGGGTATCAAACCATAATTCCATCACATCATCATGTCCAAGGGTTAGGTACCCTAATTACATATTAGGTGTAACCCTAATTATCATATTCCATATAACATGACATTAACACACTATATTAGGTTCTTCAAATTAAGGTCATGACAATATGTAATCATTAACCCCAAAACTCTATTTCCTTTATTTATGGATAGGAACCTTACTAGTTCATTATCATCATCATCATCTTGGAATATCATTATACTTAGCAATAATAGTTTATATGTATTCAAAATATTCAACATATTAATCATCAAAACTACGGTTTTCATGGGATATACACATTTGATTCAAGTATCACATGTACCTTTGGAGCTAGGATCACATTTAGGATTGTAAACCATTTTATTCATGATCTACACATTTTTATGATTAAAATGACATATATGTTTGCTATAATCTGAGTTACCTTCTAATTTTCTATCACTAATGTGAGATAAGAACTTGTGGGCCAATAGGGGTACTCCATGTCAGCAATAAAAACTATTTGTAATTGTTCCATGGATGAAGCTCAGGATGATATAGGACTACTCTCATGCCCTCATGCTCTATACGTGAACCCAAGGGTATTAGGGTAATTTTCTCCCCTGGTCTTCTCCTACCTTGCAAGGAGGGTCAATCTTGCCCTGAGCGGGTCAATCAGGGGGGTGACTCCTTGTCCCTTGCATTAGAGAAGTGAGCCAAGGTCCCAGTTCCTCTATGGGGCCTTATCAGACCCAATGAGACACATGGATTGGTTGGAGATGTCCTATGATGGTAGGGTGAAGCTCTTCTTTGGCTAGGTATACATATGAACAAGGAAATGAAAGATAGAATGAGAACGCTTACCCTAACATCCCAGAGGGAAAGGAGAAGCACATGGGTGTTCCTAAGAACCTTGCACACTAGCCCAAGAATTCAAAAACTCATTTTCACACTCTTTATTATTCATTTTCTTTAGGATGGAGGTCACCACTCTGACCAGAGTCAAGGCCGATTAACTGGGCTTGATCTAGTTGTAGGATCCATCAGGGCTTGTGAAGGGTTTTTGTTTCATGGATTGAAGACGATGATGCATGAAATAGGAAATTGAGTATTGACCTAGTTCTGGAAATCATCATTAGGTGATAATGGTGATAGTGTCACTATCTATTGCAACACATACGATAATGCCAACTATCATCTTGGATTGAACTATTAAAAGTAAGGGGGAGAAGTGTGGATTTTGGTGATGATCGGGGATATTAAAGGAGAGTTAGAGTTGAACTATGAGTGAGGGAACCATGGGATCAAGGTTCCTTGGAATATTTCATGTGAGGATGGTGATATCGTGACCCTGACTTTGCTCTGGACCCAAGTCCAAGACCAAGGGGAGAAGGACTCCTTTGCAAAACTAGAGTCAGTTTTTAATAAAACTTTCATATTTACAAAAATTTGTATGAGACATGAACCAAATTTATGTCCTATCAAATGTTAGGATAATGTCCCATTATCTATTAACTCTGCTTGTCCAAAGTTTCAGGGTCTATCAAATTCGTTACTTACTCTAAATTTTCCATTTAAGTAATTTCTAGATAATTACTTAATAAACTACCTAGGAAACAAGATATGTTAGATTGTTCTGGAATTTCTCCCATATTCTACTAATATGGTTATCCATCAACTAAAGTTGTCTTGTCTGTATATCATTTGTAGAAAATATTCAAATTTTCCAATTTGTAACCCAAGGACCCATGTGTAAACCCTAATTGGCTCGATTGGGATTATTGGGTTCTAGGGCTATTGTCTCTTGCCCCAACTCTACAAAGGGTCCATAATACATTTAATATTCTTAATTATGAAATTAAGGCATTTCTCATCATATTATTTTAATTGAGGAGTTATATTCATATTTTTTCTCAACAAATTATTATTTCTTTCAATTGAAGACTTATTGTAAGTTTAGAGATTCAATTCATCATCCCATTCAATTAAAGTCCTATCATTAATCTCATCATTCTAGTATTACTATGATTGTGTCAATGAATTCATAATCATATCATCTAAATTTGCAAAATTTGAAGATCTTATCATGCTTCTTCACGTGTTATTGTTGATGATTAAGTTAATAAATTCAAGGGACTCTGATTTTATTTGCTCTTGAAAATCTCCTCTACACACCACCAGATGGATGTTGCTTCCACCAGAGACACATTCACCAAGTACATGGTCATCTTTTGGCCCGACATCACCCTGGCGTTGTAGTGATCTCTGATGATGATGTTTATTGCTGTCTCCCGTGCGCTCGTTCACCATGCATCCGTATTATCTTTATATGAGTTAAATAGGAGTTCATCCATGCAACCTTCTTGTTTCATCATTGGTCATATCCACCAGTGAATACATTGTTATTGTTGAGCTGGTAACTCTCAATTAATCATAAGAAACCAAGGAGTATAGTCATTTTTCAGTTTGCTTTTGGGTTGAAAATCTAATTATTCCTTTACATCAAATTCACACATAAGAAGACTACCACATCATCAAAATCACATAGCCAGTTTGCTCATCGCCCAGTTGAAGAAAATTAGACAATCATCCCATGGCACATCTTAAATCACAGCTGAAATTTACCGAAGTCACCGACCATTATGGTTTCCTACATGAAATAGGAGCATGCATCATAATCTACTCCTCCCTGTTACAACATGGCCACATGGGCATTGGCCATCTGATAAATAGTGACTTGCCTTAAGGCGGCCCTTTAGTGGGAATACAACCCATCATCGCACACCAGAGGAAGATTTTTTTTTAACTTGGAATTTAGTGCTTGGGTGCCAGAGAAGTGTGTTTTCCTAGGAGCCAAAACAGTGATCCATTTTGATATAAATTCCCCAATTCTTGTCTAGTCCAGGCTTGCATATAGTCATTCAGTTTCTCAAATAACCCTAGGTTGAACTTTTAAACATACAAAGTCATCTATTTTCTATACAACTAGAACTTAGCAATGTAGCTGTGTTCTGCTATTATTTTTATAATACTATTGAGTTTACTAAATAAAAATACTTTCTATTGTGGGATTTTCAACTTTGAATCCCCTATAAGCTACAAGACAAGGATAACTACAAATTTACAATACTGATTTGCATTAGTGATTATTGAATAATTTTGATAGTTATCATCTACCATGTATAATTTTTTATACAAAATCATGTACAATTGATCTTAGGTACACTTTTCATAGGCTTTGAAATGTGTATGTATATTGTATCATCCCGAATTTTCTAGGCTAATTTAAGCCTTAGAATGCGGTTTTACCTAAATAAAAAAATATTAAGGGCCTAAATGCAAAAAGATCATGAAATGAAATTTCATGGAGGTTAATAAAGTGAGAAGAATAAAATATGACTCAAAATACTTTTCTCCCTTCTCATGTGCATTATGAATTTCAATTCATTCAAATTGATGTACCATTAGTTTCCCTTTTCTTTCTCTCTCCACCAAGATAGTATTAAAGTATAAAAGGAATATAAATTAAATCATGAGAAGGATACTCATTTTGAAGTCAAAGGGAACAATTATGAAAAGATGTTAAACATTATTTCAATTTTTATGTACATAATTCAATATAATGTCTTTTAATATATTAATGGACATACAATGGACAAAATGAAAATCTAAGTGTATAAGAAGGGTATAGACCACTTATTGGACATGTAATCCAAATTTGGTCAAGTTTTGACCACAATTGACCCTCCAACTTGATTAAGGAAGAGTTATATATAGTTTGAATGCCATTTAATTGAAATTATTATTTAATGCAACGTAACACACCTAAGTTCAAATTGATGTCCACGTCACACACTCTCTCTCTTCCTTCCCTTTTAGGAGATGATTTGGCTGTGAAAATTTAATCCATCCATTATCTGACAACTCTGCACCCATCCTCTTCCTCTGTCTATTCCAAAGACTCGAGTCGTTTCACTGTGGTTCTATTTCAGACCTCATTCTTTCTTGTCTCTTAATGATTTTTGAGATTCTTTTTCCATGGTCTTCATCTCTCTTCCTCATTTCAAATGGTGGTTCACTCTCCCTCTCACCATACAGGTGAAATGCCCAATTAGGGCAAGGACGTGCTCTCTACACCAAGTTGGAGACGTTGTCGTTGAACCTCCCCTATTATCCATTGATTCCCAAAGAACCACCAACCTCCACCATGCTTTCCTCCACCCTCAATTGATGCTGAGAAGCCCCCAAACTCCTCAACCTACTGTCTTCCTCCAATGAAGACCATCACCTCACCTCATCAGCCCCTTCCCCATCTCTACAATTGGTTACCCAGAGAGCATCACCAACGATTTTTCTTCACCTCTACATCACCTGTTAGATGTGCCTTTGTCTCGCACAACATACCCTATAGACCTACGTTGAGGGTCATGTTGGTGCTAGTTTCCATGGCACCTCAGTGGTTCCTTGTCCACGGAAACGCCTCCGTTGAACTTGCCATGCCTTCAAGATGGCTTTCCCACTCGTAATAAATGTGTTCATGCCCGGTGGCTGTGCTTTTATATCTATGACCCTCTCCCCTATTCCTCATGATTGTAGTCTACTCTTGGGCCATGATGGTCTGTTGCCTATCACAGATGTTTCTTCAACTTTGTCTAACTCCCGCGAGCCCCGTCTTGTGATTTTGGCCCCACGTTCATGGTGTTACCTCACTTGATTGTCTTGCAGTAACACTTGGCCATGGCCAGAGCAGCTTCTTGAGCTCCATTGTTAGCCATGGTCTGTGTTTTGGCTCTTTGGCTCTGTCAAGTGATGGGCAACTCACTGGCAACTTTAGTTTCATGAGACTGACTCGTTCGTCCAGGGTTTTGATCAAAGAATCCACCTCCAGGATTGCTCGCTCACGCCTGATGTGGAGGAACAAGTGAGGTCGTAAAATGACCTTGGTGAACTTGTGATCTGAATCGACTAATTAATCGCCAAAGGGAATTATAGGTTTTTATACTTTTGATTTGTTTTTCCTATCATGAGTAATATAAATGAGTTTAATGATGCAATTTCCCCTGTGTGTTCAATTAATATATCACACACACATATGATTTTCTAGTAATTAACCCTTCTATTTACATTGGCTTTAATCGGATTTAGTTGACTGTCACACTATAGTTCGTTGAATTCTGATTGGTCGATAATAAAAAAAAATCATAACTTTTGCAAATATACTCATTTGAAATCTCTTTTTATTTTCAATTGATCTAGCCTATTTTCAAATGATGTTTTATGCATTCAATCACTCCAAAAATTCAAGACCAAGATTAGGGTTTGATGATCATGAACCCATGAACATGTCATAATTTTAATCAAATTATAGGTGATTAGATGCTCAATCAAGTGAAGGGACATGACCTTAAGGTTACCTACTCTAGGTAAGCGGGCCATGCATATTTGGCATAAGTAATTTTGGTTTATTGGTTGTTTATTTATGATTACACACATTAGTATTCTCCATGAAATTATGAATGTTTTATCAAAAGATATCATATATAGTTATCATTATTTAATGGGTTGTTATTTATAGTCTATGGTAAAACCCTAACTATGATTATGAATTAAGATAATTGAATCATGCTCAAGAAGGGGAAATCCCATTAAGACATTATGAGGGAGAAATGCTATTATAATTCAAGGGGAGAAATCCCATCATGTTAAAGTTTGAGGATCATGTTAATGTTAATATTAAAGTTAATGTTAAGATAAATGGAATTGAATTGGTTTTTATATGCTCTCACCATCATGGACCTCAAGGGTTCGTTATGGGCTTTTTAGCCAAATCATGGGCATTCATGTCAATTACGGGCTTTTATAGCCAATCATGGACCTCAAGAGGTTTTTATGGGCTTTTTAGCCAAATCAAGGGCTTTCCAAGCAATCATGTGCTCTTAAGTGGGCATCATAGAGAGGTGTATATATTTAAATGTTTAATTCTTCATATTATTAATGACTCATAAATGCTTAAGATAATCCACGTTCAAGTTTATGTCAAGTTAGTTCATATCAATTTTACTCATGTCAAGTTATATTTATTTTTATGTCTTATAAAGCGTCAAATACCACTTACTGATGTGATGTTTGATTTGTATGGATGGGGACAAGATGTCCGCAGAACTTGGTGCAAAAAGGAAAATCAAGACTAGAAGATCTTCAAACATTTCCTGTTGGGGTGTCATTTACCAAACCGATCCAGAGATTTAGATGTCATGTATATCATGTTTAGCCATGTCACCAAGTAGACTAGATTAGATGGACATTATGTGCTTTTCTTTTGTCAAGAACTATGTATGAATCAATTTTAAAACAATACAAAGTGTTACAATTGCTTTAATTGCATGATCAACAAATTGTGACACCCCCATTGATACCCTAATTGGATTACATATATCACCTGAAGAACGTAACAATTGATACATAGTAATTTTCCAAAATTGGATATCCCCCAAAAGAACAGTGGATAAATGACATCGAGAGTCGCATGGAATTGACGCTGTCCTGTCACAACTCACTAGCCGAGCCGGGTTGGATTCCCCGACAAGCCACGCCACTACAAAACGTTGATGTTCCGTTTATTGACGGGTACTCTTCTATACGGCACGCAGATTGAAAGCAAATATATTTGAAGATAGTTTCTCATAGAGATCGCACTCCGCAAGCTCCACAATAATGTCCAAGCGGCATGGTGATGAAGTCACTCCCGTAATGTCGCTTTCATCCAATAGATTATCATATGATAAGAAGACAGAAAGATCGAAGAGAGATCTATAGATTCAGCCTGAGAACCCGTCGGTGCATCTCAGTAGTTTCGTATGTGGGAGAACCAATAATAGATGGAAGCGTAGCAAGGCGCCTGCCTTATCAGGGAGGACCACTTGGAATCTAGGTGGGTGGGGGAGGAGGAAGAAGCTGGTCCACCTCCAATAATTGAACTTCTTATATTCCCTTTGTCTCTATCAATGGTAGGACCCATTGTCCGGTCCTCGCAGAAGGATGCTTTGAGTACACACAAGCGTACAACACATAGGACCCTCAAGGATGTCCTTCGGAGAACACCCGAGACGCGGTTGAAGTCAGAGTGGCTCTCCTCGTCCAATCGAATTCGAGAGCATGTTGTTGGATGGAAGAAGGAAGTCTGTGGAAACCGATGGGTTCTGACTTTGCGCAGCAATCGCCATCTAATAGCAGTAGTGTAAAGACAAAAGGCCAACCCATCCTTTTACCCCCTCACACGGCCGGTTGTCCCGCCCCTCGTTCTCCTTCCGCGGCTGCCTTTCGTTGTCTGACTTTCTCGAGAGTGGTCCAAGCCGGTAGGAAATCAATCGGTGGTTGGTTCTTTGTTACGTTAAGGCAAGGGAGTACGGCCCACGCATGCGCATCGGCCTAGCAACACAACCAATAGGGCTTTGTTTTAAGACGAGAGGCTCGAGGTCCCCAACCTTATGTGGAGTGTTCTGAGGCCCATTTCTCCCATCTAGAACTACGGGGTGAAAATATCCAAAAATATCTATCTATACATGATGCTTCATTTTTTAAAGTGATTACTTAGCTAGACAACCGCCACACACGTTTAGAACAATGGTGATCAATCATTCGGTCACATGTTCAACATATTACTAACGTAGTGGACGAGTAAGTAAGGTATTGTAACATCTTAGATTTTTTCTTTTCTCCAACTATGTACATTTTGACTCATAATGCACTCAATTTAACTCTATGATCACCCCCATCACTAATTGGATGTTCGGGAACTACATGTTGCGCTGTTAATGAATTATGATTGATGAATTGGAATTGAACACAATTATGCTATGTTTAATGCCTTAGTTATCATTGAGAGTAATTGAATTTTTGAGACCTCTAAACATCTTGATCTAGACCTCAAACCTTGTCGTTTAGAGAAAGTGTGAAATTTGTGATCCGATGGTGAAGATTTTTCCCAAATCAGAGGGTTCGAGGAGTAAGTTATGGCCTTTTCTTTTTTCCCTCTTTTCTAGCCTTTGCTCACCTTTTTCTTCTTCTTTTTCCATCTTGGGCCTCCGCCTTTGCTCTTTCTTGGAACGGCCCTCGTGTGCGTGCCCAACTAGCTCGCACACCCAGACCATTAATCCTAGGGCCAGGGATCACCACACCAAATCGGACGACTATGAATCATCTTCTACTTCTAGCCCTCTAGGGGCATTCAGGCGAGCATGGGTGGCATGTTTGGCCCTACCTCACACCCAATTAAGCATGCCCACTAGCTCTCTTTCTTCTTCCCCTTCGGTTTCCAACCTTTGGTGTCCTCTTGCCCCCCACACATCTTTTTTCTTCCTCCTGTTGCCATGACTGGCGCCATCGGTGGGCTACCTTTGGCGTTTTGTCTCCATGGCGTTTCAAGACTCTTCGGAGCGCTATCCCGCCGAAAGCCTACGCTTGATCTCGAGTGGTTGGGCTTGACCCTCCCGACCCTATACCTACTAAAGTGGTGGTGTGCAGCGATAGATGACCACCTAGGGTCTCTATCAGCTCCTTGAGACGTCCCGACACCAAATTAGACCGTCACAGTGTAATTAATTGCAGAAATAAACATAAGCAGCGGAATTAATGAAAATTACTAAAATTAAAACCGTTTATAAAGAGATTCACACGCAGGAAAACTCTTTTATCAAGAACCAATGTATTTTATTTACATCTTGGTTCATAAGTACATATCCTGTATCATCCCTTCTCAAGGATTACAAGCATCAACTGCTCTGTTAAAACTATACACAAGCAGCATAAGAACCTCGAGGCATCAAGCCAAAATCTCAGATCGATTCATTAAAAGTACTAACTACTAACTTTGAGGACCTGAGAGTACAGAGACGACACATATGACTCTCTATACAAAATATGACAGCCAGTGCCTCCACCTGGAATATCACTGTTGTCCCTGTTGCTGCTACTCTTCCCCTGCTATAGGGTTTCTGTCTCTTCTTCTGCGTATACCTAAAAAGTTAGATCCCACGGGGGGTGAGACAATTAAAATTGTCCCAGCGAGAGATATAACTCTCTGCCAGAAATATTATTATTGCAGTTTAATAGATTAAAACTGAGCAGAGGAATCATATATATTCAACAATAGATAAATCAATGCCTAAACAGATTAGAGAAATATTCTTATTCAAAGCATTTCAGTTATAACTTGATAAAGCAGCATATCACTTATCCAATAAGGAATTGAAGATCATGTATAACATTTATCCATCTAGGATATGCTAAGCAAGGTAACATCAACTGATGATTCTCATATTTCAACCTTAAGCAAATATGCTACACGGTTGATTACATTTTTCAATCATACTTAAGCCCTGAGGATATGAGGTATACCGCTCATACTCCAACTGACCATTGCGAAATTGAAATCAGTACCATACCTAGGTCAATGGAAGAGTCAGATTTCCATGACCTCATCCTTATCTCGGTCATTACGAGATCCCATGCAAGACATCTTGTGTCTCTGCTAAATAGCTTTCCAGGGTATACTGGCAACTTCGCTATAGAGTTACAGCGGCGGTTGTACTCTCTTCGCAATCGAGAGATCTCATGTTTATCTCACATCGATCCGGCATTAAACATTATCGGGAGATTCGTGATACATCCATCCCGACATCGGGAGATTCGTGATACATCCATCCCAGAATATATAATGAAGAATTGAGAGATTTAATCACTAGTACAGAAACAACATTCAATGTCACTTTTCTGGGCGTCGGTTATTTAGGTAAAACGACGTCTATACTATTCGACGTCGGTTATTTAGGAAAACTGACGTCTATATTCGAAGACCAGCCAGACACGGGTACCACTTTGTATTCAGCGTTGGTTGGGTATAACAAATCGACGCCTAAAATCTCCCGCGAAATCCAATTTTTGAGAGAAAAAAATTTGTGTCACATACAGTGTCGGTTTTTTAACTATTCACCGACGCCTATTTAAGATGAAAATTTGCGCGAAAAGTTCCACTTTCAGTGTCGGTTATCCTTTGATAACCGACGTTGATAATGGTTCCCACGAAATAATTTAGGGCAAAGATTGTCTAATTGGACGTCGGTTTTTTACTATCAACCGACGCTAAAGAGTAATAGGCGTCGGTTTTGTAGATAACCGACGTTGTTGACCAACTTAATAGACCCGATCACCCGGCTCTTCCCCCTTTCTTCCTATTTCATCGTGATAATTTTCCTATGCTCACCGCTCTCGCCTAAAATCGTCGACGACCCCCACTGCTGCTCGCCGCCGCTGCTGCTGGTGTGCCTCTACTCGCCGCCACCGCGTCCTCTTTCTCCTGCTACCGCCGCTCGCCACCACTATTGCTTTGCTCTTCTCTGCTACTCAGCTCGTCTCCTGGTGCCACTGCGAGCGCTGCTCTGCTCTTCTCTTCGCCTGCTCACCGCCACTGCTTCCGCCGCTCGCCGCCATTCTTCTCCATGCTAGCTCCAAGTAGCCCTAGCCGCTTTGCTTCCTTCTCCCTAGCTCCTTACCAACAGCAAGCACGACCGTGGCTGTGTTGGCCTACCACGGTCGTGCTGGACAGCACAGCCGTGGTAGGCCAACACAGTCACGGTCGTGCTTACTGTTGGTAAGGATATGAACAAATCTTTATGTAATGCTTTATGTAAATCTTAGGATACGAACAAATCTTTTTCTTGCATATATTTGTGCTTCTAATCCTAATGTTTGACCTAATTCAGTAAATTTTGATGTTAGTACATATGTACTTTAGATTTAAACTTGATTTGATTTGATTAAACCTAACATTAATGAAACCCTAACATCAATTGTGATGAAACCCTAACATTAATTGTGATGAAATCCTAACATGTACATATCTATTATTGTGTTTGTTGGCCTAGAAACTCGTCCAAGATTTACTCATTAGGAGTAAATCTTAGATAGTCCCCAGTTTGGGACTGTTCTTGAACACCTAATCTCACTTAGGATGTAAGTGTATAATGTGTATTGGGTTTTCAAGAAAATTTCAGTAGCATTTCCCCGTTTGTTCTTTAAGTACATATGTACATTGAATACTAAAATTGGACACGTAATGAGAATGTCATTATTTTGGTGAGAAATATTTCATTTTTATATCCGTTAACATCTATTATTACATTACTATTTAATTATGCAATTTATTGTGTTACATTAACATGTAGGGGTTTAGATGCATTCAAAAAGGCTGGAGGAAAGGTCCCCAGAAAAAAGAACCAGCCAATAATTTGGAAGAACATGAAAGTAAGTTCCCGACTCCAATGTATATATTATTTATGTGAACTGTGCTTAGTTGTATTTTTTAATATTTTGTATGTTTCAATTTATAGTGCGCTAGACAATACAACGGCTAGGCATGCGCATATTATGTGATGTGATTTATGCAGATGATTTTCCAATATGCCTCATTGGACATCGATACCATACATGAGGTATTATATATAGTCTCATTAGTTAGTATGAAATATATCAATCTTATTTTTATATTATTACTTATATATATACATCATTCTCTTTGTAGGTGTTTAAAATTGACCACACTATTGGTAAATACTTAAAAGATGTACATGCTCCATAATGATGGAAGTATTAAATGAAATAAGAGAAGAATGGGCAAGAGCCATTCAAGCAGTGGGGACTGTAAAATGTAATTGGGATGTTGATAGCGATGTTGAATGATATTTTGTAAATGAATATTTCTGAATGTTTGTACATGTCTGAATGTTTATACATGTATTTGAATGTTTCTACATGTGTGAATGTGAGAATTGAATTGATGTCTGAGTGTATCTACTTGTGTGAAAAGTATATTTGTTGATTTTGCAGGTTTGTGGCCTGTTTGTAGGTTGATATCAATGGATGTCGTAAACCTACAGCTCAGAAAACTGAACTGCAAGTTCTCATCCTGCAGACCAGCCACAGCAGGCCTGCAAACTGATAAGAAAAAAAAAATAGGCGTCGGTTATTTATAGAACACCGTCATCAAAGGCTTACAACATCGGTTATTGGATAAAAACCGCCGTCTAATATGACAAACAACCCGACCGTGCAGGAAAGCACGGCTGTGGCGGGATATGGCATCGGTTATTAGCATAAAACTGATGCCTATAGTACTAAACACGGCCGTACAGGAAAGCACGACTGTGGCGTCTGGAAATATGGCGTCGGTTAATTAGTTGCAAATCGATGTAGAAAGTGTCCTAGATGGCACCCTTTTTGTGGCGCGAACCCTTTTGGAGTCGGCTTACTATACATAACCGACGCTTATAGGTGCCCTGCTGGTGCTTTTTCGGTGGCGCGAAGCCTTTTGGCGTCGGTTAGAAAATAGACGCCGAAGAGTTCGACCTTTAGCGACGCCCACATAGGCGTCGCTTGAGAACCGTCGCTAAAAGGGGTTAAACAACCGATGCCAAAGGCGTGTTCTGTAGTAGTGAATGTTTATCTCACATCAATCCCACATTAGGGCGTAAGGTATTCTCGCCCATAACCCCCACATACTCAACAATATGCCCTCCAGGAGATCCCATAGGAAAACCTATATCACCATCACCAACTACTGACGATGATGGATCTATGGTCAGGGCTCTACATGATAAGATTTCACTTGATTAATTAAGTACATTACCATATTCTTTTAGCATCAGGCAGGTTTTCAAACATAAATCATTATAACAATTGCTACTCAGAATATGTAATACTTCTATCAAGTACTTTTTGAAGCTTTATAAAATATTGGGAACTCAATCCCTCATCTCATCAGGTGCATTCTCATTTATCAACAACTCATCATCATGATTATGGAATATGGTTATTCAGACCCTTAATTCATCATAGAACACTTGTTACCACTTATCAGGTAACTAATACCTCCAGGTCATCTGACCAAGGTAAACATGATACTCGCAATACAGGCATCTCACATGGCTCTCAAATCCCATTAATATCTTATTACCTCTTATTAGGTAACAAAGCATATTATGGCTCACAAGGCCCATAAAACAATTTCAATAATAAAACATCATAGCTCATACCTGGCTATGTCTAACATCTCATGATACCTGCATGGTTAATACACATAATAATAGTTATATCAATTATAGATCAACACCATGCAATGTAATGGTAGAATTATTGTTCCCTCATTAGGGTTAGGATTTCCAAATTTCATACTAATTACGGATACTCATCCCATTACCCAAAATTAGGGATATTGTTTATCATCATATTGCCCAAAATTAGGGTTTCATGCATTATAACTCAAAATTAGGGTTTTACATACCTTCTCCCTATATTAGGGTCAGGGTTTCATATCACATCACTGCATTAGGGCTTCACATCACATCACTGCATTAGGATAACATCACCCTGGATTAAGGTTTCACATCACATTATTGCATTAGGGTTACACATAACATCACCCTTAATTCACATCACATCACTGCCTTTTGTTGTCTGCCTCTCTCGAGAGTGGTCCAAGCTGGTAGGAAATCAATCGGTGGTTGGTTCTTTGTTGCATTAAGGAAAGGGAGTACGGCCCACGCAAGCGCACAACCTAGCAACACAACCAATAGGGCTTTGTTTTGAGACGAGAGGCTCGAGGTCCCCAACCTTATGTGGAGTGTTCTGAGGCCCATTTCTCCCATCTAGAACTACGGGGTTAAAATATCCAAAGATATCTATCTATACATGATGCTTCATTTTTGAAAGTGATTACTTAGCTAGATAACCTCCACACACATTTAGACCAATGGTGATCAATCATTCGGTCACCAATTCAACATACTACTAATGTAGTGGATGAGTAAGAAAGGTATTGTAACATCTTAGATTTTTTCTTTTCTCCAACTATGTACATCTTGACTCATAATGCACTCAATTTAACTCTATGATCACCCCCATCACTAATTGGATGTTCGGGAACTACATGTTGCGCTGTTAATGAATTATGATTGATGAATTGGAATTGAACACAATTCTGCTATGTTTAATGCCTTAGTTATCATTGAGAGTTATTGAATTTTGAGACCTCTAAACATCTTGATCTAGACCTCAAACCTTATCGTTTAGAGAAAGTGTGAAATTTGTGATCCGATGGTGAAGATTTTTCCCAAATCAGAGGGTTCGAGGAGTAAGTTATGGCCTTTTCTTTTTTCCTCTTTTCTAGCCTTTGCTCACCTTTTTCTTCTTCTTTTTCCATCCTGGGCCTCAACCTTTGTTCTTTCTTGGAACGACCCTCACGTGCACGCCCAGCTAGCTCGCACACTCGGACCATTAATCCTAGGGCTAGGGATCACCACACCAAATCGGACGACTGTGAATCATCTTCTACTTCTAGCCCTCTAGGGGCATTCAGGCGAGCATGGGTGGCATGTTTGGCCCTACCTCACACCCAATTAAGCATGCCCATTAGCTCTATTTCTTCTTCCCCTTCGATTTCCAACCTTTGGTGTCCTCTTGCCCCCCACACATGTTTTTTCTTCCTCCTGTTTCCATGGCTGGCGCCATCGGTGGGCTGCCTTTGGCATTTTGTCTCCATGGCATTTCAAGACTCTTCGAAGCGCTATCCGGTCGAAAGCCTCTGCTTGATCTTGAGTGGTTGGGCTTGACCCGGCCGACCCTATGCCTGCTGGAGTGGTGGCGTGCAGCGATAGATGACCACCTAGGGTCTCTATCAGCTCCTGGTGCTTCCAATGGCTGGGGCAAGCAGGCTGAGATATGTGTCCCATGCCCTCCAATCTGAGCATGCTACATCGATGCTGATTAGAGGTTTCTTAATCTCTCTCCCTCTCTCTTACACAAAATGTTTGAGATCTTCCAGAATTCATAGAAAATAATTTATAAGGCTAAATTGGATGTACTATATTTGAAAAATAATTTAGAGAACAAGATCTATTTAATGTACTTAGTTTTAGAGCCTAATTCTACTCGTAGATCTTCTAAAATCTAATACAAGCTAACTTTTGATGACTTTTAATACATTTAATGATTTTTATGCTCAAACACAATCATATCACGACCTCCCTTAATGATGATGACCCTAATCAGTAGATTATGCTATGTTGTGGTCTATCAATCGAACTTGATCATACTTAGCCCCTTTAATGACTTGATTTTATGAAATGTTCCTCTAATGTCATTTAGTGTGATCTTTTGAGCTAAAATCATGAACTTTGTGCACCGGTATGATCTTATAACCTGGTGCGCGCGTGGGACGCACCCACTTGGTCTTTCAAATTTATAAGACCCTAATATGGACATGCTCAGATACACAAAGAAATACTACCCTGCAAGCACACGGGATCATATCGTAGTATAGAAGTAGGAAAGTTAGGGGCCAATCCTAAGAGAGAGAGGGGGTACTAGAGCTAAGTTAGCTCTAGATAGGTTCCTAATGCGGAGTCTAGGGTTGAAGGGTTTGAGGTTGAATTTTGTTCGATTATACGAAATTTAGACAAGCAAGCTATTAAGCAAAAATGAGAACAAAACTAAAGTAACCCTAGACAAGTTACTTCTACTTATCAAGAAAGGCAATCTAAACAAGAAAAGTGCAATTTAGACTAAGAAAAGAAAATAAAAAACTATCACTACTCTAAACTAACTAAGCAATCCTAAGTAACAACCTAGATATGGCAACTAGTTAGACTAAGAAAGAGACTACACTAGACTAGTAATCAGTAAACTAGGACAAACAAAGAGCTAAATTAACACTAACTAGACAAAGAAAGTATAAAGGGACATTAACCATGCTAACAATACCTAACTATCAAGACAAGACAGTTAACTAAGAAAGCAATTAGAGCCACTAACTAAGCAATGATTAACTTGAAAGAAGGCAACTAGGGTTTTAGCTATTTATGGGAAGTGTGGGACATTTGAGGGAATGTGACCAGAAACTAGGTTTGGAGGGGGGGTCAAACATGCAAACAATACTCATTCATTTAGATTGTTAAACCAAACAACCAGATACATTCTATATAATTACCCTAAACTACTAGTTGTCCTTTAGTGGAATAAGGTGTGTGAAGGAGAACTACACCCTAACACACCCTATACAACCTTGCGAGGCTCAATTGGACTAGGGTTTAAGTGAATTATTATAGGATCTAGTGAAGTTTATGTTTCCAGATTAGGTACTCGTCGGACTATTGCGGGTGAGGATAAGTAATGGAGGGTGAAAATGAGGGTATTTCACCTCAAATCACCTACCATCTAGTATTTAGGAAGCTCCATGGCAGTTGTACTAAGTGATCCTACACTAGCTACTTAGATCTCACACCTAGAAGTAAGAAAGGGGATATGTATGTAGGAAGATAGGGTGTTAGTTAAGGATACATCAATAGGACCTAGGAGCAATTATAAAATGACCTTACAAGCAATTCTCTCCTAGAATCTAGGTGGTTTCACGCACAAATTAGCAAGCAATCCATGTTTTAAGAACAAACCAAAAGATATATACGCAAAATAGATCAAAGTAGAAGACGATCAACATAAAACGAATTTATAATGTTTACAATTTTTTGTCCCCCCAACATGGTATCAAAGTCAAATTTAAGCCCCCAAACATCCCACCTAGGAGGGCTTAACTACTCATTGGACTAAAAATAACAAAATAAAAAAAAGTAGGGAGAAGAGTAGCCATGAAATCTTGGGGAAGCACTCTTCTTCTTCACCTCCAATAACTAGGCAAGTCCTCCCTCCAAGGTGGGTGGATGGCATGGAATGGAAGATGGAAGTAGTAAAAACCCTAGAAAACTATGGTTTTGAGGTAGAGGAAGGTGGAAATGGAGTGGAGGTAGGTGGGAGTAGACATGAGCTCCTTCGATGCACCACTAGGTGGAAATGAATCCAAAAGAGTGGATAAGAGGTAGCCAAGCTCGTTCTCCAGCCACCACTCATGTATATATAGGTGGTGGGGAAGAAATAGGTTAAGTGGGGGTAATATGGGAAAAGAAGTGCAAAAAATGAGCTAGGGTTTGAGGTTGCACGGTCGTGGTGGGTAGATGGTGGGACAAATTCTAGGAGGTAACAAACATGCTAATGGAGGTGAAAATATTAGGTTGAGGATGGATTTTTGGAAGATAGGTAGCACAAACATGGTTGGCACTATGAGTGTGGTGGAAACTAGGTAGAACAGTCATGGTGGGTACAATGGTCATGTTGGATAGGTGGTTGTATGGCTTTAGTGGATGGGTGTTAACTGGGCTTTGGTGGGCACCACATCTGTGTTGGATAGTTGGAAGCATAGTCGTTGTAGACACCATGACCGTGCTGGAGGGTTTGATGTAGCTTCTTCAATACTAATATTTCCCCTGTGAATTTTTCATTGGCAGCACAGTCGTCCCGTGTCACTACAGTAGTGTTGGGGGCTATGATTGCACTTTAATCTTTTTCAACTTCACAATCCATGGACTACTTTGTTTTGGCTTGACCCTTGGCCACTAGGGGTAGGTTGGGAAATCTCTCAGACTCTTTTTAGGATCCTCTAGGGATTGAGAAACCCTAAGATCACCCTTCTTATTTCTTATTCATCCAAGGCATGGTCCAAGTACTTGAAAACATGCAAACAATGTCCATTAGTGCATTTAATAGTAAACCATTTGTTAGGGTAAATAACATGCATTCTAACAAGTTTGGATGTGACTAAATAATAAAAAAGTACAAAATGATGCCCTAAAATCGTTCTGACTTTGTGTAGAAATCACCATCTAATAATGGTAGTGTAGAGACAAAAGGTTGATGCATGCCTTTCTACTCCAGAGGGCCTGAATGCACAAGGTTGGTTGTCCCACCTCTCTATTATCATTCCATAGTCAACTTTCATTGTTTGACTTTCTTGTGGGTGGTTCAAACCATTGGAAAATCAATCGGTGGTTGTTTCCTTAATGTGTTAAGGTAGGGGTGTACGACCCACACATGTGCACAACCTAGGAACACACCCAACATTACTTTATTTTGAGATGAGAGTAACGAGGTCCCCAACCTTGTGTGGAGTGTTTTGAGGCCCATTTCTCCCATCTAGAACTATGGGTTTAAAATATCTAAACATGTCTATCTATACATGATGCTTCATCTTTCAAAGTGATTACTTAGCTAGACAACCGCCAAAACATCTTAATATCAATGGTCAATTCTTAGAATGATTGGTCAACTCACCCTTCTAGGGAAGGTCCTAATCTTGGGTGTCTTCTTGACTCACAGGAGGAGGTTAGGCTCTCTAACCACAACCTGACCCCACACGTTTAGGGTTTTGCCTCACCCATAGGTCTTTCTCGCCCTTGGGTTGACCCATCCCAGGTCGGGACACCAACCCTAAAAGTTGAATTTTATATTTTCACTTTTATGTAACCATTAGATGCTTATGTTTATTAAACCCTTTACATAAATGGCTTGCTTCAGATACCTACATGCATGGGAGACTAGGTCACCTAAACTCATTTTAGATTTTCTTATTCCCTTACACCCTATTAGGGTTCATATGGGTAAGGTTACTATATCACCCACACTACTTCCATTTCCCTAAATTAGGGTTTATGGTTTGGGTTAGGGACTACCCCTTTACTTCAGGGTCTTATGATTCCCTTGACTCAATAAGGGCTTTCCTAAACCAAACCTATCTCCATTTAGGGTTTACCCTTGCTAGGAAAAAAATCCATAAAACATTTTTCTTTACCTTATCACTATTTTCACATTATGTCAACATTAATTGGTGGAGGATGCCTTAATCCTACTTGTTCTAAAAAATCCTTACTTCATATGAGAAAAAAACATCTTTTAGGGTTTATTAAGCAACATGATAAGAAGTGAATGAAGTTAGAGATGAGAAGACTTAGAAGAAACATTACTTAAGGCAAACCCTAGGTTCTGATGAAGTTAGAGATGAGAAGACTTAGAAGAAACATTACTTAAGGAAAACCCTAGGTTCTGGCCAGAAAGGTATCACTATGGATAGGGAGTCCTCATAAACTAACTTAATGGTGCGGAGGAAAATATTGCCAGCCCCCAAAGCCATGACTCCTTATACACACCATTACCATCATGTCATGCCTTAATAAGTTTCCTTATATTACTATGGATTACTCAAAATTACAAACTACTAAATATTATTTAAAAAATCTGGGGCTCTGATACCAAAACATTACAACCTCACTTTTCAACATCCCTTAATTAAGGAAAGACCCAAAAAGTTGAGAGCCATTACCTATAATTTCTAAGGATACATATTTAACCAAATAATAAATAATAGCAAATAATTTCCAATAATTGAAATATTGTTTACAAGATGCTCCTCTAAGGAGTCACATGAATTTCTGCCATCAAAATTGTACATATGAGAAGAAGTATCTAACTAATCCTCCTTTACTTATCTTTAACGCCTTTAGGTAATTTCATCTTGATATCTTCTTTTTTAGCATGTACCTAAAACTACATGAAACAAAAAGTATGGATTAACATATCAAAATATATTGTGTAAGTGGGGTGCATGCAAAAGTGTGCAAGTACATAACAACATATATCCTATCAATTACTTGCAAATAAGAACTAGAATTTTATTCACATAATCTAACCCACACTTAATATGCTATCTTAGGTGTGATCACTATCCCTCAAGGGCTCATGTGCATCACCCCTTGATGCATGCCATCCTAGGGTTTACAATATGATATATTTATTTATGTGATACTCGTATTGGCATTATAATTGAACATATTGTAAATAAACACTAAACGATTTATTTCAACAAACCTCAAGAAATCGTCAGAAAACACTAGAAAACTATGTTGCATATCGTCAGAAGCGTAACCACGTACCTCAATGGGGAACAATGTAGATCACGCAATATATACTTCAAGTATGTTCAAGCATTCTAATCAACGAAGATGATTCCAGGCAATTCAACGTTTAGTTTACATGTATGTAAATCCTAAAGTGTCTCCATCACATTATTCAAATTAAATTCACTCTGCCCCTAATCTAGGATTTAGGGTTTGGGTAAGGAATAAGGTCACAAACCCTAGTTTTGTCGCATATTAATTATTAGGTGAAACCCTAATTACAATATCCAACATATCCTTTCATTACGATCACTTAGATCTGATTAATTTCATTAATAACTTAGCAAGTTATAATCTTTAGTTTCAAAACTCTAATTATCATAAGAATGATTATTCACATTAGAAACTCTAATTATCATCATTATGGTCATAGTCATGTTAAATTACCATTATGTTCCATATAATCAATTTACATCTCATTGAAACATATGTATCATGATTAATATACAAATCTAGGGTTTATGTTCTTTAATCACTACTTAACATGTATCCAAGGTACTTTTGGAATAGGAAACATAATTAAGTCTCAATTATATTTTATTTTGGGTCCCTCTTTTTTTGATCAAAATGATATTAAATATCATTGTGTTTTGAGTTATCAATAATTAGTTACAATTATTTTGATATTTACCTTAATTTCCCAATCAGGCAATGCCATGCCAACATTAATAAACTTTATCCACTCTAATGTGGGTCTCAGCCCTCACCAATGGAGTGTTTCCATATCATCACCAACTCAGAGCTGTCGACCCTCCTGAGCAAGGGGCAAGATCAAAACTCCCTTTTACAGTGACTAGGATCAGTCATGCGGGTCAGGTCACTGGGGTAAAACTACCCAAAGAAAGGTTCACCCTCATCATCTATTCGAAGGTGTTGCTTACAGCCATGGAGAGGTCTGCTCGAGGGTTGATTCTCGTGCTTAGGGCTCAGTGGCCAAAATAGAAGTTAGAGGGGTCTTTGATAGGCCCTCTTGAACTCGAGGAGCCCCAAGATAGAGCCAGAGATGATCTGACGGGTAGGTTTTGACGTCAGATTTCCATGGTCTTAATCCAATATCACAAGATACGTAAAAAGGTTACCCAATACCTTACTAGTGCCACTCAATAGTTTAGAAAGGTCTGCACACTCCCTGTGATCCCTCTAGTAGTCATTCAGTGGTCAAAAAAGCTTTGGTACCCCTCACCCAACAAGCCGTTCCATGCAGGTGCAATCAGATTGAGGACACTGCTCGCTGATCCACATAGAGTGAGGTCTAGGACCAGAATTCCTTTAGGGAGGCTTGAGGATGTTCCCATGCCAAATAATTGGTTGGAGACGTTAGACAGAGCCCAACTAGAGACAAAGTTGTCGTCGACAATGTTGATATGTATGCCCAGGGAGACAATCATATGATGATTGGGATGTGGCATTAGGTATCTGACTTGATAATAATAAAGGTAATTCTATCTATTATGTTTATCTCAGTCATGAGATGATGACACTGACATAAGTAGATGTCTAAAGAATGATGTTACTCAATGGCATATTTCGTCAAGTAAGTGACTTGAACAACGAGATCATATGGATGCTAAGAGTACCTACATTCTTGTTATGTTCCTCATTGGATATTTCTACGGAAGAAAATTAAAAAATAGTAATACATAATACTATGTGTGTTGACTGATGACATAGTCTCATTAGTCATGATATATGATATCAAGTCACTCACATAGATACATGTTAGAGAACAATGTATCTGACAGACCCACCATGGGAATTATACATGGAGACCATGGAATGGTAGTTAGAATCATCTCTCATAGTGATAGTGGGGATTTTGGTTCTTAAACCTGAAGTCACTACATTCATCACATGTCATTCGGTATAGTTTGACATCATCAAATGTAACCCTAAAATAAGTATTGCCATAAAGGTGATGATTGGGTAGCTGTGAGACATGGGGACTGAGTGTGAGTGATGTAGATGGGATATGTCCCTCCTATAGGAGTTTGATATCCAAGGTCTCTTGACAAGAGAGATTGAGATATGTATGTACATAATCATGTGACTCAATATGCGATATGCGAGCTCATGTGCATCTCAGACAGTCTACTCTAGTTCAAGGAACATGGATTGAACATTGAGAGGATTATGATTCCATGCCTCGAGTTCAATCCAGATATCAGAGACAAAGGAACTATATGATCACTGTAACACTAATCACTTATTATAGGTTGAAGTTGTTCTCCAACTGTTTAAATTTACTTGGGTAGAAATGATGTGTGACTAAGCACCGTTGCGTTATTGTGATGTCATAAGTTAGTTATGGACATTCACTGCCAATGTAATTTTTGACCTATAGGGTCACACACATAGGATTTACTTGGATTAAAGGAGTATATTCATGAATGATATTTAATTTGATTACTAAATGTGTTTAGGCATTCAATTAAACAACTGAGGTTCAAAATTGATTGACAGGACTCTGAATCGATCGGTTCAAGTGTTGGGATGATCAGTTGGAGTGTCAAGTTGATTGGAATAAATATTGGTTGAACTTTGCTGGAACTGGACAAGTGAAATGACCATCTCACTTCTGAAACGACCATCTCACATATGAAATGACTATCTCACAATGTGAAACGAGCGTTTCATTATGTGAGATGACTGGTTCATTTCCCATTTTGCCTGATTTAGTTGTTAATTTGATTGGAACAAGGATTGATGTTGATGTCATGTTTAGCATTAATCGGGCATTGGATACCAATTTGATTCAGAACAAGAAACTTGTGAACCGACCGTTTTGCTAAGAGATACGATCATATCACTCAAGAGACAACTATTTGGGTGTGCAAAATGACCATTTTATGCTACGTAATTTCTAGAAGATTCATGATTCTAGATCCTTCTACTCTCATATCGATTGGGAATCCTGACCCTAACCCCTGCTATAAATAGAGGGGTACTGGGAGTTTCCTAATACACACAATTGAGAATCTGTTTCTCTGACAATTGTTGTCCTCTCTGGTTTTGGTAACCAATAGAGAGCTCAGGCAAGTACTACCCGTCAAAGGGAGGGATAATAAGGGAGAGAACAATCACTTGTGGGAGAGCATGTCAGTGACTAGTATGCTGATAGAAGGGGATAACTCCTTCCCATTGACTCTAGTAGCACAACATAGAGTTCTGGGTGGTCCACATGGACTATTCTAGAGGCGTAGGCCGTCATCTACCGCTTGAAGGACATCGTCAACTGTCATTTGTGGAGGAGGCCATCCGGGACGATTGTTCGAGTGTTGTTGCTGCCAAAGGAGCATGTTGTAGCCTGAAGAAGAAGAAGAAGAAGCATGATGCTACTATAAGGGTAATGTCACTGGGCTTACTCTAGGACCAGGTATAACCATACAAACCCTTCCTTCCTAGATACATTGTTGTTGATGTGATCTTTTTGTCTAGGGGAATCGAGCTTTAAATTTTTATTGTCGTTGCCTTTATTTGTCCCCAATTTTGTTATAGACAAATCCTAGAGTCATCGACCACCCTTAGGTCTGAGTGGGGGCAATTGAATGGAGATGTGCACTATTAGGGTTTCTATAAAATTTGACAATGTGTTATATAGGCATAGGGGTATGAGTACAAGGACTATGGCATTGCCCTAAAATCCAGACTACAAAGGGATTTAGGTACTTCCCAAATCAGGTAAGGTAGCTGTCCATTAAGGGCTTGCCATAAATGCCTCCCTATGCCACATTCATTGGGAGAGGAATCATCGAACAAGGTGGATTAGAGAGGAAGAACCCGGTTAAGATGGATTGTAGTTATTTTTACTCCATGTTTCCTAATTAGGTGCAAGGTAGGAGACAAACACATTGTTGTTGATCTCTAATCTGATGACTATAGACTGCATAACACATTGAGTGGGTGTGTGCTAAAGTTGGGATCATTTAATTGGTTTCCAAATCAAAAATACATATAGCTATTGTAAAAAGCCCCCCTCTCCCTTCATTATTTTCTATAGACATAAAGGAAACTCCTTTTCCTATGAGACTTGGAGGGAAACCTAATAAAGTCTTTCCAAACCTTTATCTATATTTTTGGGATTTATTGGGATAACTTTTATGCACGAAACTTAATCTTTTAACATTTTATTAAATTAATTACCCACACCACATGGAAATTCCTTTGACTTCCAAATCCTAGGTTTCTCTTCGTTTCATTAATATTTTCAAGTATACCAAAAATTAGGACAAGATATCACTGTTTGGTGCCTCAAACATTTTGTTGTCGTTTATAGCTAGATAATAACAATTTTAATTATCTAAAATACTATATATCATATTCTATTTTGGAAACTTGACTATTATCACATATTTTAGTAACTTAACATATCAAAAAGCCATCATATTTTCTTTATGCATGAATTCCTTCTATTTCTTTAACTTGTACCACAAGGGCCTATTTGCAAGGAAAATAGTCTCATGGGACTCACTTGGGAAGTGGTTACCATTGTTATTCTATCAAATATAAATTGGGAAATTTCTTATTCAAATAACTCTTATATTTATGTATTCAAAATTTACCCAAATTTGAGTATATGAAAAAGATCATTTCGAGTGAAAGAATCATTTAATTGAAAGAAATGAATGTGGAATAATTTATATATCATGTCATGGTAAACATATACTTTAAACTGTTACAAATTAAATTTGATTGCATTGAACCTTTTCTTCTTGATTTCCATTATCAACAATCAAGCACGTCCTCATTGTTTCATTGTCCTAGTAATTTAGTAATGTAGTAAAAATAGGTATGACGTCCATATTACAAATCTACATTTCAAAAGAATTACCTTAAACATTGTTATATGAATAAGTGTTCTTATTATTAAAATCTCAAGAATATATCTCATGTAAGATTTAGCTTACTAAACTTAAATTATATCTTGATTTACAACCATTTTGGGTGACTAATTATAGAGGAAAGAAGCCAAGTTCCTTAAAAAAAGGAGTGTTGTTATAGGAAATTACAACTGAACTTAGATTCAATTAAAATTTTGAATGTATTATTTTGTGAAGGTTTATAAATTCAATCAATGATATGAGAGGATAAATAATATATGATAGATCTAAAATTTAGCATGTGAAAAATATGATGTAAGGATCAAGTTTTAATGTAAAACTAATTTTTTAAAACGTTTCATATTATATATTTTTTTAATTGATAAGTTTTCTTCTAATGCAATTATTCTCCTTTTAATCCATTTAGAAATGATTTCATACTTATCTGTTTCCTTTCACAAATTAGACTTAGGATAATTGTAGATGTGAAATTAAATACAAATATTCAAACAATTAAATGAGTAAGCAAACAAATCCCTTTTGGGACAAAATATCTTGGAGATGGTAAGATTATACTTACGAGTATTTACATAAATTACTAACTTAGTGCTTTGGACCAGTTCTGACCACTTATTAGTATTTCACTTTATTAAATAATTTATTACTCTAAAATATTACACGTCCCACCCACTCTCTAATAGGATGCTAAAGTCCAGTATGTAAGATGTATTATTCAAATTATATGAATGCTTTCTAAATTATTTAGCAACTAAGAAAATTTAAATGCCATGATTTATTAAGAAAGTATAAATGAATTTTTTTTCTTGATCAATTTTCAATGAATGTTTCTTACTAATAAAAATGAGGAGAGGCATATTATAAATTTATCATATAAATAAATTGGAATCTTGGGATCTTATGATAGTTAAGACACTTTATTACACTGGGAGTACGAAGGTCATTTTAACATAAATTAAATATTTATTTAAAATATATCTCTAAATATATGTTAAGAATTAATTTACTATATAATATTAAATTGGTCACTTCTTGATATAAACATTCAAGTAAACAAATAGGTGTATATAAGATATGATTAATTAATAGGGACCTAATTACACTGAATCATTAGCTAGATTTCAGTCTATCACAATAATAATTTCCTAAGAATATATGACTCAATGACATGTCATTTTAGGTTAAGGAATGAACATGAGATCGTGTGTGTGATAATAGTCTTGATTCTTGTTTAGCCACTAGTGGATATTATTGTGGAAACTTTGATGAAATTTACACAGTAAGACTAGCATTGGTTCTAATTGATGACTACATCACACTAGTTATGATATTTGATAATATGTTAGACACACAAATCTAAAAGTATTGTGCAGAGCCATTTTAATAATAATACATGACAACCATGGAATGGCTGTCAGAACCATATATTAATGTGATAGTGGTGAGGTGGTCCTTTAACTGAAGTCACTACAATGATCACATGTGTTTAATGCAATTAACACTAATTACCATGACCATGAATAAGGGTCTCCATAGAAGTAGTGAATGGGTAAACTGTGACATATTTGGATCGTGAGTGATGTAGATGGGATTTGTCCCCCCTAGCAGAGTGATATTTTGGTGACTTGATGAGTGAAACTATGAAATGCATGGCCATGTATCTCATTAGTATAATCTAGATCAAGAAATATAGATCAAATATCACAAGGATGATGATTAATACCTTGGATTTAATGTAGATATTGTAGATAAAGGGATTATGTGATTACAACAATGTTGGTCACACATAGAATGAAGTTATTCTTCAATTTATCCTATTATCTTAGTGGTAACATTGTATTCTATGTATCACTTATTGTTTGTGAAGTCATAATTACACATCACTACCAATGTAACATGAAGTCAATTGGGTCACATGAATAGGATGCATAGAAAAGAGGAGTATAATTGTGGCCATGATTGGAAGTGTTCCAATTGATAAAATTCCAAGTTAGTTTTGTTACTAAAATGTTTAGATAACAAATTAGAACTGCAATGGAACTTATGGAACCCTAGATAGTCGTCTAGGGGGTCTAGACGATGGAATGGGTGTATGCCAATTGACTCATGTGATGAAATGACCAATTGACTAAAATCAGGGTTACTACAATTATAGACAATCAGCTACAAGCACAAGTTGATCGACTGGACAACAATCAACCAATTAGATTAGTCAATAGACTACTTAATGATATATCTTCTAGAATATCTTAGCTTGTCCATTTGATCAGTTGGTGAGTTTGTGAGTGATTAAGTAAATTCAGTCTATGACTTTCCATTTCATGATTTTTTTTATTGAAATTATATTATCTACCTTGAAAGGTCACACAGGAATTGAGTTACATATTTTTACACATGAGAAACCATAATTGTCATTACCCACAATGGAGAAATAGAAGGATATGTAGCATCAATAACACATGTCCAAGAAAGAATGTTTCTTCCCACTAGCACTAGTAGCATGACATGGAGTTCCATGTCTTTTGTGTGTAGTAGTAGAGACGCATGTACCAAGTGACTACATTAGGAAAAAATCATTAACCACCAATTGTGCAAGACCTCAAGCGATGCATATCACCACATGATGAACCTCATGGGATTTGCTCCATGACAAGGTATACTTCATGCCCCTTCTTACAAATACATTATATTTGAAAACATCCACTTATCATGTTTGGACAAAAAAATTGTTGAGCCAATCGTTGTCCATAAAAACCCAACAACGGTATGAATATTATGGAAAACTATAATGTACTCATATGAATTTTATACGAAATTGTCATGTTTTATTTTGATTTAATGAAATCTCTTTTAATTTCAAATTAAATGAGTACTTGAAGTCAAATTCGATACCATTCACATGCTACATGTACCACCAATTGCACCAATAAAAAGGAAAATCTCAAGTTAAATTGATAGCACTAAGACCATTCTTGGTGCCACATAGAGAAATAACCAGAAGCATCAACAACTTCTCAATGCTGGTAACTTCTCAATGGGTGGTACTGACATCAACTTGGTTTGATATTGAATTTAGTCATGTGGTTACCATTGATACATGTCAGTTCCACCGATGTAAAAATTTGAATGATCACAATTTATATCCCGACATCAACGATCCAAATCCTTTTGCGAGCACGTGGCATTCTAGAAAGCTGAAGACATGTTGGTCATCACCAACATATCAGAGTGGGTTCAATAGCTTGATCTAGACTCAAAGAAGGGAGAATAAAAGGTGAGAGCATGGATAAATGATCATCCTGACACCTTTGAGGAGTGAGTTTAGGCCCAACATAGTCTATTTGTATGCATCTATAGAGGGGATCTTCATTATCTATTTGTCTTTGGTTCTACCAAATTAATTTAAGGATTTCTCTCTTTTGATGTTAAGTTTGATATATGGGGATAATCCAATCTTTTCTAGGACCTATGAGTAGCCTAGTGTTAATTTGTACTTGATAATGTTGATCTCAAAACAAGTTTTTTCTTTTTCTTGAATTTTAGATAATACGCTTCAATGTTCCATGTTCAAGATTGATCATCGTGTTCACACTTTGGATGTTTCTTCACTACAAGAACATGTTTTAACATTAAACAATTATCATTAACATAATTAATAACACCCTGCTAAAGAGGGGTAACAATTATTAAGTTTAGGTGTTCAAAAAAAGAAATCAATCATTGATTTATCTTTTACTTCTTTATTGTGAAAGAGGATTTTTGACAATATTAAATAGTGTGTTATACTACAAAAGTGTGTGACATAATTTACATATTGCTAATTGTAATCATAGTTTGTTCTTGATCATTTGTAATCAAGTATATATCATGTTATGGTGAAACCAAACATCCTTGAGAACCCATATCTTTGATTTCACAAGCAAATCCTTCCATCACCTTGTTAAATTTAGTTTCTTTTCATTTACAATAAAAAAGATCAACTTTTTTCCACCAACCTAGGTTATTACATCTTAATTAGAAGTAGTGTCTAGTCCCACAATTCCCTGAGTTAGACATTTAGAACTTGAAATCTAGTATTACTTTGACACTTACACTTGCATTTTACATGAAAAGTTTGAATGTGTAAGGGTATTGGTGATGTTGTTGGAAAATTAGAGACGTTGGTACTATGACTGCTAAGATCAACCACTCTGGGGTACTTTTCCTTTTTTTTATTTTCCATCTAGTAAATCTAAAATTACAAATATAGTGTCTTTATTTTCATATCTAAGTACCTTTTTATTCTCACATCTTTTTATCATTTTTTGAGTAGTAGTGCATCTTTCATACCCATTCCATGGAGTACAAAAATACAACATCACCACCACTGTCGGTTCAATCAAAAGCACACTCAAAAATCAGGAGGAACTTGTGGTTGTCTCAAATGAAGAAGAGTAGATTCAGAAGATCTAGAGATGTCTAATATGGAGATTGTCATTGTGCAGGGGAGGATGAAAAGTGGACCATTTGGGAATGAATAAAAGAATCTTCTACTACAACACAATTGGGTCCAATTAAGAAACAAGCATTGATGTGGAAAGTTACAAGATATATTCAAGCCTTGTGGATATGGTGAAATCCTAAGCACTCCATGGACATACTAATGAAGTTCCAATGCAACATATCAACAACTTTGTTAAAAGTTGTGATTCTCTCAACATTGACAGTGTGGCTCCTATAGTTATTTATATTAAATGGTTTCTATTCTCTCTTATGGGTAGAGTGATGACATACCAAGGCTTAGAGCTAGAATATATAGAAATATGGGACAAAATTATTGATATATTCTTTTAGTGCTACGTTCCTCCATAAAAGATGAATCAGATTCTAGGTAAGACTCATAATTTCAAGCAACAATGTGATGTATCCTACTCTAGAGAATGGGAACGTTACCTAGACATACTTTGGGAACTCCTTCACCATGAAAATTGATTTATATACCAAGAAAAAAACTTCTATCATGGTCTACATAAAGGCGATAGACCTATTCTTGACAACACAGAGGAAGGATTCATCTTGAACTATAGGTCCAGGAAATATCAGGAGATACTAAAGAACATGGCCATAAATTAATCTTGGGGTGAAGATTGAGACAACCAAGTTCAGTGGAAAGTGTCATGTCACAGATAAGCTTGATCAACAATTGATTGGGGATAATGAATTCTAATAAATTTGAGGATGAGGATGAGGAAGAAGAACGCATGTGCATGCAACAACCCAATAATAGGAGGAAATCAATGCCCATGGTGCAACAATCAAAAAATTCTTGGAAAGATCCAAATTTTTTTCAACATGATCCTTGTCAAGTGCATCTACCTCCACAACCAAAACAACAAAATCCATATCAAAACTAAAAAGAAAGAGGACCAATTTAAATTGATAGGCTAGAAGATATGTTTGGAAAATTCATGACTTCAAAAGAAATGTATTGTTATCAAACATGAAGGAAGCCACAAAATCAAGGTTATCGAGTAAGGATCCTAGAAACTCAAATTTATCAACTGGAAAAAAATATTGCAGATATGAAAAAGTCTAGTAGTGTAAGTTTTTCCAGTATTACCAATGCTACTCACAATCACCATCAAGAATAATTCATTTCCATGCATGATGAGGAGGATATAATTAAAAGAAACCACCATCCCTAAGACTACTCCATCAACTAAAGAGGAGAATTTTGTCCTAAATGATGCAACTACACAAACTCATGTTAACAGTGGAAGATGATTTCAATTCAAGCTTAGGGGTAATGCACTAATGCCTAAGGAATTATATTTCCCTCCACATTGGATCATCACCACTCCACCTTCAATAGTGGAAGTCCCTCTTACAAATATCTTGAATTTAGTAAAGGAAAATAATGAATTCCAAGAAGTCATGGAAACTATTAGAGGATTCCAAGTTAATATCCCACTAGTAGAGACTATAGAATAGGTCATAAGATATGATAAGATCTTAAATAAGATCATCAACAAGGAATACAAAGTCCATGATTATGACATTGTATAAGGCAATGAGGTAATGAGTGAAGCGATCCCAGGAATATTGTCACCAAAGAAAGAAGATACATGATGCTTCAGTATCCTACATTCCATAGGTAACCACAAGTTCAAGGATGCATTATGTGATTCTGAGGCATGCATAAACATCATATTTTCCTCCAATTTCAAGAGGATAGAATTGAAAGAGCCGACTAAGACATGCATGACAATCCATGTTGTAGATTATTCAATATAAGGCTTATTGGAATATATGAAGATGTCTTAGTCGAAATTGAAAAATTTATCTATCTAGTGGACTTTGTGGTTATGGAAATACAAGAAGAACATGTCTTTGAATTATTACTGGGAAGGTCGTTCCAATCTATGGAGATATAATTATTGCAATGGACTATAGATATCTCATGTTAGGAATTAATGATGATCAAGTGGAATATAGATTACAAAACTATTCTTCACCACCCACCGAGACAACCACGGATTGATGTAACTATTATATGAAACCTAGGACATAAAACAAGGGTTATTAGTTGGAGGCAGTGCATTATTTAGGTAAAATAATTTAGTTTTGTTCATATGTGTTTTGTTATATATTACAATTTAGCTTATACTTAGTTAAGAATTAATCTTGATGCAAGTCAACAAGATGTCATCACTTGTGTATTCGGTGGGTATAGTATAAATTTTGATACCACTAATAGAATTGTCAGTGGAACTAAGATGTTTGACAAAAATTCACAAAGAATTCCATTGGAGAATCTTGGTGGCACCGACCCATAGTTGATACCATTGACACTCAATACAAAGAAAAATATGTGGCATTCATCCAATGACCACAATTACATGGATCGAATGAGCCTTAGTGTCGGTCTGAGGATCTGGCTTTAAGTCAGTACCAATGAGCCATGTCGGTACCACCCACTCTAGAGACCCTTGGGTTGGTACCATCTACAAGTATGATTTCAAAATATTAATGATTAACACTAAGAGCACAGTGATGGGAGATAAAGTATCTACCACCAATTACCAAGTCAGTGGTGTCAACTTTCTACTAATGAGTTGCAACCCCTCTATATAAGGAGGAGTGATTCTTTGTGCATACTCACACCAAAGCAACTCAATGTCTAGCACCAATATGTAGGTACCTCCGAGCAAGCATGCTTGACAAATAGGTGAAGTGACTACATCAAGATCCTTCCTTCTCTTTCTCTCTCTTCATCTATTCTCATGGTGCACAAGCATCCCCAACAATAAGGAACCTCTTCCATCAGTGTTCCTCATCACCTCATCCCTAATATGAGCTGCATAATCCATGGTAGAGACGAATAGAAGAAATGCAACATGGAGATGTAAAAAAACACACTCGAGATGACAAATTATAGTGATTAGGCCTTCCTCTTGAGGATCAGCTTCAGTGACAGTATGATGACAGTGTGTATCAACCTTTATTTGATGGTTGATCCACATATACATAAATCACCTTCAATTTTCTCTCTTCTATAAACACATGTTTTCCTTGAGAACCACCACAACACATTTGAGTGGAAGGACATGTGGGTCAGTTTCTATCTCTACAAAAACTCCTCAACTCTCTCTATCCAACTCCAATGCCATATATAGATGGGCTCATCAAGGCCATAGGCACAACCGAGAGGATTTAACCATGTAACTACATGTCACAAGCTGAGAGGCACCAAAGTAAATTGACATCTCTCTACCACCATCAACCTCAAGCATCCCTTTTCCTTCCTATTTAATTGCATCCTAATGAACACAAGTCCACACAAGGGTTGGGAAAATTGCAATCTACCAATCTCTAGGCATTCCAGGATTTCCTCCTGGGTGAGAAGATCAACACGGGTTCATTGTTCTTGACTCACACCTTCCAAGTCGATAAGAGTGAGAACCTTCAGATGTCACATTAGAGGTTTTCTCACACCTCTTCCAAATCAATTCCACCTAGATCTCTCTTATATTCAACCCCTCATTCCAAAAAGATCATTGGACTTTAAGCACTTCAAAGGTGTTAAACTCTTCACAAAGAATGGCAGAAGAGTCTATGCTATATCCAAGATGAGGGAGAGGGCACTCATGAACCCAATCATCAAACTTGGTGACATTGGCCACCTCTCTTGACCATCTAGAAATCAAGGAGGCGAAGAAAAGGTTTTTGAGGAGGAGAAGGACATGGAAGAAGAAGCTACACCCTTGATGTCAAGAGGGCAACCTCTCCACACTCCTCACCTCAGGGTTTTTCAAAATCTACAACACCATCATAAGAGGGACCTTTTTCTTTTGAGGGCATCTAAAAGTTCCTCAATTCTATCCATGAGGGACAATCACAGTAGTTTACCTATATGGCTCAATTATCTAGATCTCAATAACTCATCTTCTAGAATTAGGAGTATGTTTTCACTCATCAATAGGTTATTTTCAATAATGATTTCCTACTTGTGTAGAAGCATGAGCACATCCACACCCGCCTAGAGAGAGTTGAGTGCTATTCCAAACCATTCTTTGACCATTATTGGACCCAAGGAAATTTGGTAGTTATCCACAACCACTAGCATATCATGGCACCCTACCAACTTTGCCAGCACATTCTATGCACCAGATCAAAGTTTTCTGACACCCACCTTCTTCCTACCTAATGCATTGACTTGGTACCGCCATGCCGCATTTGAGTTTGGTTCATGATATTGAGGACATTATCGAATTCAATCTTAGGGGATTATGAAACCAGATCATCACTCTTTATATTTCTTCTTTTAGTTATTGTTGAGTTATCTTTATGTTTTTTCTATCTTAAGTTAGTTTTTGCTTTATTTTCTTTTTTAAGTTATAGTCCATCTATCTAGTGTAATCTTGGTAGTAAATAATTTCATGTTGGGAAGGTGATAATCTTCATTCTAACAATAAGAGTAATGGTTTTTCCAACTTCTTATGCTATATAGATTTTGGTACATATGCGGCTTTCAGGCTTCTAGATATTTGATCCTTACATCAATGAGCTAAAATTCAGGTCCCACATGGATATGATTGTGTAACTATTCTTCATGTATCCTACTATGTCATAATATGGGTCATTTATGGCAATATCTGATGTCAATTAGTTGGTATGATGATGCACCCTTGACTTCTAACATGGGATCATAAGAACCCAGGCGTCACTGGCACATGGTTGAATATGAAGAGCCCCAACATCTTAATTGGCGTATCAGGAACAACTTCCAGGCTTCTAATTAGTTGATTTATACATAATATTCAAATTTGTTCCAACATATGTGGTGACAGTTGTCTTTCTTTTGTGAGAAACTAGTTTGGAAAGCATCAAATCACTAGATGACTAGGATGTTGATGCAAGAGATTCTGGTAGAGCCTTGTCAATGTCAAATTGTTCCAACTATTCTATAAGACTTTAGTCTTGGCATATGGGCATCATGCCTTGATTTTGAATCCTCTGAGTGGTTGGTACACAAATGGGATGAAGGTCCTAAAAAAACCTTCCAATGTGTCGATGGTAGTAGTCTCATAGCCTAGACTAGGTGCAGATGTTGGTTCTATAATCAGTAATGTAGGTGTCACCTTGGGATGAGAGATCACAAGAACCTTTGTGTACAGTGAACAACTAGATGCATGATGAATGCATATTCATCTTAGTTTTAGTCATCATTTTTGGCCCAGTTTCGCATTGAATGCTAATATTCACCCTTTGAATATGCTCATATATAATTTTCCTCAGTTCCATATCATTATTTAGAGTTTTGATCAAATCTATTCACCTCCATTGTAGGATTAAATATCGCGCTATGTGTGCCAGTGTAGGAGGTATAGGGGATGGTGGTCCCGCTAGAAACTTTCGATAATTTGTACCCTTTTCGATTGCCAGATCCTTCATCAGAATGCATCCTCATCAGTCAGAGGATTCATCAACGTAGGCCATTCGACCCTGCGGCCAAGGAGGCTATGATCGGGACCTGGTGGCACCTCGACCTGAGGTTAGACCGTGACCTCAGAAGATTGTGACCTGCATGGGAGACCTCGACCTCCTTACTGCAAGCCACACGGAAGTCGCGATCGTCGCTAGATCGCAACCATGATCTTTCCCCTCCACAACCTGACTTCGACCGCAACCGGTACCACACCACAGCCACGACACACCAATGCAACTGCAAAATACCACCATGACTGCGACCAAGCAAGAAGGACCGTGACCACGATATACAACTGCGACCGCGGCCGAGCAAAGAAGGACCGCGATTGTGGTATACAACCGCAACTGTGGCCAAGCAAAGAAGGACCGCGACCACGGCTGATCAAAGAAGGACCGTGACCACAGTATACAACCTCGACCATGGCCAACACCTCGACCACGGAGTTAAGTCAGTGGAGGTGCCTATAAATAGGCCATCCACCTGTCTTATCAAATCATCTCTTCTATTATGTTGGGAGGTTGCCGCTCTATGCCCAGCCCTTGGGAAGATGATCTCCGTTGCTAAAGACTACCTCTGTGGAGTTCTTACCTCTCCTCCATCCCCACTCCATGCAGATCTCACTACAGTAAACATACTCATTAGCGGCCTTTTAGAAATGCCACTAAAAAAAATAAAAGCCAGTAAACAGGTTTAGCGACATTTGTTGACATTTAAAAAAATGCCTCTAGCGCCAATGCCACTAGGAAGATAGTGGCTTAAGTTGTAAAAGCCACTAAAGGTTTGTCTTTAGTGGCTTCAAATAAATGCCACATAAAGGCCACTAAACCATCATTTGGCATTTATAATAAAGCCACTATCCATCAATTGGCTTTTATACAAATGCCACTATTTTGTATTATGTTGGTGTATGAAAATGTTCTTATTGAGTTTAATGACGTATAAAAAAAGTCACTAATGACTACTAGTTCTGTATTACTACATTTTCATGGCTTTTAGTCATTCAGTTTTCAATTCATTATCATTATTTCTAAATGAATGTCAATTGTAGACGAACTAACTTTTCTAAAAGTATGAATAATTTTTATTTATAATCAATTGAGAATTACATGGGGAGGACATTTTACCTTGCCCCTTATATTGAATTACATGGGGAGGAAGTTTTACCTTACCCCTTATATTGAATTTTTACCAAGGTCCATTGAACTTGGATGGCTTCACATGCCAATATAGTCTTCACTGACTTAAAAGAACAATAGTAGGGAGGTGTGAATGACTGAATTAACTGACTTAACGATCTGTATAGCCGCTTATAAACCAGAAACTGTAGGAGTTGCAACATGATTCTGTTGATTAAGTATGTATTCATTCCTCAGGTTGTACAGATCGGCTTTGGTGTGATTAAACTTTGATCTACTTCAGATGTCGCTGCTAGATTCTGAAAATCCTCTAGTCTTAGACTTCTTCTGTTAGTCTCAATCTTTCTCGCAGACCCTCGCCTCTTCATCTTTGTGCCACTTCCTTTAATTCTCCTACTTACTGATATCTCTGGAGTGACATCCATATTGGCTTCCTTGGTTTCCTTTACTGTAGAGATTTGGACTGAATCCTTGTTTATATGCAGGTCATCTTTCTCTACATCCACCAAGACGTTTACAAACTCTATTATTTCATCCAACTACGGGTAAACAACTATGTGATTGCTGCATTATCAACAATAGTGTAAAGAAGCAAATAATAAGGGCAAATAATTTACCTACTGACTCATCTCAACAATGCCACATGCATTATCAACAATAGGTCCAAACATATCCATAGTCAATACATATGCAGCAGTACTCAACATCCATGTTGAATCCACCAAGTGGCCTAATACAAAGCAACTGCAACATCCATGTCAAATTCACCAACAGACTAACTGACAAATGGCCAAGCAAACCTTTCTTTCTTGCTTTGCAATTTCATTTTCCTTTGATAGCTTCCTCCAAGGACCTAATGTAATTTCATGCTCTTCTCAGGTTTTAGCTCTGAAATTAGAAAAATCCATTACCAAAAAAAACTTTCAGGAATTGTTAATTCCTCTTGCAAGTTGCAGCAATAGAAGTGCGATGTTCATCAAAAAATCTCACTAGTACATGATTACAGTTAGCATGACAGTACATTGGTTCATCAAATTAAAAAGAAATTTACATTCCATCTCTATCAAAGCAATGTTCATGTTTGCTTATTCATCAAATTAAAAAGAAATTTACATTCCATCTCTATCAAAGCAATAAGAGAACTAACTTCAATAATTATGAGTGATGTTTTCTTATTCAATAGAGAACAATATAAAAACTCCCCAATAGATGAAATTCCCTTGGCAATATGTATGAAGGCATGTGAAGAATGAGACATAATAACAAGGTAAATAATGATTCCTGCTCTACAAAAAATGTGTGGAATATGCAATGGTAAATTCATGAGTTAATTATTAAACAGAGATGTAGAAAAGATGTGCACCAAACATGCTTGTCCTACAGGGAAGCCGAGCATACTCCTCAGAAGCATGTAGTTATTAGCCAAAGATGTGGCTGCCACAACTCATTGTATAAAGTGCAATGCTTCCCTCAATGCAGAAGGAAATTCCACCATCTGACCTATAATCCAGTCATTATCTCACATATTTGACAAGGCTGCAACTGGGTTGTCTTGGATTGTATTCAGCCACTATAGTCCTCCCTATAGCTAAAAATTAGTTTGGTCTTGGTTGGCTCCACTTCTAACCTGATCATGTCCAGTTCAAGAACATGAAAGTAACTATACATAAAAAGGCTTGGAAAGTTTGTATTTTCCTCAATCCACCACTTTGGGTGCACCTTTGGAGTTGTCTGTGTTAATCGGAAAGAGATCAGGGATAGGAATGCAGAACTGTAGGGCTTTTGGCCATATTTGGCTTAAATTAGATGCAAAATAGAGCATGCACAGTTCATATTATATATAGAGGAAGCCTTGTGACCCCTAATGGTGCAAGCCTCATAGCCAGATGGACCTCCAACAAAATCTAGCATATGCAAAAACACATGTGATTGTTCAACTATCACAACAGCTCGAGTGGTCACTTGAAGGCAATTTATAAAAAATTACAATTACACTTACAAAATGACATGTTGAATAACCTTCCCTCTTCAGCTCATCCTTCTCTTCTAATTGAGCCCTCAACACATTTTTCTCCACTCTAAGATTCTCCAGTGGAAACTAAAATGATATGTAAATAAGTTTGGTATCTTTAAAAATCAAATGATGGGCATAGAAGCACTAAAGCATGGGCAACAATAATGATGGTAACTTCTGGTTCACCTGTATGATATGTATCATTATAAGTTAGTAGAATACCATCTTTGTGCACACTTAGCATCAATAGAATGTTTGTCATGCCCATGGAAAGCTTCAGACATGCATTCAACAAAAGGAGTCTTTGAAATTCAATGCAACTCGATCTTCACAAAAATGTACATGTATACATGTCCCTTTCCAACATCAAGATAGAACTGTAACACAAAGGGGTAAAGATCATCCTCCAATTCCAATAAGAATATCCATTATAATTGAATTTTTGTCTATAAGAGAATGTTCAGTGTATATCTTGCATAAATTTATTATAAATTTACAAGCTATAATGTATTGTATTTAATTATAAGTCTATATTTGGAATGTAAAACATTTTAACATGGACGACATTCTATATGTGTTGTTTGTCCTAGCAAAAAAAGAATATCATATGGGAATAACATGAAATTTTATCAAAAACACTAATGGAGACAAAATTAAAGATCAATGAACACAAAACTAATTGTGTCCTCTCATAAACACATACTATAGCATGATGATTTCATGTTAGCTTAATGACACTGATGGACACCAAAATAAAATAACTTCATGGATGACAAAGGAAAAAGTGAAAAATGTACCTATCTCTTAAATTATGGTTAGGTTTTAGTTAACTTGTATCTCTTAAGCATTCAAAAACCCATACATATGCTAAGGAGTCAAAATTCAAAACTTACAACAGCTATTGATGGCTTGTCCGACTGCCTAGGGTTCCCATGGGACACATCCATTCCTAGTATAATAGTTGGCTCTCAGGAGATCTTTGGCATGGATGGAGGATGCTCAGCTGTGGTGAACTTCTCTGTAGGCTTATTCAGGATCTCATTTATTGTGGAAACATGAAGTGCGTTTTCAGTAAAAAACATTATATATTTCGTTTAACTAATTTAAACGAAATACATTAAAAGATTTTACTTACAACGCCCTTCATGTTTCCACAATGAATGAGATCCTGAATATGCCTACGGGTGTCACATTGCACAAGGAAGTTCACCACAGTCATGAACATCCTCCATCCATGCCAAAGATCTCCCAAGTGCCAACTATTATACTAGGAATGGATGTGTCCCATGGGAGCCCTAGGCAGTCGGACAAGCCATCAATACAGAGGTTGTCAAATCTCGAGATTGGCCTTTAATTAATCTCCAAGTACAGAGATGTAGTTAGCAGAGGATCATTACCATAGTTATTGGCTTTTAGGGCCTGCATCACAACCACATGTTACAGAAAGGGTATTATTTTAGATGGAGGGGGTAAAGGAAAAAAGACAAATATACAAATGCTATTTTAACAATTAAGGGAACAAGGAGGAACCCACATTACTAAGAAAACCCATTCTTTCTTGAGGCTTATGCCTAGACTTCTCAACCAGAGCAGACCTCTGAAATGTTGATAATGACTTAGTGTGCCTATGCAAAATACAAAAACACCAGGCTATATTATACTTAGTACCAAAAACAAAACATTAAAAAACAACGCAGTGAGAAAACAGAAAAACACTCGTACAAGTAACACACCTCATGATCTGACATGATGCAAGTTGGATATGAAGCCCACAAATATGAAGCACCCGCAATATGCATTCCTGCTTATATAAGCAATTGTATTTCAAGATATTATCAAACAGAATCAAACCTGCATAGGTTGGGAAATAGAAAATCATGGTATATGATGTGTGGCCGCCATACAAAGGGACAATTACCCTTTTACTGCAGTAGTTTTTACATTAAAAAAGAATTATTCAGTCCACATCACCCATCCACATTAGTTGTAAATTTTGAAAATCCAAACCATAATAATCCTTTTACTAGCTGAGTAATTACAAAATGGAAAGAAATGGATCAAATAACTGTAACTCATTTTCAACTAAATTTTTCATCCGTACCCACAAACAAGAAGCTAAAACATTGCTCATAGCTGAAAACCACAAACCAATCATAATGTGTGTATCATCCATAATACTAAGATTCTCCATAACAAAATTAAAAGTAGGACAAAACAAAATAGGATTGTTATTTGGCAACATTATCTACGAAAATGGACATGAAACACCATTACTTTGGATCGGCATGTACAAATAACAAAGTGGATTACATAAAAAAAACTATAGCTCTCCTCTCTTTAGATAGTATCCAAGAATGCAATTAAATTTAAACTTCATGTCCTGCAACAAATGGAAACGACTTTAGATACTATTTTTGTTTTCAATTATGTAACAGTATAAGCAATACTTTATGCTCACCTTGGCAATGTATGTGTTTTCGGCCATGCTATGACGTTTCCAACAACATCATCAACAATTGATATTGATCATAAGGTGTAACTAGAGGATCGTTTCTCAACAAATCAACCTCTACAAAAACAACAACAAATGATGAGCCTAAAATTGCACCTCCCGCCCTTTTCATGGGGTCAACCTCAGAGACTCGACCGAATGCAATTCTAGCATCTGGATCTGTAAAACTCAGTAGATACACATCCTACAAAAAAATATAGTTTACATAACAAATTTATATAAACGTAAAATGAAGTGCAATTCACAGTAATACAAACATACTTGTCCCTTCTTAAATGATGAATGTCTTATATGGAGTGGAGTTTGCATTGATACGTTTGTCTGCACAATTATTTTATTTTTGTCATAAGTCCATAAAAGTCAACATGGAAAATAATTGATACCACACATCTTGTATAAAATGCATTCATACATGGCCAGTGCCAACATGCTGTGCTTGACTGTTTCCTGCTCTAGTTAAGGCAAGTAACTCCTCTAATTTTTGGTTGAATTCATCCTTTTGTTCTTGAAGTTTTGCATCAAATTCCAACCGTTGTTCTTCAAGCTTATCCTGTAAATGCTTCCTTTGTGCTTCTTCAGCTTCTCGGGATTTACGGTTCTTGCCCAAGATATCATAAGGTGATGGTCCAAGTCCATAACCACGAACATATCATGGTCTCTCTTCTTCCATAACATGCCTATAAATTTCATCTGAAGTAACATCAGGTTGTTTTCTTCGCATCTCTTCTCCTACCTCAGAAATTTTTTCCTACATATAACAAATCATACGAGATGCAATTTATACCAAATATATACCTCTATAAAATTAGTAAATGTAACATAATACTATAGGATATTATATGTTGTACCAAAATTTTGGCGGCTTCAACATCAACTATGCTCTCATCTTTTTTACGATGAGTTTTCTCAAAAAACATTATGGGATCCACTTCTCTACCTATTTCCTTCTCCATATTTATCATTCAAACAAGGTTATTGTAAATATCAAATTAACGGATGCCATCAAATTATCTAAATGGATCACAAAAATTACTAACTTACATCATATTTCAGACATGCAAATGACTTGGTTCCTGTTGTGTGGCTAACCTTTTGAAATTTTCTACTTGTCTTATTAGTTATAGACTTCCTCTGTGGAAAACATTACAATATTGTGCATAGTAATTATCTGTACAGTACTGTAAGTATCAACGAATAGAAAAAATAATATTACCTTTCCTTTATTACTCCTCCAATAATCGACAAGAAATTTCCAATGCGACTTGTCCACGCGGGGAACAACTTGTTCAATCTGTTGTTCGTATGGACTATCTTCTATGAAGTATAGTCTCCTTAACTTGCACTTGTGGTCCTTCCATTTCTTTCCTAGTCTCTTCATTGTCCACTCCTTCATATCTGAATCCATTGAGAATTTACTCTATCGACATAAAGGATATCAATTAGATGCTTCATTTAACCATTTAAAAATAAAATTTAATAATATACCTTTACAAAATTCCATATAGAATCTTTTTTATTTGCTGGAAATTATCTCCAGTCCTCATAGTTTAGTGGACAAAGATTGGGATCTCTTGCAATGGTTGTCAGAAAACTTGATAAGTGACATTGGTTTTCACCTACTGGTTGTCCAAATTGATTTTTCTCAATGGGAATTGGATCGTCGGGCTTTCTTTTCCAAACTTTCAAACATTGTGTTCGGCCATGTGCTCGATGTTTTTGACCTAAGAATTCATTCATAAAGGATAAAATATATATATGCATAATTATATATGATTAAATGCAGCACTATAAATACAATGATATGAATGAAATGATTACCTAGCCCATCAGAAGGTGTTGTTGTAACATTCAATGACTCAACATGGTGATCAGAGATGTTATTTTGGTCCATGTTATCAGGAAATACATTGCTATTTTGGTTATTGGCAACTCTATTCTCTACAATTCTTGAATGAATAGACACGGAAGCATTGACATTAGGCACACAAGGTAGCTATGAAATTCTTGATCTTGTAACTTTATCGCCACTTTCTTTGTTTTGTTGATTTTGGAACCTTGTTCCCATCTCCTTTTCAGTTGTGTATGTTTGAGAGGATTTTGAACCACCAACCATATTAGAGTCTTGGGGAGACGTGGCTGATTGGGCATTTTTGATAGAGCTAGAAGTAGTTTTATTGAATTTGTTTGCTCGATGTTTTTGACCTAAGCATTCATTCATAAAGGATAATATATATATATATATATATATATGCATAATTATATATGATTAAATGTAGTACTATAAATACAATGATATGAATGAAATGATTACCTAGCCCATCAGAAGGTGTTGTTGTAACATTCAATGACTCGACATGGTGATCAGAGATGTCATTTTAGTCCATGTTATCAGGAAATACATTGCTATTTTGGTTACTGGCAGCTCTATTCTCTACAATTCTTGAATGAATAGACACGGAAGCATTGACATTAGGCACACAGGGTAGCTGTGAAATTCTTGATCTTGTAACTTTATCGCCACTTTCTTTGTTTTGCTGATTTTGGAACCTTGTTTCCATCTCCTTTTCAGTTGTGCATGTTTGAGAGTATCTTGGGGAGACGTTGCTGATTGGGCATTTTTTGCAGAGCTAGCATCAATTTTATTGAATTTGTTTGCTCTATCATTACAAATTTTAGTTGGAAGGGAAGCTAAATTTTTTTTGGAGTGATTTGAGGATGACATGTTCAAAGATTGCCAACAACCATGTCGAGTAATGCTAGGCAAATGAGTCGACGTACATGAGTCATTGTTGTTGTTCTTATCATTGCTTGCGGCTGTCATGTTATGGCAGTTGTCACTATACTGTTCTCTCATCCTGAGTATATCAAGTCACATAAAAATGGTCACATTTAGAAAAATATTGAACAACATAATAACAATTTTATTAATAATATTTAAAAATGAAACACATATATTTATTCAAATATAATTATAAACAACAGTGGAGACAAGGATAAATATGAATAACAATAATGTCAGACATGCAAAATTGATACACCTAGCTAGAGCACAATGTGAGATAGAAAATTAAAGAGATACATTGAGCCAAAAAAGGCTTATTTAAGTCAAATATTAATGACAAACAAAAAGAAACATTGGCTGCTATTTTGTAATCTTCTCATTCAGAACAGTCATCATCATCACTTTGAGATACGGTTTTATCATCCTGCTGAATTTGGGATTGGTCTTTTTCAGTTGTTGAACTAGCAACCGTAATTCCTTCCATATCCAATCTAACTTTAGTTTTATGAGTACATGACACTATGTTTGAAATACTTTTTAAAAGGATAAAAGAACATACTTATAATAAGGACCCAGGCACATTCTAATCATTTTGAACTGAATCAGAAAATGAATAGGAGCATGGGTCCTATCCGCCAGTATCAAAGGAGAATTCGTAAACCTCAAAACCACCAACATGGTTTCCAAACCTACAACCTCAAATTCTACAAGCTCACCTACTAGAAACCTTTAGAACATATACACCCAGAAAGTAGGAATCTATACAACCAAATACCAAAGATACAATCCCTGATATGAAGCTGAACACCAAGGTGTATGTTCTTCATAACATGGTACTCAATCATGGCTATATTCCTTTTTTGGTTGGCCGAAACTCCTGTTTCAAAGGATGGGAATATCATTTCAAAGAATCCCAAAAGAGCCTTAAAAAAGGAGAACCATACAAAGCCATTTCAAGCACTTCCATAGGCAAGAGCCAGCATAGAATCCCATCCTTGGATGACATCAAACAGGGAAAAGACAAACCAACCCAAGGACAAACCACATATCCGTCAGCCAACGATAACCAATAGAATAAAAAAGTAGAACATCACTCAAAACCACATCAGAAAAAAGGATTCAAAAGAAAACAGCATACAAGACCTTCCAATCAAAACCAACAGAAGCTTCAACCAGCAGAGCCTGACAAGAGGTGGGAGAAAAGTATTGAACCTTGACCAAGCATAAGAATAGAAGCATAGCATCCAAAAGTCCAGAATCAGAATGAACAGAATATGACAAGAGGAGCAACCTCCCGCCCTTTGACAAGGGGAATCGAATGAACAGAATATAATTGTGCTCACATGTAACCAATTCATGGTGAAGGGAAATGGTGTATTTTTCTTTGCCATTTCTTAGTTGTATCATCTTCAGACTACCCCCCTCCCCCCGTTTAGAAGTCAGTGATGCTCAGTAAGCCCCTACTTTTTAGAAATTTCGTTTGAAGTATAGTTTCTACTATATAAGTGGATCAACCCATGTATTTTGGTATAGAAATTAAATGTGATGAAGATGAGGTGCTTAATCATTCTTGGCCTCTGTGCTTTTGAGAATATATTAGATTTCTCACTTATATTAAAGGGAAACATATAGCAATAAAATGACATTGTTTTGTAACCTATTTATATACACTAATATAAAAACATAGAACAAAATTGGTGTGGGTAATGACATATCACAATGTATACTAAAAATAGCTAAGCCTAATCAAACCTAATTTCATGTATATACCATAACCATGAATAATTACACTTCATTAAAATTAGCTTCTAATTAGAACATGGGAATCATGATGGCATACCAGGTCTAATATCAGGGAGGTTCCTTGTCTCAAAACCATTCCAAAGATTATAAAATTTTAATTTGTACATCGTTGGAAGTTGTTATGCATAAATCTTAGTGATTCTTAGCCTCATTAAAATCCATGTGTCTTAGAGGTGTGCTGGTTGCAACTGAAACATCGACTCAGTTGTAATGCCCATGATCAAATTTCCATTATCCTATACTTATTTAAGTCTTAGTCCCCTAAATTAATGGAAGTAATCAGATTTGATTATTTGAATACTTTTCTATCGTATGTTTATAACTATTGAAGTTGCTGCTGGCTACAATTCTTTAGTTATTTCTGACCTTATCTTGTTTGTCGTTTCCTCCTTGATATCAAAATCTACATTGATGGACAGTCTGTTAGTAAGAGTTAGACCACTAAAGAAAGTGGTGTTCAGATACCCATCACCAAACCCATGATTGCATCTCCACATTCTCATGAACTCTATTATTCCTCTCCCTCCATAACCAGTACAGGATGCACATTGCCAAACAATGATTCTCCTTGCTAGTGCAATTAACCAAGTCAGTCATGGAATTAGGAATAACGAGTAAACCAGGAACTCTAACTTCAATCCAGATCTTGCTCGAAACTGAAGTCAATCCAAAATAAAGCAAGAATATAACAAAATTAAGGGAGGGGCAAGAAAATTGTAGAGGTAGGAATATATCTTATAGAGACGGTTCTTCCTCTACTAGTGTGAATCAATATCGAGCAACCGATTGTGATGGTGATAATGGTTGGGGAAGAGAATCTATTTGTAATCACCTGGCGCCAATGTAGCAAATGTGGCTGAACTGGCTTCCTCGGCGTCGGCAAAGTAGACTCCTGGCTTCCTCGGTGCCGGTAATGTGGCACTTCGCCGGCCAGTAGTCAAAAGCGATCCTCCACGCTACGATCAACGCTCCGCCACCAATCAGTCGATGCACTTGATCCTCCAAGATGCTGTTAGCTAGGGCGAGCGATGATCGACTAGGAGGCTATATCTCCTCCACACGTTGTCAGGTGAAAGAATATCGACGAGGATTGGGGAGATCAATCGCCATAGTCACCGTGATACTAGCTATTACATACGTGGGAGTGCGAAGGAAAAGCGAGAGGAAAAGCGGGAGAAGTGAAATGAAAATTTCCGATAGATAATACTTCGCGCGCGTCATTTGGTTTGGCAATTTAAAATTGTCATTAATTAAATATAAGAATGCCTTTAATGTTAAGTCTTTTTTAAAAACTCTATAATAGGTGGTTTAGTGGCATTTTAATTAAAAATGCATGTACATTAGATAGATAGTGGCTTTTTTTATAAATGCCACTAGAATAAATGCCACTAATGGGTAATTTTGCTATAGTGTCTATCTTCTAGTCACAAAAGTGGTTGGTCTTCAGATCTGCAGATCTACTCCGCCATCAGCCACCTATCACTTCTTCTCCTATAAGAAAGTGCATGAGAAGAGAAGGAAGAAGGAGAGAGAAGATCTGCATCACCTACCTTGGTGTTCTCTCCCTCCTCATTCCAGATCTGCCCTGACATCGTGTAGAAGATTGTTTCTCCACCAAGCTCCGTCCACCTTCTTCACCATGACCATGGTGGAATCTTCCCTCTCTCTTGTTTTTCTTGTTTCCATCATGAGGAGCGAGTAATCCTCTTCGCTGGGGTGCGGGGACTAGCCCCGCTGACCATGCTTATATGTTCATCTTAAAACATTCTATGGCTTGTATATAACTCTTCATCTCATATTAATCATTTGATGTGTGCTTGTGGACTAATCACCTACCTTACATGATCTTTTATAATCCTTTGTTGTAAGAACTTCAATACTTAGGTTTATTAATCTCATTTAACATGGTTGATGCCTTGACGAGAACTTCTAAAAGATATCTTCGGAGTAGTAAGTGTGTGATATGTAGGTGACAAGACATCTGATACCTATAGGTGATGCTTACGCAAACCTAACTTCGGTATGGAGGGCCTGCAACTCCATTTGGATGGTTTTATCTTGCCTGGATGTGTTTTGGACATGTTTGCATGTGTAGTAGTGGTGAAACTTGGTACCACCCTAGTGATTCCCATCATTAATCTAGACTCTGTTTTAATCATGCTCTTTACTTTCCTTGCATTTAGTTTAACTTAAACCAATCAACTCTTTGTTCTAAATATTAGTCTTAGTTGAGCAAGATAAAACTAGCAAAGATTCTTAAAAACTTTGTCCCTTGGGATTCAATCCTTAACTATACTGTGATAAGACTTGTCCGCTTGCGGGTGGTATTATTACACAAGGTTTTGGTAAAAACTCAGGGATTTTAGCCCTGGGTGAATTTGTTAGTGAAGTAAAAACCATGTCAACACATAATGTCGGGATCAACTAAAACTCTATATACTATGTAGAAAGATTATTGCCCCTTGAGTGTCAATGTATTTGAATTTATAAAGAAACGCAATATGAGGAATAAATATATGTCCTTTGAATCAAGATGGGATTTAGTGATGATCATGACTGAGTAATGGAAAGAAACATTGTTTCTTTTCCTATAAAGATGGCCTATGTGGTGTCTATTGAGATATCTTCCAAATGCGGTTTGTTGGAAAGTAGAAAAGAGGTAAGTTTTTTGCTTGTATAGCAAAGGGATAATGAAGGGGTATACAAAAATATACTATAGTAATATGTATGTTTTGTTGTTTTCCCAATTTTTGATCAAATAACGGTAAAAGATAATAGCATGTAAGGTCCTCTATCCCTCCCCCTTCTTGTTTTCATAAAGAAAAGTCTACATCCAAGTGCTAGTTGTTGTATAGGATAGAAGGGTCTTTTCTTTAAGAATATGAACCTAGACAAGAATATTTGACCAATTTTATGATATATAATGTCAATGGTGGATGAGGATCCCTTTTGATGAATTGGATCCTCTATACCTCCACCTATTTTGATAGGTTATATGTGGATGCATGGATCCTTCCTTTATATTTAGTGGTTTGAAATTGATATTAATTGGAGAGAGCTTGTAGAGACACAGATCATATTCATGCTAAGATGACATGGAAAGGAATGTTGGCATGAATTCTGGGTTGAAAACATCTCGTTGATGCATTCCAAGGATGTTGAATCAAGTTCATATCTTAAACATTTTGATCATTTGTTATCAACTCTATTGTAAGGAGCCTTAGATTTATCTAATGAAGATCTATACCAAGTTTAATTAATGAAATTCAAGTTCAAAGGGGTTTGATTGGAGTTCAACATGTCTCCAGTTCAAAACCAAATATGGCTTGAATAATATGTGCAATTTGGACATGATCTACATTTTAAATCTGAGAGATTTGAACTGAGATTGCAAACTTGGTCTACGTCAAAGTGTTTTTCTTGGTCATATCTGAGGCTAGGCCAATCTAGTTTTGAGTCATATGATATGTGATTTGCAACAATCATTGCCCATCAATCCTTCCTATTTTCTTCATGATGATGCATATTTTATTATAATATTAATCGACCTAATAGTTTGTTCTATTGTATAATAAGTTGAAAAAATATTAAAAAGTTGGTGGCACAAATCTTATGTTAGTAGAAATGCTACAACACCCCAAAGCAAAACAGACTCTTTAGATTTTAGGTTTGTTTAAATGTTGGTGGCAACAACTTTTAACTCAGTGGCACGGACTCTGCCATCCAAATTAATAGGGAAGTATGCCATCATCGGGGGCACCAACTTTAAGTTGGTGGTACCAACTCTGAGACAATGACATAGATTGGAAGTGTAAAAATCAACTATTTATAATCTAACTCGAGTTTTTGGTCCCTCATGACATAAACTAAGGGAGAGTCACCAAATAATCATCCATTATCCATTTTTAAACACTTGGGATGTCTAGGAAGAAAGAAGAATAATAGAAAGTGGATAAAACCTACCTAAAGGACTTTACGCACACTTTGAGGGCTACAAAACAACTTCATCTCTTTTAGTTGGTTCCATTAATATCTTCTCTAAGATTCTGTATCTTGAAAGTTATATTTTTGATATTTTTTATTTATCATGATACCATGTCAGCCATGCATGGATAAAATTCTATCTCTAGCACTAGTCAATTACTATGCCTGCCTTTTTTTATTGTTAGTGAAAACTTGTTGCTTGATTTTTTATATAAATTCGAATAGTTTCTAAGATCCATGCTTGATAACCATGCTTATAATTTCAGATGGTTTATTACTTCAAAAGGGTAATTAATTATTGGATAAATGTTTATAAACATAGTTAAAAATGAACAAAAAATGTGGGCTTAAACTGTTTGGGAGAGAATCCATAGGTCGTTCATAATCATGTAATCTACTAATTGAATGTTAAATAAGTGGGCTTTGACTAGATTGGATAGTGCATTATGATGCAAAAGTAGGTAATTCAAGCTACAAATCCTTAACTCAAAGCAACGATAATTATTTCATAAATCTGATTAAATTGAAGTGTAATTTGGATTGTGGTGAAAGTAGTAAATCCTCAATATATCATCCATTTGATCTTCAATTTAGCAATTTAATTACTTTCCTAAGTTGAATTTAGTATCTTAATAATCAACATAATTGATACATTTTTTGACCTACCTAATTGTGTTTTTAATTAGGATCTCTGTCCTACATAGGTCCCTAAGTTTGAGAATTTGAGACCATTTGTCCTTATTACTTTGAGATGTACACTTGTGTGGTACACACATGATGTATGTGTGTCATATACCAAACATAGATGTTTGCAATAGCAAAAACATTAGAAACATTAGAGCAAGCTCCTGAAGGAGATGGACTCCTTCACATATTCGCAGATGGCTTCTAACTCACGAAAACTATGATCAAAAGTTCATAGCCTGGACTCTAATATTCCAGATCCTGGTGAGACCGAGATTTGTCCCGGGTCATGGATCATAGATCCAATGATCGCAGATGAGCACCCAAAAACAAAAATCAAGATTTATTCCCAGATAAATCGTGACACATGATCATTATCCCATTAATGTCCACACTTTAGGATATTTTGTAAATTGCATAACTTGGAATCCGCACATTGTTTTACAACCAAATTATAGGGAAATCTTTAGATTTGCATTATCTTCCTTTATTCCAATTTTGAGCCTTAAAATCGAAAGGAAAGATATGGTTTCTTCACATGCAAGTAAATGTTTAATAAAAGTCATTTAAGCACAATTTCTTTCTCATATTACTTTATTTTCTTAATTGTGATTCCTTTTTCTATTAGAAACTATGTGGACACGAAATCGTATCCAAGATGGATCCATTATCCAAATATCCACATATTTCTTGTAATATTATTATTATCTCATATCTCCTGTAATAAAGCAATATTTAATTGATATTTTCTCTCTCTTGTTGCATTATCTTTGCAATTTGGATTCCTTGGAACCCAAGGAACCCAAAAGGCATGAAATCCACCCTTAGAGGATATTCCTTTTCCTTCTAGAGGTTTCTACATCTTTCTTTTTCTCCATTTCTTAATTATTCATTTACTAATTGAATTTCCTTTTCCTTATTATTGGGCCCAATAGACACTAAGTCCCACTAAGAAACCATCAAGGCTATTATAAATGAAATTCATTGATTCATAACAAATCACACCATTATTTGCTCATTTTATCTTTATTAAGAGAAATTGTATTTCTCATCAAAAGAACCCAAAATTGGGGTTGTAACAGGTTCCCTCCCCCTCAGGGCTAATCACTCTAACTAACTCTCCATGGACGTCCGTAGATCCGGTTGCAAGGATACTCTATTCGTGTGTTGATTCATTCCCATATCCCTCTCCTCCACACATACTGAAGTAGGTAAACTGTAACCCTATCTCAGGGATCTCAAGTCCGACTGTTCAGTGATCTGTGTTGTTGTTTACCCCATGCTCCATGTTACCCCCATATCTTTCCGGTATAACATCGTGACCACTTTGGTCACGTTTCATGCCTCTATCGATCTTAGAGTTCAATCTTTGTATGTTGCTTCTGCTGCCGCCAGAGCCCCCTCTCCCCCTAGGTTTAATCGCCGCTCTTTTCAATTTTGATATAAATGTTTTCAATTTTTCAATATTTCTCTTTTCAAAGTATACGAATGCATCTACATTGATTATATCTAGAATTGCCTGATTTTAGGCATAAAGAGTTGAAGATTGCATCCATGATGACTACCATATCTTGCCAATATCTTCCATAATACAAAATGCTTGCCACAGGGGATTATCTGTAAAGGGAGTGTAGTACATATGTGTATCTTCTTATCTTGTATATTTTCTTTTCTAGATAGAATCCATAGTTCTTTTCAATAAATGAAATGTTATTTCTTTTTGCAATAAATGTGTGTGTGGTTTCTGGGCCACTCAAAGATGGGCGCTCTAATCCTCTTAAGATTGTCTACCCAGGAAGTGGGATCGGGATTAGGGTAATAACAATTCCATGATATCTACCCAATAATCAAGGAAGATAAAATGGATACTTTTTCCTTTTATTAACAATCTCCAAGATAATAGGAGCATCATCATTGATATCAACTACTACCATGTTAACATGTGCTTAATGAAAAATATGGAGCCACTCCTCATTCATAAGGAATTTTTCAACTTTGCAAGAAATGTGTTCCTTATCCACAATTCATTATTCCACAACAACACCTACTCCCCCACCATGGAAAGTTAAAAGAGATCCAAGCAATTAATAGCTTGATCTAAAACATTAATAAAAAAACACTGAGTACGGTTATGACACCTATTATCTACTTGTATTTCAACATCATTTAAATCCTCAAAAATCATCAATGGATATTTATTTCTTTTTTAACCATTCATTGAAGCATACCATGGATAAGCTAATAGGAATATAGATTCCTAAGGTGGGTGTTGATTATTACACTAATGAGTTTCAATTATATAATGATCTTTTACTCAACTAGCTATTTCCCACAGGTATACGAGTGTAGTTGTAGTCAAGGTCGAACATAAGGAGCATTTGTTAGCTAGGCGCAAGAGTTATGATTTTCAATAATATAGATCGTTGTACACAAGATGATTGGATTAGACCAACTAAATTACATATTTAAAACAAAATAGTAAATTATCACTTAAGAAAGGTTTAGATTCAGATTTTGGAGGATCCTAGACTTGGTATTTCACTATCACATCATAGCTTATATTAAAATACGAATTTAAACATGTTAATTAACTTGCAAAGGAGGTTTGTACTCATCACTCACCTCCCGGTGAAGTGATGATGATTCTAACTCCATACATCACTCTCATGTATGTATTTCATTTTGAATCATAAACCTTGCTCCTCAACTTAATCCCAACCACTCTCGCGGTCAAGGACAAGCTGCCAAAAGAGTAACTCCATACTCTCAAAAATATCTTCTTAGATTATGAAAGAAAGCATAAAACATGCAAGTATGATGGCCAATCACACAAACAAACATTTTAGATCTAAAACAACTCTTAGAACATTCAAGTAACTAGCATTTAGTACAAAATTCATATGTTCATATAAGATATGACATGGGAGTTACTCTCCCATGTCCAAGATTCGGATTCTACTCATCCATGGCTAGAGAAAGAATATACAAGCAGCAGAAAATATCAAAGGACATAGTAAAAGAGTAGCACTACTACAGAAACCCCATTTGGCGTCGGTCTTTTAACCCCATTTGCCGTCGGTTTTCGACCGACGCCTATGTGGGCGCCGATAAAGGTCGAACACTTCGGCGTCGGTTTTTTAACCGACGCCTATTTAACCTATAGGCGTCGGTCTTTTAGTAGATAACCGACGCCAAAAGGGTTCACGCCACAGAAAACGGCGTCATCTAGGGCACTTTCTGCGTCGGTGATTTACTAAAAGACCGACGCCTATATTCCATGTAGCGTCGGTCTTTTAGTTGATAACCGACGCATAAAGTGTCCTAGATGATGCCGTTTTCTGTGGCGCGAACCCTTTTGGCGTCAGTGATATACCAAACGACCGACGCCTGGTTGTTTAAATCGGCGTCGGTTCAATACGAATATCCGACGCCATTTCCAGGACTGCTTTGGCCACATCAGGCGTCATTTATCTATTAATAACTGACGCTGTATGTCTTTGCTGACGGTTTTCCTTAAATAACCGATGCCTATTTATATATATTTTTTCATATCAGTTTGCAGGCCTGCTGTGGCTGGTCAGCAGGATGAGAACCTGCAGTTCAGTTTTCTGAACTGCAGGTTTACGACATCCATTGATATCAGCCTACAAACAGGCCGCAAACCTGCAAAAGTTACAAGCAAAATTCTACACAAGTACATACATTCAGACATCAATTCAATTCTCACATTCACACATATAGAAACATTCAAATACATGTATTAACATTCAGAAATATTTATTTACAAAGTATCATTCATTATCGCTATCAACATCCCAATTATATCTTACAGTTGCCACTGCTTGTATGGCTTTTGCCCATTCTTCTCTTACTTCATTTAATGCTTCCATCGTATATGGAGCATGTATATTTTTTAAGCATTTACCTGTAGTGTTGTCAGTTTTAAACACCTGCAAAGAGAATGATGTATATATATAAGTAATAATATAAAAATAATATAAGATTGATATATTTCATACTAACTAATGAGACTATATATAATACCTCATGTATGGTATCGATGTCCAATGCGGCATATTTGATAATCATCTGCATAAATCGCATCACATAGTATGCGCATGCCCAGCCATTGTCTTGTGTAGCACACTATAAATTGAAACATACAAAATAATACAACTAAGCACAATTCACATCAATAATATATATATTCGAATCGGGAACTTACTTGTACGTTCTGCCAATTTATTGGCTGGTTCTTTTTCCTTGGGACCATTCCTCCAGCCTTTTTGAATGCATCTAAACCCCTACATGTTAATATAACACAATAAATTGCATAAGTAAATAGTAATGTAATAAAAGATGTTAACGGATATAAAAATGAAATATTTCTCACCAGAATAATGGCATTCTCATTACGTGTCCAATTTTAGTGTTCAATGTACTCCCCGCAGGATCTAGATAATAAACAGTGAATGTCCCGGGGACAATAACTAGTAACTCCCAATGTCTACCGCTAGAAGTAAGAAGTTAACAATTAATAACTCAAAATGCAAAATAAAAATGGAATTTTCTTAAGTCCAAATTATAAATAAAGTAAACTTACTTGACATTGAATGGAGCTATTATTATCGTCTTCTTTTGCTGACCAAAAATTGTAAAAGCATCTATACAGTATTGTTGAACATTATCAGGGTCTTTAGCTACCAAACTAATCAATGATGGAATCAAAAATCCCACATGATCAAATGCAAATTGTTTGCAATGATCTTCGACTAGGTAGCTGCAAAACATATAGGCGTATGCATTAATATATAAGAAACTAGATCACCGGATCTTACACAAGGTATATGGATGTATAAACAAGATCTCACCTTATCCATGTCTCTATCATTGATGTATTCAGCCAATCATACATAAACAGCTCAATAATATCTTGTATAAATAAAGAGCTATCGTATGATTGACCTGCATAATCTGCATCTAAAGAAATAATTATAGGGAAATGTACATTATGTGCCCGTAGCCAACATGCCATTCCCCTACAAGCAGGACCTAACGGGTATGTTAGGTCAGTTGGAACCCAATCGGGTAATGCGGGAAGTGGAAGTGGAGGCCTAGGTGCTCCTGGTGTCTTCTTTTTAACCTGTACATATAATTTCAGATCAGTTGACATCATATATACACATTAACCGTCTAAATCAATGTAAATTTATCTTACAATTTCAGTCGTGTAAACGACATCTTCTTTGGGCCACAATATCACCCCGCCTTCTGCATCAGCAAGTCTATCAATATCCGGGTGGGGATATGGCAATGTAGCTTCTCTCCAATCGGGTAACACACGTATCGGGCTCACACGAACGTAGCCCTGTGGCATTGGAGTCTCGTGAAACATTGCCCCAGGAAGGGACGGGTAAGCCTGCGCCTCTGCAACAACGTAGTCTTGCATTCTTAAGCGGCATGGCTTCAATGCCTACAAATTTACGTAAAGAATATTATACATATATACATATCATCTTGAAAACATAACAACTTGAAAAGACTAACTACAATGCCATAAACAATACTTACAGCAGACGTGCTAGGCGATGGGTCTCCAGGATTACTCGCAGTCTGTGCATCAGGAGAAGAGTGGGTCGCCATAGGCGTATTGGAAGCCTGAGATGCCTGCCATCGCAACAATTCTTCCTTGACCTTCTCAGCAACTACATCGTTGATCTTCTTAGCAACTAAATCCTCAACTCTCTTATTCTCCTATACATGGATAAAAGAAACATTAGCTTCTTATTAATGAATTTCCTTTTGCAGTAACATTCTAAAAAAAGAATAGGTTACCTCTTCTTGAGAAAGTCCCGCTCTGGGTTTGCGCTGGGATGGCCCAAAGAATGCTTTGATGCCAACACCAGCGTCGGCACCTCTAACACGTCCAGGATGCTCTGGGTTACCCAGAGCAACTGTCAATTCATCCCTTGTGCCCTGAGGGATGAACGTGCCTTGTTTCCTCTGCTCGTGCAGCTCCCGCTAATCACCATAAACAAAAATTGGTAAGTTAACACCACAAATAATCAATATTCAAACGATTTCTCTAAGAGTGTTATTTTACCATTTTTGCAGCCGCCTCAGCAGTTACAGGCTTCTTTATTTCACCCTTCTTGTTTTGCCTGCCAGCTATCCAGATATCATGGCGAGGCATGGGTGTGGCAGACTCCTGAGTAGGAGCAGACTCCTGAGTAGCCGCAGACTCCGCCTGTAGTCTTTGGCGAACACTTGCATAGCCTTTTGGACCCATAGTGTGGTCATGCACATTCAGTGCACGCCTTGCTTTTTGTGCGTCACTGAGGGCCTAGTTAGTATGCACATTAATGATTTGGTTAGTAGCACTAAATGCTAATCTTGAATAGGTGAATACAATGTATATTAATTAAATTGGGAGTGACGCCTAATACCTTGAATTCTTCAGATTTTCTTGAAGCAACAAAATTGTCCCAATCTTATTTGTCCAAGAAGTTCCATTGTTCAAGGGCTGACTTCTTCTTCTTATCACCCTCTTTTATGTATTCTCTGTTCAGATTTGTCCTATAATTCCTAAGCATCTTTCCAGCGCGTTGCATCACATTTTTACGATGCAACTTCTCATCCAATGCAAACAGATTCTGTAAAATAGAAATGTTATTAACTAGTATCCAAAATAGAATTGCAAATAATAGAATTTGTAATCTACAAAATAGAATTGCAAATAATAATAACTCACGCATAAATCCTTCCATATCAAGTCTTTTTTCCCTTGAGGAACTTTATGCCAATTGTCATACTTAACACCACAATGGCTCCGAGTGGTACACCCAAGATAGTTCACAAAATTATTGCGGTTCACTCCAATTGGATTTCCTCCATTATCAAACTCCACCACCAATTTGGATCCACTACCACTTAGCGCTAATAACTTCTTCAACAGAGTGATGCCCCTTTTCTTGTTAAGTTTTTGGTGTTGTGCATCAAGTTGCTCCAGTGCTTCAGTGGGTACAGGTGCATCAACCTAAAATTTGACAAAAATAAAACACACTAAATTAGCCCAATATAGAAATATAGGATATATGACATAACTAGAGGATAATGAATTTTATAGAAATACATGATATGTTTTTAGAACTTACATTAGTATCCTCGCCATGCTCGTCATGGACAACATGCTCATCATGGACTTCATCCTCATCATGGACATCATGCTCATCATGGTCAGCCATCTGAAAATGTCATTAAAAAGGCAAACATTTAGCATTTCTATTAACTAGAAAAAGGCAAACATTTAGCATTTGTATTAACTAGAAAAAGGCAAACATTTAGCATTTGTATTAACTAGAAAAAGGCAAACATTTAGCATTTGTATAAACATACATGTCTCTAAAATTGTGATCTTTTATCAATTAACAATCCTTCATTGTGATCTCCGCGCACATATAAGTCATCATTAGCTTCAATATTTTGTGGAGTTGGCAACCCAACTGAGAATGGACTGGAGTCATCATACTTATCATAGTACTCTTCTTCATCTATAGGATCTTCAATGAACTGTCTTTTACCATGAAGAACAACCGACCATTTATCATTTGCAGGATCATCGATATAGAATATTTGTTTCGCCTGTGATGACAATATGAATGGTTCACCCTTCTCGCCAATCTTTTCAAAGTTCACCAAAGTGAAACCCAATTCATCCACTATAACTCCTTTGGTGTTATCAACCCAATTACATTTAAAGAGCGGAATTTTGAAATATATGTAGTCAAACTCCCAAATGTCCTCAATGACACCGTAATATGACATTTTAGCTTCACGTGGACTCTTATCCTTTGCACTTGCAAAGTACATAGTCGACGCTTGAAGAGTGACTCCACTATTTTGGACGACACTCTTGTCATCTTGGCGCTTTGTGTAATATGTGAATCCATTAATGTCAAACCCTTCATAAGACATAACATTCAGTTTTGGTTTAAAGGCGAGGCATTTGATAGTTTCTGTAATATCATTTGGTGTTTGAGATAGTTGATGTAAGACTTTATCTTCAAACCACTTAGTAAAAGTCTTATTATGCTCTCTAGCAAGCCACATTGAACTTGCTCGAGGATGTTGTCTCTTTATGAAATTGGTATGTTCCTCGATATAAACACTCACTTCGTCCATATTGTGTAAAATATACAAGTGAGCTTGTTCCAACTGCTCACGGCTGATTACTTTCACCCGTGATCCCAAAATTCCTTTGCCCTCCTCAATATTCTTGTCATTATCAGGAGTGTCATTACCACTGAAAAAGTCATTGCAAAAATCCATAACCTCTCTCGCCACATAACCTTCAATAATACTCCCTTCAGGCCGATAACGGTTTCGAACATCACCTTTAAAAACACTCATGTATCGTTCAAAGGGATACATCCAATGCAAGAAAACTGGTCCCAACATTTTCACTTCCCTAGTCAAGTGGACAACAAGATGTACCATGATATCAAAGAACGAAGGAGGGAAATACATCTCAAGCTGACATAGGGTAACAACCACTTCTCTTTGCAAATTATCGAGAGTATCAGGGTCAATAACTTTGCTGCATAGACTGTTGAAAAAGAAACAAAGTCTGGTAATTGCAAACCTTACATGCTTCGGCAATATAGATCGAATTGCCACAGGCAATATTTGTTGCATTAGAGTGTGACAATCATGAGATTTAAGACCTATCAACTTCAGATCTTTCATTGATACCAATCTACGGATGTTGGATGAGTAACCATGTGGCACCTTAACATTTACCAAGCATTCACAAAAAGTTTTCTTCTCCTTTCTAGACAACGTGTAACAAGCGGGAGGTAAGTATGTTCTTTTATTACCCATTTCACATAATTCTGTTAATTCTGACCTTATTCCCATTTCACGTAGGTCCAGTCTGGATTTTATCCCATCTTTAGTCTTACCTGGTATATTTAATAGAGTACCAATGATGCTATCACAGACATTTTTCTCAACGTGCATTACATCGATACAATGCCTGACTATCAAAGAACTCCAATAAGGAAGATCCCAAAATATTGACTTCTTCTTGAATGAAGAATTGTCACTCCGTGTGGCCATACTACATTGTGATTTCTTACCAAATTCATTGACAATGTCTTTTACTCTTTCATAAACAACATCCCCTGGTATAGGTTTAGGTGCACTCCGTTCATCATTCCATCCATTGAATGCTTTGCGCTTCCTACGATACGGATGGAATTTTGAAAGAAACCTTCGATGACCAAGATATACAGTCTTGCCGCCATGTTTTAGTCTTATTGAATCAGTGTTTTCTTCACATATAGGACACGCTTTAGCTCCTTTGACACTATATCCAGACAAATTCCCATATGCTAGAAAGTCATTAATAGTGCAAAACAACATAGCGTGCAAACGAAATGTCTCTCTTGCTGAAGCATCATAGGTCATCACACCTTCAGCCCAAAGTTTCTTTAAGTCATCAATTAAAGGGTCAAGATAAACATCGATATCATTTCTGGGTTGTTTAGGGCCCGATATCAACAATGACAACATAACGTACTTATTTTTCATACACATCTAGGGAGGAAGATTGTATATAACAAGCATGACTGGCCAAGTGCTATGTTGGCTGCTCAATGTCCCGTACAGATTCATCCCATCTGTACAAAGCCCAAGTCTTAGATTCCTATCTTCTTCACCAAATTTAGGGTACAATAGATCAATCTTCTTCCACTGTGGGGAATCAGACGCATGTCGTAGGATCCCATCATTATTTTTCTTAACATCTGCATGCCACCTCAAATTCTTCGCATCTTTCGGATTTGCAAACAAGCGTTGAAACCGTGATATTATAGGTAGATACCACAACACCTTGGCAGGAGAACCAGTTTTGGACTCCCCCGAAGTCGTCAATTTATACCGTGACGCACCACATTTTGGACAATCTTTCAAATCTACATAGTCCTTTTGAAATAATACACAATCATTCGGGCATGCGTGTATCTTCTTGGCCTCCATTCCCATTGGGCACAACATTTTCTTTACCTGGTATGTTGAGATTGGAAGCTCGTTTCCTTCAGGAAGAATTTCTTTCAACAAAGTCAACAATGAAGTGAAGCTTTTGTCGCTCCATCTATTGTTAGCTTTCAACTTATACAATCTCAACACAGCGCTAAGCTTCGTAAACTTAGCACAGCCTGTGTATAACGGTATCTCAGCATCATGCACAATGTTTGTAAAGATAGGAGGTGGATCGGTGTGCTCTACCCTACAACTATCCAACATCGCATCAACGATGTCTGCTGGAACTGGTTCGTTCGCATTTACGTCATCGGAGGCAATTTCTTCTTCCACCCAAGCACTGCTATCGACATCTACTGGTTTCGATTTTGAAATCTCTCCATGCCAGTGCCATTCTGTATAGCCTTGTACAATCCCGTTGCACATGACATGACTTTTGATTTCCTCACCAGTGTTGACTTTCAAGTTGTTACCGCAATGCCTACATGGACAGTAGAACCTATCTGTAGGTTTTTTCCTATGTTCCTCGGCAAATCTAATAAACTGATCAAGACCAGATATAAACTCTGGGGTGCAACAATTACGAATGGACATCCATGATCTATCCATTCTATGATCAGAGAAAACAAGTATATATTAGGAAAACAAGTGATTGTTCATTCTAATTTATACCAATGTACAAGTAATATAAAAAAAAATGATTGTTCACATTCTAGGCCTACAAACACATTTGATGTCATTCTTATATATAATAAATGTGTACCACCTATCCCATCCTTGAACACCTAATCTCACTAGTAAGTGTATAATGTGTATTGGGTTTTCAAGAAAATTTCGGCAGCATTTCCCCGCTGTTCTCTAAGTACATATGTACTTAGAGAACAAACGGGGAAATGCTACCAAAATTTTCTCGAAAACTCAATACACATTATACACTTACATCCTAAGTGAGATTAGGTGTTCAAGAACAGTCCCAAACCGGGGACTATTCAAGATTTACTCCTAATGAGTCAATCTTGGACGGGTTTCTAGGCCAACAAACACAATAATAGATATCTACAATGAAGCCGGACTCCATACAAACAGTACATAATTTAGTGATTGTTCATTCTAATTTATACCAATGTACAAGTAATATAAAAAACAATGATTGTTCACATTCTAGGCCTACAAACACATTTGATGTCATTCTTATATATAATAAATGTGTACCACCTATCCCATCCTTGAACACCTAATCTCACTAGTAAGTGTATAATGTGTATTGGGTTTTCAAGAAAATTTCGGCAGCATTTCCCCGTTGTTCTTTAAGTACATATGTACTTAGAGAACAAACGGGGAAATGCTACCAAAATTTTCTCGAAAACTCAATACACATTATACACTTACATCCTAAGTGAGATTAGGTGTTCAAGAACAGTCCCAAACCGGGGACTATCCAAGATTTACTCCTAATGAGTCAATCTTGGACGGGTTTCTAGGCCAACAAACACAATAATAGATATCTACAATGAAGCCGGACTCCATACAAACAGTACATAATTTAGTGATTGTTCATTCTAATTAGGGCAGAAGGAAGAAATAAATCTTCTTTAGGATACAATAGACCCTTATGGATGTATTTAGGGTCATAGGTACCATCATAGAACAAAAGGGGTACACTCTAGGATTTAAGATCACACTACATCATGAATTTTATACAAAATTACATGTATGTGTATATAAAAAGGGGAAGGAAGAACGCTAAATAGGGTGTTTCCTTGCCGATATTGACGACTCAAATTAGTGAGTGACGACTGGTTGTAGATGGATTGGATGTGTGGGTTACCGACCCACATGGAAATAAAAGGCTACTATATAACGACGTGAAATTTTGATGGAGTCAAAATTGCTGTAATATATTTCAGTCAAAGATTTTGTCAACTAACTATATGCTGATTTTCAGGGTGCCCATATAAAGGCAATGTAATTAGTGCCTTTTATGATAACATGTCGTTACTTAGAGTGGAAAATTTTAAGACTTTAGGGGGGCCATGGCCCCAGCCGCCCCCCTGTTCTTCCGCCATTGGCGAGGCTGGAACAGGGAGGCAAGGTTTCGGGGTAGAAATAGAAAGGAGAGAGGAAGGGAGAGGAAGAGAAGAGGAGGAAAGAAAGGAGGCAAGGCAACAAATTACGGTTCCATCAAGGGAGGTCTCGAGTGGTAGGGGACCGTGTTTCCTTGTAACGCATGCATTATATAGAAGGGTCACAACTCTCCTAACCCTTGCAACTGTTTTTTGGTACCTACTTGAGCTTAACTGTTATTCATCCCGCACTCAAGGCCGGGCCAATCATTTATGTTGATGTTGACAGCAATGTCTAGCCATTGAGGCTTTATTACATCGAATTGAAATGCATGTAGCAAAGAGAGGGAGTGTTTAGCCAATGCATCCGAAACATTGTTCAGGGCACAAGGAATGAGCTCCCCTGTAATATATTTATAAGGAACTTCTATACATATCTAATCAACAAATCAGTAATTAACTAAGTATTCATCAATACTTACTATTAATCAGTATCTCTAATCATTAAAATCGGCAAGCAGATCAGTTATTGTAAATAACAAACTATGAATTGTTGAATTAAATTAATCACTAAAGAAATACTAACCAGTAGTATCAATCATTAATCACTGAAAGTAGCAAGGAAATCAGTAAAACTAACCAGTGCTATAGAAACAGGACGTCGGGCGTCAGCAGGAAGAAAGGAAGGAGCTAGGGCAGGCAGGTGGGCAAGCAGGAGGGCACCAGGCGTGGCGGCGGCGCCGGTTCTCAGGCGTGGCGGCGGCGCAGCGGATGGAGCAGCAGGGCGGGCAGCAGGTGGCTGGAGCAGCAGGGCGGCGGCGCAGGCGGTTAGAGCAGCAGGCGGCGGAGGCGGAGAAGAAACGCACCGGAGAAGAAGGGCGCCGGAGAAGGGACGCCGGAGATGGAGCGCCGGAGAGAAGCGCCGGAGAAACTAGCAGCAGCAGCACAAAATCGCCGGAGAAATCGCCGCAGCAGAGAAATAGGGAAATCGTAATGAAACAGAAGAAAGGGGAAGAGTCGGGCGATCGCGGGCTATAAGTTCTCAAATGGCGTCGGTTGTTTACAACAACCGACGCCTAAACATCTTTAGCGTCGGTTGTTTGAAAAAACCGACGTCCAATTGGACGATATTTTCATGAAATTATTTGGCGGGAACCACTTTCCGCGTCGGTTATACAAGGATAACCGACGCTGAAAGTGACACTTTTCGCGCAAATTTTCATCGCACATAGGCGTCGGTTTCTACGTATATAACCGACGCTGAAAATGACACTATTTTTTTGATCGAAATATGGATTTCGTGGGCGACTTTACGCGTCGGTTTGTTATAAACAACCGACGCTTAATACAAAGCGGTACCCGTGTCTGGCTGGTCTTCGAATATAGACGTCGGTTTGCTTAAACAACCGACGCCTTATATGTTAGGCGTCGGTTTTCCTTAATAACCGACGCCCAGAAAAGTGACACTGAATGCTATTTCTGTAGTAGTGTAGAAAGAACTAGGATGTCTGTGAGAAGTAGTAGAATGAAGAAGAACTCCAGTTAGAAGTCAAGCTCCATCCTTACTTGCTGCACTTTCTTTATATTTCTTCACTCCCAAGTGGATAGAAAAGGAAGAAGAAGATCCTTGCTGCAAATAGTTAAGAAGAAGGAAGAAGAAGAGGGTTCTCTCTCGAGTAATCACCTCCTATCTCCCTTGGTCTCCTCCAACTTCTCCTAGACTCCCTCCAGTTGAGTTGCCCTCCAAAAAGTCCCCAATCGTCCCTGGTAACTATCCCAAGATGGCATGGGGTCATATATATATAAGTGTGAGATAGTTAAATTCATATTTGAGTGAAATCTACAGGCCACACGACGTGTCTTTTATAAGACACGGTGTTTCTTAAGTAATAATTGAAGTTTGGATCGAGTTCTGGGAGGTTACATGGTGTTTCTTTAATTAGACACGGTGTGTCTTTAATAAGACACAGTGTGTCTTTAATAAAATATGGCATTTTGCTGCACATCTGGAGTTCTACATTCAATTTTTGGACTGAGACACAGAGTGTCTTTAATAAGACATGGCATGTTAATGGTTGTTCTGGGCTGTTGTGTATTCTGCTCATAACTTACGGCGTGTAGGTCAGTTTTACATACCGTAAAAAGTGGTATTTGCACAGTTTAGAACCCCAAAACATGTAGATACTTGAGGAGTGATCCAATAAGTGATAATATGATATATTCCTCATCATTTCATTGAAAAATGTAGTACCTACAATCCAAACCATGAGACAAGTAAGAATAGCTAAAAATATAGAATCTAGCATGAATGAGTGTGATAATTGAGTCAAAACATCATGGATATGCAACCAAACATGATCCAAAAGATGATATGATTTGTGCACATCAGATTCCCCTAAGCTTGAACCATTGCTTGTCCTCAAGCAAAAAGAAATAGATACATGGTTGTAGAGTAATAGGTGGACACATTATCATATCCACATGAAAAATGAACTTTTTTTTTGGTCGGATGAAAAATGAATTTATGGATTTAGAAAAAGGCATTTTCATCATTCAAATATGTAACTAATTATGAATTCAATTCTAACTCTCAAGATGAAATTTAGTTTCAAATAGACATTCAGATAATCTTGAGTGAATCAACTATAGAGAAATCATTAGAAAAAGGATGATAAAACCAATAAAGAAATGATATGCCACAAACCCAACTGATAATAAAGATGAAATGAAATGAAAATTCCTTAACGTCTCTGTCCATATGCATTGGCTTTATCATTCGAATAAAAAACTCTATTAGGAATCACATGAACGGTACTCGGTTGCTAAGTATAGGCTTACACACATGTGGAATACCGATTGGGGATTAGTGTCCCTCTTTCAAACACATTGCTAACCTTTTAAGTTGGAGAATGTGTGGGCGACTTAGCCATCTTTTTGGGTTTCACTAGATTTTCAAAAACATCCCCCCTTTCATGTGATTTTGGTACCTCATTGGATACCCCATTGTCCTCTTTCTACCCTTCCCTTTTTCATATATTGCCAATCAGATTTAGGATAGATAAGTTGGAAATTCAATCATTTATAAGACTTTTCTCAAGAAGAGCAGTGGAATATTCATTACAATGTTGGCAATATCATCAATATGTTAATCACATCTCTATAGTTCATAAACTCAAAATTTTTGAATTTTTACATGTGTTAGGACAAGAGAGAAAGAATTGCAATTCATGTTCAATCATATATTTAAATGCAAGATGAACAACCATGATTATCGAAACATTTCAAGTGATGTGATATATACCCAACTATTGCCAAAAAGCCATTATCTTTGTGTATAAAGAGATGGTTCAAGCATAAGGAAGGTATTGAACATGAGAAAACTATCAACTCAATTTCATGCAATTTATTGAAAATAAAAGACTGAAATGTGGACACAAAACAAAAGCAAATCACAAGAAGCAAATAACATGAAAGGGAATAGCTAAAAGAACTAAGTTACCATCTGGTTGCTCCCCCCTTAGCTTGAAATCTGCAATGTCCTCACTGCAGAAATCAAACTAAAAAGGTTGCAACCGGGTACCTCATCATGGTGGAAACATCAAAGTCTATGGAGGATCGGTGCTCTAATTTGCTGTTGGAAATTGTTGTGCCAAAGGTTGCCACTTCCTTGCAAATATATCCTTGATTTGGGGTAAGGGAAGACACCTATGAGCAAACAAAGTGTCATCAAGAGTATGCAGAAGGACATGTGGCTTGCTTGAAGAATCAACATGTAGAGCATGTGTTGTAGCTTTATCCCCTTTAGTTGCAACTTCATGATCATCATGGATATCAACATCATCGTACTTTGAAGGATATACCTCTATAACAAATCCATTCTTCAATGTCACTAGCCTAAAATATGTAGGATTCATCTCCGGTGGACTAGGAAAGAAAGGTGGAAATGTTTCTTTGCTAAAAATAGCTTGCTGGGCAATTTGTTTCTCCAATATGTGTGCATGAGTAGTTATAGCATCCACCTTAGAAGAGAGTTGGTCAATATCATCCAACATAGATTGTCTTTGTTGATAGAACTCCTCATTTTGTTGCATAGACTCTAAGTTGGAAGATACTTGTGGTTGTTGTGGCTGAATGAAATTCAGGTTGACATTGATGTAGAAGTCTGGTGGAGTGTAGCCCATTGGAGAATAAATAGAAGAAGAATAACATGTAGAAGATGAGTGTCCAAGCAACCCACATGCATCACAAATATTGTTGGCTGTTTGAATTAGTTGTGTGCTTAGATTCTCAAACCTTTGTGACAAAGCGTCTAGCCTTGCTACAATCAAGTCTATAGCACCAACCGTTTGATCTTCCACTTGCATTCTGGAAGTAGTATGTGAAAAGGATGGGTGGTAGCTTGTATCTGGACTCCATTGGCAATTATTTTCTGCCATATCTTCAATAATAGCATAGGCTTCTCCATAAGATTTGTTCATTAGAGTTCCATTTGCAGCTGCATCAATAGACATCCTTGTATTGTAGCACAAACCATTATAGAAAGATTGCAATAGAAGCCAATTGCTTAGACTATGATGTAGACAAAGATGTTGAAGATCTTTGAACCTCTACCATGTATCATACAAGGTCTCTCCATCCCTTTGAGAATAATTGATGAGTTGACTCCTCAGTTGTAAAGTTTTGCTAGGTGGAAAATATCTTGCCAAAAAGATCTTTAGAAGCTCCTCCCAAGTACCGACTGACTTCTTTGGCAAAGTATAGAGCCATGCCTCGGCTCTATCTCTAAGAGATAATGGAAAAGGATTAGGCGTATCCCATCAGTAGGAATGCCATGTATCTTTATGGTGCTTAGCAACTGCAAAAATTCAGCAATGTGGAGGTTTGGATCTTCCATTGGTGTCCCTCCAAATGCATTTAGCTGTAGCAATTTTATGATGGCTGGGCTGATAGAAAACTCCTCTGCCTCAAATTTTGAAATATTAATAGGCCCACTCATGTGCATTATAGCTGTACCAAAGTAGTCCTTAAGAGGAAGGTCATCCTCCTTGACTAGTTCTTCATGTGGATCCGGAGGATTAGGTGGATGTGGCATAGATGGTGGTGGTGTATGTAGTATGGATGAAGGTGGTAGATATGAGGGTGTGGAAGAATGTGGTATGGGTGTTGGTGGTGTATATGATGGTGGTGAATTATGTGTGAATGATGGTGGTGTGGATGAAGGATGTGTGGATGAGGGTGGTGCATATGAAGGTGATGTGGATGAAGGTGGCATGGGTGAATGTCATTTGGATGATGGTGACATGGATGATGGTTGTGTGGGTTGTGATTCCTCCATACATGTTTGGTTTTCACTCCTTCTTGCTCCATGAGGGCTGCAAACAATGTGTTCATTTTCTGAATGTAGATATATGCACAGTTCAATGATCTTTTTATGAACACCCCATATGTTCCTACAAATAAACAAGGTGAGTGAGATACAAAAACAAACATGGAAGATACAAAAAATTATGATGATCATGATGAATTATGATTTATTGATATGATGGTTGTGATCTAGTCTCATTTACTTATCAACAACTCTTACTCTAACAAGAATACCAATGCTCCCCGACAACGACACGTCGTTTGTTACACTAACGAGTTTCAATCACTAAATGCACGACGTTCAATTATGTAAGCTTTATTATTATAGATGACATAGATGATTGTCATGTACATAATGAACGTCATCTTTTAAGTGTAATCCTTGTGCTATGTAGGGCTTTGCTAAAGTATGTCATCTATAGCCATTTCCAGGTTTACTAAAGAACGTCAATAGATTACATCACAGACTATTATCAATGAAGGTTAAGACAATGTTTATGGATGTCACCTATTCAATAAATAATGATGACATTCATTGTCACCTAATTGATGCAGGGGGTGTCAATAATCAGCACATGAGTTGTGATTTGAAAAAGAGAGTATTATATTCAAGAATATCATTTTTTTAGAAAGGTAACTAGAGTTGATGTTACGTGGCATAGGGTGGCATCCAAGAACTCCCATGGCCTAAACTCAAATATAGTCATATCCATGAATATAGTTGCATCAGTTGACTAGATTACAACAGAGCTTCTCTCATGGTAGAAAGAATCAAAAGAGATAATTTTATTAAAAAATTATGTATACATCATCTCATATGCATTCAACATCTCTTGCATGTTTAGTATCTTTAAGTGGCTAATGATACAAATTACGACAACTACATAAAACTCAGTTTTAAATAAGTCCTTAAAAATAAGGATGTTGTAGCAGCTATGGTTGTAGAACTCGTCGTAGCTACCGCAGGCCTCATCTGTTGTGGGAGTTGGCAGGACCAAGCCGTCATATCATTCATACGACGGGTACAGTGGCATCACAGCTGATGCCCTGGATGTTGGATCATCCACATCGCCTTGCCCTTGCCCAAAGTGCATCCGTTGCTGCAGCTTCTGCTCTATGGGATATTATAGGAATCTTAATATTGGAAACTCTTTTCTACAGAATCCAAATCTTGATCTCCAAGCGCAATCAAGTAGAGAAGAAAACTGGAATACCATTTGTCCGTCTCCTGGGGTTTTTCATTGTTCGTCATTTCCTCCAGTACCGTTCTGGCTATCCGAATGCTAGATTTTACTTCCTCAGGAAGAAGAGTTTCGTCAACGAAGATTGTATATTGGATGCTCTCTCCCACTTGTTCCACCAATTTTCGGACCTCTTTAGGGTTGCTCTCATGAAACAAATCGTAGAGACCTCTTGTAAGAATCACAATCAGCAAGGTTTCGCACACTGGTGCGTACTTGAGAACCTTTTGTTTCCATAGTTTCCGATCCATATCCTGAAAAAACTTCAAAATGAACACTGCCCTGCCTCCTTTGAAATTATCACTTCCGGTTTTCAGGAGCTCCAACAACATCGTAGGTTTCTTTGCTCCCTTTCGTATCCATCTTTCTGGTAGGCGATGCCAATTACCAACTAGAGGAGTCTCGGTTGGCTTCTTCGTTTCCAGCTGCACGAGGAAATGGTCATCTTTCTCATGATATCTAGATGGTTTGCAGTTAGGTCGCCAGGCATCAAGCTGTGCTACACCGAGATTACTGAACGTGCACCCACCCCCCGGAACAATTTTGGACATGACCCCTAACATAGAGACCACCACCAGAACAAAGTTGCTGAAAATTACCACCCCCCGTTGCAACAACATCAATACACCCACAATCAACGCGTTCATTTTATAGGTCACCGTGATAAGAACACCGCAGCTTCTGCTGCTACGAGTTGAAGAACAGGGATTTTTCCAACCTACCAACCTCTCATATCTATATGAATCGATGTTACATAAGGCATCCAGAGCATGGCCGAAGTCAAGCAAAGGGTTTGCCTTAGAATAAGGATTGGAATTTCAAGCCCCTCGCTATAGAAGCCGCCAACCCCACATGTATACCGGTGGACTGAAATAAGAACACAATCAGAGAGGCGGAGTTTTGGTAGCTGGAGAAGTACTTACCCCAATCACGGCAGCAAGAAGTAAACAGCATGAAGTAAGATATTCTGGAGAGCAACGCAATCCCATTCACTCCCCAGCACAGGATGGCTGAGACGAGCGCAGCGCCCCAGATCTATGGAGGGCCCGGTCCAGACTGGACGTCACAGCCATCATCCAGTACTTCTTGATTTTTGACTCCAACTGGGGCGGGTAAAAGCATGAGCATTCCCCCGTCTTATGCTTGCAGGTATGAAACCGACGTGAAATTGATGTACTGAGTTTTTTGAATCTTTTCTGGAGCCTCTTTTTCACAGTGGCCGTCGTGAGAGAGTGGGACACTAGGATGCTAAACACCAGCAAAGTGACAATGGAGGACAATATAGTCCAGCGAGAACCTGCTGAGCGCCGCCAGAGTAGTCGATCTAGAGGTGAATGCCGCTGTCAGCAGAGGGAAGAGATTGGCCATAATGGATAATAGGATGAGCACGATGGTGCGGTCTTCCATAACGCCTAGTGTCGGCAGCGCCAGGTGCATTGTAACACAGACTAGATGGATGTTGCTTAACTTGGAGAGATGATCAAATACTCCTAGGTTGGTCGACCTCACAGTGATGTCGATCCCGGTGGTTGTGGCCAGGATTGCCAGGGACGCTTCTAAAGGTAAGTAGGCAGACGCCAAGCACCGCCTCTGTAATTGCCAGCTTCGTATAGCGTACCGGATTAGGATAACCAGGTACACTGTAGATGCAAATATCACAGGCAATGTAACAGTCCACAGAGGAGGCTCCTTGTTATTTGACATGCCGCCTTGTGATTGCGCACTGACGATCAAGATTCAGTACTGGGTAGCAACTGGGCCGTGGCGATATGCTTCGTTCCCGAGGTCAATGCTTCACATACTGGATTCTACTCGATCCATGTGTTCAGTTTTGTCCAAGGCAAGTTGGGCAAGTTGCTTTGTATGATGTATACCTCCTATTTTGATGGTCCCCCCTGGTCACTAACACGAAGGCCTTACATGTTCATCATCCACCGACTCGGCCCAGCCTGTTGGTAACATATTCATGCCCGTTCCTTTGATAATAAGTATGCCTTTATTCATCCTAGAACAACTTTGCACACCTGCAAAAACCATGGATCTTTATTAGTCGCAGTTCAAATATCAAGGTAGTTACACTTACATACAAATACACTTATTTTATACAAACATAGATATTTGCACTTGCATACAAGTACACTTGAACGACTAAATTGATATTGCCTTTTATAATATGCGTAAACACGAAGGAAAAGAAAAATGTTTTAGCTCTGATCTATTCCTTTCTTATTTGTCATCATTATTGTCGTGTTACACCACGTAATCATGCATAGTTTTGATTTATATCATTTGCATAATCTTGTGTCGGCCGTATTCTTGCTGTCTTAAAATTCTAAGCTCTGCCTAGAGGGTAAAGGCTGCAACTATATAATTTATTACATCCCTGAGCATAATAAGGTTTGCCAACAGACTTGTTGTTATTGGCCCTACAACAGGACCTTGTAGTGAAAATTTTGTAGTTAACAATAAGGGGGAGATTTAAGAAGATGTGGGGAGCATCCAGAAGGAGATTAAACTACTTGACTAACCTCGTGACTGCAGCAGTGTGCATGCCTGCGTGGCTTGTGGGAAGAAGAGGCCGCAACCGAAGAGCAGTATGAGAAGGACAAGGAACGCCTTGGGTTTGGGAGAACCCATGTCTGATATTTCCGTGCAAGGTCTTTTTTTCTTATGCAAAAGGGAGAATAGAAAGTCATTAGTACTTTGTGTATAAAGTGATTGCCCACAAAAAAAAGTAAAAACGTCAATTTTTTTTCCAGCAAACCCTCAACCATTTGTGTTTCATAACCAAGCATGGAACTCCAACAAAACTCCAATAAGAAACCAGTAAGGGACAAGTAATAGACATGTAAATAGTAAATTGCATGTGTATACGTTGAGCATGCCGCAAATGGAACAGATAAGAAAATACAAGTAACAAACAGGTAAAAAAATGTTCATAGAGATGGCCTCATTTTGATTTAGCAGAAGTTTTGGGTCGATGCAGTCTATGTTTACTCTTCTTCTTGTTTATCTTCTACCCAAAGATCTCAACACATGATGCACAACATATCATCATCATCATCATCTAAGCCTCAATCCTAACTATGTTGGGGTCAGCCACAACATATAACCAAACAAAAATATAACAGTTCATCTCAAGATCGGGTTAATTTATACTTAAGATTCTGACTAATTAAGGGGGTGTGAACATCTGATACTATAAGCAATGATTGACAATTTGTACAACTGATTGGAGTGATATATATGTTTGTACACAGAAATTCCTAACAACAGATATTTGAGTCAACTAAACTACGTGGTACCTGTCTGTCAGTGATGATTATGAGGAAATGGCAATGACCCCCCGACAAACACTAGCCGCAGTGCCTGTCATGGGGCGTGGTAGTAGGTCATCACCGACTAGTGGTGTTGTTGCGACAGTGACCGGTTCTATAGCTGAACTAGCTGTTGCTCCTACATCAGGGCGTGGTTGTAGGTCATAACCAAGTGGAGCCACTGTCGCTGTTGATTCTGTACCTGCAGGGGTTGCTTCATCGGGCATAGGCTACACTCTAACCACCTCTCACTACCTCCAAATGTTAAGCTATGCACCATGATCAACAGTCAGCAGGCCTGTCATCATCATAAACATTTTCATCTTCATCATCGTGGATTATCATCCATCATCTAGAAAAGAGAAATCACACATCTATGGGAACGGGTGATGTTCATCATCGTGGATTATCATCCATCATCTAGAAAAGAGAAAGCACGCATCTATGAGAACGGATGATCAGTGCACTGTGGGGTAAGCAGATGTCATTTATGTGACTATCCTTAGATTAATCAGCAAAAGATTACCCAGTAATCCTCATCATGGTTCTGAAAACATTGGTAGGGTGTCACTCATGCAATATACATTCTTCCTGAGACTCCTCTACACGTCGTCCACCTTCCCCTATGCATTCATCAAATGGTCCCTGTATTCACCTTCCTTGTTGCTCTGGCAGTCTGGCACTGGGCTTGGAAAAGAAGCTCAACCTACATACCTCGTTGGGTACACCACTATAACAAAGGATGATAAGTTCAGCAAATTGAGTAATGAAAATTTTGTAGTAAATAAGATGTGAGATTTTATATATATTTAGTCACCTGATTCCATGTCCTGGTGCGCATCTCACATTGTGAATGTAGACATTGGACCTTCCACTTTGGAGTGAGATTCAATCATCTAATGTGAATTCAAATATGTTGGTGCCACAAGAATTCTATCTGTCTAACCATTAATTAACGCAAGTAAAATCCTCTCAGTATTCGTTGTTATAACAAGTAAAATCCTCTCAGTATTCGTTATCAGTGCAAAATAGAGATATTGACTATGTGAGATTTCTAATCAACATGGTCGTGATGTAGCATTTATTTAAGACAGAAAAATATGTGGACATTAGAGGTTAGATCCAATAAGATATATACTATTTTATCTCATAAATCAACCACATTGAAAGAAATATAGAAGATGAATCCATTGAGGTTCCTTTTCAGCTAGTATAGCTACTGTCAAATGACAATTGTGACCATGTGGGCACAATTTATAAGGAAAGATTCATACCAACAAGTATTGAAGGGTTCATTCAGTAGCCTAGTCTCTTCTGATTCTTGCCTAGTCGAGATCAAATCTTGTTGTAGCAAAGCATTTTGTGGATCCTTCCCCATGTCCACCAACATCCTCAATGCCTTCAATAAACTACATGAAATGAAATATTAAATAGGATAGATTATAGTAATGGAAAAAATCTAGAACTAGCATCGATGAATGGAACCACTATGTGATCTTAACGTCATATCAATCTGTTCGTGTCAGATGGGTGGGAGTTATTACTAGAAAAAGGACAAATTGTGAAGAATATATATATATATATATATATATATATATTCAGGTACTGGGATGGAAACTACCTTCTTCTCTCTCAAATACCAAAAGAAATTCCAACAAACCACTATAAAAGACTTTATCTGCATTGAGTTTCTTAATTACCTGTACAAAACAAAGTATTTTTTATGTATGTACAGAATGTAAGAAATGGATCATAAAGAAAGCAAGAAATGCATTTTGATGGATTCAACTTGCCTAAAAAGTAGACGTATTCAAGTCAATTGAAGCCAAATCAATCAAATGATTCACCATTAATTCCCCCACCCTAAATGTGGGTCTCCCAACCACATACATAATTAAAATAAAACAAACAAAAACATATAACATGATTAACTTTTGTTCTACATATATGACACATCAAAAAATATAGATATTTTTATTTCGAATAAATTAAATGGTACCGAGAACAAATTACTAAAATCTATCTATACATTATCTAAATGAATAGGAAATAAAGTGTTTTGTGTAAACAAAATACAAAGAAAAATTTAGATATGAAAAAGTCTTCCTAAGAAACTAATAACTAAATCTAGAACTCTAATGGGAAGTAGATCATTAATTTCTAATCACTCAGTTGATCCGTGCTTTCTAGTGGAGTGGATGATTGTAAAATGCGTGAAGACTGACCCTACAAAAGAATAAAAATAAGCTACAAGTGTCCAATCCCTATTATACAGTTTAGTCTTGCTTATAACTTAAGTAGAATAAGTAGAATAATCAACTAACCGCATTTCGAAGAACAACCTGTCAGAGAGCATGCCTTCTTTCAACAAAATTCTTTTTTCCATTTCTTCTCTCCTAGTAGTACATACAAAAATAAAGGTTAATAATTTCCACCTAATGAAAATAAAGTATATGAGGTATAAGTACCATACCAATACAGCTATTCTTAAATTAGCTTCAGCAAGTTCTCTGTTACTATCCTCTAGCTCCCTTTTGGTATCCTTCAGTTGTTGTTGAAGCTCTATAACAATGCCATGTAAAACTTCTTTTGCTTTCCGATTTTGCATATCTCGACGAGATATGGTGGCACCAAAACCTCTTTCAAACCCTCCGCGATGTTTTCCAATCACTTCATCCAAAAATGATGAAAATTGTAATGGATCATGTGTCTTGTCTAGCCCCCGACTTATGCATTCATCAATAACTTTTTGCTGATGATCATTGGTAAATTTAAAAAGTTACTGTAATTCAAAAAAATTATACAATAAATTAAAATAGTATATTTCACAACTTACAAGAATGTCTTTAGTGTCCTTGTTGGGAAATTTTTGCTTCTTATCTAGATGGCCTGAGACGTAGACCTCCAATGTTGGATGCTCCTTTTTCTAAATATTTAGCACAATATTAGAGAATAGACAATACTTTCTGGATAACTTGTAAGATAGAAACATCATTATAAATTAATTAATTATATATTCATACATGTTTGAAGTGATGGCTTGCAAAAGAAATAGGTCCATGCGTATAGGTAGGCCTTACTATGCTTCGGATGCTCTTATTTTTAGCCGACAATTCCTGAAACAAGTATAATAGTTATATCATATCATATTTGATGATATATAGTATAATACAAAGTATTATCACCTTGTTCTTTTCGTTGTTCTAGTATTGCAACAATTCTTTCCATTGCTCAGCACCAATTCTTTTGTCTCCGCAAGTTAAGGTTTGTTCCTCTATAGTCTTATTTTCATCATAATATTTGCTCTTCAGGCTATATCTCCAAGTTCTCAGTTCTTGTTGCATAATTCTTTTACAAGAAGTTACAACACCATCTAGAGGAGCTTGGGTTTCCCCATCTTCCATTACAAATTCAAAATCATCCTACCAAAATTTTAAGTAACAAAATTTCCATGTCATCAATACTTATATTATTCATTTACAAACACATGCACTTAAATTTAACTATAATGTTACATACCTTTAATTTCTCCATCATCTTCTCAAAACTTCTTTGATGTTTTTGTCCCCAAATTTTAGCTATAGGAAATTGCTATGCTCGTCTAGCGTACAACCCCAACCATCCTGATAGTTTCTGACGTTCATCACAAGCAGGTACACTTAATTCTTTATCTATAATGCAAACCCATTTTTTTCCATCTTTTGGAGCGAATGCTTTGTAAGTGGTGCATCCTCTTGTATTCTTTTTAGCTTTATATGAAATTATAACCATTAAATATTAACTATAAAAATTTGTACTAAAATTTGTATGACATACAATACCTTTTTTGCATATTGGGTCATCTTGAATTTCTTCATTTACTCTCGTTTGGTCTTCTAGGTGCAACTCATCTTCAATTTGATCACCATTTTCTGTCATAATATAGAAATATGATTTGTTGTTAGTGCATAGTACCCAGTAAAGGTGATTATATGTGAAATTTTTAGTGTATTACCCGATAAATAGCCATCTAAAGTTCCATTATCATGTAAGTCGTCACCATTATTGCCATCATCTTCAATAGTAGTATCTATAAATAATTAGTGGGTTATGTAAAATTATCGTAGCAGTAATAATAATGTAACTATATAAATTACCTGGAACACAGAAATCTGAAATTCTATGGACGGGCGAGTAATTCTCATATAAAGTTTCATTGAAGTGGAAATCACCAACATTATCTTTATCACCTTCTACATTAATATCCAAATAACGAATAGATTATGGATAATTATTATAGCTAGAATAATATAACTAGAATTATTACCTGTGACAGTGGTATCCAAATTTTCTTGGAGGTGAGCGTCATCAAAATCTTAAAAGATTGAATATAATAATGAGATAAACTAAGAGAAATTACTAGCATAGTATTATGTATAATAGACGCATAACTCACTTAAAGTTTCATGACGGACAAATTCATTCAAATGTGATCTATCCTCATCGCTCATGTGAAAATCTACAGGTGGCCCACACATTTCTTCATATATTCAGTATCTTCAGGTGGAATAGATATCCGCTTATTGCATCTCACATTTCCAGCGGCTATAGTAATATTTTATCATTAGGGTGACAAAATATAAAATTAAATATTAAAAATGCTTACCTAAAAGTTCAGTCCTACCAGATGCATTGTGATTTGGTGCACTAGAATCACAATGGACATATGTTCTCTTTAATTTTGGATGGATAGTTTTCTTGAGAGTACTTGATTCACCTTTTCTACTCATAGACTTGTCTACATGAATTCAATCATTTCAAGGTAGTAAGAGATGAGTCATAAAGCAAAATTCTGCAATTAATATAGTAAATAATGTACTTCATACCATATTTTGAGTTTTTTTAAATGCATCGCCAACTGGAATTTCTTCTTCCAAAATTTCTGAGTTTCTTGGTCTCTTTGTTTCTAATGTATTTATGGAAAAAATGATACAAGATTGAGGGGTTGGCGATATATACATAGGCAACTAAATTAATTAAGACTTACTTGATGTTATCTCACTCAAGCGTTCCTTAAGTGGATTGTTATGGATGGGGACATGCTTTCCTTTGGCATTTGTATATGCATTTGTACTCTCTATCACTATGAAAAGTAGAAGGATTCATAATTGATAGTGTTTGCTAATAGAAGGGGAAAATCACATACACAAATATAACTTGTACCAGTTTCAGATCTATGACGGTGATGTAAATTCTTACTTCCTCCAGTACTTTTGGTCAAGCCTAAATAAAGTGTGTTTGAAATCCATTCTAACTTTGTATCTACCTAATTACATTTTAACATATAAATTAATTGGATATTGAAAATAATACCTCTGAAGTTGGTCCTTTGAAGTGGTGTGCTCCCTTGACTACCATGATTAGACACTACAATAAGATCATTAATATTTTGATAAATTTATCAAAAGTTACTACACAATAAAAAACACTAATGATTGCAAACAAACTAATGGTATGAATTACATTGTTTGCATCTGGGTTCATGTTCAATTTCTTGATTTGTTCTCATGTGGTCTTCTGGGTGCATGTCATTTTCAGCAATGGACTTTTTCTTCAAACTTGGCTGCACACTTTTCTTGAAAGTGTATGATTCACCTTTTTCATTTATAGATGCATATATACAAATGCAATAATTTCACACACCTAAGAGGACATGATGTCGGAAAATACAAAATATGATATTAATGTAGTAAAGAGTATACCACAATTTTTGACTTTTTTGAATACATTTGCAATTGGAATATTATCATCCAAACAATCTGAGTTTGTTGGTCTTGTTGTTGATCCATCTAACCAAATATATACAATATTAACATAAATGCATGAAATTAAATACCTTCAAACTAAATTGAGTTTATCTTACCCATACTTTCCTTAAGGATGGATGCAGATTTTCTTTTTGCAGCTGCAATTGAATTCACATTGCTGCTCACTTCCTTATTTAGATCCTTAAAGGTGGGTGAAGACTTTATGAGTGATCTCTTCTTACTTCCATTAACCACTTCTAGTTCTGAAATTAACATAAAAGACAAAATATGTGACAAAATTTCTGGCAAAAAAAGTGTATGCAAAAAATTAAAATGAAGTTTCACATACCTGCTTTTCTTAATGCAAGATCGGTGCCTTGATTTTCCATCTCCATGATCTGATTAACAGACTTGAACATAGATTTAGGTGGCATGAATCTGAAAAAAAATGATTGTATTTAATCTTAGTTAGATGTCTGAAGTGAAATATTAGACAGTCCTACAAAAACCAATCATAAATATTAACAAAAGACTTCTATTGATTATACCTCTACTCTCCTTCTCTTTTTAGGTTGTAAAATTTCACCGATTACACTTTTTGAAACTTTACAAGATGTAGATATATCAGACCTAGTCCATCCGACATCAGGAACATCATTCAACATAGAACTAATTAAAGGCTCATGATATTTACCCAAGTGATCATCTTTTTGTTCAACAATGAGATCATGATCTACATATACATTTTTAGGTTTCCAGTGGCATACAATACTCCAATGTCCATCTACAGGATCTCTTGAGTAAAAGACTTGTTCAGCTTGTTCTGGGTATATAAATGGTTCATTTTCAAAGCTTCGCTTAGTCATGTTAACATGTGCAATGTTAAGATCATCAACTGAAAACCCTTCCTCATCGACATTGAACCAGGAGCATTTAAACAGAAAATAAGGATTCATTCCATGGTAGCGAATCTCAAAGATGTCATCTAGAAGTCCATAATATACTTCACCATCAGGGTCTATTGTGGCGATACCACTATTCTGTGTTACTCGATCTTTATCAACATCTTGACGCTCAAATTTGTATCCATTCACAAAGTAACCTTTATAAGAATATATTCCTATCCTAGGACCTTGAGACAGATATTGGATAGGATTGAGAAGTTCATCAAATTCTTGTAAGGAAGCAACCTAGTTAGAAAAGAAATATGGATGAAATTAAGAAATAAGATAGGATAAAAACATTATGTTAAATCAAATAGTTGTATTGCCTTACATGATCTTCAAACCAATTTACAAATGATTTGTGGTGGTGTGACTGTAAGGTGAAATCATCCCAACTAGGGTGCTGGCATCTTAAGATATCCTGATGCTTCTTGTATTTATGTATGTCGCAGATAAATTTTGTTAGACAATTTTCAAAAATATTTTATAATTAATAAATTGTTACTTACTTCACATAAGGTTGAACTTCCTCAGTATTGAGCAATATGAAACATGTAGATTGATGTAGTTCTTCGATAGATATGCTCACTATAGAACGAGAGCCAAGTGGACCATCGAGATACCTTACAGGTCTATGCAGCTTGGTTTCCACATCATGCAGATACCTATCACAGAATATGCTTGCTTCCTCCATTAAATATCCTTCAGCAATAGAACCTTCTGGTCTACTCTTATTACGAATGTAATTCTTTAGTGTGTGTAGATATCTCTTAATGGGATACATCCACCTAAATTGAACCGGTCCAGCAAGTTTTGCTTCAGTTGCTAGATGCACAGCTAAATGGACCATGACATCAAAGAATGCAGGAGGAAAAATCTTTTCTAATTTGCACATTATTATAGGAATTTTCTGCTCCAACTCTTCCATCTTCTCAATAGTAATGACCCTTGCACTTAGTTCTTTGAAAAAACACAGATTTCTATTAGAACTTTTCTGACAGGTTTTGTTAATGCCTTTATCACAGCTACTGTAAGGAGATGGTGTAGCAATATGTGGTGATCATGACTCTTCATACCAATTAACTTCCTTTCTTGTAGTTGAACCATACGGAAGAAGTTTGATGAAAATCCTTCAGGGAGTTTAATGTCCTTTAATACAATCAAAAAGTTTTCCTTTTCTTCATTTGTCATATTGTATATTGTATGAGGAAGCTCCCTAATATTATTTGATTTTGAAAGTTTATTTCACAATGATTTACGGATTCGCAAGTGTTGCAAATCAATCGGGCTTTAATATTGTCCTTGTTTTTACCATCCTTTTGAAGTAACCACGCCAAAATATTTTCACTCACATTTTTTTCTATGTGCATAACGTCTAGATTGTGTCAAACCAGCAATGAGCTCCAATAAGGGAGCTCAAAAAAAATACTTCTCTTTTTCCACCCCTCAGGTAGTTCATGTTGGTCATGTGAATTATTACCTAAAACCTTTCCAAATAAAACATTATCATAATCTTTCCACAAGTGTTCAATTTGTTTCCCATCTACAGGTTGAGGTGCGAGTTCATGTTCTTCAACTCCATTGAAGCTTTTTTTATCAACACGCCATGGGTGGTTAATTGGTAAAAAATGTCGATGTCTTAGATAGACACATTTTTGACTGTATGGAAGGTAAATAGAACCATGATCAGTTTGACAATACGGACAAGCCTTGTAGCCGTTTGTACTCCAACCAGACAACATATTGTATGCAGGAAAGTCGCTAATGGTCCATAGAAGCATTGTTCGCATGCTAAATACCTCACCTATTTTAGCATCAAAAGTGTTCACTCCAGCCCACAACATCTTCAATTCATCAATCAATGGTTGGAGATAAACATCAATATCGTTTCCTGGTGATTTTGGGCCATCAATAAGAAGTGACATCATTAAGAAAGATTGATGCATAGTGAGCCAGGGAGGAAGATTATAACAAATTAAGATGATGGGCCAAATACTTCTACTACTCCCCATTGCAATATTTAAAGGGCTAAATCCATCGGTCGCTAAGACAAGTCTGACATTTTGTGGCTCAATACTGAATGAAGGATGATTGGTATCAAAATCTTTCTAAGCCTTAGAATCCCTCAGATGTTCCATTTCACCTACTGCGCCAGCCGTACTTGTGGAATGCCAAATCATCCAAGGAGCTGTCTTAACTTAATTGAATAATCTTTTCAATCTAGGAATCAAGGGGAAGTGGTGAAGAACTTTTCATGGTGTCTTTTTCTTGATCTTTATCCTTCTTCCCTGGCTTGTATCAATCCACCTTGAGGTAGAACACTTTGGACATTTGTCTAAATTCAAGTATTCTCCTCTATAAAGTATACAATCATTGGGGCATGCATGGATTTTCTGACAATCTAACCCTAGAGAAGACATGAGTTTTCTACATTCATACCATGTTGTTGGCAACTTGTGTCCCATAGGCAACACTTTAGATAGAAGTTCCAGATATCCTGACATCGCCTTGTTGCTTATTTTATTCAAGCATTTGTGTCTAAATAGATGAACAACAAAGGAGAGCTTTGAGTAGTTATCACAACCTGGATATAATGGTTCACAAGCATCTTTAAGTACTTCCTCAAATTTCTTATTATCATGAATATGATTTTCATTATCACTGCCACCATTATCATGAATAGGATATTCACTACCACTATCAGGAAAGTCTATGTTCATTTCTACTTCGTCATAGCATGCATCATTTATCAACCCCTCCATATCGTCAAAAGAGTTAGCCACATGTCGATTAACCATATGATCATTTTTTTCAATATGACCGTGATATTCCCAATTAGTGTAGGTCGATAGAAATCTAGATCTGATAACATGCCATGTAATTGTCTCCCTATTATGAAAGAATTTGTTCTCACATTTCACACATGGACACCTGACCTCAGTATGATTAGTAAATGCAAAATCCAAAAATAAGTTAAATCCTTGCATGAATGCTTCTTGGCAACGTTCATGTTTAGATTTTCCTCTACTCATCCAACTCTTATCCATGGCTCCCTGAAAAATGATCATGTAATTTTGTTAAATTTTTAGTTATGTATAAGAACCAATTGTTGTTAATGTAAATTAGGCTTGAATTAGGCCAAATTATGAATGTAAATACTTAATTATTAACACCTTATCCAATGCCTAACCACCTTATAAGCTATGCCTTAGCTATAAAGGTGCTCTTAGGCCCCCTACACTCTAGGCGGGCCACCTTAAACTGGGCACCTAGGCTAAATACATCTATTTTTGTAATTTCCATTCCTCTTCCTTACAATTAATATTCTTCAAAAATATAATCTATTTTTTATTATAACTATATTGAAGAGGAAATCAATAGAAAGCAGAACCAAATAGAGAATCTATTTCACCAAGAAGAATCGTTGATGTCTAGTTTAGGTGTTGTTTAGCCTAGATACTATTCATCCTTCTCTTTTTTTGGGCAGCATTTATTTAAGACTTAGATCTGATTAGGTCACATAATGTAAAATCAGATTTTAATTAGGCCAAATCATGCAAATTAATATGGACAATAAGGTCTGATTTGGGGGAAAATTTATAAATTGAGGCAAATAATTGGGATTTGAGGAGTTCAGGCCCTCATCTAATGGTTACCCCCACTTTCCTAGAACAAGAACTAATCTTGCAGACCTTACATATGGAAAATTGTGTTGCCATAATAGAAATAGAAATAAGAATTATAAGACAGTATTTTGAGTTTTAGCCTCTGAGGTTCTGGCCAACCGAGATTCTGGTCAAGATGCCTCAAATTGGGTACCCAGTCCCTAAGGTAGCTTCAGTGCCCATGTTTAGATTTTCCTCTACTCATCCAACTCCTATCCATGGTTGTCTGAAAAATGATCATGTAATTTTGTTAAATTTCATCTTTGTATAAGAACCAATTTTTGTTAATATAAATCAGGTTTGAAATAGGCCAAATCATGAATGTAGATACTCCTCAATACCTAGGACGTGGTGCTCTATTTTTAGCAATCTATTTAGACATTGAGGCTAGATGCGAAAAATTCACACGAGTTCAACAAAATATATCATAGAAAGGAAAAAAAATGAACAAGTATTAATGCAAAATCAAGTTGTAATGTATCAATTGTAATATATTTTGTTCGATTCACTTTATATTATGATTAATTAAAAAATAACATTCTAGTTCTTAATATATTGTACATGCACTTAAACATGTTGTGCTTGTTTCCAATTACCTAATCATACTATGTCCAATACTATCTTCGGATTAGGTCATGTAATATAAATTCAAGTTTAAATTAGGACAAATCACCTTGTTATGATTTTGAGAATCACTATATTGACTCAACAATGTAGGTCGATAAAAATACACCTAAACATACTTGGCTGCCCACCTTGGTGCCTAAGCTCCTAGGCTTTGGAAAGGCACCTCAAATTGAATACCTAGCACCTAGGGTAGCTTTAGTGCCCGTCTAAGGACACTTAGAATATTAACCTAGAAAGGAAAAAATGGTGGACAATAAATTGACCAATAAAACCCATTATCTAAGTTTATTGGTGAAGTAATTCTAGTCTTTGACTCATTCTTACATAGAAATATCGGCTAGGACTCTCAATGAGGGAATATAGACTTGTAAGGGATACTATTTGAGTTGGTATATAATCTATTGGAATTACCTAATATATTGACTGACATTAAATAATCAGATCTAGGTAAGATATTAGATGGGGGGAGATCATATTCCTGAAAACAAGTAATGTGGAAGCTTTCTTGGGTAAATCAGATTCCCAGGCAAACAAAATAGTCTGGATCAATCTAAACAATTCAAAAATGAAAAGAAGATTTCCTAGATGCCTCAGTTTACTGCCATCTACTCTTTAGTTCCATCTTACTAACCTTGCTAAGGTTAGTGGTATCTGAAACCATCGAGAAACCACAGACTACAACAAATCCTTAGTTCTTAAAATCCACATGGTCATTACTCCGTACCACATCAATGCTATCCGCACACACGACGCATCTTGAGTTAGCTGCTAATAGTTTTCTAGATAATCAATCAGTACGTTGCCAGAAACATATTCCGGTTAGAGGAAACAATATTAGATGTGTGCTCTGCATCTGTGGCTCAAGAGGTGTTATTTAATAGTCAACTTAGTTAGATTAATGAGTGGAGAAACACATGCAGTGGGGGTTCAAAGTAAGGCAGACTTTCATTTTAATTATATACTTTTTGGATTTATCTTATGTGAAGCAGAGATGGTTGGGGAGTAAATCGGACATCATGGGCATCGATCTCCTCCCTTCAAGCAACATTCATTCATCACTGGATATTCTCTAGATTAATGTCATCAAATCCATCCTTTAAGTTTGGTTTTAGTCCTCTACAGATGTGGGGTTGTAATGTAATATGCCTTCTTTTTGTACTTGTACGGGGCAGTCTGACTTTTATTCAATCTTAGCCATAATATAAACAAGCTTGACAATTCAAACATGGTTGATTGCTCTTGTAGGCATTTTCTCAAATAGTCGGTGTGCATGGAATTCAAACAGAGAGAGGGAATAGAAAAGAAACAAGAAAAAAGTGGAGAAATACGTGAAGATCAGGGGCTTACCTGGATGACGATGACGACGATGCAACCACCTCCACCAACTAATGTTGTCACCACTGCTGATGCCCTCGGGTTCTCGCTCAGATTTGGTGCTTGTTTCCACCGATGCCCTCGTTTGAAATGGGTGCCTGTTGACACTGGTGCACTAGCCTCTTGCCACTAAGAAGAAAGAAAGCTTGATCAGAAATGAAAAAGATAGGACTCTGAAGCACCATCCATGAGAAGAAAAGACATTTCTTTGTGCTATGCCTGGAGTCCGAAGCGGCGTGCAGATTCAGCAGGAAAGGTGGCTACTTTCCATGTTGTGCTTGAGAGATTTCTATTGCAAACTCTAATTGTGAGAGGAAACTATCACTGAGGGAGAATAGGGATTTGGGTAACAAATCATGGAGACGAAAATTAAAATGAGAAGATGAAGGAAGCCGTAAGTCGGGTGATTTAGGGAAACAGTAAGTTGATAATTTTTAGCACTGATCAATTTTCACACGCGGGTGATTTAAGGGTCCGAGGGATTAAGTGGAGGGAAAGGTTGTTACGTGTTAATGCAAAGGCCATTATAACATCAAATTATTTGATTAGTAAAATCTGGTTTGGCAAGGTTTTCCAAAATTGACGTCTGACGTCAGAAAAATCTGCATAGTACCTTTTTGAAAAGGGAAACAGACCAATAAACACAAGTCATCGCTACGCCACGTGGTATACCCTCAAAATGGGATTTGAGTCTGTTTCAGCCCCGAAAATAGTCATTCTATATTTTTAGCAGTTTCCTTTTTAGTTTTAATTATATTTTAGGAAAGTAGATGCAATAGGGTTAGTGTCACGGTTTTCCCTACATGTATAAATACACCTAGGTTGTATCCGTCAAGGCATATATTATCTTTTAATCAAATTCGAGAGTTTATCTCTTTCCTGGTTAATTCTAGTTCTTCTTTGTGGATTTTGGGTTTATGAACCTAAGTTTGTCGCTTGCAAACTTGGTTATCCCTTTAGGGTTGTAGCGCTTGCTAAACCCCATTCTTGCGACTGTGTCATTTCACTACAAGTACCTGAAAATGCATTTGAGAGGCTACATCCCATATCATGAGAATGTCCTCTCATAGCATGTAGCTGGAGGTGTATTTGGGAGGATCTATGACCAATATCATGTCAGTGTGCTCTCACAGCAAGTCTCTAAATGTCACACATCGTTCGAATAAAATATTATTAACTAAGCGGAAGCGATCACTAAGCAGCGGATTACCAAAAATCACTAAAAATTAAAACCATTTTACAAAGAGGTCCACACATAGGAAAACTCTTTCATAAAGAACCGGAGTAACTTAATTACATACTGGTTCACAAATACATGTCCTGTAACATCTTTTTCTGAGAATTACATGCGTCAACTACTCTGTTAAACTAAACACAGGAAGTATGAAATCTCAAGGCACTAAGACAAAATCTTAGAGATGACACATAGGACTCTATACACATATATACAAGATATATCAGCCAGTGTCTCCACCTGAGAACTCACTGTTGTCCCTGTTGTTGATGTTGTTGTTCTCCACCTATTGAAAGATTCCTGCCTCCTCGTCCATGTCCACCTAAAAATGTGGTTCCCACGGGGGTGAGACAATTTGTAAAATTGCCTCAGCGAGAGATATAACTCTCTGCCAGAAACATTATTATTGCAGTTTGTTAAGATAAAATTGAACAGAGGGATCATAATTGTTTAATAATAGTTAATTCAATGTTTAACAGATTAGAACATTATTCTTATCTGAAGCATTGCAGCTGTAACCTGATAGAGCATTATGTCACTTATCCAATAAGGAATGTGAATAACATGTATAATATTTATCCGCTACACTAAGCAGTATAATATCAACTAATGTTTCTCGCATTTCAACTTTATGCAAATACACTACACAACACATAATGTTTCAGGCTGCAATTAACTTGCCAGAGTAAATTGATATCTTCATTATAGAGTTATAGCCATAACATATACTCTCTTCAGGCTTAGAACACATAGCTAATGCCTGGGATTGTTTTATGGAGTCATGGCTTGTAGCCATACTTTTTCTAACAAAGTATTGGGATCTTAATCCCTCATCTCATCAAGTACATTTCCATTTCTTAACAAGTTCATCATTATGATTATAGAATATGGGTATTCAGACCCTTAAATTCATCATGGAATACTTGTTATCATGATGGTGGCGTCTCATAACATGTCACTGGATATGTTTTTGGGAGGAACCAGGGCCCATATCATTATGGCATCCTTTCACATCAAGTCTTTAAAAATGCATTTGAGAGGAGCCACCTTCAATATCATGAGAATGTCCTCTCCCAACATGTCATTGTAATTGCATTTGGGAGGATATGTGACCACTATCATGATAGTGTGATCTAATGGTAAGTCCCTAAAAATAAATTTCTGAGGAGCCAAGGCCCATATCATGATGGTGTTGTCTCATAGCATGTCACTGTATATCTTTTTGGGTGGAACCCAGGCCCATATCATTATGGCATCTTCTCACATCAAGTCTTTGAAAATGCATTTGAGAGGAGCCACATCACATATCATGACAATGTCCTCTCCCAACATGTCATTTATATTGCATTTGGGAGGATATGTGACAACTATCATGATAGTCCATAGAAATATATTTTGGAAGATCCATGACTCATATCATGATAATGTCCTCTCACAACACGTTCCTCAAAACAAATTTTTGAGGATCCATGGCCCTCATCATGATGATGTCCTTTCACAACAAATCCTTCAAAATGCATTTAGGGGGAGCAATATCTCATATCATGACAATGTCCTCTCACAACAAGTCCCTGGAAATACATTTGGGAGGAGCCACAACTGATGTCATGACATTGTCTTCTCACAAAAAGTCCCTAAAAATAAATTTGTGAGGAACTAAGGCCTATATCATGATGATGTGCTCTCACAACAAGTTCCTAAAAATGCATTTCGGTGAAGTTTGGGCCATATCTAGACAAATGTTGTCTCACGCCAAGTCCTTGAAAATACATTTGGGAGGTTCCATCACACATATGATGGCAATGTCATCTCACAATGAGTCCTTAAAAATGCATTTGGGTGGTGTCAGGTCCCATTTCATGACGACGTCCTCTCATAACAAGTCCATCAAAATGCATTTGGGAGGTGTCAGGGCCCATTTCAAGACAAATGTTATCTCACATCAAGTCCTTAAAAATGCATTAGGGAGGTGCCATAAATCATTTCTCACAATGCAACATCATGACTATCTCCACAATGCACGGTGTGACCGCGATAGAACATGATACAACATACACTCCAATTCCTCCTAGAAGCTAAGTGTCATCAAACATCTTAAAGCAACTCCATGAAAAACATTTGAGAGGAGACATGGCCCATATCATGAGAGTGTCCTCTCTATAACCAACTCCCTAAAATGCATTTGTGTGGAGCCATGGCCCATAATGTGCCACTAACCTCTTGCACCAAGTCCCTAGAAATGTATTTGTGTGGTGTCATGCCTTTGTCATGACAGTGTCCTCTCACATTAACTCACAAAAATTGCATTTGGGATGAATATTGTGACAATTTCCTCTCACAACAAGTTTCAAGTGAAAATGGGAGGTGCCATGGCACATATAATTGACAATGTCCTCTCAAGTTTGGGCCTATATCATGACAATGTCCTCTCACGCCAAGTCCTTGAAAATACATTTCAGAGGTGCCATGGCACATATGATTATAATGTCATCTCACAGGTAAGTTCTTAAAAATGCATTTGGGAGGTGTCAGGTCCCATATCATGACAACGTCCTATCACAACAAGTCCATGAAAATGCATTTGGGAGGTGTCAGGGCCCATATCATAATAAATGTTATCTCACATCAAGTCCCTAAATATGCATTTGGGAGGTTCCACGACCCATATCATGATAGTTTCCTTCATAACATGTCCCTTCAAATGCATTATGGAGGATATATGGCACATATCATGATAGTGTCCTTCATAACATGACCCTTCAAATAAATAGAATCAGGGCCCATAATCCATTTCTATGGACCTTGTTCTCAAAAATGTATCTGGAGGAGCCAAGCCCCCTATCATGACAATCTTTTCTCACTACAAGTCCCTTGAAATTCATTTGTTAGGATCCAGGGGTCATATCATGATAGTGTCCTCTCACAACAAGTCCCCAAAAATTCATTTGAGTGTATTTGGGGCCCATATAATTACAAATGTCATCTCACAGTAAGTCCCAAAAAATGCATTTGGGAGGAGCCACGACCCATATCATGATAATGTCCTCTCATAGAAGGTCCATAGAAATGGATTATGGATGATCCAAGGCCCATATCATGGCATTGTCCTCTCACATAAAGTCTCTATAAATGCATTCGGGAGGAGACATGTCACATATCATGACAGTGTCCTCTCATAGAAAGTCCCTAAAAATGTATTAGGGAGGACCCACGACCCATACCATGACAATGTCTTCTCACAACAAGTCTCTAAGAATGAATTTGTGAGGAGTCACAACCCATATCATGATGTTGTCCTCTCACATCATGTCCCCAAAAATGCTTTTAGGAAGAACTATGGCTCATCTCATGAAAGTGTCCTCTCATAACAAGTCTCTGAAAATGTATTTGGGAGGTGCTTGGGACCATATCATGACAAATGTCATCTCATAGAAAGTCTTTAACAATTCATTTAGGAGGATCCACAACCTATATCATGGCATTGAGCTCTTACAAAAACTCCTTAAAAATGCATTAAGGAGGATCTAGTGCCCATATCTTGACAGTTTTGTTTCACAACAAATCCTTACAAATGCATTTGGCTAGATTTGGGGACCATATCACCGCAATGTCCCCTCACAAAAAGTCCCTAAAAATTCATTTGGGAGGTGTCATGGCCCATATCATGATAGTATCATCTAACAGCAAGTCCCTCAAAATGCATTTGGGATGAGCTAAGACCCATATTATGATAGTGATGTCTCACAACAAGTCCCTCAAATTGAATTTGTGAGGGGTCAGGGCTCATATCATGATGTTTTCTTCTCACAACATGTCCCTAAAATTCTTTTGAGAGGAGTCATTGCCCATGTCATGAAAGTGTCCTCTCACAGCAAGTCTCTGAAAATACATTTTTGAGGTACTTGGGCCCATATCATGACAAATGTCATCGCATATCAAGTATCTAACAATTAATTTAGGAGGATCTATGACCTATATCATAACATTGAGCTCTCATAGTCTATGAAGTGTTCCACTCTATGAAGAGAGAAAAGAGGAAGAAAAAAGGCAGTCTTGGTATGAAGTTGGACATGTCCAAAGCATACGACATGGTGGAGTGGAGTTTCCTTGATGTGGTTATGGAGAAGATGGGTTTTGGGATGAAGTGGAGGAGTAAAGTCAAAGATTGCATCACATCTGTCCAACACACTTTTGCTATAAACGGGGATCGAACCAAAAGCACAAAGCCTACACGTGGACTTCGCCAGGGTGACCCTCTATCCCATATCATGAGAATGTCCTCTCGTAGCATGTGGATGGAGGTGTATATGGGAGGATTTATGACCAATATCATGTCAATGTGATCTCATAGCAAGTCCCTAAAAATAAACTTATGAGGAGCCATGACCCATATCATGATGGCGTCTTCTCACGGGAAGATCCCAAAAATGCATTTTGGAGGAGCCACATCACATATCATGAGAATGTCCTCTCCCAACATGTCATTGTAATTGCATTTGGGAGGATATGTGACCACTATCATGATAGTGTGCTCTCACGGTAAGTCCCTAAAAGTAAATTTCTGAGGAGCCAGGGCCCATATCATGATGGTGTCGTCTCACAACATGTCACTGAATATGTTTTTGGGAGGAACCAGGGCCCATATCATTATGGCATCCTCTCAGATCAAGTCTTTGAAAATGCGTCTGAGAGGAGCCACCCCTAATATCATGACAATGTCCTCTCCCAACATGTCATTGTAATTGCATTTGGGAGGATATGTGACAAATATCATGATAGTGTGCTCTCACAGTAAGTCCCTAAAAATAAATTGTTGAGGAGTCAGGGCCCATATCATGATGGTGTCGTCTCACAACATGTCACTGAATATGTTTTTGGGAGGAACCATGGACCATATCATTATGGCATCCTCTCACATTCGGTCTTTGAAAATGCATTTGAGAGGAGCCACATCACATATCATGAGAATGTCCTCTCCCAACATGTCATTGTAATTGCATTTGGGAGGATATGTGACCACTATCATGATAGCGTGCTCTCACAGTAAGCCCCTGAAAATAAATTTCTAAGGAGTCAGGGCCCATATCATGATGGTGTCATCTCACAATATGTCACTTAATATGTTTCATATAATAGCTCAAAAGATTACATAAAAGCTCTCACAAAAGTGCAAGCAACAAACTGGGTTGCCTATCCTTATTGGATGGCAAAACCCAAGGACCCAAAAATAAAATCATTACATGTAGATGAAGGCATCATAAGATTCCTATTTATATATGTTTAAGGTGTCGAAGAAGAGAAACTACATCATCGGAAAGCACCCCAAAGGTGTCAAAGGCAAAAGGTAGAAAATGATGTTGATTGGCCTCACATGTTGTTCCATGTTTATGAACTTTGTATTGTTGCCTCAGACGCTACCTGCCCTACTTTAAAGTTTTTTGAAAGGATACTTGTCAAGGGAGAAACTCCTTGTAGGAACGCATGTGACCTCACACAACATATGGTCTTGTAGTTCTTTAGTGTGTATCTGAGAGGCAACAAAAGCAAATTTACTGACATCATGAGAGGACTTGATCCCCAATCCCCCTAGATGCATAGGAAGTGTAGCCAAACACCATTGTAAATCACCAAAACATGGACCGTCACCAACCACAATACGCTCCAGACAACGACGAAGACCGTGATCAAAATATCCAATATAGGTGTGATAGAAGAAGGAGGTGTTGTACGAAGATCAAACAACAGTTTGGGCATCCCAACACAAGACCTAAGAAGAAGAAGCCCACATTGTGGGTCCTGGAGTGAGGACATGCGATCCATCATATCAAGGGTCTTCATCACACATTTCTGGAGAAGTTCCTTCGCAAAGGATGTGTCTGTAGAAAATTGGGCCACCTAGAATCTTCACTCCATGCTCTGGATGAGAGATGTCAGTTGGAAATAAGCCCACATTTGAGCCTCATCTAGGGTCATTAGATGGCCAAAAAATCGGTCTTCTTAGTATTGAGATGAAGACCATACATCAGGCCTCACTCCTGAATGAGGGATAGAGCCTTCGAAACAACCTTTGTGTCCCCAATGAGGGTACCATCATCAAGGTAGAAAGAAAGGAGGTCAATTTGACATGCATCCTTTTCCTGTAAAATAAGAGGGTGGAGTCCCAGGGGAAAAAGTAGGGGGCCTAATGGGTCACCTTGTTGTACCCCGACAGAAGAAAAAAGAGGCTCGCCATGATCCATATAGAGAGGAGATGAAGAGCTATAGAAAAACTCAACCCATCGTATAATAGAAGGGCAATGAAGGCAAACCTCTTAGAATATGGTAGATCTATCAACCATGTTGAAGGCATTGTTGAAGTCAATAAGAGCCATGGTGACTGTAGTGTGGTGTTGTTGTTCATAGACAAGTTGAGTGACAACATGTAGAAGGGCCTCAACACCACCAAAAATACCAACACCATACTGATGATCCATAAGATAAGGGACGACATCAGAACTTACACCCTTTGCCGCAACTTTGGATACAAGGCATTGCCAAATAGTACCCATAGAAATAAGCCGAATGCCATTGTCTGGTTTGAGAAAAGGAGTCAATGGAGCACTGGTAATGTAGTTGGATCAGCTAGGGGATTCTCAGGCAATTGTTTCTCTCTTGCCTGCTCCCATGCACCTTTTCTTGGTGCAACATTGCTGCCCTCAGCAACAACCTCCTCATGTGACCCAGTCATCTTTAAGTTCTTCTTCTCTCTCATGAGCAGAAGACACTATCAGATACACTGGATGACACCAGAATAGAATCAACTACCTTAGTCCTATGTCTCTGTAGACTCAGCGAACCTAGATCTCTGATACCACTAATTTGTGATGTCTGTCTCGCGAAAACAAGATTAACTAATGCCGAAGCGAATTATTTGCAGCAGATTACTGAAAATCACTAAAAATTAAAACTTTTTGTAAAGAGATCCATACATAGGAAGTCTTCTCCATCAAGTACCATTGTATACATTTACATTCTGGTCCAAACGTACATAACCTGTACCTCTCTTTTCAGATACTACAACATCAGCAGTCCTATAAGCATTATATACATACAACATACAAATCCTGAGGCATCAAGCCAAAACCTCAGATCGATTCATAAAAACACTGACTAAAAACTCTGAGGACCTGAGAGTACAAAAACGACACATAGGATTTTCTAATTACATAACTTGATAGGTAGTATCTCCACCTGAGATATTACTGATGTCCATGTTGTTACTGCTGCTATCCATTCCCTGCAATGGGATTCTACTTCTTTGTCTGCGTCCACCTAAAAAGTTGGATCCCACGGGGTGAGACAATTGTAAATTGCCCCAGCGGGAGATATAACTCTCTGCCAAAACATTGTTATAGCAGTTTATTAAAATAAACTAAGCAGAAGGATTTATATATAATTAACAACAAGTAAATCATTGTATGAATAGAGTGAAGTAATCTCCTTTCCCAAGGAGAACATTGCATCTACACATGGTAGCATCATAGTTCATCCATCTACTTGTAATGAATACATATGAACAACATCAATGAACTACAGATATATAACAGAAATGTAACATCAGCCAATGAATTTCCATATTCAATCCTTAAGCAAACATGCTATACGGCTGATTTCATTTTACAAACACACTTATGCCCTGAGGAGATGAGGTATACCGCTCATACTCCAACCGACCACTGCGAAGTCAAAATCGGTACCATACATAGGTCTATGCAAGAGCCGGATTCCCATGACCTCTCACATCCTGGTCAGGTGTAGGACAACAAGAAGGACTGTGTTAACTGCTCCGAATAGCTTTCCAGGGTATACTGGAACTTCACTATAGAGTTACAGCATCAATTCCACTCTCATCGGCCATCGAGAGATTTAATGTTTATCTCCTCGACCCGACATAAAATATCATTGGGAGATGTGTACAACATCTATCCCAATCATCGGGGGATTTGTGATACATCCACCCCGGAAGCATGAAGGATTGAGAGGTTTGATGTTTACCTTCCCTCAAATCTCTTCACCGGACGTAAGGATATTTTTCACCCATTTACCCCCACATATTCAAAATATGTGTTCCGAGTTTTGCCGCGGAGCACCCGTTTCACCATCACCTGTTCCTGACGATGATGGATCTATGGTCAGGGCTTGTACATGAAAATATTTCACTTGATTAATTAAGTACATTCTCATATTCCTTTAGCATCATCCAAGTTCTCAAACAAGACTTATTACAACAATGCTATAAAGATACTTGTACCATTTTCATCAGATACTTATCAGTCTTTCAAAGACCTTGGGAACTCAGCACCTCATTTCAAAACTGGGAATTCTCATCCCTTCACATTCTCATCACCATAATCATATTGTTCTGGGTATTCAAACCCTGAACTCATCATTGAGCATCATTACCATTTATTAGGTAACTATCACCTTTAGGTCATCTGACCAAGGTATTCATGATACTTGTTACACAAGCATCACACATGGCTCACAAGGCCACAGAAATATCTTGTCACCTCTTCCTAGGCAACAACTTACTCATATGACTCATAGAATCCATGTACATTGTTACTTTTACTAAGAAACAACAACATTAAGGCACTTAAGGCAAATCCACATTTATTATATGAATGTCACAGCTCCAATCTAGCTATGTTCAACATCTCATCATACCTGCATGATTATTAGACATGATAACAGTCATATACGATATTCATCACAGCATGTGATACAATAGTAACACCATTATTCCTTTTCCAGGAATTAGGGTTTACTATGAAATAGGGCTTTTCATTCCCTTTTTCCTAAAATTAGGGTTAGGGTTCCCCATTTCTCATTAATTAGGGTTTCATGATTATATTATCTATCCAACCTTTAATTCATCATTCCATACCTCTGGGGCATTCAAAGATATCACAAATGAATATTCAAGATCATTACTCTCATTATATAACATTAATAATCATCAATTCAAGGTATGAGTTCATTTCTCATCCTCATCATGGTATGACTACATCATACTCATCAGTTGGGCTTAACCCCATTCTCAAGGTACATTAATTAACACTCATCAAAGTGCAACAACTCATTACATTTCAGTGTAATAGTTGCATAACACACTTCATATGTTTCTTACCCAATTATATTAGATTCGGAGTACATCAAGGTATATAAACCTTGAAGTGTTGAATGTGATAACTATCATATTTTGATGTATCACTTTCTCATCATTCAAGACTCTCTTGAGTTAACCAACTTATCTTGTATTAAGGTATTTCCCCTCTTAATACATTACATGACCAAACTCTCACCTTTATCATATAATGCATAGGCCGCACATTAGAATTGTCCAACTATCTTTAATGATATGGACTTGTCTAATGCTAGAGACATTGTTAACAATAAGGTTTCTTATAATCAACTACATGAAATGTTTCACCTTTATAAGGTCATTCCTTCTATCTCATCATTAGGGTTTCTTTATACCCTTGCTTAAAATTAATATTATGATTCATTGTCATATTGCCCAGGATTGGGGCTTTATGCATTATGACTTCACATTAAAATCTCATATACCTTCACCCTACATGGGGCCTTTCATCACAACATAGCATTAGAACATCATGTAGTGTTAGTACTTAGTCAGGGTTTCTCATGGAATCACCCTCAACTAGGGTTTCTCATGAATTCACCCTCAATTAGGGTTTCACATGGAATCACCCTCAACTAGGGTTTCTCATGGATTCACCCTCAATTAGGGTTTCACATGGAATCACCCTCAACTAGGGTTTCACATGGAATCACCCTCAATTAGGGTTTTACATGTCGTTACATGACATCACCCTAAGTTTGATTTTCACATCACATCACCACATCAATGTTCCATATACATCATTCTAACTTAGGGTTTCTCATAACATAACCCTAGAATAGGATTTTACATGGAATCATCCTTAACTAGGATTTCTACTATAGTCACCCACAGTTTGGGTCTACAATTCATCTCCATTAGGATTTCATTCAATTATCCATAATTAGAGATTCATTATTCATCCCAATTAGGGTTTTTTATCTCATTACCCTAAATTGGAGTTTCACACATCACTACCCTAAATTAGGGTTACATCCTTACCCTGGATTAGGGTTATACTTAGAATTACCCTGTCAATTAAGGTTATGTTCATGATTAGGGTTTCATGATCTCTCTACTTAAGGATCATACCCTTAATCACCACATGAATCATATTCATATTATGAATTCATGCTAACATCTTCTCAACTTGATAAGGTCATATCATTCCTTCAATCAAGTACATACAACTATGAATGACATAGTGTACCAAGTCATTGATCCTAAAAGCAATTAGGGTTCAACCCTTAATTGGCATTAATCACTTAGGTACTATTAGGGTTTCCACATTTGTACCTTCATTGATTATCATTACTAATCATCATTGGATCAATGGATCATTCATCATCTTTAATTCTCAAAAGATTCAATCACATTGGACCTTCCTTTCATAAGGTATCCAATTGAATTGACCAATTGAATCTTCAATTACAATAGGTGTACAAATAGATTAACCAATTGAATCCTCAATCAATCTTGACTACTTGAGCCCCAAATGGTCTTGGTCTCTCAAAGTTCAAACGGTTTGAAACCGTTTGGTAAAGGTGGTGCTTGAGACCGTTTGCTAAAGTAGTAGGTGAAGACCGTTTGCCCAAGTTTGACTTTTGAAACCGCATGGGCACAAACGGTTTGGGATCGTTTGGTACTAAATGGTCTTGAGACCGTTTGGACTCAAACGGTCTTGAGACCGTTTGGTCCAAACCTCCTCAAAACCGCATGGACCAAATATGGTCTCAACCAATTGAATTTGATTAGGATTTCCAATGTTGATTCCTTCAATCATTGAATTCATGGAACCAATCATCAATTGGACCTATATTCATACATCAATTGAGTTGAAATAGGTCAACCTTCAACTTATTTTACCCTCAATTGACCCTCAATTAGTCCTCAATTAGGGTTTGAATCAATTGAATTAGGGTTTGGAATTGATGATCCTTCAACATTAATCAATGCAAGATTAGTTACTTTGAAACCATTGAACCATCATCCAAATTGAACATGACCTGACCCCAAACGGTCTTGAGGTCATTTGGATAACCACCAAATGTTCTTGAGACCATTTTCCCATCATATCATCAAAATCCAAGTCAACCAATTAGGGTTTGAATCATTGGATTGATCAATAAATCAGCAATTGATTACACTTTAACTTAGTATCATTGGATCATCAATTGCTTAACCATACTCACCCCTAGACCTCCAAACAGTATTAAAACCATTTGGATGAGCTCCAAACGGTCTTGAGACCGTTTGGCTCATCCAACCCTTGGATTCTAGTGAAAAATCATTAGGGTTTGAGCTATTGAGTTGATCATCAAATCAGCACTTAATTGCAAAGTGATTTGGTACCTTTAGACCTTCAATTGGTCAACCATGCTTAACCCTAGACCTACAAATGGTCTTGGATGATCCCCAAACGGTCTTGAGACCGTTTGGGTGATCTCCAAACGGTTTTGAAACCGTTTGGGTCAATCAACCCAAAGCATCAACTCATTCAATTGCAAAATCAGCACTCAGCCGATTAGGGTTTATACCATATGTTTGGATCTCCAAATACTTAACCATACTCAACCCTAGACCTAAAAACGGTCTTGGTTGACCTCCAAACGGTCTTGAGACCGTTTGGGTGATTCCCAAACGGTTGTGAAACCGTTTGGGCTAATTAACCCAAAAAGTCAAATCAATCAAGTTGAAAATCAGCACTTAATCCAATTAGGGTTTGCCTAATTGATTAGCCTTCAACTCATGATTCCTTTGGAATTAATCCATAAAATTTGGTGGGTTATCAACCAAAATAATTAGGAACAGGATTATCAAACGTTCAACCCTTGGTCAACTCTTTCAAACGGTTTTGAAACCGTTTGCTCTCAAATGGTCTCAAACCGTTTGCTCTCAAACGGTTTGGTGAATCCGAATGGGCAAACATGTTGATACTGTTTGGAACAATATTTATTTGGGAAAAGTGTCCAAGATGATGTAATCATCATCTAACTTGGTCCCTGCAACTCTTAATGCATATGATTTCATGGATTTACCAATTACAACAAGCAATTAACCAAAAAGATGAAGAAATCAACGAAATTGCAAGATTGATAGTTGAATAACAATGTAGAAGGGTTCAAGTTATAAAACCCACCTCCAATTGAGCTCCAAAGATCCATGTACATGGCAACAATGGTGGATGCAACTCCTTTCACCATTCCAAGGCTCGTCCTCAAGGTTTGAGTGAAAAGGAATGGTTAGAATTGAAGAGGAGATCGAAATAGGAAGAAATCCATAATTTATTTTCGATTTCCACCATGGAATCAAGGTGAAATGGATCAAGAACCATACCAACAGGTTTGGGGTCGTCCTCCTGACCCTCCCAAGCTCCCTTGGTCATTTCCCAAGCAAGGAGAAGGAGTGGGGTCGAAAAAGCCTTCCATTTGGCTTGTAAAAGGTTCTTTTATAAAAATTCAATGAGAGAGAATATGCTTTGCAAAAATCCATTTAATCCCAAAAATGTGGCTGCCTCTTCCCCCTCATCTTCCTTAGGGACGAGGCTATATTTTTTGCCTCTTATTCCTCTCAATTATCTATGATTTAAAGAAAAGCAAATTAAGCACCTCAATTCATATTATATTAATATCCATATGTGAGTGGATATTTCTTTTTCTTATAAAATTGTGTGTGAGTTATCCACTCCCTTGGATATTTTCGTGGTCCTTGAAAGTCTCAAGGACGTCACACACACATCTGAATCCAACCATTTTAATTTTGGTTGAATCCCCTTTAATTAATACCTTCATTTTTGCCCTAAATCAAATTAGGGTTTCAATTAGGCATTAATCTTGATTATTTTAATATCAAGATTCTCTCTCCTCCAACTTAATTAAAATGAGGCGCCCCTCTCATTTTCTTTGCTCTACATGATGCCAAGAAACATTAGGGACCTTATTGAAGTGGTAAATTACATATTGCACCCTAGGTTTTGGGTAAATTGCACATTACACCAAAACTAGGTTTTCATGCACATACATTGCTTTATCAGCTCTTTCTTGGTATTCAGGCTTCCATAAGCCATACCTCAGCATCATTTTCACTCTCATGGTGCTTCAACACATGAGGAACATATTATTATGCACAATTTTCAGTTAAACCCCTCAACTTGGGTATTTTGCATTTTAGTCCAAAACAAGCAAACTTTGATTTCAACAATGTTCAAAAAGGACTAGAAAGCAACATAAGTTCCTCTTGAGGCCTAATTACTTTTCACAAGATGCGATTAGGCATTTAATCACCTTTATTAATCAAAACACCTAGGGTTAAAGTATAACCCATGTCAGGGATGTTACAAATCATAAACCCTTAACAAGGATTTCGTCCTCGAAATCCCAGATAAAGGAAGACAGATGTTATTCAATCATTATACCACCTTGTCTTCACATAACATCTCCTTATTATGGAGACACCATAAAGCTTTGATTAGCACAAAGTGTTTTCATACAGGATTCTTATAGAATCAACACACAAGGCACATGCTTCACTGTTCCTCATCAATGACTATGGAGTCAATTTTTGTGTTAAGAAACACTTTTGTTATTCAGAGAGACATCATACATTCTTTATTATTATCATGTTTATGTAGAGCATAAATCCCTAACATATGATGTTCATATTATTTTATATAATCAGACTTATTTCATGGTTGACCACTCTAGGTAGCCAACCTAAACCATCTGATATTTCTCAGATACCAGAATCTTTCACCTTGGTATCCATCACATGTGTTGAAAACACATCAAATTTTTATCTTCCTTTCATCTTAGAACATTAATTGTTACATATATCCTCATCTTGGAACCAAAGTCCAAGATAAAATGATACTTTTCTAAGTATCCATCACATGAACATATTTATCTTATCCACATCAAGTGTCCTAAGACCCACTTGATTGCCATGTCCCAAAAAGGAAAGAAAGCAAGGATTCATATTCCTCTTATTAATTCATGTATTTTTAGCTATGCATGAACCATTTATTCTTTGTCTCATCCTAGGTTCCTTGCCTTTAGCATAGGAATTTGTAAGGATGATTGCATGTCATTATCCCTTTCTTTATTATTATCTAGCATGTTTATGATCATCTCATGATCTGATCACATTTCCCATTTCCTCATTATGGGAAAGACCTCTATTATGCTTTCCGCATTATTGAACATGGTTCATCTCCCTTATTCATATTCTTATCTTATGAGGAGTACACTTTTAGTTCCTCATACAACATGCTCATTTGAGATTATCTCAGACTTCTCTTCTTGTGTTTAGGATATGACACGTTTATTCATTCCATATTCCTAATTCATGATACTCATTAGATTGTCTCAGAATGACTACTTGATCAGAGCAATCAAAAAGACAACAATCTAAGAGTTTCCATACTCACTTTATCATCAATAGTTGTATACCTGGCCAGGGTATATAAATATTGAGATTAAGTGGTATGCACTTTGTATGCTATCATATTCCTTATTTTCATATTATCATAAGCATAAGGCTTAACATCCCTGAATTTCCTTCAGGCATCTCTTATATACCTCATCTTTTCTTATAGAGGTAAGAACAACATAAAACATTTGTAATGTTTTACTATGCAAAACATAACTCCTCATAGGACTATCAAGGAAAGTTCAATCAATTCCTTTCTCAGTTAATCCGGGAATTTATAAGATGACATATTTGAATGACATTATCTTGTCTAACTTATCATAATTCATGGATTATTCACTATCTCAGGCTAACTCTTCCTCAAAGATTGATTCAATAGGCTTAGGTTGAGCACAGACTCAATTTAAGTCCAGAAATTAATCATTTCCTTCTGCTCCAACCTGCTGATGCTAAACACAAATCTTGTTGATATCTAAAACATTATCATTGGGGCTGGTAATTCTAGATTACACTCCCAATGCTTGATCCACTATACACATTATTGTTGCCCTAAATTCTTCAACAATAATACTTAAAGAAGGATTTTCTTATTATAGTTGGATCAGCTAGGGGATTCTCAGGCAATTGTTTCTCTCTTGCCTGCTCCCATGCACCTTTTCTTGGTGCAACATTGCTGCCCTCAACAACAACCTCCTCATGTGACCCAGTCATCTTTAAGTTCTTCTTCTCTCTCATGAGTAGAAGACACTATCAGATACACTGGATGACACCAGAATAGACTCAACTACCTTAGTCCTATGTCTCTGTAGACTCAGCGAACCTAGAGCTCTGATACCACTAATTTGTGATGTTCGTCTCACGAAAACAAGATTAACTAATGCAGAAGCAAATTATTTGCAGCGAATTACTGAAAATCACTAAAAATTAAAACTTTTTGCAAAGAGATCCATACATAGGAAATCTTCTCCATCAAGAACCATTGTATACATTTACATTCTGGTCCAAACGTACATAACATGTACCATCTCTTTTCAGAGACTACAACATCTGTTGTCCTATAAGCATTATATACAGACATCATACGAATCCCAAGGCATCAAGCCAAAACCTCAGATCGATTCATAAAAACACTGACTAAAAACTCCGAGGACTTGAGAGTACAGAGACGACACATAGGACTTTCTAACTACATAACTTGACAGGCAGTATCTCCACCTGAGATATTACTGTTGTCCATGTTGTTACTGCTGTTGTCCATTCCCTACAATGGGATTCTACTTCTTTGTCCGCGTCCACCTAAAACGTTGGATCCCACGGGGGTGAGACAATTGTAAATTGCCCCAACGGGAGATATAACTCTCTGCCAAAACATTGTTATAGCAGTTTATTAAAATAAACTGAGCAGAAGGATTTATATATAATTAACAGCAGGTAAATCATTGTATGAACAGAGTGAAGTAATCTCCTTTCCCAAGGAGAACATTGCATCTACACATGGTAGCATCATAGTTCATCCATCTACTTGTAATGAATAAACAGATATGAACAACATCAATGAACTACAAATATATAACAGAAATGTAACATCAGCCAATGAATTTCCGTATTCAATCCTTAAGCAAACATGTTACACGGCTGATTTCATTTTACAAACACACTTATGCCCTGAGGAGGTGAGGTATACCGCTCATACTCCAACCGACCACTACGAAGTCGAAATCGGTACCATACATAGGTCTATGGAAGAGCCGGATTCCCATGACCTCTCACATCCTGGTCAGGTGCAGGACAACAAGCAGGATTGTGTTAACTGCTCTGAATAGCTTTCCAGGGTATACTGGAACTTTGCTATAGAGTTACATCGTCAAATGCACTCTCATCGGCCATCGAGAGATTTAATGTTTATCTCCTCGACCCGACATAAAATATCATTGGGAGATTGCACAGTATCTATCCCAATCATCAGGGGATTTGTGATACATCCACCCCAGAAGCATGAAGGATTGAGAGGTTTGACGTTTACTTTCCCTCAAATCTCTTCACCAGATGTAAGGATATTTTTCGCCCATTTACCCCCACATATTCAAAATATGTGTTCCGTGTTTTGCCGTGGAGCACCCGTTTCACCATCACCTGTTCCCGACGATGATGGATCTATGGTCAGGGCTTCTACATGAAAATATTTCACTTGATTAATTAAGTACATTCTCATATTCTTTTAGCATCAGCCAAGTTCTCAAACGAGACTTATTACAACAATGTTATAAAGATACATGTACCATTTTCATCAGATACTTATCAGTCTTTCAAAGACCTTGGGAACTCAACCCCTCATTTCAAAATTGGGAATTCTCATCCCTTCACATTCTCATCACCATAATCATATGGTTCTGGGTATTCAAACCCTGAACTCATCATTGAGCATCATTACCATTTATTAGGTAACTATCATCTTTAGGTCATCTGACCAAGGTATTCATGATACTTGTTACACAAGCATCACACATGGCTCACAAGGCCACAGAAATATCTTGCCACCTCTTCCTAGGCAACAACTTACTCATATGACTCATAGAATCCATGTACATTGTTACTTTTACTAAGCAACAACAACATTAAGGCACATAAGGCCAATCAACATTTATTATATAAATGTCACAGCTCAAATCTAGCTATGTTCAACATCTCATCATGCCTGCATGATTATTAGGCATGATAACAGTCATATATGATATTCATCACAACATGTGATGCAATAGTAACACCATTATTCCTTTTCTAGGAATTAGGTTTTACTATGAAATAGGGTTTTTCATTCATTTTTTCCTAAAATTAGGGTTACGGTTCCCCATTTCTCATTAATTAGGGTCTCATGATTATATAATCTGTCCAAACTTTAATTCATCATTCCATACCTCTGGGGCATTCAAAGATATCATAAATGAATATTCAAGATCATTACTCTCATCATATAGCATTAAAAATCATCAATTCAAGGTATGAGTTCATTTCTCATCCTCATCATGGTATGACTACATCATACTCATCATTTGGGCTTAACCCCATTCTCAAGGTACATTAATTAACACTCATCAAAGTGCAACAACTCATTACATTTCATTGTAATAGTTGCATAACACACTTCATATTTTTCTTACCCAATTATATTAGATTTGGATTACATCATGGTATATAAACCTTGAAGTGTTGAATGCGATAACTATCATATTTTGATGTATCACTTTCTCATCATTCAAGACTCTCTTGAGTTAACCAACTTATCTTGTATTAAGGTATTTCCCCTCTTAATGCATTACATCACCAAACTCTCACCTTTAGCATATAATGCATAGGCCACACATTAGAAATGTCCAACTATCTTTAATGATACGGACTTGTCTAATGCTAGAGACATTGTTAACAATAAGGTTGCTTATAATCAACTACATGAAATGTTTCACCTTTATAAGGCCATTCCTTCTATCTCATCATTAGGGTTTCTTTATACCCTTGCTTAAAATTAATATTATGATTCATTGTCATATTGCCCAGGATTAGGGCTTTATGCATTATGACTTCACATTAAAGTCTCATATACCTTCACCGTGCATGGGGCCTCTCATCACAACATAGCATTAGAACATCATGTAGTGTTAGTACTTAGTCAGGGTTTCTCATGGAATCAACCTCAACTAGGGTTTCTCATGGATTCACCCTCAATTAGGGTTTCACATGGAATAACCTCAACTAGGGTTTCTCATGGATTCACCCTCAATTAGGTTTTCACGTGGAATCACCCTCAACTAGGGTTTCACATGGAATCACCCTCAATTAGGGTTTTACATGTCGTTACATGACATCACCCTAAGTTTCATTCTCACATCACATCACCACATCAATGTTCCATGTACATCATTCTAACTTAGGGTTTCTCATAACATAACCCTAGAATAGGATTTTACATGGAATCATCCTTAACTAGGATTTCCACTATAGTCACCCACAGTTTGGGTCTACAATTCATCTCCATTAGGATTTCATTCAATTATCCATAATTAGAGATTCATTATTCATCCCAATTAGGGTTTTGTATCTCATTACCCTAAATTGGAGTTTCACACATCACTACCTTAAATTAGGGTTACATCCTTACCCTGGATTAGGGTTATACTTAGAATTGCCCTGTCAATTAAGGTTATGTTCATGATTAGGGTTTCATGATCTCTCTAATTAAGGATCATACCCTTAATCACCACATGAATCATATTCATATTATGAATTCATGCTAACATCTTCTCAACTTGATAAGGTCATATCATTCCTTCAATCAAGTACATACAACTATGAATGACATAGTGTACCAAGTCATTGATCCTAAAAGAAATTAGGGTTCAACCCTTAATTGGCATTAATCACTTAGGTACTATTAGGGTTTCCACCTTTGTACCTTCATTGATTATCACTACTAATCATCATTGGATCAATGGATCATTCATCATCTTTAATTCTCAAGAGATTCAATCACATTGGACCTTCCTTTCATAAGGTATCCAATTGAATTGACCAATTGAATCTTCAATTACAATAGGTGTCCAAATGGATTAACCAATTGAATCCTCAATCAACCTTGACAACTTGAGCCCCAAACGGTCTTGGTCTCTCAAATTTCAAACGGTTTGAAACCGTTTGGTAAAGGTGGTGCTTGAGACCATTTGCTAAAGTAGTAGGTGAAGACCGTTTGCCCAAGTTTGACTTTTGAAACCGCATGGGCACAAACAGTTTGGGATCGTTTGGTCCTAAATGGTCTTGAGACCGTTTGGTCCAAACCTCCTCAAAACCGCATGGACCAAATATGGTCTCAACCAATTGAATTGGATTAGGATTTCCAATGTTGATTCCTTCAATCATTGAATTCATGGAACCAATCATCAATTGGACCTATCTTCATATATAATTCAATTGAGTTGAAATAGGTCAACCTTCAACTTATTTGACCCTCAATTGACCCTCAATTAGTTCTCAATTAGGGTTTGAATCAATTGAATTAGGGTTTGGAATTGATGATCCTTCAACATTAATTAATGCAAGATTAGTTACTTTGAAACCATTGAACCATCATCCAAATTGAACATGACCTGACCCCAAACGGTCTTGAGGTCGTTTGGATGACCACCAAACGGTCTTGAGACCGTTTTCCCATCATATCATCAAAATCCAAGTAAACCAATTAGGGTTTGAATCATTGGATTGATCACTAAATCAGCAATTGATTACACTTTAACTTAGTATCATTGGATCATCAATTGCTTAACCATACTCACCCCTAGACCTCCAAATGGTCTTAGGTGACCTCCAAACGGTCTTGAGACCGTTTGGATGAGCTCCAAATGGTCTTGAGACCGTTTGGCTCATCCAACCCTTGGATTCTAGTGACAAATCATTAGGGTTTGATCTATTGAGTTGATCATCAAATCAGCACTTAATTTCAAAGTGATTTGGTACCTTTAGACCTTCAATTGGTCAATCATGCTTAACCCTAGACCTCCAAATGGTCTTGGATGATCCCCAAACGGTCTGGAGACCGTTTGCGTGATCCCCAAACGGTTTTGAAACCGTTTGGGTCAATCAACCCAAAGCATCAACTCATTCAATTGCAAAATCAGCACTTAGCCGATTAGGGTTTATACCATAAGTTTGGATCTTCAAATACTTAACCATACTCAACCCTAGACCTCCAAACGGTCTTGGTTGACCTCCAAACGGTATTGAGACCGTTTGGGTGATTCCCAAATGGTTTTGAAACCGTTTGGGATAATTAACCCAAAAAGTTAAATCAATCAAGTTGAAAATCAGCACTTAATCCAATTAGGGTTTGCCTAATTGATTAGCCTTCAAATCATGATTCCTTTGGAGTTAATCCATAAAATTTGGTGGGTTATCAACCCAAATAATTAGGAACAGGATTATGAAACGGTCAACCCTTGGTCAACTCTTTCAAACGGTTTTGAAACTGTTTGCTCTCAAATGGTCTCAAACCGTTTGCTCTCAAACGGTTTGGTGAATCCGAATGGGCAAACATGTTGAAACCGTTTGGAACACGATTTCTTTGGGAAAAGTGTCCAAGATGATTTCATTATCATCTAACTTCGTACCTGCAACTCCTAATGCATCTGATTTCATGGATTTACCAATTACAACAAGCAATTAACCAAAAAGATGAAGAAATCAACGAAATTGCAAGATTGATAGTTGAATAACAATGTAGAAGGGTTCAAGTTATAAAACCCGCCTCTAATTGAGCTACAAAGCTCCATGTCTATGGAAACAATGGTGGATGCAACTCCTTTCACCATTCCAAGGCTCGTCCTCAAGGTTTGAGTGAAAAGGAATGGTTAGAATTGAAGAGGAGATCGAAATAGGAAGAAATCCATAATTTATTTTCGATTTCCACCATGGAATAAAGGTGAAATGGATCAAGAACCTTAACAACAGGTTGGGGGTCGTCCTACTGACCCTCCCAAGCTCCCTTGGTCGTTTCCCAAGCAAGGAGAAGGAGTGGGTTCGAAAAAGCCTTCCATTTGGCTTGTAAAAGGTTCTTTTATAAAAATTCAATGAGAGAGAATATGCTTTGCAAAAATCCATTTAATCCCAAAAATGTGGCCGCCTCTTCCCCCTCATCTTCCTTAGGGACGAGGATATCTTGTTTTCCTATTATTCCTCTCAATTATCCATGATTTAAAGAAAATCAAATTAAGCACCTCAATTCATATTATATTAATATCCATATGTGAGTGGATATTTCTTTTTCTTATAAAATTGTGTGTGAGTTATCCACTCCCTTGGATATTTTAGTGGTCCATGCAAGGATCAAGGACGTCACACACATATGAATCCAACCATTTTAATTTTGGTTGAAGACCCTTTATTTAATACCTTCATTTTTGCCCTAAATCAAATTAGGGTTTCAATTAGGCATTAATCTTGATTATTTTAATATCAAGATTCTCTCTCCTCCAACTTAATTCAAATGAGGCGCCCCTCTAATTTTCTTTGCTCTACATGATTCCAAGAAACATTAGGGACCTTATTGAAGTGGTAAATTACATATTGCACCCTAGGTTTTTGGTAAATTGCACATTACACCAAAACTAGTTTTTCATGCACATACATTGCTTTATCAGCTCTTTCTTGGTATTCAGGCTTCCATAAGCCATACCTCAGTATCATTTTCACTCTCATGTTGCTTCAACACATGAGGAACATATTATTATGCACAATTTGCACTTAAACCCCTCAACTTGGGTATTTTGCACTTTAGTCCAAAATAAGCAAACATTGATTTCAACAATGTTCAAAAAGGACTAGAAAGCAACATAAGTTCCTCTTGAGGCCTAATTACTTTTCACAATATGAGATTAGGCATTTAATCACCTTTCTTAATCAAAACACCTAGGGTTAAAGTATAACCCAGGTCAGGGATGTTACACACCACACATCCAATGCTTGGAAGAACAAAGAAAAAACACCAAGCCCTCCCAAACATCTGCATACTCCAACACCTTACGGATTCCATCAACACGACTCAGTGAAGATAAATGAACAACCCGAAGATGATTACCAAAATTGTTAGCTGCTAACGGTTTGCCACGACATGTATGGAGGCTCCAAAAAGGACATGAAACTTGTGTAGCAGGTCCAACCATGCAGGATGTAGGCCCCGCGCGGTAAAGGACCACAGGAACAACCTCATGACTTTTCACTTGTGAAGCAACAAGACGGTCATAATGTGTCATTGCCGATGTGGGAAAACTGAATTTTACCATTAAAGAGAGCAGAACTGAGACATGGAGGGAACCCTTTCGTGTATGACGGCCAGCAGGGCAGTCCTTCCTACTGGGTTGACCAGTGCCAAGCCTGCTTAACACACGACTGTAGGGAATCATGTATGGGCTACCACCTCTGGGGATCAATGTTGGACTCTATCGTATCGATCCTCGAAATGTTGAGACCTAGACGGCTAGGCACCAGGGACGCTCCGAGTGCATTCTTGCCCTAATCCCTTGCTGCTATGGGCGTGGTTGTTGAAAAAAGGGCAGCCACCACCGATATGACCAAGTCCAACAAAAGTTGATAAGTTGAATCAGACTTGAAGTTATCACTGAACCTTTTTGGTCGCCTTCCGTCCGCATTCGGGAGACACTATGGTAAGTCGGATCTGGATACTATGGTGTGGGGGAACAAGACGAGCAGAGAACCCCTGCCATCAGCGAAACTGGGGTAGGTGCAATAATTAATCAGAGGTAGGTGGGAGCCAAACAAAATCGCCATCGGTGCCCATGTCACGTGTAGTGGCTCGGTGCCCTCACATCGCATCATCGTCCAATGCACGGTGACCAAATAAGTATTGATATATTCCAACAAAAATACACTCGGGAGGAGCCATGACACATTTCTTCTCATAAAAAGTCTCTTTCAATGCATTTCTTAGGAACTGCTACCCATATAGTGACAATGTCCACTCACAACAATTCCATAAAAATGCATATGTGAGGGTTGGGGCCCATATCACGAGAATTTCCTCTAACAGCAGGTCCCCCGTAATACATTTTTGAGAATTCAAGGCCCATATCAAGACAATGTCCTCTCATAGTAATTCTGTAAAATTTCTAAGGTTAGGTGACATGAATTTATGTCATCTATAACTTTAGTGACACACATACATATCACCTAAATGTTATGTCTCCTTGTATATTACACTTGACTCATATACATGTGTAAACCCCCATTAGAACATAGGTGATTCAAATGTATGTCACCTATAGTGTGTCACCCTTTCAAGTATGATAAAATGTCTATCACCTATTTTGCACAGACTACACGTAACATACATGCATGTCACCTAAAGTATGTCACCCTTTCAAATATACAAAAATGCATGTCATCTGTTTTACGTAGGCCTACACAGATTATAAGTCATGTACAAACATGTCATCCAAAGTGCATAACTTTTTACATGACTGTCATCTATACTATGTTTTTTGGTAGTATCTCGTAGCTGTTTAGGCACCCTCCTTTGCGCCTTATCCTCCAAAGTATATCCTGGTTTAACCCAATCGTATGTCCAGAACTTCTTTCCCACTGATGGGTTGAATGTGTGAATTTCCACGAATCAGTCCTTTACAGTTCAGCATAGCTCATGTCAGTCTTGATCCACTTACAATGGTTTCATAATTGTATTTCAAGTACCACTTCTTCATGAACCTACTCCAGGTTGTATTTCGGTTAGATTCTATGTGCCATGCATTCTTTTCCAATAAAGCGAGATTCACTCACACATAGTTTTGAGCCCTAGGCCCCCTTGTTCCTTCATGCTCTCCTTGTTCCTTCCTACTAGTGACCTTGTCCCATGCAACCAGGGATATTGGGTGTGCTTTATGAGTTCCACCCCACAGAAATCTTTGAATAGTGTTGTCTATTTTTTCACACAAGCGGAGAGGTATTAGTGCCGTCTGCATGGTATATGTGGGAATCGCCTCTAGTGTGGTGCGAGAAAGACAATACCTCCCTGCCAATGACAAACACCTTGCTGCCCATCCGTTCACTTTAGCATCCACCTTCTTGAGTATTTTAGAGTATGTTTTACTACTTACCCTTGAATGTATGATTGGGACTCCTACTTCCCTAGATCTTGTGTCTCCATGAAGCCACACATATGATTGATTTGCCTCCTTAATGTACTAGGGACACTTTTGGAATAGTATATCTAAGTTTTGATTATGGATATAGATTGCCATGAAGCCCATTCAAAACATCTAAATCACTTCTTAATTGATTTCATTTGTCAGCACTTCTCTTTCCCGAATAGTATGAGATCATCAGCAAAGCAAAAATGTGATAATTTGATCCTAGGTCTCTCGATCTTTATAGGTTTCCATTTTCCTTTTACAACAACATCCTGGATCATTTGGTTCAGCCTCTCAATGCATAAAACAAATATATAAGGTGATAATGGATCATCCTGCCTCAATCCTTGGCTTGGTTTAAATGGTTTGATTTGGCTACCATTCCACAGAATGGAACATTCTCTAGTAGGTATTGAATTCCTGATATATGCAGTTATATTATTTGGAAGCCCCATTTTTTTCAGAGTACCGTATATGAATCTCCATCAGAGCTTGTCATATGCCTTGGAGAGATCGACCTTAATGCCCATACTTTGTGGTGTGGTCGGTTTCTACATGGAATGAATGACCTCTTGGATGACTGCAATGTTATTAGTTATCCTTCTTCTAGGTATGAACGTGCTATGTATTGACGATACCCAGTTGGGTAGGTAGCCTTTCAGCCACTCTACGATCACCTTGGAAATAAGCTTCAAGTAGAAATTGTTTAAAGATATTGGTCTCAATTGATTGCATGAAATAGGATTAGGAGTCTTGGGTATGAGAACAATTGTAGATGGACATAGCTCCTTGCTCAACGGCTCCCACTTTAATGTAGATTTAAATGTGTTCATTACTGATTCTCCGAATAGTTGCCAGTTCTTGGTAACAAATAGTCCATTAATTCCATATGGGCCTGCGGCCTTGTAGGGATTTATGTGCTTTAGAATTTCCATGCATTCTTTCTCTTCCGGTTCTACTGCAACGGCTTGCATTTGTTGATCTGTAAGCTTCATAAATTTATTTGGAATACCATCAAGATTAGCCTGGCCATGTGGGTCATCGGTCTCAATAAGTAATGTTGAAAGTGATTTCGAATTGATTCTTGCAATGCAGTCTCATGACACACCAATGTTCCATCTTGTCCTTTAACATAGTGATGGTGTTGTGCCTTCTCCACTGTTTAACATAGGCATTGTAAAATTTCATATTGCAATCTCCATCGATGTGGCTTTTAAGTTTCCATTCCTTCTCTTCTTCCTTCAACAGCTTATCTAGCTCAAATTTCATGTCTATATATATGCCATAAGTAATAGGATTATAGCTGGATGCTAGGTCTTTTTCCAAGGCTTTTATATTGCGCATCAGCCTTGCTTTCTTCTTATTTGTAGTCTCCATGTTGTTCTTGTCCCATCTGACTATCACCTCCATGGACCTATTCAAAGCACGACTAAAGTGTAGCGTGTTGTCCCATTCTATTTTAAGCATGTCTTTGAAACTTTGATATGTTGTCCATGTAGTTTTCACCATGAATCTAGGTTGGATCATCTTAGTAATGCTAGATTTAATTAGTAGAGGGTAATGGTCCGATTGGAGCCAAGGGAGGTGCTCCACTATGAACTATGGGTATTTCTGAATGAAAGCTTCATTTACAACTACTCTGTTGAGGTACGCTATTGGAGCTCTCCTCTCTTAAATGTGAATTCTGGCCCAGAGAAGCCCATATCACTTAAATCCACCCCCATCAGCGTATCATGAAAAACTTTGGCTACCGAATGATTGTAATGGATACTTCCGCTTTGTTCACATGAATTTGTGGTTGTGTTGAAGTCTCTACGCACAACCCAAGGTGTGCGATACTTTGCTCCCATGCATATGATGTGTTTCCACAGAAGTTTCCTGATAGTGATATGAGGGTTTGTATACACAAAGGTGATTATATCGTCATTGTTGACACATCACGTGATGAACTGGTAGTGGTAATTCATAATCTTCACTGTGTAGTCTTAGTCTTTCCAGTAGACCCATATGCCTCCTACAAATCCTCAAACTTCTTCTCTAAAAGGCCTATCAAAATTGAGTTGTTTGATAGTCTTTGTATCCTTCACACCACTCAGCCATGATTCGATGATGGCCACCAACTTTGGTTTGTATATCAGCAGAATCTCCTTGAAATTTTGGTGCTTTTCAGACTTTCCTATTCCTCTTACATTCTAGAAAAGGGTGTTCAACACTGTAGTTTGCAACCAAATAAAGATACTAAATTATTAAGAGCTTACACTTGGGGGTGTGTTCTCCTTGTCTCCACAACCTTCAATGTTTGCCTCCTTGTTCTCCTCCTTGGGATTTTCTTTAGAGTTTGTAGCATCCGCATGTTCTTGTGTCTTTCATGGGCTACGTCTTCTGGGTCCAATAGGCATGGTGCCCTTAGTTTTTCCTTGTCGTTTCATTTTAGTATGTTCCCCTTGTTCTTGCATTCTCCCCCTCCCTTATGGAGGTTGGCTACGATTGTATCATTGATGTCTTTAATCAGTCCCGGTAGGTTTTTTGCAGCTTCTTTGCCAAATGAACTACTCTTATCAATCAATCCCTCAATTGCTTTATCATCCATAACTTCAACAATTGCATCCACTTCTGGGTTAATAGCTTCATGGGCACCCTGATGGTTCCTTGCATTCTCCTTGTTGTTTCCTGATGTGTTTGAAATGTCCTTCAGCACTTTGCTTACAGCCTCCTTCGCTTCCTCTTGGTTCGACTTCTTTTTCTTTCTCCAGATCTTCTCTGTACTTCTGGTCATGGTAGTTACTTTAGTAGCTTTGTTGTAGGCATTTTCCTTGTACACCTTACACTTCACCTAGACTAACATCCTCTTCATATAATTTTTCCTCAAAGAGTTTCACGAAAAATTATCCATCATTGTTTGATCTATTTTCTCTTGTAACCACATTGCTAAATGACAGGTGAGTGTTCTGATTTGGTATATTTATGATTATTGTGGGCCACCTTGCCGCTTCTTTGGGTTCTGTAACGACCCCGCCTCCCGATAACCCCTACTTAAGGGAGACCAAAAGGTCAGACCCGTTATCCTAATTAACAGGATCAAAGGTTCAACAGTTAATCGATAATAATTATGAAATTCTACCAAACTAAACTGAAAGCTAGTATAAAATAAAACTTTGCACACCTTTTTAAAAACTTTGGGTATCTACTTCTATCCATAGTTTGAATCTATTCTATCTAATCCTCCTTGTACTTTATTTCTTATTTTCACAATTTGTCAATTTATTGTTTGTTCTTTTTAGGGTTATACCTAAAACGCCGATAAACAAAACGTCGCTCAGCATATAGAAATATGTTGGTATGTGGGGACAACCAAAATTTTGCAAATATGGCTAACAATCTAATTATCACAATCAAGTTAATTAACAACCCAAATTATGTTTTTAGTGTGACATTCTCCACCACTTTTGCCCTAACCCTGGCATACCCTCCTTAGGGTTTCCCTTTTGCCAATGACTCAAGGCCACCTTCTCAATCCCGAGCTTGGTGCCTGGGGTCATCTCTCATGGTGCCCCTGAGTCATGCAATAAAGACAACCTTCTCAATCCCGAGCTTGGTGTCAGGGGTCACCACTCATGGTGCCCATGGGTCTTCCCTCCTGGTCTTAACCTTTTGGCATCATCCATCAGGGTGGCATGTAGGTGCGAGAGTACACACTTCTATTATAGTTGTGATAATCATAGTGACTTTATGATTTGCAATTATGAACATCCAAACTGATAGGTTGCATTCAATGCGATGAATCGTCCAGGAAACTCTCGGGAAACTAATGTGATTAACCATAATTAACCACATACCTGTCAGGATGATTTGGGATAGAATTAATCCAATCAATGCAAGAAATGCAATAGGCAAGCAACCACACAAAGAGATCCTAAAATATGCATACAATTTCCTCTCATTGATCATGCCATCAAGATCTATTAAACCTATCTCACCTCCTAGGGTTTCTAGTCCACTTTTAGGGTTTCCATTGCAATTAGGGTTCCTCTTCATTTTACTCTTTTAAACCCTAATTTTACACAATTACTCACAAACCCTAATTATCTCATCTATTCTTCACGAAAGATATTAAGGTTACCTTTTAACAACATATAACCTTAATTTCAGATTAAAGGCACAATTAACTATCAATTAAGTCCATTATTCTCTTTTACATTAAAACTACCATTTTCATCCTTTTAATTCAGGACAAGATCATTAGGCCTAATTATCATCTTTCGTTCCTTTGAGATTAACAACTCATAGTTCATTATGATCTAATTCACATATGAACTCCATTTATCATTAATTCCACATTTATCCATTAGAAAACCCTAATTACCATATTAAGGGTATTTATCCAAAATTAGGAACTCTTATACTCAAAATAGCTTAGGACTAACGTATCTCAGCTTATTCATGAATTTGAAAAATTAAAGCCATTAAGAGTCACAATTTCTAATGTTAGGGTCTCAAGGCCCATTAAAGATCATTTATATACATGGGACCTTAAATTACATATTGAAGTTTGACTTTAATATTCAACAAGTTATTACTTCACAAATTAATCTATTAAATCTTAAAGATTCATCCTTTATACTCAAATAGGGTTTCTAAGTGCTTAATCATTCTTATTTGAGATAAAAACCCTAAATCATGCAAGAAACATCTAGATCAGGTTCAAGTTCGTCATTAACTATTCAATAGGTTGCAATTACTCAATTTCATCAACTAAGCAACATGAACTTAACCAATATGCTCAATTAGGGTTTCTTAATCTAATACATAAGCACTTTTCATTAGATTAACACACTTTTGCAAATAGGAACGGATTCAGGTTCTCAAGCCAATTTTATTGTGTTCCTCATATTTTTCTAAACAACTTTCATGATAACTTTTTCTAATCAGTGCTTCCTAGCAAAAGTTATGATTTTTGCAAAGTAATTCATTTCCTTGAATTATTTGTTATTTTTAGAAACACATCAGCCGCTAGATTTGTGGTCCACCGGACCATGCGAGATCCAACGACCCACACTCCGCACTCCTATCTTGCGGTGAATAATAAAGGATTGGGTGAGAATGCCCTTACCTAGCTAATGCAAGCACGAGGGCAAAGGGGTCTTTTACCGCATGGTCATCTTCTACCTCTGGCTGGCTCGTGAGTAGACCTGTAGAGTGAACTCCAAAGTTGACTTCGGGCGATCTTCTACCTACGATCAAACCGAATGGACCGAGAGTGTCGCCTTGCTCTCTCGAAATTGTAGCTACCCTCAATTCCTTGTCCTCACTAGTGCTTCACCGCCAACGCTCCACCGGTGCTCCGGTGAGGACTGCTTCTAGACAGGGGGCAAGAACATGTCGATCGATCAAATTGAACGCACGAAGACGATCATTATTGTGTCGCGGTCACGAGAGGGTAAAATTTAGGTTTTCTTGCATCGTTGTGCGCACTACCCTATATATAGGGTGGCCATCAAATCCTTGGTGAATTGGGGACTTCCCCGTTTCACAACAAAACCCCACCAAACTTAGGGTGGTTGGGTTCAGAGCAAGCTCCTGAAGGAGATGGACTCCTTCACATATTCACATATGGCTTCTAACTCACAAAAACTCTGATCAAAAGTTCATAGCGTGGACTCTGATATTCCAGATCCTGGTGAGACCAAGATTTGTCCCAGGTTGTGGATCATATATCCAATGATCACAGATGAGCACCCAAAAATGAAAATCGGGATTTATTCCCAGATAAATCGTGACACATGATCATTATGCCATTAATGTCCACACTTTAGGATATTTTGTAAATTGCATAACTTGGAATCCGTGCATTGTTTTTCAACCAAATTTTAGGGAAATCTTTAGATTTGCATTATCTTCCTTTATTCCAATTTTGAGCCTTAAACTCGAAAGGAAAGATATGATTTCTTCACATGAAAGTAAATGTTTAATAAAAGTCATTTAAGCACAATTTCTTTCTCATATTACTTTATTCTCTTAATTGTGATTCCTTTTTCTATTAGAAACTATGTGGACACGATATCTTATCCTAGATGGATCCATTATCCAAATACCGACATATTTCTTGTAATTTTATTATTATCTCATATCTCCTGTAATAAAACAATATTTAATTGATATTTTCTCTCTCTTATTGCATTATATTTACAATTTAGACTCCTTGGAACCCAAGGAACCCAAAAGGCATGAAATCCACCCTTAGAGGATATTCCTTTGCCTTCTAGAGGTTTCTACATCTTTTTTTTTCTCCATTTCTTAATTATTCATTTACCAATTGAATTTCCTTTTCCTTGTTATTGGGCCCAATAGCCACTAAGGCCCACTAAGAAACAATCAAGGCTATTATAAATGAAATTCATTGATTCAAAACAAATCACACCATTATTTGCTCATTTTATCTTTATTAAGAGAAATTATATTTCTCATCAAAAGAACCCAAAATTGGGGTTGTAACATCCTTCCCCTCTTATAGGAATTTTGCCCACAAAATTCCACCAGGCACACAAATAAACAGGATAAGCCTTTCCTATGTCCATCATGGCTCCCATGTGGCCTCACCCTTTCCATGGTGCTTCCCAAGAACCTTCACCATCTCATGTTCTTCCTTCTGAGTTCTTTCTCACCTTGGTATATTGTACCCTCATAGGTGACTCAGGACATTTCGGCCTCTCATAAAGTTGAATAGGTTCATGGCACAACACATGGCTTGGGTACCTCACATAGTGCTCTAGATCGGACTCATTAAACACATTATACATCATGTTATCCTGTGGGGTAGACTAAACATAACCATCTCCACCAATCCATCTCAAATGGATCCATATATCGGGAACTCATCTTTCTCAACTGTATCTTACATCATCTCATGTCCGTCTGCTTTACATCATCTCATGACTCATGTCACCCCTGGCTCTCTTTCAGCCATTGCACGATCAAAGTGACTTCATCTGCACACACTGTGGTCCTTTTTCTGACCTTCGCGAGGTCCCTTCACCAGCATCATCTTATTGAAGTGGTGACCGAAACAACCTCCCTTACAAAGCTCCTTTACATCCCAATACTGGCTATGGTGGTTATCATCACATCTTGCAGAGGACAAGAACTGTCTCTATGTATCACCCTGAACAAGAACACATACTCTTATCAGACCCTCTAGTCTGGATTATACTAACCATTAGTTAGGGGTGATAAACTGTACTAGTATCGAGTTCTTCATGTACCTACTTCCATATTATGGAAGTGAATCTTTAGGTTATAAAGAACTTTTAAACTCACATCATGGTGTAGTTGAACCATCTCTCTCTCATAAGTAGTTCAACCAGATCCGTCCCTTGAGTATTCTCATGTCATCCAGGCAAGGCGATCTACCATAACCCATATTGCATCTTAACTTTCCTTGGTCTAGGGGAGACTTACCACAACATCCATAGTGATGAACTCCCATTCCCTCTCGGGGACTCTTTATCCTCTACATCAACTCTTTGGGTTACTGGTGTTCATCCTTCACCTCCTGGCTTGCATGGCGACAAGCCACATGCATCTTTATCTTGTGTATTCAAAGGACTACTGCCACTTACTATCTTAGTAGTACCATGGTGTATGATGAACTTAAAATCATGATCTCCTGTATTTCACGATTCCTTAAGGTTGATTCCTCAGAAACCTAAACCACTCTAGTTGGGGTTTCATCACCTCCTTTTCCAGAGAAGTGCATCTTAGGTTCTACCACCATCCTTCTATAATGACAAGCCCTAGGCTGGCTAACTAAGCAACCACTAACTCGATCAACGATCTTGTTACATCTGAGTGTTAGCCCAAACATATCTCACACACTTAGGGTTAACCTAACAACCTCTTTTAGCCTCCAGCCAAACTAGGTATCTGCATCTCAACCAGAGCATCCATTACTACCTTTCATCTTTAAGTTCTAGGTAACAGTGAAGACATACACCTCCCTGTATTTCACTTATCATCTCATCTCAGACTCTAAGTCTATCTTCGTAAAGAAACTCTGAGCTCATCCTCTTGGTTATCAAACTCAACCTTGTATGACTCGCAAATTCCACATGGCTCATGATACAAGCATCCTCATAAGATGACTACCTTAGTTCTCTTGGTGTTTGTAAACCATCCACATATCATTTACTCCACAAGGGTATGTTACCATCTCTATCCTCATACCTCATAGCAACGTTCCAACTCACATCATCTTTATCCTTAGTGTATGGCATGTGTATTTTTATATCTCTCACTCCCATAACAAGAGGAAATAAACATTTGGTTGTAGTCCAAACAAAAAGTTCTTCCTGTTCCAAGAGTAGAGATGGTACATCCCACCTTGCCATTACACCTTCAAATCTAAGTTGAAACGTGCAACTTATGTCTCAACATCACAATCATTTCGATATCAAAGTTACTTCCTTGGAAAACTGGTCTCGAACCTACTTGGGTCACCACACAATCCTTGGTCATCTCCACTAGGTCTGTAGGGTGCTGACACTTTTGGGGTCATCCCTCTTCCCTTATGCATCCAGAGAGTGCCCTACTCATCTGCCATTTGGGTCCCATGAGTTCATGAAGGTGATCAATCTCCTAACCCATGGCCCTCAGGCAATGATAGTTGTTACCTCCCGACCCTATGGTCATGTGCAACTAGGGAATTAGGCAACTCCTACTTCCATCGTTCCTATCCCTACTGACCCTCAGATAGACTTAGGATTCTAATATAGTACATGTCCAACTTAGAACCTTACCCAAGTCTCCATCATCTCTCTCTGCATTCCTGGGTTGACTTTCATCCTTTCATAGGGGTAATGGCGACCTGCCTACCTTGGTCAGGCCCCATACTGGTTACCTCCATGGTAACACACCCACCTGCACTTAGAGATGATTATTTATGGGTCTACAGGTTCATTCTCATACTATGTACTTTTCACTTATCTTTTCAAGATCCTATGAGACCTCTTTAGGTTACCTTAAAACCAACAAAACTGGTATACACCCTACAAAAGGGTCCCTCTCCCAGGATGGGGGAAACTACATCTTGATAGTAACAAAGGTCACAAATGTCCTTATGTCTAGGGTTTACATCATGCTTAACCCTAGCAAGCTACTAAGGCACAAGTAGACCACCTACTAAACCATGCTAGGTCATATTTGTTCTCATTCCTCAACATTAGACCAAGAACATACCTTCCCATGTCACCAACTCAACTGTGAGGGGTTCATCAAACATACATTCAACTTAATGGGGTTTCCCTTTCCTCTAAACATGAGGAGTGCCATGCTCAACTATATAGAACTCAAATCTCATCATGAGCATTAGGTACACCACTTCCCCTCTTAGGCCTAGGAACCCTAGGTTCACTTTTCTGATGTCCAACTGTCTGCTCAACTTTTAACCACCATCCAAGCATGTACAGGGTATGACATGCACTTTCCATGATCCTTCTACTTGAACAACACTTCAGAGTGGAGTCCTCCTCAAGGACAACCAACAAGGTATAAGGCCTCACAACCTGTTACTAAGCCTCATCAGGGCCTAAGGAACTCTTCTTCCTAACCCTAGAAAGTGAACATCTATACCATAGACTCATAGGTACCAGCAGCCTCATCTTTTCTCTAGGGTTTGGTTCCTCTAGAGGCAACCAAGATACCATCAGCCTCTAGGAATTATGCATGAGGCAACCACTATCATCCACTTAGGTCGCATCATCCTCAACTCCCACTATTCCTCATATCTCGGATTCTAAGCTCCCAACCTTCTTGCTTGGGTCCTACTCTCTCTCTCTCAAGAGCTAACCCTACAAACAACCTTACTGCTAGAGGTCCTCTCCCCATGAAGGATCAAACTCACAGCATACCCCTACATGGGTGAAGACTATGTTCAAACTTACATTCGCTCAAGATTATCCAGAGCTCCTCATGCTTATCTCATACGCCATCCAACATACTCTCCTAGCTAGGGTTTCAACCTACTGCCCGCACTACTGACGTACTCTATGTGCATACTAAGCCATGCTCCTATAATCCCATAGGCTTTCTATAGGTTCTTCACTAACCATCTCATTGAAGGAGCTATCCTTCACTCTAACATGCATGACCCTTTCCAGGGTTGGGTCGCCAAAGGCACTAGGTCATCCAACCTCACATGGCTCATATCGTCATGGGAATTTGAGATCATGTCCACACACCTGGTCTATCATGACATCTAACTCATCATGCCATCTCTCTCTCACCACCACTTAGGGTTAGGGTTAGCATCATCCTCAAAGGATGTGCCAGATCTCTACTTATAATGGAGGTCTCTACCTCTAAGACTAACTCTCTCTACTCATCCTCCTGACAAGAAGGTCTAGCCTCAAGTTTCTCCTGAGGGCATGACAACTCATGTCATACGACCTAAGCATGCATCTATTCTTCAGTTTACACTTAAACTATTAAGCTTATGTCCATGACATCTTAATTACATGTTTTTCATTAATTTGGTGGAGGATTCCTTAAAACTTATCAACCTTACCCGTACCTCAAGAGGGTGAGGAAAAGAGAGAGAAAACCCTAATCCTTAAAATCCTTAATAGCATTAGAGTTGAGAAGGGATGAACAATATGATAGAGTCCTAAAGGTATCTTATTTCGAGTCAGATCCTAAGACATTGGCTAGGCAGTCACACAAATCTGGGAGTCCTCATATTTCGACTAGTGGTGCGGAGGAAAATATTGCCAGTCCCGAGACGTGATACTTTTCTAGATACCTCTGTCTCAGAAAATCCTCTAATAACTCCCTTGGGTTCTACAAAGTTTGTAAAATTTAATAATTATTAAAGATTAAATGAGGAATTGATGCTCTAATACTAAATCTAACGACCCCGCCTCCCAGTAACCCCCACTTAAGGGAGACCAAAAGGTTAGAGCCATTATCCCAATTAATAGGATCAAAGGTTCAATAATTAATCAGTAATAATTATGAAATTCTACTAAACTAAACTGAAAGCTGGTATAAAATAAAACTTTGCATACCTTTTTAAAAACTTTGGGTATCTACTTCTATCCACAGCTTGAATCTATTATATCTAATCCTCCTCGCACTTTATTTCTTATTTTCACAATGTGTCACCTTACTGTTTGTTCTTTTTAGGGTTATACCTAAAACGTCGACAAACAAAACATCGGTCAGCATATAGGAATATGTTAGTATGTGGGGACAACCAAAATTTTGCAAATATGGCTAACAATCTAAATATCACAATCAAGTTAATTAACAAGCCAAATTACGCTTTCAGTGTGACATTCTCCACCGCTTTTGCCCTAACCCTGGAATACCCTCCTTAGGGTTTCTCGTTTGCCAATGACTTAAGGCCACCTTCTCAATCCTGAGCTTGGTGCTTGGGGTCACCTCTCATGGTGCCTGTGAGTGATGTAATAAAGACCACCTTTTCAATCCCGAGCTTGGTGTCTGGGGTCACCACTCATGGTACCCATGGGTCTTCCCTCCTAGGCTTGACCTTTTGGCATCATCCATCAGGGTGGCATGTAGGTGTGAGAGTACACACTTCTATTATAATTGTGATAATCATAGTGACTTTATGATTTGAAATTAAGAACATCCAAACTGATAGATTGCATTCAATGTGATGAATCATCTAGGAAACTCTTGGGAAACTAATGCGATTAACCATAATTAACCACATACCTGTCAGGCTGATTTGGAACAGAATTAATACAATCAATGTAAGAAATCCAATAGGCAAGCAAGCACACAAAGAGATCCTAAAATATGCATACAATTTCCTATCATTGATCATGCCATCAAGATCTATTAAACCTATCTCACTTCCTATGGTTTCTAGTCCACTTTTAGGGTTTCCATTGCAATTAGGGTTCCTCTTTATTTTTACTCTTTTAAACCCTAATTTTATATAATTACTCACAAACCCTAATTATCTCATCTATTCTTCAAGAAAGATATTAAGGTTACCTTTTAACAACATATAACCTTAATTTCATATTAAAGGCATAATTAACCATCAATTAAGTCCATTTTTCTCTTTTACATTAAAACTACTTTTTTATCCTTTTAATTCATGACAAGATCATTAGGCCTAATTATCATCTTTGGTTCCTTACGGATTAACAACTCATAGTTCATTATGATCTAATTCACATATGAACTCCATTTATCATTAATTCAACCTTTATCCATTTGAAAACCCTAATTACCATATTAAGGGTATTTATCCAAAATTAGGAATTCTTATACTCGAAATAGCTTAGGACTAACTTATCTCAGCTTATTCATGAATTTGAACAATTAAAGCCATTAAGAGTCACAATTTCTAACGTTATGGTCTGAAGGCTCATTAAAGCTCATTTATATACATGGGACCCTAAATTATAGATTGAAGTTCGACTTTAATATTCAACAGGTTATTACTTCACAAATTAACCTATTAAACCTTAAAGATTCATCCTTTATACTCAAATAGGGTTTCTAAGTGCTTAATCATTCTTATTTGAGGTAAAAACCCTAAATCATGCAAGAAACATCTAGATCAGGTTCAAGTTTGTCATTAACTATTCAATAGGTTGCAATTACTCAATTTCATCAACTAAGCAACATGAACTTAACCAATATGCTCAATTAGGGTTTCTTAATGTAATACATAAGCACTTTTCATTAGATTAACACACTTTTGCAAATAGGAACGGATTCAGGTTCTCAAACCAATTTTATTGTGTTCCTCGTATTTTTCTAAGCAACTTTCATGTATAACTTTTTCTAATCAGAGCTTCCTAGCAAAATTTATGATTTTTGCAAAGTAATTCATTTCCTTGAATTATTTGTTATTTTTAGAAACACATCAGCCGCTAGATCCGTGGTCCACCTGACCACGCGGGATCCAACGGCCCACACTCCGCGCGCCTATCTTGCGATGAAAAATATGGCTGGCTCACGAGTACCCCTGTAGAGTCAACTCCAAAGTTGACTTTGGGCTATCTTCTACCTGTGATCAAGCTGATTGGACCGAGAGCGTTGCCTGGCTCTCCCGAAATCATAGTTGCCCTCAATTCCGTATCCTCACTAGTGCTTCATCGCCAACACTCCGCTAGTGCTCTGGCGAGGACTGCTGCTAGACAGGGGGCAAGAACATGTCGATCGGTCAAATTGAACACACGAAGATGATCGTCGTTGCGCCGCGGTCACGAGAGGGTAAACCTTAGGTTTGCTCGCATCATTGTGCGCACTACCCTATATAGAGGGTGGCCATCGAGTCCTCGGTGAATTGGGGACTTCCCCATTTCACAACGAAACCCCACCAACCTTAGGGTGGTTGGGTTCAGAGCAAGCTCCTGAAGGAGATGTACTCCTTCACATATTTACATATGGCTTCTAACTCACAAAAACTCTGATCAAAAGTTCATAGTCTGGACTCCGATATTCCAGATCCTGGTGAGACCGAGATTTGTCCCAGGCCATTGATCATAGATCCAATGATCGCAGATGAGCACCCAAAAACAAAAATCAAGATTTATTCCCAGATAAATCGTGACACATGATCATTATGCCATTAATGTCCACACTTTAGGATATTTTGTAAATTGCATAACTTGGAATCCGCACATTGTTTTTCAATCAAATTTTAGGGAAATCTTTAGATTTGCATTATCTTCCTTTATTCCAATTTTAAGCCTTAAACTCGAAAGGAAAGATATGGTTTCTTCACATGAGAGTAAATGTAACATCCCTGACCTGGGTTATGAACTAACCCTAGGTGTTTTGCTTAAATATGTGATTTGATGCTTGTGGTTAACTTTTGAAATGTAATTAAGGCTCTTGAGGAACTTATATTTCAATTTCAGTCCTTTTTGAATAATGTTGAAACATTGTTTTGTTAATTTTGGACTAAAGTGCAAATTACCCAAGTTGAGGGGTTAGATTGCAAATTGTGTATGATAATAAGTTCCTCATGTGTTGATGCATCATAAGAATGAATATGATGCAGAGGTATGGCTTGTGATAGCCTGAATACCAAGAAAGTGTTGATAAAGCAAAGTTTGTACATTAAAACCTAGTTTTGGTGTAAAGTGCAATTTACCCAAAACCTAGGGTTCAATATGCAAATTACCACTTCAATAAGGTCCCTAATAATCTTTGGCATAAAGTAGAGCAAATAAAATGAGATGGGCACCTCATTTGAATTATCTTGGAGGAGAGAGAATCTTGACATTAAAATAATCAAGATTTAATCCTAATTGAAACCCTAATTCAATTTAGGGCAAAAATGAATAAAAATAATTGAAGGGATTTCAACCAAAATGTTTTGGGTTGATTTTGAATAAGGATGGACGTTCCTTTTCCAAGATAAGGAACGAAAATATCCTAAGTAGGTGAAATTCCACTCACCATTATTATAAGGAAAAGAAAACCCACTCACATATGGATATTAATATAATAAGGATTACGGTGCTTAATTTCTTTTCCATTAATTCTTGGATAATGAAGAGCTTTTAAGAAAGTTTGAAGGTGGTTTCGTGATCAAGTAATGGAGGAGGATTAGGGGGAAATTAGTATGGAAATTATTTAAGGAAAATGATTCATTTTCTCTTTCATCAAAGACCCATATACATATTCTTTATATATACCTTATTTCAATAACACATAAGGAACGTTTCCCTTAGCCTTTTCCTTATTCCTTTTTCTTTGGCCGACCTAAGGAGAGCTCAGGAGCAGGAGAAGGACGAACACCACCTGTAGGTAAGGTTTGATCATCTTCTACCTTGGATTCATGGTGAAAACCCTAAATCAATGATTGATTCTAGGTTTTCTTCACTCGATTTCCATTTCTAGCCATCCATTTCATCCAAAAGCTCAAGAACGAACCTTGGATAGTTTCTGGAGCTCCATACACCATTAAAGACACGGATCTTGGAGCTTGGAGATCAAATTTGAGGTGGGTTTTATAACTTAAACCCTCAAACATTGCTATTGCATCAATCTTCTATGCTTTGTTGATTGATTTCTTCAATTTGATAAACTTTTGCTTCTTTGCTGCAAATTCCATCAAGAACGGTTGCTGTTCTTGGGTGCACGAAGGAATATGATGATGACATCATCATAAGCAACCACCTCACCAAATATATTGGGAGAAAATGATCTCATTGGCTGGGACCAAACGGTTTCACCAAAACCGTTTGGTGACCAAACGGTTTGCAGACCGTTTGGTGACCAAACGGTTTGCAGACCGTTTGGTGGCAAACGGACTGAAGACCGTTTGAGATGGTTTACCAAGCGTTTACCGTTTGGGAATCTCATTCCTAATTATGTAGGATAATGACCCTCCAAAATTGATGGGTTAACTCCAAAGGAATCATAGGTTGAAGGCCAATCAATTAGGCAACTCGAACTGAATTAAGTGCTGATTTTCAACCTGATTAACTTGACCTGGTTGAGAAAATGGTATCAAGACCGTTTGAGATGGTTGAACAAGCGTTGACCGTTTTGGATTCCTGTTCATAATTATGTTTATTAATAACCCTCCAAATTTGAGGGATTAACTCCAAAGGAATCGTGAGTTGAAGCCTAATCAATTAGGGAAACCTAATTGGATTAAGTGCTGATTTTCAATCTGATTTAATTGAACGTTTTGGGAAAACGGTCTCAAGACCGTTTGAGTGCGTTGACCAAGCGTTGACCGTTTGGGATTACTGTTCCTTATGATGTGATCTAATGACTCACCAAATTTTATGGATTAATTCCAAACGAGTCATGAGTTGAAGGCCAATCAATTGGGCTAACCCTAATTGAAATCAGTGCTGAAATCACAATGAGCTAATTTGAGATTTTGGGTTGATTAGCCCAAACGGTCTCAAGACCGTTTGGGGGATCATCCAAACGGTCTCAAGACCGTTTGGGGTCACCTCAAGACCGTTTGGAGGTCTGGGGTCAAGTATAGTTGACCAATTGAAGGTCCAAAGGTACCAAATCATACTGCAACTAAATGCTGATTTGTTGATCAACTCGATAGACCAATCCGTGATGAATTTTCACTAGAGTCCAAAGGTTGGATGGGCAAACGGTCTCAAGACCGTTTGGAGATCATCCAAACGGTCTCAAGACCGTTTGGTGGTCACCCAAGACCGTTTGGAGGTCTAGGGTTGGGTATAGTTCAGTGGTTGAAGGTCTAAAGATATCAAGTTGATCTGCAATAAATTGCTGATTTGGTGAGCACTTCAATGAACCAAACCCTAATTGGATTGCTTGGTTTTGAGTGATATGATGGGCAAACGGTCTCAAGACCGTTTGGAGGTCATCCAAACGACCTCAAGACTGTTTGGGGTCAGGTCATACCCCATTTGAATGGTGGTTCAATAGTTATGAAGTAACTAGTCACACATTGATGAATGTTGAAGGTTCATTGATTCTAAACCCTAATTCAATTGATTCCAACCCTAATTGAGGATCAATTGAGGGTCAATTGAGTATCAAATCAGTTGAGGGTTGATCTAATTAACTCAATTGATTAGTGTCTAACATGTGCAAGATCGATTGAAGGGTTCAACATTGAAAGCCCTAATTCAATGTGATTGATGGAAACCATATTTGGTCCTTTCAGTTTTGAGGTGGTTTGGACCAAACGGTCTCAGGACCGTTTGAGTCCAAACGGTCTCAAGACCATTTGGGACCAAACGGTCTCAAGACCATTTGGGACCAAACGATCCCAAATCAGTTGAGGCTTAAACAGTTTCAGAAGTTCAATTTTGTTAAGTGGTTTCAATTACTATCCTACTAAATGGTTTCACCTATTCCAAGATCACTAGGAAGGTAATCAACCAAAGAGTATGAACTCTCAAATTGGATGAAGGTCAGTGGTTTATGTAATCAATCACATGATGTAATCCAAGGGAGATTGAGTTCTTAATGATCTTGATATAATGACATATCCTATGATGTCAATTCTTCTTTCAAGATTGAGTTGACTTAGATTAATCAAGGTTGAAGTAACTTCATCTTATAGAAGATGAGGGATAAGTTATTAACCCTAATTGAGCTAAGGGAATGGTTACCCTAATTGAATTAAAAAGGAAACCCTAACCCTAGTAAGGGCATAGTGAGGTAATCCTTGAATAGTGATGTTATCATTATTTTGCATTGTACTGATATAAAATTGATGTGTTGTTATCATCTGTACTAATCATGCAGGTTTCATGAGGTATTGAACATAGTCAGGTATGAGCTATGATGCCTTGTGTATTGAAAACACTTTATAAGTTCTATAAGCAATGATATGCCATGTTGCCTAGTGAAAGGTAACAAAAGAGTTTGATAGGCTTTAAGAGCCATGTGAAATACCTGCATTACATTTATCATGTTTACACTGTTAGATGACTTGATGGCATTAAGTTACCTGTTAAAGTGGTAACATGTGTCTTGATGATTTAAGGGTTTGAACACCCATATTCTTTAATCATGATGATGAGATGATAAGGGATTGAGATCCCAATGTTAGCAAAGCTATGAAATGAACTTGATAGAAATAGTACTCATTCTTTATAGCAAATGTTATAATGTTATATGATTGACAACATGCCTGATGCTAAAAGAATGTTGTAATGTACATAAATAATCAAGTGAAATGATATCATGTAGAGCCCTGACCATAGATCCATCATCGTCAGTAGTCAGGTGATGGTGAAACAGGTTTTCCTAAGGGAACTCCTGGAGAGCATACTTTTGAGTATGTGGGGGTTATGGGCGCGAATATCCTTACGCCCTAATGAAGGAATTGATGTGAGATAAACACTAAATCTCTCAATTCTTCATTATATGTATATGCCGGGATGATGTATCACTAATCTCCCGATAATGTTGTTAATGTCGCATCGATGAGAGATAAATAAGAAATCCCTCGATGGCGAAGAGAGTACAGAATGCCACTGTAACTCTAATAGCGAAGTTGCCAGAATACCCTGGAAAGCTATTATAGCAGAGACACGAGATGTCCTGTATGTTGTTCCTCACACTGACTGAGGAGGATGAGGTCATAGAAATCCGGCTCTTCTGATGACCTATGTATGGTACCGATTTCAACTTTGCAGTGGTCAGTTGGAGTATGAGCGGTATATCTCATCTCCTCAGGGCATAAGTATGTTTGTAATATGTAATCGGCCGTGTAGCATATTTGCTTAAGGTTGAACTATGAGAATCAATGGTTGAGAATACATTGATTAACATGTTCTAGTTGGATAAATGATTTACATTATCTTTATATTTCTTCCTAAATGGATAACTCGCTACTTATTCAAGTTACAACTGAAATGATTGCATAGAGAATGCTGCTCTATTTAGTTTATCTAATGCATTACCTGCTGATAAATGTTTATATTTCTACTGCTTAGTGTTATTCTATTATTTGCAATAACAATGTTACTGGCGGAGAGTTATATCTCTCACTGGGACAATTTTTATAATTGTCTCACCCCCGTGGGATTAAATTTTTAGGTAACCGCCGACAAAAAGGCAAGGAACCTATTACAGAGGAAGAGCAGCAGCAGCAGTAGCAGGGACAGCAGTAAATCCCAGGTGGGGATATGAGCTGTCAAGTTGTATATAGAAAGTCCTATGAGTCGTCTCTGTAATCTCAGATCCTAGGAGTCAGTAGAGTGTTTGATGTTGATCTGAGATTTTGGCTTGAAGCCTCGAGATTTTTGTATCCTCCTCATGCATAGTTTAACAGGGCTGACAATGTTATGACTCTCGAGATGAAATGATACAGAGATGTAATGATGAATCAGTTTGTAAATAACTTACTTTGGTTGTTTATGTCAAAGTTTCACAGTTTGTGGATCTTCTTGCAAAAAGTTTTAATTTTTAGTGATTTTCAGTAATCCGCTGCAAATAATTCGCTTCCGCATTAGTTAATCCTGTTTTCGCGAGATGGTTGTCACAATTTAGTGGTATCAGAGCTCTAGGTTCGCTGAGTCTACAAAGACATAGGACTAGGGTTGTTGAGTCTGTTCTAGTGTCTTCCAGTATATATGAATAGTGTCTTCTGCTCATATAGGAGGAGAAGAGAAAACTAAAGATGTCTGGATCACACGAGTAACATGTTGCTGAAAGTAGTGTCGCTGCACACGGAGGAGGTGCAAGTGACCATCATAGGGAGCAGCATGTGCCTGAACCACCCCAGTTCAACCCAACTGACATGGGGAATCCAGCCTTCCAAGCTATGTTTGGGCAGTTCATGACTGCCATGACACATATGACTGATAGGATGCCCATGCCTGCACCCAGGGCACCTACTCATCAAGAAGGACAAGGAGTCGGCAAGACGTTTGAACGACTTCGCCGAGTTGGAGCCACAGAATATGCTGGGACAGCTGACCCAACAGATGCTGACATGTGGCTAACTGAGTTAGAGAAGGCCTTTAGAATCCTTAACATCCCAGAAGCTGAGAAGGTCAGGCATGCTGTGTACCTTCTTAAGGGGAGTGCTGGTCACTGGTGGACCATAGAGGAGGGAAAAAGGCCAAGTGTGGAGATTGCATGGGAAGTATTTCGACGAGAATTTGTCAATAGATACTTTCCTAAGACCTTTCTGGATGAGAAAATCTCTCAGTTTGAGAGATTAAGACAAGGACCAATGAACATTAGCGAGTATGAGGCTAAGTTCATGGAGCTTTTGCGGTTCTGTCCGCATATGGCAACCACTGATGAAGAAAGGATCAGACGTTTTGAGAAAGGATTAAATGCTGAGTTGACCACCCCTGTGTCTGCTCTGGAGAACAGGGAAAGATTTGCTACTTTTGTAGAGTCTGTTAGAAGGATAGAGAGGTCTGTGACTGAGAAGAGACAGACCCAGAACAAGAAGGTGTACCCCCAGTTCCGAGGATCTTCATCCAAAGGTTTTAAGAAACCGAGGTTTTCTGCACCAATGGCACCACCTAGATTCAATACCCAGACGCAGTGGACGTCAAATAGGGGTAGAGGACGAAGTTTACCACCAGAAAGAGCTCACAGCTCAGCATCTGTATCGGTTACAGGACCATCCAGACCACAGCAGGGGATCAGAAGTTATTTTCTATGTGGAAAGGTGGGACATCTGATGAAGGATTGTAGAGCCCGAGAGGTGAGTGTGACTGAACCTCAAAGGCAGAGTCAGCAAGGTTCTCAAAGGAGGCAGTTTCCAAGTGGAGCTAGAGGACGTGGACAAGCGTCCCAAGCTGGATCATCAGCACCTAGTCATCGGGCACCAAATCAACCACAGGCAACGACGAGATTTTATGCGATGAATCCACCTGATGCAGTGATCAACCCTCGGGTTGTGACAGGTCAGATGAAACTATTTTATTCTGATATGTCTACATCCTGCATCGTAACTGTTTTAATTGATCCAGGAGCTACTCATTCCTTTATCACTCAGAGAGTGATTCTTGACTGCAACATGACTACAAGTCATAGAGCAGATAGTTTGTTGTTAGAAACTCCTTTAATGGGATCTGCTATGTTGTGGGAAGTATGTTCTCCCTGTATTCTTTCCTTTTCTGAACATTACATCCAAGTGGATCTTATACCACTTGAGATGCATGGGTTCGATATAATTCTTGGGATAGACACCTTAGAAAGGTACAAGGTTGTCTTGGATTGTGAGTCCAAGCAAGCTGTGTTTACAGATAATAGTGACACATGGATCTTTCAAGGAGACAGAAAGATCCTTCCAACCTGTCTTGTGTCAGCCATGGTAGCTGAGAAGATGATGAGGCAAGGATGTTATGCATTCTTGGCCCATGTGGTAGATACCACCATGGAGAGTCCTAATCCTGCTGAAGTTCCTGTAGTCAGGGAATTTCAAGATGTATTTCCTGAAGAACTTCCAAGTGTACCTCCACCCCGAGAGATTGATTTTGAGATTAATCTAATCCCAGGCACACAGCCAATAGCACAAACACCATATAGAATGGCGCCTGCTGAGATGGCAGAACTCAAGAAACAACTACAAGAGTTGCTTGAGAAGGGTTTTATCCGACCAAGTACTTCACCCTGGGGTGCTCCGGTCCTCTTTGTTAAGAATAAGGATGGGTCAATGCGGTTATGCATTGATTACAGACAACTTAATAAAGTGACTATAAAGAATAAGTATCCTCTGCCAAGGATTGATGATTTGTTTGACCAGTTGCGTGGTGCAACCATCTTCTCAAAGATAGATTTGAGGTCGGGATACCATCAATTACGTATTAAGGAGGGTGACATACCTAAGTCTGCCTTCAGGACAAGGTATGGTCACTATGAGTTCACAGTTATGTCATTTGGAATAACTAATGCACCAGCTGCATTTATGGAACTCATGAATAGAATCTTCCGACCTTTTCTTGATCAATGTGTAGTCGTCTTTATACATGACATCCTGATCTACAGTAGAGATGCTCAGCAGCATGAGCACCATCTTCGTCAGGCTGTGACTTTGCTAAGAAAGCATAAGTTATATGCTAAGTTTAGCAAATGTGAGTTCTGGCTACCAGAAGTTTCTTTCCTTGGACACGTAATATCTGCTTCAGGTATTCGTGTTGACCCTAAAAAGGTAGAATCTGTTCTACAGTGGGAGCAACCGAAGACACCAACGGAGATTCGTAGTTTCTTAGGGTTGGCAGGCTATTATCGGAGGTTCATTAAGAACTTCAGTTCCATAGCCTTACCCTTAACCAAGTTAACCAGAAAGGATGTTCCTTTTGTGTGGAATGACAAGTGTCAACAATCGTTCCAGTTGTTGAAGGAAAGGTTGACTAGTGCACCTATATTGGTGTTACCTGAGCAAGGGAAAGGGTATATAGTTTTCTGTGATGCCTCTAAGAATGGACTAGGATGTGTGTTAATGCAGGATAAGCAAGTGATTTCTTTTTCTTCCCGACAGCTTAAGAAACATGAGGAGAATTATCCAACACACGATCTAGAACTAGCTGCTGTAGTTCATGCCTTGAAGATCTGGAGACATTACCTCTATGGAGAAACATTTCAGATTTTCACAGATCACAAGAACCTAAAGTATATCTTTTTTCAGCATGAGCTTAACATGAGGCAACGCCGCTGGATGGAATTAATCAAGGACTATGATTGTACAATTGATTATCATCCAGGGAAAGCCAATGTGGTTGCTGATGCATTAAGTAGAAAATCAGCAACACTAGCTCTAGATAAAACACAGTTGAACTCCTTAGTGTGCTCTAAGAGAGATATGCTTATCTCCTTGAGGCAAAACAACATACAACTTAAAGTATCATTGTTAGCCGGGTTGTTAGCTGAGATGCACATAAAACCTACTCTGAGACAACAGATTAAGGAGGCACAGCAATCTGATGTTGTCGTTCAGCAGATTAGATCAGAGTATGGTAGTGAGAAACGAGAAGGTTTCTATGATTTAGATGATCAGGTAGCCTGTTATCATGGTAGAATGATAGTACCTGATGCTGATAACTTAAGGAAGTTAGTCCTGGAAGAAGCTCATTCTTCTATGTATGCTATGCATCCAGGAAGCACCAAGATGTATCATAACTTGAAAGATATGTATTGGTGGCCTGGTTTGAAGAAGGATGTTGCTGAGTTCGTGATGCGGTGTCCAGTGTGTCAACAGGTTAAAGCTGAACACCAAAAGCCTGCAGGAACACTGCAGCCCCTGCCTATACCACAGTGGAAATGGGATCATGTGACCATGGATTTTGTGGTTGGTTTACCCAGAACAGCCAAAGGTCATGATTCCATTTGGGTAATAGTTGATAGGTTGACAAAGACAACACACTTCTTACCTATCAAAACAACCTATTCTACTGAGAAGCTGGCACAGCTATATGTAGATGACATAGTGCGGCTGCATGGGGTCCCAGTTACCATTGTTTCTGACAGAGGTCCCCAGTTTACAAGTCATTTTTGGGAGCGACTTCATAAATCCTTAGGCACACAATTAAGGTTTAGTACAGCCTTCCATCCTCAAACAGATGGACAGTCTGAGAGGACAATACAAACCTTGGAGGACTTGCTTAGGGCATGTGTCCTTCAGTTTACGGGAAGTTGGGATCTACATCTAAGCTTGATAGAGTTTGCCTACAACAATAGCTATCAGCACAGCATTGACATGGCACCTTATGAAGTTTTGTATGGTAGACGTTGTAGATCTCCCCTATGTTGGTATGAAACTGGTGAATATCAACTTTTGGGCCCGGATCTTGTGCAGCAAACCACCGAGAAGATTAAAATAATACAACAACAGTTGAAGACTGCACAGGATAGGCAGAAATCCTATGCTGACAAGCGTCGTAGACCTTTAGAATTCCAGGTTGGAGACAGAGTATACCTCAAGGTCTCACCTTGGAAAGGAGTCCTTAGATTTGGAAGGAAAGGAAAGTTAGCTCCTAGATTTATGGGGCCTTATCCAATTATAGAACGGGTTGGAAAGGTAGCTTATAAGCTGGAGTTACCACCTGAATTGCAAAAGTTACACCCAGTGTTCCACATTTCCATGCTAAGGAAATGTCACCCTGACACAGAAACGGTTCTACAGCCTATGGAGGTTGAGCTTAATGATTATATATCATATGTTGAAGGACCTGTGTTGATTCTTGATAGAAGAATCAAGAAGCTGAAAAAGAAAGACATAAGTCTTGTGAAAGTCCTCTGGAATCATCGTGGTACTGAAGAAGCCACATGGGAACTAGAGGAAGAGATGAGAAGGAAATACCCTGCTCTTTTCTGTTAAAATGTTTTGTAATGATTTCGGGGACGAAATCCTTGTAAGGGGTGGATAATTTGTAACATCCCTGACCTGGATTATGAACTAACCCTAGGTGTTTTGCTTAAATATGTGATTTGATGCTTGTGGTTAACTTTTGAAATGTAATTAAGGCTCTTGAGGAACTTATATTTCAATTTCAGTCCTTTTTGAATAATGTTGAAACATTGTTTTGTTAATTTTAGACTAAAGTGCAAATTACCCAAGTTGAGGGGTTAGATTGCAAATTGTGTATGATAATAAGTTCCTCATGTGTTGATGCATCATAAGAATGAAGATGATGCAGAGGTATGGCTTGTGATAGCCTGAATACCAAGAAAGTGCTGATAAAGCAAAGTTTGTACATTAAAACCTAGTTTTGGTGTAAAGTGCAATTTACCCAAAACCTAGGGTTCAATATGCAAATTACCACTTCAATAAGGTCCCTAATAATCTTTGGCATCAAGTAGAGCAAAGAAAATGAGATGGGCACCTCATTTGAATTATCTTGGAGGAGAGAGAATCTTGACATTAAAATAATCAAGATTTAATCCTAATTAAAACCCTAATTCAATTTAGGGCAAAAATGAATAAAAATAATTGAAGGGATTTCAACCAAAATGTTTTGGGTTGATTTTGAATAAGGATGGACGTTCCTTTGCCAAGATAAGGAACGAAAATATCCTAAGTAGGTGAAATTTCACTCACCATTATTATAAGGAAAAGAAAACCCACTCACATATGGATATTAATATAATAAGGATTAAGGTGCTTAATTTCTTTTCCATTAATTCTTGGATAATTAAGAGCTTTTACGAAAGTTTGAAGGTGGTTTCGTGATCAAGTAATGGAGGAGGATTAGGGGGAAATTAGTATGGAAATTATTTAAGGAAAATGATTCATTTTCTCTTTCATCAAAGACCCATATACATATTCTTTATATATACCTTATTTCAATAACACATAAGGAACGTTTCCCTTAGCCTTTTCCTTATTCCTTTTGCTTTGGCCGACCTAAGGAGAGCTCAGGAGCAGGAGAAGGACGAACACCACCTTTAGGTAAGGTTTGATCATCTTCTACCTTGGATTCATGGTGAAAACCCTAAATCAATGATTGATTCTAGGTTTTCTTCACTCGATTTCCATTTCTAGCCATCCATTTCATCCAAAAGCTCAAGAACGAACCTTGGATAGTTGCTGGAGCTCCATCCACCATTAAAGCCACGGAGCTTGGAGCTTGGAGATCAAATTTGAGGCGGGTTTTATAACTTAAACCCTCAAACATTGCTATTGCATCAATCTTCTATGCTTTGTTGATTGATTTCTTCAATTTGATAAACTTTTGCTTCTTTGCTGCAAATTCCATCAAGAACGGTTGCTGTTCTTGGGTGCACGAAGGAAGATGATGATGAAATCTTCATAATCAAGCACCTCACCAAATATCTTGGGAGAAAATGATCTCATTGGCTGGGACCAAACGGTTTCACCAAAACCGTTTGGTGACCAAACGGTTTGCCGACCGTTTGGTGGCAAACGGTCTCAAGACCGTTTGAGATGGTTGACCAAGCGTTGACCGTTTGGGAATCTCGGTCCTAATTATGTAGGCTAATGACCCTCCAAATTTGAGGGGTTAACGCCAAAGGAATCATAGGTTGAAGGGCAATCAATTAGGCAAATCGAACTGAATTAAGTGCTGATTTTCAACCTGATTAACTTGACCTGGTTGAGAAAACGGTCTCAAGACCGTTTGAGATGGTTGACCAAGCATTGACCGTTTGGGATTCCTGTTCATAATTATGTTTATTAATAACCCTCCAAATTTGAGGGATTAACTACAAAGGAATCATGAGTTGAAGCCTAATCAATTAGGGAAACCTAATTGGATTAGGTGCTGATTTTCAATCTGATTTAATTGAACTTTTTGGGCAAACGGTCTCAAGACCATTTGAGTGCGTTGACCAAGCATTGACCGTTTGGGATTACTGTTACTTATGATGTGATCTAATGACTCACCAAATTTTATGGATTAATTCCAAACGAGTCATGAGTTGAAGGCCAATCAATTGGGCTAACCCTAATTGAAATCAGTGCTGAAATCACAATGAGCTAATTTGAGATTTTGGGTTGATTAGCCCAAACGGTCTCAAGACCGTTTGGGGGATCATCCAAACGGTCTCAAGACCGTTTGGGGTCACCTCAAGACCGTTTGGAGGTCTGGGGTCAAGTATAGTTGACCAATTGAAGGTCCCAAGGTACCAAATCATACTGCAACTAAATGCTGATTTGTTGATCAACTCGATAGACCGATCCGTGATGAATTTTCACTAGAGTCCAAAGGTTGGATGGGCAAACGGTCTCAAGACCGTTTGGAGCTCATCCAAACGGTCCCAAGACCGTTTGGTGGTCACCCAAGACCGTTTGGAGGTCTAGGGTTGGGTATAGTTCAGTGGTTGAAGGTCTAAAGATATCAAGTTGATCTGCAATAAATTGCTGATTTGGTGAGCACTTCAATGAACCAAACCCTAATTGGATTGCTTGGTTTTGAGTGATATGATGGGCAAACGGTCTCAAGACCGTTTGGAGGTCATCCAAACGAACTCAAGACCGTTTGGGGTAAGGTCATACCCCATTTGAATGGTGGTTCAATAGTTATGAAGTAACTAGTCACACATTGATGAATGTTGAAGGTTCATTGATTCTAAACCCTAATTCAATTGATTCCAACCCTAATTGAGGATCAATTGAGGGTCAATTGAGTATCAAATCAGTTGAGGGTTGATCTAATTAACTCAATTGATTAGTGTCTAACATGTGCAAGATCGATTGAAGGGTTCAACATTGAAAACCCTAATTCAATGTGATTGATGGAAATCATATTTGGTCCTTTCGGTTTTGAGGTGGTTTGGACCAAACGGTCTCAGGACCGTTTGAGTCCAAACGGTCTCAAGACCGTTTGGGACCAAACGGTCTCAAGACCGTTTGGGACCAAACGGTCTCAAGACCTTTTGGGACCAAATGGTCTCAAGACCGTTTGGGACCAAACGATCCCAAATCAGTTGAGGCTTAAACAGTTTCAGAAGTTCAATTTTGTTAAGTGGTTTCAATTACTATCCTACTAAATGGTTTCACCTATTCCAAGATCACTTGGAAGGTAATCAACCAAAGAGTATGAACTCTCAAATTGGATGAAGGTCAATGGTTTATGTAATCAATCACATGATGTAATCCAAGGGAGATTGAGTTCTTAATGATCTTGATATAATGACATATCCTATGATGTCAATTCTTCTTTCAAGATTGAGTTGACTTAGATTAATCAAGGTTGAAGTAACTTCATATTATAGAAGACGAGGGATAAGTTATTAACCCTAATTGAGCTAAGGGAATGGTTACCCTAATTGAATTAAAAAGGAAACCCTAACCCTAGTAAGGGCATAGTGGGGTAATCCTTGAATAGTGATGTTATCATTATTTTGCATTGTACTGATATAAAATTGATGTGTTGTTATCATCTGTACTAATCATGCAGGTTTCATGAGGTATTGAACATAGTCAGGTATGAGCTATGATGCCTTGTGTATTGAAAACACTGTATAAGTTCTATAAGCAATGATATGCCATGTTGCCTAGTGAAAGGTAACAAAAGAGTTTGATAGGCTTTAAGAGCCATGTGAAATACCTGCATTACATTTATCAGGTTTACACTGTTAGATGACTTGATGGCATTAAGTTACCTGTTAAAGTGGTAACATGTGTCTTGATGATTTAAGGGTTTGAACACCCATATTCTTGAATCATGATGATGAGATGATAAGGGATTGAGATCCCAATGTTAGCAAAGCTGTGAAATGAACTTGATAGAAATAGTACTCATTCTTTATAGAAAATGTTATAATGTTATATGATTGACAACATGCCTGATGCTAAAAGAATGATGTAATGTACATAAATAATCAAGTGAAATGATATCATGTAGAGCCCTGACCATAGATCCATCATCGTCAGTAGTCAGGTGATGGTGAAACAGGTTTTCCTAAGGGAACTCCTGGAGAGCATACTTTTGAGTATGTGGGGGTTATGGGCGCGAATATCCTTACACCCTAATGAAGGAATTGATGTGAGATAAACACTAAATCTCTCAATTCTTCATTATATGTATATGTCGGGATGATGTATCACTAATCTCCCGATAATGTTGTTAATGTCGCATCGATGAGAGATAAACAAGAAATCCCTCGATGGTGAAGAGAGTACAGAATGCCACTGTAACTCTAATAGCGAAGTTGCCAGAATACCCTAGAAAGCTATTATAGCAGAGACACGAGATGTCCTGTATGTTGTTCCTCACACTGACTGAGGAGGATGAGGTCATAGAAATCCGGCTCTTCTGATGACCTATGTATGGTACCGATTTCGACTTCGCAGTGGTCGGTTGGTGTATGAGCGGTATATCTCATCTCCTCAGGGCATAAGTATGTTTGTAATATGTAATCAGCCGTGTAGCATATTTGCTTAAGGTTGAACTACGAGAATCAGTGGTTGAGAATACATTGATGAACATGTTCTAGTTGGATAAATGATTTACATTATCTTTATATTTCTTCCTAAATGGATAACTTGCTACTTATTCAAGTTACAACTGAAATGATTGCATAGAGAATGCTGCTCTATTTAGTTTATCTAATGCATTACCTACTGATAAATGTTTATATTTCTACTGCTCAGTGTTATTCTATCATTTGCAATAACAATGTTACTGGCGGAGAGTTGTATCTCTCGCTGGGACAATTTTTATAATTGTCTCACCCCCGTGGGATTAAATTTTTAGGTAACCGCCGACGAAAAGGCAAGGAACCTATTACAGAGGAAGAGCAGCAGCAGCAGTAGCAGGGACAACAGTAAATCCCAGGTGGGGATATGAGCTGTCAAGTTGTATATAGAAAGTCCTATGAGTCGTCTCTGTACTCTCAGGTCCTAGGAGTCAGTAGAGTGTTTGATGTTGATCTGAGATTTTGGCTTGAAGCCTCGAGATTTTTGTATCCTGCTCATGCATAGTTTAACAGGGCTGACAATGTTATGACTCTCGAGATGAAATGATACAGAGATGTAATGATGAATCAGTTTGTAAATAACTTACTTTGGTTGTTTATGTCAAAGTTTCACAGTTTGTGGATCTTCTTGCAAAAAGTTTTAATTTTTAGTGATCTTCAGTAATCCGCTGCAAATAATTCGCTTCCGCATTAGTTAATCCTGTTTTCGCGAGACGGTTGTCACAGTAAATGTTTAATAAAAGTCATTTAAGCACAATTTCTTTCTCATATTACTTTATTTTCTTAATTGTGATTCCTTTTTCTATTAGAAACTATGTGGACACAAAATCTTATCCAAGATGGATCCATTATCCAAATATCCACATATTTCTTATAATATTATTATTATCTCATATCTCCTTTAATAAAGCAATGCTTAATTGATATTTTCTCTCTCTTGTTGCATTATCTTTGCAATTTGGATTCCTTGGAACCCAAGGAACCCAAAAGGCATGAAATCCACCCTTAGAGGATATTCCTTTTCCTTCTAGAGGTTTCTACATCTTTCTTTTTCTCCATTTCTTAATTATTCATTTACTAATTGAATTTCCTTTTCCTTGTTATTGGGCCCAATAGACACTAAGTCCCACTAAGAAACCATCAAGGCTATTATAAACGAAATTCATTGATTCATAACAAATCACAACATTATTTTCTCATTTTATCTTTATTAAGAGAAATTGTATTTCTCATCAAAAGAACCCAAAATTGGGGTTGTAATAGGTTCCCTCCCCCTCAGGGCTAATCACTCTAACTAACTCTCCATGGACGTCCATAGATCCAGTTGCAAGGATACTCTATTCGTGTGTTGATTCATTCCCATATCCCTCTCCTCCATGCATACCGAAGTAGGTAAACTGTAACCCTATCTCAGGGATCTCAAGTCTGACCGTTCGGTGATCTGTGTTGTTGTTTACCCCATGCTCCATGTTACCCCCATGTCTTTCTGGTATAACATCATGACCACTTTGGTCATGTTTCATGCCTCTATCAATCTTAGAGTTCAATCTTCATACGTCGCTTCTGCTGCCGCCAGATCCCCCTCTCCCCCTAGGTTTCATCGCCACTCTTTTCAATTTTGATATAAATGTTTTCAATTTTTTCAATATTTCTCTTTTCAAAGTATACTGATGCATCTACATTGATTATATCTAGAATTGCCTGATTTTAGGCATAAAGACTTGAAGATTGCATCCATGATGACTACCATATCTTGCCAATATCTTCCATAATACAAAATGCTTGCCACATGGGATTATATGTAAAGGGAGTGTAGTATCTATTTGTATCTTCTTATCTTGTATAATTTCTTTTCTAGATAGAATCTGTAGTTCTTTTCAATAAATGAAATGTTATTTCTTTTTGCATAAAATGTGTGTGTGGTTTCTGGGCCACTCAGAGATGGGCGCTCTAATCCTCTTAAGATTGTCTACCCAGGAAGTGGGATCGGGATTAGGGTAATAACGATTCCATGATATCTACCCAATAATCAAGGAAGATAAAATGGATACTTTTCCTTTTATTAACAATCTCCAAGATAATAGGAGCATCATCATTGATATCAACTACTACCATGTTAACATGTGCTTAATGAAAAATATGGAGCCACTCCTCATTCATAAGGACTTTTTCAACTTTGCAAGAAATGTGTTCCTTATCCACAATTCATTATTCCACAACAACACCTACTCCCCCACCATGGAAAGTTAAAAGAGATCCAAGCAATTAATAGCTTGATCTAAAACATTAATAAACAACACTGAGTACGGTTATGACACCTATTCTCTACTTGAATTTCAACATCATTTAAATCCTCAAAAACCATCAATGGATATTTATTTCTTTTTTCACCATTCATTGAAGCATACCATGTATAAGCTAATAGGAATATAGATTCCTAAGGTGGGTGTTGATTATTACACTAACGAGTTTCAATTATATAATGATCTTTTACTCAACTAGATATTTCCCACAGGTATACGAGAGTAGTTGTAGTCAAGGTCGAACATAAGGAGCATTTGTTGGCTAGGCGCAAGAGTTATGATTTTCAATAATATAGATCGTTGTATACAAGATAATAGAATTAGACCAACTAAATTACATATTTAAAACAAAATAGTAAATTATCACTTAAGAAAGGTTAAGATTTAGATTTTGGAGGATCCTAGACTTGGTATTTCACTATCACATCATAACTTATATTAAAATACGAATTTAAACATGTTAATTAACTTGCAAAGGAGGTTTGTACTCATCACTCACCTCCCGGTGAAGTGATGATGATTCTAACTCCATACATCACTCTCGTGTATGTATTTCATTTCGAATCACAAACCTTGCTCCTCAACTTAATCACAACCACTCTCACGGTCAAGGACAAGCTACCAAAAGAGTAACTCCATACTCTCAAAAACATCTTCTTAGATTATGAAAGAAAGCATAAAACATGCAAGTATGATGGCCAATCACACAAACAAACATTTTAGATCTAAAACAACTCTTGGAACATTCAAGTAACTAACATTTAGTACAAAATTCATATGTTCATACAAGCTATGACATGGGAGTTACTCTCCCATGTCCAAGATTCGGATTCTACTCATCCATGGATAGAGAAAGAATGTACAAGCAGTAGAAAATATCAAAGGACATAGTAAAAGAGTAGAAAGAACTAGGATGTCTGTGAGAAGTAGTAGAACGAAGAAGAACTCCAACTAGAAGTCAAGCTCCATCCTTACTTGCTGCACTTTCTTCAGATTTCTTCACTCCCAAGTGGATAGAAAAGGAAGAAGAAGATCCTTGCTGCAAATAGTTAAGAAGAAGGAAGAAGAAGAGGGTTCTCTCTCGAGTAATCACCTTCTATCTCCCTTGGTCTCCTCCAACTTATCCTGGACTCCCTCCAGTTGATTTGCCCTCTAAAAAGTCCCCTATCGTCCCTGGTAACTATCTAAAGATGGCATGGGGTCATATATATAAGTGTGAGATAGTTAGATTCGTATTCGAGTGAAATCTATAGGTCACACGACGTGTCTTTTATAAGACACAGTGTTTCTTAAGTAATAATTGAAGTTTGGATCGAGTTCTGGGAGGTTACATGGTGTTTCTTTAATTAGACACAGTGTGTCTTTAATAAGACACATTGTGTCTTTAATAAAATACGGGATTTTGCTGCAAATCTGGAGTTCTACATTCAATTTTTGGACTGAGACACGGAGTGTTTTCAATAAGACACGGCATGTCAATGGCTGTTCTGGGCTGCTGTGTATTCTGCTCATAACTTACGGCGTGTAGGTCAGTTTTACATACCGTAAAAAGTGGTATTTGCACAGTTTCGAACCCCAAAACATGTAGATACTTGAGGAGTGATCCAATAAGTGATAATATGATATATTCCTCATCATTTCATTGCAAAATGTAGTACTTACAATCCAAACAATGAGATAAGTAAGAATAGCTAAAAATATAGAATCTAGCATGAATGAGTGTGATAATTGAGTCAAAACATCATGGATATGCAACTAAACATGATCCAAAAGATTATATGATTTGTGCACATCATATTCCCCTAAGCTTGAACCATTGCTTGTCCTCAAGCAAAAAGAAATAGATACATGGTTGTAGAGTAATAGGTGGGCACACTATCATATCCACATGAAAAATGAATTTATGGATTTAGAAAAAGGCATTTTCATCATTCAAATATGTAACTAATTATGAATTCAATTCTAACTCTCAAGATGAAATTTAGTTTCAAATAGATATTTAGATAATCTTGAGTGAATCAACTATAGAGCAATCATTAGCAAAAGGATGATAAATCCAATAAAGAAATGATATGCCACAAACCCAACTGATAATAAAGACGAAATGAAATGAAAATTCCTTAACGTCTCTGTCCATATGCATTGGCTTTATCATTCGAATAAAAAACTCTATCAGGATTCACATGCACGGTACTCGGTTGCTAAGTATAGGCTTACGCACATGTGGAATACCGATTGGGGATTAGTGTCCCTCTTTCAAACACATTGCTAACCTTTTAAGTTGGAGAATGTGTGGGTGACTGATAACACCCAAATTAGCGCATATTTTCTATGAATTTTATCTATAGTTTTGTGCCACTTTAGTCTTAATATGCACTCTTTTGTTCATGTTTTATGTTTTCTATCTCTTTATTAGATAATGTAGTGAAAATAGCCAATAATGTAGCTAATTAGCCAATTTTAGACTTGCAGGCACTGAAACTAGCCAATTTTGGGACTTTCAAGTACCAGACCAGGAAAAGACAAGAATCGCAGCAGTTGGCCGATATGGCTGCCTGATACGGGTGCCCGATATAGCTGCCTGATATGGTCTGGATGAGATGGCCGCCCGACAAAGACGCCTGATATGGCCTGGCCGATACGGGGGCGCCAACCGATACGACCGCCGACCGATACGGGCGCCGACCGATACGGCCCCCGACCGATACGGGTGCGCCGACCGATACGGCCGCCGACCGATACGGCTGCCCGATACGGTTGCCCGATACGGTTGCCGAGTGACAGTCATATTGGCCGACCTGGTTCCTCAAGATTGAAGCCACGGATGAAGGACACGTGGACCAATAAAAGCTACAACTCACATCAACTCGCTGCCTATAAATAGCAGCTGCCAGCCTACAAGAATGCTTCTTCGGGGGGAGGAGAGAGCCGAGGGATGGAGGAAGGACCCTGCAAGAGCTAGTTCCTAGACCAAGGAGCTAGTGTTTCGGGTTCCCCAAAAGTCTACTGCCCGATACGACTGTTGCCCGATACGCCCGCCGACCGATACGCTCGTCGACCGATACGGCTGTTGCCCGATACGGCCGCACCGACCGATACGCCCACTGACCGATACGGCCGCTGCCCGATACGGCTGTTGCCCGATACGGCCGCGCCGACTGATACAGCCGCCGACCGATACGCCCGCCGACCGATACGCCCGCCGCCCGATACGCCCGCCGACCGATACGGCCGCTGCCTGATACGGTCTAGAGAGAGAGAGAACCGAGGAGTCCAGAGGGACAAAGAGAAGACCCCAGGGGCGAGATCCGGCCTACACAGAGGCCAAGGAGCGAGAGCCACCTCTCCTCTATGGGCTATATCTCTTCCCTCTTCTCTTTCATTCTACTGCATTCCTTTGTTTCTTGTACAAACGATGTTTATCCATCTTTGTTCGGTGCCATCTATGCTTGTCTATGGTTAGTTAGCTCCTTCTTGGCTATGCAGCCCAATTTGGGCATGTTTACATACTTTTGCCTTAAGCAAGTAGATTCATATCAGATCTAGTATGTTGCATGTTCTATTTTCTCTTTCCAAGTTATGATTGCTAGTTTGGTTGATCTCTTACTCGCTTGAACTGCTATTTCTGCCTGTATTGAGAGATCCGTTGTAGAAATAGCTAAGAGATGATAGTTTGGATCTGAACCTGAGAGGAGGACGATCCAAGGTATTCTGTTCCTAACACCCCATAATATCCTAAGACCCGAGAGGGAACTTAGCATATACTAAGGTGTTGATATGTCATCCCTTGAGAGAGGGTTAATGACATATCGTTGATGGTTTTAGTCACGCATCGCGAGAGCGAGTGGGATGACCCCACAGGACAGATGCCGTTGTGCGTGCTAGATGCTTGCTTGGGTGTTCGAGGGTTGTCTACGCCCGAGAACGAGTGCATAGACTGCCCCTTTTGTGGTTACATAGCCAAGAACTCTCTTTCTCTAGTTAGTAGAACCTCGCGCTCTGTCTTGTTTTGCTTTTGTTTTCTTTTCTTTTCCTTATTTTAATCGTGACAACCCGCTAGACTAGTTCTAGCACTTTCTTTTATCGACTATCGTTTTGGCTTATCTGACTCAAGAACAGAAATCTGTGGCGTCCTAAATGTCACCACGTCCCTGTGTTCGACCCCGTATATCTACTTCGACCCCGTAATTAAGTTGCGGGGGCCTAGAAGGTTTCGGGTTATAAATTTAAAGTTTGATTCCTTCCTTCGTCCCGCGTTCCTTTTCAGACGCTCGATTTAGGCCGATCAACTTTTGGCTCCGTTGCCGGGGACGTGGGTTTTCCACGTTTACACGCCTAGTAGATTTTTGTTCTGTCACTATAAGTCTTTATATACATGCATAGTTTTCCTCTTTCTTTACACATACTTGTTCATACATACTAACTCCCTTTTCTTTTTTTCTCATACCTTTTTCAGCCATGGACCTTGCTTCCGCAAGACAAGTCATCTTGTCCACCTGTCCTCCCGAGTTTTTCCACAGTTCTGACTGCTGGCAAATAATTGAAGGTCGTGCTCTACAACTAGTCGAGTTATACTCACCTCCACCGTCGTCATATGTTGAAATTACAACAAAGGAGACTACCAGTCAACCATCGACTCCCGTGCTAGCATGGGATCAAGAACTGATAAAGGCAGTGGAGTTAGCTGGAGAGAGTGGCAAGGCGCTCACCTCCCTAGTCCCTTATCTCCAAGAAGATGTCGATCCCAAGAAACAACTGCTAGAAGAGCAGGATCGTCTCCTCAAAGTAGGCACCGAGGCTGCAGACTGCAGTAGAAGTCTAGTTCAAACTGTTGAGCGAGGATTCATTCAAGCGCATCAGTTTGGTATAGCAGGTCAGCAACCGATGTGCATGGCAGAATCGACGGGTCTCGAAAGCATTGCTGCTCAAGTACAACAACTTCATGATAAAGATGTTGAACAACGCAGGAGGCTCCAAGAGCTCATCGATTTGGTTACAATCCAATTACAAATGCCATCACGAGATAATGAAGACGTTAGTCATCAAGGCCATTCCATTGGATCTGAATCGGAGTATATCTCACCATCCTATTCAGACCATCAACTGGATTCGCTAGGATTTTTCTGTGAAGACCAACCCACTTGGGGAAGCCCTTCATTCTATCCAGATGACCCAGCTGATGAACCAATGGAAGATATGAGTCATAGGCATGAATGGGTCTATGATGACGATGAGGAAGACTCTAAAAGACAAGTTTCCTCACAGCCAGAAGGTTGGTTTGAGGAACCAGAGTCAGATATTGAACCAGACCAGAGTGACATTTCTCATATTGAGACTTGTCACTTCGCTTTGAGTAGTACATCAACCATGGTTTGGAACAATTTGTTCGACGACGACGGCAGCTGCTCGACATGGAGCAGTGAGTATAGTAACGAAGACGAGTTGGAGCAGCACGAGCCATCGTTCGCCACCATACCTTTACAAGGTAGGATGGACGTCAAGGGGGCAGGATGGACGGTGCACTACAACATGGCTGCTGAGCATGAAGACAGCCCTGACTCCATGCCAAGTGATAAGCTTGGGGTGGTAGAACCACAAACAGATTCTTCAGGGGATACTTCTTGTTCAGAAGATGATTGGATGACTAGGACTGTACATGATGATCTATCTGAGCATCCAACCTCAAGTTCAGAGATGGAGGGAGGAGAAATGGATCCCACCCAAGTCATTCAACCTATCCCATCCATCTCATCCTGTGTCGACATCCCAGGACCTTCAAATTCAGATTCATATAATGAAAGGTACCCTGAGGATGATTTGCCAAAGAAGTCACCCCATTGCAGTTCAAGTCACTTCCAGCACAAAGCTGACTTCACCGAGTCGCCAGATTTTACTTTTCTTCTTCAGACTCGGCAGGGCCAACACACCCGCCTATTCTACTCATATTATGTGGCGGAACCCATCGGCAAGACACAGGTGACACTGGTCCCAAAACTCAGAATTTGGGATCCCAGTGTCGGTATCGTGGGGCAGCCACCCCCTTTTCTCTTACCCACCCTCCCGCCCTTTTATTACAATAAATTTTGATTTTCATTTTCTTGCTGGTAAATTTCTTTCCTCTAACTGTTTTGATATCCTTGCACCCATGCATCATCTTTAGAACTTCAATAAATGTTGTTAAACTCATGCATTCCTGCCTCACTTTTTCAAGATTGAGACTTGCTCGAGGACGAGCAAAATTTTAAGCTTGGGGTGGTAGGCTTCGCCCTTCTTTTCTCTTCACCCTTCTTGCATGCATGTCTATTTCCTGCATTTAGTCTTAAATTTTCAAAATTTTCAGCTTTTTAGCTTTGCAATTATGGCTATGTGGTGTGAATCTAATAGATAAATGCTTGGCTTCATGCCTAGATGCACAATTTTCATCTTAAAAATTGCTTGACCTTTTGATTGACTTGCTCTTTGACTCTTTCCTTGAGTTTGGTAATAAACCTAAGGTTATGTCCCTTTTTCATAGCTTAAAGCTAAATTCCCTTGATCTGTGTCGTGAATGGAAAATCCATGGTAAAGGACCGCTGGAATGAGCTAAAACACGATCAAAGAACCTAGCTGTGGATTCACAAGTTTTCCTCTATTCTAAGGATTCTTGAATCATAATTGCTATCTTTTCACACAGGTATCAAGCGGGCCATGATGAGTTTTGAGCCATGATCAAGGTGAAGTGCTTTTCCTTGATGGACTACATGCCTTCTCACATTAGATTGAGTCAAAAAGATGAAAAATTTAAAAATGTGCAAAAGAGGTTTGGCCGCCCATAAAATCCCAAAAATATCTATATAGTTCTCACCCAAGCCTAAAAATAGAATGCAGATGATAAAAGCCCGAGTGTGAACAATAAATGAGCGCTTGTTTTATCTTTTAGGAGAGTTGAGGATGGTGCCCAGCCGGTGTATGACTGCGCTCATGAACGCGGGTATGTCGCGCCTGGTAGTATCACTCCAAATGCTCATTAGAGAGTCACTAGGAACCCCTAGGAGACCTATGAGATCATCTCAGTAGCAGGGTTTGTTTGAGCGCAGTACGAGGAGTTCGTCTCACTGCTTTGGACCAACTGGTTCGGACTGCAGGGACTGTTGCTCGCTACATGGACCAATCTGACGCAGATCGGGATCCTCAGAAGTCATTAGAGTCTTTTTGCTTTATTTCTTAGGACATGAATAAGTGAGAGGCATGGTATTCTGGATTGGTATGCATGGATTCATGGTGATGGCTCATTGCTCATCACCTGCTTGATCACCTAAGTGACAACTCTTTCATACTTAAATAATTATGATTCAAACCCTCATGAGTATTGACAGGCTATAGTGAATTCGCTTAATCTTGCCTGGAAATGTGTTGATCTTACTTTGGCAGGATTGTGCTTGTTTGATGGGGTTTGTTCTGAAATGACATGGATCAAGAGTATTGATGCTTTAAACTATTTTTCTTAACCTTAGCATTTATTGCCAAGCTTAATTTGGATGTTATCTTTTTGTTCTTTGAGCACAGTCTTGCTTGAGGACAAGCAAGTTTTAAGCTTGGGGTAGTTGATAACACCCAAATTAGCGCATATTTTCTATGCATTTTATCTATAGTTTTGTGCCACTTTAGTCTTAATATGCACTCTTTTGTTCATGTTTTATGTTTTCTATCTCTCCATTAGATAATGTAGTGAAAATAGCCAATAATGTAGCTAATTAGCCAATTTTAGACTTGCAGGCACCGAAACTAGCCAATTTTGGGACTTTCAAGTACCAGACCAGGAAAAGACAAGAATCGCAGCAGCTGGCCGATATGGCTGCCTGATACGGGTGCCCGATATAGCTGCCTGATATGGTCTGGATGAGATGGCTGCCCGACAAAGACGCCCGATATGGCTGCCCGATATGGACTGGCCGATACGGGGGCGCCGACCGATACGGGCGCCGACCGATACGGCTGCCGACCGATACGGCCGCCGACCGATACGGGTGCGCCAACCGATACGGCCGCCGACTGATACGGCTGCCCGATACGGTTGCCCGATACGGTTGTCGAGTGACAGTCATATTGGCCGACCTGGTTCCTCAAGATTGAAGCCACGGATGAAGGACACGTGGACCAATAAAAGCTACAACTCACATCAACTCGCTGCCTATAAATAGCAGCTGCCAGCCTACAAGAATGCTTCTTCGGGGGGAGGAGAGAGCCGAGGGATGGAGGAAGGACCCTGCAAGAGCTAGTTCCTAGACCAAGGAGCTAGTGTGTCGGGTTCCCCAAAAGTCTACTGCCTGATACGGCTGTTGCCTGATACGGCCGCGCCGACTGATACGCCCGCCGACCGATACGCCCGCCGACCGATACAGCTGTTGCCCGATACGGCCGCGCCGACCGATACGCCCGCCGACCGATACGGCCGCTGCCCGATACGGCTGTTGCCCGATACGGCTGCGCCGACCGATACAGCCGCCGACCGATACGCCCTCCGCCCGATACGCCCGCCGACCGATATGGCCGCTGCCTGATACGGTCTAGAGAGAGAGAACCGAGGAGTCCAGAGGGACAAAGAGAAGACCCCAGGGGCGAGATCCGGCCTACACAGAGGCCAAGGAGCGAGAGCCACCTCTCCTCTACGGGCTATATCTCTTCCCTCTTCTCTTTCATTCTACTGCATTCCTTTGTTTCTTGTACAAATGATGTTTATCCATCTTTGTTCAGTGCCATCTATGCTTGTCTATGGCTAGCTAGCTCCTTCTTGGCTATGCAGCCCAATCTGGGCATGTTTACATACTTTTGCCTTAAGCAAGTAGATTCATATCAGATCTAGTATGTTGCATGTTCTATTTTCTCTTTCCAAGTTATGATTGCTAGTTTGGTTGATCTCTTACTCGCTTGAACTGCTATTTCTGCCTGTATTGAGAGATCCGTTGTAGAAATAGCTAAGAGATGATAGTTTGGATCTGAACCTGAGAGGAGGACGATCCAAGGTATTCTGTTCCTAACACCCCATAATATCCTAAGACCCGAGAGGGAACTTAGCATATACTGAGGTGTTGATATGTCATCCCTTGAGAGAGGGTTAATGACATATCGTTGATGGTTTTAGTCACGCATCGCGAGAGTGAGTGGGATGACCCCACAGGACAGATGCCGTTGTGCGTGCTAGATGCTTGCTTGGGTGTTCGAGGGTTGTCTACGCCTGAGAACGAGTGCATAGACTACCCCTTTTGTGGTTACATAGCCAAGAACTCTCTTTCTCTAGTTAGTAGAACCTCGCGCTCTGTCTTGTTTTGCTTTTGTTTTCTTTTCTTTTCCTTATTTTAATCGTGACAACCCGCTAGACTAGTTCTAGCACTTTCTTTTATCGACTATCGTTTTGGCTTATCTGACTCAAGAACAGAAATCTGTGGCGTCCTAAACGTCACCACGTCCCTGTGTTCGACCCCGTATATCTACTTCGACCGCGTAATTAAGTTGTGGGGGCCTAGAAGGTTTTGGGTTATAAATTTAAAGCTTGATTCCTTCCTTCGTCCCGCGTTCCTTTTCGGACGCTCGATTTAGGCCGATCAGTGACTTAGCCATCTTTTTGGGTTTCACTAGATTTTCAAAAACACCCCCCCTTTCATGTGATTTTGGTACCTCATTGGATACCTCATTGTCCTCTTTCTACCCTTCCCTTTTTCATATATTGCCAATCAGATTTAGGATAGATAAGTTGTAAATTCAATCATTTATAAGAATTTTCTCAAGAAGAGCAGTGGAATATTCATTATAATGTTGGAAATATCATCAAGATGTTAATCACATCTCTATAGTTCATAAACTCAAAATTTTTTAATTTTTACATGTGTTAGGACGAGAGAAAGAATTGCAATTCATGTTCAATCATATATTTAAATGCAAGATGAACAACCGTGATTATCGAACAATTTCAAGTGATGTGATATATACCCAACTATTGCCAAAAAGCCATTATCTTTGTGTATAAAGAGATGGTTCAAGCATAAGGAAGGTATTGAACATGAGAAAACTATCAACTCAATTTCATGCAATTTATTGAAATTAAAAGACTGAAATGTGGACACAAAACAAAAACAAATGACAAGAAGCAAATAACATGAAAGGGAATAGCTAAAAGAACTAAGTTACCATCTGGTTGCTTCCCCCTAAGCTTGAAATCTGCAATGTCCTCACTGTAGAAATATTACTAAAAAGGTTGCAACCGGGTACCTCATCATGGTGGAAACATCAAAGTCCATGGAGGACCGGTGCTCTAATTTGCTGCTGGAAATTGTTGTGCCAAAGGTTGCCACTTCCTTGCAAATATATCCTTCATTTGGGGTAAGGGAAGACACCTATGAGCAAACAAAGTGTCATCAAGAGTATGCATAAGGACATGTGTCTTGTTTGAAGAATCAACATGTAGAGCATGTGTTGTAGCTTTATCCCCTTTAGTTGCAACTTCATGATCATCATGGATATCAACATCATCATACTTTGAAGGATATACCTCTATAAAAAATCCATTCTTCAATGTCACTAGCCTAAAATATGTAGGATTCATCTCCGGTGGACTAGGCAAGAAAAGTGGAAATGTTTCTTTGCTAAAAATAGCTTGTTGGGCAATTTGTTTCTCCAATAAGTGTGCATGAGTGGCTATAGCCTCCACCTTAGAAGAGAGTTGGTCAATATCATCCATCATAGATTGTCTTTGTTGATGGAACTCCTCATTTTGCTGCATAGACTCTAAGTTGGAAGATACTTGTGGTTGTTGTGGCTGAATGAAATTTAGGTTGACATTGATGTAGAAGTCTGGTGGAGTGTAGCCCATTGGAGAATAATAGAAGAAGCATAACATGTAGAATATGAGAGTCCAAGCAACCCACATGCATCACAAATATTGTTGTTTGTTTGAATTAGTTGTGTGCTTAGATTCTCAAACCTTTGTGACAAAGTGTCTAGCCTTGCTACAATCAAGTCTATAGCACCAACTGTTTGATCTTCCACTTGCATTATGGAAGTAGTATGTGAAAAGGATGGGTGGTAGCTTGTATCTGGACTCCATTGGCAATGATTTTCTGTCATATCTTCAATAATAGCATAGGCTTCTCCATAAGATTTGTTCATTAGAGTTCCATTTGCAGCTGCATCAATAGACATCCTTGTATTGTAGCACAAACCATTATAGAAAGATTGCAATGAAGCCAATTGCTTAGACTGTGATGTAGACAAAGATGTTGAAGATCTTTGAACCTCTACCATGTATCATACAAGGTCTCTCCATCCCTTTGAGAATAATTGATGAGTTGACTCCTCAGCTATAAAGTTTTTCTAGGTGGAAAATATCTTTCCAAAAAGATCTTTAGAGGCTCCTCCCAAGTACCGACTAACTTCTTTGGCAAAGTATAGAGCCATGCCTCGGCTCTATCTCTAAGAGATAATGGAAAAGGATTAGGCGTATCCCATCAGTAGGAATGCCATGTATCTTTATGGTTCTTCGCAACTGCAAAAATTCGGCAATGTGGAGGTTTGGATCCTCCATCGGTGTCCCTCCAAATGCATTTAGCTGTAGCAATTTTATGATGAATGGGCTGATAGAAAACACCTCTGCCTCAATTTCTGAAATATTAATAGGCCCACTCATGTGCATTATAGTTGTACCAAAGTAGTCCTTAAGAGGAAGGTCATCCTCCTTGACTAGTTCTTCATGTGGATCCGGAGAATTAGGTGGATGTGGCTTAGATGATGGGGGTGTATGTAGTATGGATGAAGGTGGTAGATATGAGGGTGTGGAAGAATGTGGTATGGGTGTTGGTGGTGTATATGATGGTGGTGAATTATGTGTGAATGATGGTGGTGTGGATGAAGGATGTGTGGATGAGGGTGGTGCATATGAAGGTGATGTGGATGAAGGTGGCATGGGTGAATGTCGTTTGGATGATGGTGACATGGATGATGGTTGTGTGGGTTGTGATTCCTCCATACATGTTTGGGTTTCACTCCTTCTTGCTCCATGAGGGCTGCAAACAATGTGTTCATTTTCTGAATGTAGATATATGCACAGTTCAATGATCTTTTTATGAACACCCCATATGTTCCTACAAATAAACAAGGTGAGTGAGATACAAAAACAAACATGGAAGATACAAAAAATTATGATGATCATGATGAATTATGATTTATTGATATGATGGTTGTGATCTAGTCTCATTGACTTATCAACAACTCTTACTCTAATAAGAATACCAATGCTCCCCGACAACGATGCGTCGTTTGTTACACTAACGAGTTTCAATCATATAATGATCTTTTACTCAACTAGATATTTCCCACAAGTATACGAGAGTAGTTGTATTCGAGGTCGAACAAAGGAGCGTTGGTTAGCTAGGTGCAAGAGTTATGATTTTCAATAATCTAGATCGTTGTACACAAGATGATTGGATTAGAACAACTAAATTACAGATTTAAAACAAAATAGTAAATTATCACTTAAGAAAGGTTAAGATTCAAATTTAGGAGGATCCTAGACTTGGGATTTCACTATCACATCATAGCTTATATTAAAATATGAATTTAAACATGTTAATTAACTTGCAAAGGAGGTTTGTTGTAACACCCCTCCCTAGGGTTTCATACCTAACTAGAAGAAGCACAACCTAATCCCCAACATTATCCATAATGTGGGGTACTTGGCATTTCAGGGAGGGTTGTCACATACATGATCTCATATCAAGAAATAAACAACACTTGGCATTCATAGAAACATAGATTCATACATAAAGTTCTTGGAAAGAAAACTACATCATAATTCTAAAGCTACACATATTCTAGATAACATATGAAGATAGGATCTCAGTAGATGGACGTCCCACCAGGAAACCACTTCTAATGTCTTGGATACTTGGAATCTCCTCAAGACGTCTCCTTCCCTTTAGCTCCAACGTATGCGGACATCTCGTCCCCAGCCGTGCAAAGGAAAAACATTCATGGTAAGTAAGCCGCATTGGCATATTATAAAGAATAAAAATAAAATATAAAGTGATTTGACATGAACATGCATTAACATTAATCATTTCTTAACATCTTTTACATAAGGAACTTGACTAGAAGTATATGCTCCTCTCTTAATGCCCCATAAGGATCCCATAATGCTCGGAAAGCCCATAATTGCTCGGAAAGCCCATAATGCTCGGAAAGCCCATAACAATGTGCATATAAATATAAATCAATTTCCATTAACCATGATCTTTATTAGACTTATTGATCTTCTAAATAACTTAAACTTGATCTTAATTGGGATTTCTCCCTCTTGAACATGATTGGGATTTCTCCCCATGACCACAATTGGATTTCTTCCTCTTAAGCATGAATGGGAAATTTCTTCCCTCTTAACCTTGGTTTCATGTATCTTAATCATAATTCATAACATTAATCATGTTTTTATACTTAGACTTAGATTATAACAATCAACATCCAATAATCATATACATTGAAGAAAACATGTACTTTTCATGACTTTAGTATATAGTACATAAACATATCATAATCATCCAATAAATCAAGTTTACTATGCCAAGGGCATGGCCCGCTTACCTTGAGCTAAAACACCTAAGGGTCAATTCACCTGACCTTATGGAGCCCTTTAAACACCTGTAATTTGATCAAACCACATAATGTACATAAGTTCATAGCACTGAAGCTCTAATTTTATTCCTTAAATTATTAAAGAGATTAGAGATGAGAAATTGAGATCTAAAACACATCAGATCGATAGAAAATAAAAAGAGCTTTCGAAAACATGTTTTTGCACATTTTTCTGAGGTCATATGCAAAAGTTATGAATTTTGCATCCTGGACCAATCAGAGTGCAGGAAAACATAGGTGTGGCATCGATTAAATCTCGATTAAAGATGATATAAATAAAATATGAAATGCCAGTAATGACCAAGGCATGCATGACACGTGAATTGAAATGGGGGGGGGCAAAAATGTCATTTATACATCATATATAACTTGCGGCCGATTAAACAAAATGTATGTTGAAATGATGATATTGTCCTTGCAACACACATCTGACGATCTCAAAAGCTAGGGCAGAGGGGTAAACCTACCCTTGCCATTGCTCCCTACTTGTTTCATGGTGAGAGCAGCACTTGGAGGTTCATCTCCGAGCAGAACCCGAGAAGGCAGAAAATACTAGTGGCATGTGGAATCTGCACTGCACTCACGGCACCAAGGCGAGGCCATTGAACCTAAGATCGAGCCCTGATGTGCATAGGAGCTCAGGACTGCTCTTTGCAAGGCAATAAATAGGGGAAGCACATCGGAGATCCACGGTTAAGAAAAGTGATCTGAAACCTTTAAGCGATGATTGAAAAATGACCATGGAGGCAAGGCGAAGCCGTCCATCCTATTTTCATGGTTGCGGATGCACCAAAATTCCATGGAAACTAGCGCCGATGAGGCTCGAAGGTGGAGTATAGGTCCCGATGATATGGGCAATCGCAGGGCAAACTAAGGTCGGGAAAACAAAGGAGGGACTCCGAGGATGCTCACCGTAAGGGAAATTAAGCCGAGGTGAATGGAGAAGGCCGGGCAGACTCAAGGTCGCCGAAAACTAAAGCTGAGTAGGTCAGATAGATTCGGGGCTCTCGGGGCCAAATTGGCAGTGGAGGAGGAGAGCTCGAGGGCCAGCGGTGCTTTTGGGCACAAAACAAAGGAGGTGGATGCTCTGTTGTGGCGGTTGGGTGTTTGTGCGTCAAGGGGGGTCCAAGCCCTATATTGGGCATTTCACCTACAACAAGCGAGAGGGGGCGAGTTAGGGCTTGCTCGGATCGGGGTGACGAGCTGGAGGCATTGGCAAATAAATCAAGTGAAACAGCCTCGTAATGAGGGGGAGAGAGATTGATGAAGAAAATGTTGTGAAACGTCTCTTGCTCGTGGGGAACAACGGAGGTAGTTGACAAAAGGCGTGCCATTGGATCTTGATTCAATGGTCATTGTACACACGTGTGAGGAAAGAAGCAAAAGTAATGTGTGACAGGAAAATAAAATGAACCATAGGTTAATTGTTTGCATTAATGAAATGAATATTCAAACCTTGGTCCTATCTATATATAAATCTCTTTCAATTTAATTGGGGGGTCAAACATGGTCATAATGGGTTCAAATTTGAACCATAGGTACATTAGAGTGTTTAGAATATTCCCATTTAATTAGATTTGATGCTTTTACACGTTTTAGGCATAAGGTAGCAAAAATTATCATGTGCACTTAAATGACCATGATGAATGCAAATAAAGCCATTAATTTCTCAAATAAGAATTTCAAGATATGAAAACGGGCACTATGTACTATTTCTCCTCAACTAATAATATGGGGGTTATAAAGCAAACAATTAAACATATAGACCACTAATCACCATAAGAGAGAGAAAATTTGACATAAAAGGATTCATTTCCATTTTCTAAACAAAAGAGCATAGATATACAAAGAAACATTTTCTTTAAATAAATCATGGATAAGAGAGAAATTGAACATAAAATGAATTTGCAAAACTAACATGGGAAATTTACATGAAGGTCCTCAACAATTGTCTTATTGTAAAAAGAGCATGCAAGGAATAAAATAGGTTTGAAAATTTGCATAAAAAGAGTGGGATGTTACATTTGTAGTCATCACTCACTTCCCGGTGAAGTGATGATGATTCTAACTCCATACATCACTCTCGTTTATGTATTTCATTTCAAATCACAAACCTTGCTCTTCAACTTAATCCCAACCACTCTCACGGTCAAGGATAAGCTGCCAAAAGAGTAGCTCCATACTCTCAAACACATCTTCTCATATTATGAAAGAAAGCATACAACATGCAAGTATGATGGTCAATCACACAAATAAGCATTTCAGATGTGAAACAACTCTTGGAGCATGCAAGCAACTAACATTTAGTACGAAATTTATATGGTCATACAAGATATGACATGGGAGTTACTCTCCCATGTCCAAGATTCGGATTCTACTCATCCATGGGTAGAGAAAGAAGGTACAAGCAGTAGAAAACATCAAATTACATAGTAAAAGAGTAGAAAGAACTAGTATGTCCGTGAGAAGTAGTAGAATGAAGAAGAACTTCAGATAGAAGTCAAGCTCTGTCCTTGCTTGTTGCACTTTCTTCAGATTTCTTCACTCCCAAGCGGATAGAAAAGGAAGAAGAAGATCCTTGCTGCAAATAGTGAAGAAGAAGGAAGAAGAAGAGGGTTTTCTCTCGAGTAACCACCTCCTATATCCCTTGGTCTCCTCCAACTTCTCCTGGACTCCCTCCAGTCGAGTTTCCCTGCAACAATTCCCCAATAGTCCATGGTAATTGTCCCAAGATGGCTTGGGGTCGTATATATAAGTGTGAGACAGATAAATTTGCATTTGAGTGAAATCTACAAGTCACACTACGTGTCTTTTATAAGACACGGGGTGTCTTATGCAATAACTGAAGTTTGGATTGAGTTCTGGGAGGTTACACGGTGTGTATTTAATAAGACACGGCGTCTCTTTAATAAGACACGACGTGTCTTTAATAAAACACGGCATTTTATTATATATCTGGAGTTCTGCATTCAATTTCTAGATTGAGACACGGGGTTTCTTTAATAATACACATCATTTCTTTTTAAGACACGGGGTGTCTTAATTAAGACATGGTGTGTCGATGGCTATTCTGAGCTATTCTTGGCTGCTGTGTATTCTTCTCATAACTTACGTCGTATAGGTCAGTTTTACATGTCGTAAAAAGTGGTATTTGCACAGTTTCGAACCCCAAAACATGTAGATTCTTGATGAGTGATCCAATAAGTGATAATATGATATATTTCTCATCATTGCATTGCATAATGTAGTACCTACAATCCAAACCATGAGACAAGTAAGAGTAGCTAAAAATATAAAATCTAGCATGAATGATAATGATAATTGCATCAAAACAACATGGATATGAAATCAAACATCATCCAAAAGATGATACGATTTGTGCACATCAGTGGGTAACATGTGGGAATTTTTAGGGAAAATATTCCTATAAGAGGTTAGGATGCAATGCCATTAAAATATTGCCTAAATTTTGTCTAGCATATAATTAAATTTTTACTCTACTTACCTAGCTCATTCTTGTATGTCTACAACTAACTTTAACTTAATTTACTTCAACACTTAATATATTAGTTTGAACTAGTTTAATTAGGCAAAAAGTGGTAAAAGATTTCAATAATTTATAGTTCTTAATAAATTGTAATTTTTTGGTTTTATATCATGAGAGAAGATTGGACTAGATTTTGGTTAGAAAATACTACATAGAGTGAAAAGATAAGACAAAGAGGGCCTTTCACTAAATTTATCAAATTTAATGTTATATATTATTGAAACATAATCTTATTATGATGTATTTTGTATGGACAACTTGAAAGGAAAAAATTTCACATGGATAAAAAGAAAAAACATAAGATAATCATTTCCATTGAAGAGGATGGATAGGAGAACCCTACAAATTGGCATAGATGCCAACACAACTTCTATCCTTGTTGTCTTCCAATTGAGGTTGCTACTATTCATAGGTACCAACATCAACTAGTTGTTTTATGTTCTAGTAATATATTATTTTTGGCCAAGAATCAATCATATGCCTTATCAAGTAGTGTTGTTGTAAAGTATCACAACCTCAATCCATAGTTACCGTGCACAAGTTTATCATTTCCAATCCAAATCACATGTATCATGTACGGGTGTCGTGAATAGATGAAGGTCTATAGTAAAGGTGTAATGGTGTTCATATGGTGTAAGAAAGGTGAGAAAACAAAGGTGTGAATCAATCCAATATTGAAATTTGTGGGTGTTTAAATTAATATAAATGACTCTCTATACCATCTATCTCAGACTAAGGATTTGTTAGTCTCCTCTAAAATACAAAACCTTCTACTATGGATGAACCAACATTTGAAGTATTTCTTATGTGAGTATATATAAAATTTTAGATCTTGTTAGACACCCAAATTAGTTTACCAATCAATATCCCTCTTATTATGCAATCAATGGATTCAGTTTGGATCTAATTACTAGAATTTATGGGCATTTGGTTGATTATTATTCTTTATCCTTCTATGACTTGTAATCAAAATTGTGTTTCACTTAATAAGCCCCTTCGTTTCTTAGAATAGGAGTTCATCATAACTTCTTTGATACCCACAAAATCCCCATACCATGCATCAGTAGTCATGCAAAATATTAGCAGTTGAGTATTAGGGTTTTAAACTCGTCGGTACTAGTACTTTTCCTAGAATATCCTATATTATTAATTTCATCATGTTTTTTAATTAAACCTATTGTTTGATCAATTTGAGACGTGTACCATCATGATATGTATATATACAATTACTTCTCATCACTGAGATACCTCCATGTTGTAGGAGACAATGTGTCCAATATTTTAGATATCTGACAATATACGACATGAAGAAATAGGTAATCTTAGTGTAATGCTTGTTTTCTCATCTTTAGTTGCGCTAGAGTTTTTCGTATATATTTTTTGAATTTTTCTTTAGAGTCAATAATTGCATAGGCATATTACATTTAGACATCTAGTTGATTCTTATAATGTTTTGTATGGAAAGAATTCTTTATTCTTAAAAGTTGTGAACCTATTTGTCTTAAATCTAATAAACACTATGCAATTTTACTATTTATGAATATTATATTTTTACATTGAATTTTATTTATCTTATTCCTTCATAAGAACTTCTTCAGAGTGGAAATATACATGGTGTTTTTACTTACCCCTTCATATGAATAATTTTTTATTATTCTTTATATTGAAGAAAATAATAAGTACTTGGTAACTCTTTCATATGGTATACTACAAAACACAAACTCAAGTGGTATATTGATGTAGATATCTCATTCCCTAAACTTCATTAGCATATGTAAATCCTAGAGTTTACCAAAACAATAGTACAACAAACATAAGCTAATGAATGAGTCTTATCGTAGTATAGTTAAGGGTTGAACCTAAAGGAAAATATTTTTTTACAATAATTTGGATTTTATTCTAGTTAAGATAAAGACATTAAAAAGGTACATGGTTATCATTGGTTTAATAATAATTTTGACAAAGTAAGGAAAAAAATAAACTAAGAAATAAATAAATTACAATAACATTATAAAATTATTAAGACAATGAGTTTTCTGCCTCTCATTCACTTGCCTTTTCCATATATTTGGAATCTTAGAATGGGGACATGAAACTCCTATTTCAAACGACATGAGGTGATTGAAGTAGTATATTTTCCCATAGACTCATCATCATGAAGTTTATGGATCATGAATCCACCACATTAGAGAACTCCATTCTGGAAATTCTCATTAGTGAATTTAACTACAATTAATCAATATTCTTATTATATTTTTTGGAGTTCTTTAATATTAGAATTGTCTCAATCAGCACATAACATAAGTCTGCAATACATAAAATATCTAGAAATTATTTATAGTAAATCCATTATTCCATAAAGTAGTTGATAATAGTATGAAATCACAAAGTACAAGTAGAGGGGTTGATTCCCACATCAGAGTAGATAAAGATACTTCCTATTCACGATCCTTTATGGAAAATATAGCAACGTAGAAGAGAGGCTCTATGGTGTGTGAAACCACCTACCAAACATCACCTATAGTCTCTGGTCACATACTCTAGAAGAGTGTGTCTCAAGGTCGAGCTGTCAAGTCTCGATTCTCCTTGATGATGGTTAGGGTTGTGAATGGGATGATATAGAGTGTGATCCCTTTCCCTAGGTGTTGTTCAAGCTTCTTGTATAATCTCATGAAATAAAAGCAAAGAAAAATGCTCTAATAACTATGAGTTATTTGTTAAAAATCTATTGTTTTGAAAAATTATGTTGACTCAGGGACCACTCAATCGACTGGTCATGTTAGTGGATATACTCATTCTTTGGAAAAAAAATTACACATGCAACCAACAATTAATTGATCTTGGTGAATTAGCTAGTAAGCTATGTGTGTTGTTATTGTGGTGATGATTGGCTTGTTTATTGTATGCTTTACTAGGGTTTCCCTAATGTTGATGAGTCGATTGAATGGGATATCCAATCAATTAGTTTAGTGGTTGTCTACCTTTCTCTTTTGAGGGGGGGGTATCTAGCTTGTCAACTAGAAGGACCAGTCAGTTGACTGGGTGCCTAGGAATTGTCTTGAGTATCTTGGATGAGGGATGGGATCCTACTCCAATTTTAGAGTTGAGGAGTGAGGACATGAAATCTTTGGTCATTTCTTGGTCTTTTCTAGATAGATAATTGCTTCTCCCTTTCACTTGCATCAAGCAACAAATAAAACATAAAAGCACATTAATACCAAATAAATTCCATAAACTACTAAAACATAAAACAAGTAGCATATAAAGTTAAATACAATATAAACATGCCAAACGAAATGTAAAATGCACCTAAAAACACATGAATAGTCATTCATAAAATAAATGTGAGGTTGAATGTTGCTCGTCCTTGAGTAAAAAAAAATCCAAAACACTGTCCAAATAAGTACTTCTATCCAATGCGCATACCTCATACTTGCATCATACTTGGATCCATACCTACAAAATAGTCAATAAACCCAACATCTTGATATCATGAAACACAACTAGCCATGTCCTACTTCATTACTTCACTTCACAACATCACTCATCACCACAATCACCAGTATCACACATGTTTAATGGCTTCATGAAAAAATGAAGAATCATACAAAATCATAGGAATGGACACAGTCCAACACTAGGATGTCAAGTGGATTTCCATGGATCATGTAGTGTTCCCTTAGGTGGAAAGTGGAGTGAGTGGAGTAATGTAAGGAAGCATGCAAAAATATCTACTAATTGACTTGAGGTTACATTTTTTCTTTGCCTTGAATGGTTTGCAGCTTTTTTGTTGTCTAGATTTTCATCTTTTGATTTTTTTCTTTGTTAATACACCCTCATTACATAGAGAGGGGTATGAAAGAAGAAAATATAGGGAGGAGATATAGATGCTACCATGCGCTTAAGGTATGGCACACTTCATGGATTTCTTTTTTCAATCTCTTCTTTTGGTGGATGGAAGGTAAGAAGATGGAAGAAGTGTCAAGAAGGGTTTGGCTCATGAGAAAAATCAATCTTTCTGATTAAGTACATCAGGTTGTTTGTCTACCTCACTATACCTAAATAATTACAAGATACAGAGATACATGAAAATTTCATAGATATGATCCACTAATTAGTATGATTAGCAATGTGTTCGATCCTTATCGATTCCTCTAAAACATGCCTTCCTTTATGGGGATTACAATGCTAATATCCATTGGATACTAAGGGCGATTTCTAACCATTGGCATGCTTCAAAAGATTTTTAACATGGAGAAATTAGTTTGAATAAGGGTATTGAATGAAAAATACTAAGTATTATGCAAATATGAAAGTATACTAAGCCAACTGGATAGTGGCTTCATCTAACATTGCAAGAACTAAGAATTGGAATGAGAACAATTTTAAACTACACAAAATGCAAGTAATTTAAATTCAATGGATAAACCTAACATGCAGAAAAAAATGAAAATATAAAATAGATAAGTGAGGTTGGAAATGAGTAATTACCAACCAACCTTCAACCCAATCTTGAAATTTTCTTGTCCATAAGAAAATATGAAATGAAAGATGGAGAAGAAGAAATCTTGATGCTCATCTAGGTATCCCTAGAAACCCAAAATAGATTTGACTAAAAGGAATATGTACAAGATTTGGGACCTTAAACAAAATAGATCCATGGTGAAACACAAAAACCAATGCTCATGTGATCATGATAATACAAAGGTATTGTTAGAATGCTAGAAGTAGCATTGTCTTTCACCATGCAATCCATGTAGTAGATCCACAAATGGTCCCCCATCCACAAAGGTATTTTAGTAGTTGTATGTGGTTCAATAAGAAGTGGTGGAATATGAGAACAGTGTGTCTAATGGGCTCGATATCCTCCCATCTATGAAATGTAATGAAGGATTAACATCATATGTGGATAAGGTAGTTGTTTTAGTCCAAACTCAATGCTTCCAACTGTGTGAAATCAAGTAGAGGATATGGTTCTCGATTTGTCTCATCACTTGGATCAATGTGTATAAGATGTGGTGTTGGCATAGGATGAACAATCTCATCTATAAAATCATCCTAGTAAACAGATTATGTAGTTGTGAATCCTCTTGGTCCATTGCCCAATCAGCATTAAAGTCAAAAGAATAGTGATCATTGTCGCCAGATGCTCCGACTACTCTTTCTAACGTACTGGTTGACTATCAAACAACTTGAGTAGTTGGGAGAGTTGTGTTATCATATGAGTCAATGGAAACTCCATTATTGTTGTGGTCTTCTTGGTCAATTAGCACCTTCTCAAGGGCATCTAGCCACTCATTCTCAAATGATATTGGTTTTGTAGTAGGCTCTTTAGAGAACCTCCATTGAGAATTTTTTATTGTAGTCCCTCATAGTTGTTTCATGATCTACCTAGATTTCCGTCTGAACAGATGTCCTAGTCTTTCTAATAACTATGTATATTTCTACATTAACATAGTGATGAATCACATGCAGAATTTTAGCTTCGGATATATAATATGGATGTCTAAAACATAGATAAATTAAATATCATGTTGTTGAAAGTCTTGTGAAAGGAATGAAAAACTATGATTGAATTTTTTAAGTATAGAACATAATAAATTACCAAAATCTAAAAGATAATAGAAGATTTAAAAAATCTACAAATGGAAGGTACTTAAAAATAATCAAAAATCCACAAAAACAAAAAGAAAGAAAAATCATAATGTTGTTTTAGAAAATCAAACTCTAAAACTATGTATTGTCCTTGGCAATGGCACTAAAATGTGATGTGTATGTTTCATGTACCCTCAAATTCACTGGGATATGAAAATTCTAGATTTTGCCATAATAATAGTGTGACACACATCACGTGCAAGAAAAAAAATCTTATCACACTATAGGTAAGGACCAAACTCAAAGGACAATATATTTTAGAATTTAGATTCTAGTCTAACTAGATAAAGCAATAAAAATGATTGATAATATTATTGTTAACTGATTAACCAAATTAGAAAAGAAAAAAAAACTAAGAAAGTTATTTTAAGAAAATTATATAATTACTCAGATGATAAGATTCATCACAATTACCTACACTTACTCATTCACATGCATTTCCTATTCTACAAAATTTTATAATGGGTTGAGAAATTCCCAACCCTTTTGGCAAGAGAGGATTACAAGTGTAGATCTTCATGTAGACTTACCATAACGATGTCTAGGATATGAACTGTAGCCACAAGGAACGTGTTATAACCTCATTTTTCCTAGTTCAGGATTGAAATGTAATTCTCCTTTTTAAGATATGTGAACATGTAATTGTTTGATTTGATTTAAATGAGTGGATTTCCTTGCTAAATAGCCTTGCTTGTTTGATTTTGTGGGCCTTATTGGATATTGGCCCCAATACCAAGAAAAAGGAAAAAAATCAGTTAATAAAGGAATAATTAATATAAGGAGAAAAGAAAGAGGTAGAAGCATCTAGAAGGCTAGGAATTATCTTTCAAAGATGGATTTTGTATCTTTGGGATTCCTTAGGTTCCATGGAGTCCAAGTTGCAAAGATAATAGGATAAGAAAGAGAAAATACCAATTAAATAAGCTTTAATAAAAGATAACTTGCACATGAAGATAATGCCCTTTTCCTTTGGAATTTGGGACTCAACTTGGTTAACCGAATAGATTAAGGCAAGATAAAGATTCCCTTAAAATTTGGTTGAAAAAGGACACTCGATTAAGGAGTTATGGAATTTTGAATTTATCCTAAAGTGAGATGAAAATTCGATAATGAAATCAATGTCACTCTTTAATAGGGATTTAAATCCCGATTTTATTGGTTGAGCAGTCGCTCAGGACTGTCAGATCCGTGATCCAGCGATCAGGACCTAATCCCAATCTCACGGGAGACTGGAACTCAGTGTCCAGTTCGTGGGGAACTCGATCGAATATTGTTCGAGTTAGAGGCAATGTGTGAGGCTGGAAAGAAGTCCATCGCCACCGGGAGGTTGTTCCAACCTTATCTAGCCTAGGTTTTTAGAGGTTTAGTCATGAATTGGAGGAATCCCCAATTCATCGGGAACCTGTTATGAACCCTATATATAGGGGACGGGTCTAGGCATCGCGAGCAACTATCAAACCAATACCCTCATGACCGAAATGAAAAGGTAGAGTTGTTGGTGCCTTCAATTCGACAAACAACCCTGATCTTCCCACTTAACAAGCAACAGACCTCACCAGAGTAGTCAAGGCCAGTTGACGGTGAAGGATCGGTGTGAAGGTGCAATTGTTTGGTTGGGCGAGTTTGTGGGAGGAAGGTGAAGGCCCCTGTGCTGTTTGTTTGCTAGTAGAAGATCAAAAGTGCCGAGTCAACCCTCAGGTTGACCACCTGACTCACACAACACGAGGTCGAAGGAGGAAGACGACCTGCAGTGATTGTAGACCTTTCCCCCGAGTCACAATAGTGAGATAATGCCCTTTTAGGACTTTTCACATCTTTTCTTCACGAGCGTGCATGCTGTGGGGTGGAACCCTTGTGTCCACATGGAGGGATCCGAGTGGCTCCGGCCTAACCCACTGGCACAGATTATCTAAGTGGATAATCCACGCGGCAGTCCCTGATTGGTGGGAAATGCCTTTTTTTGTAAAAATCATAGAAAATCATAAGATGATCGTATTAGAAAACTTTATATATGAAATTTGATCAAAAAATCATGATGAATCTATTAAAATTTTTATTAATGCCTGGTTACATTTATAATTGCAAAAGTTCCTTAAGTGGATCATGTTATGCATTAAACCTTGATTAAAACCCTAATTATGTTTGGGAATCAGATTTAAGGTGTTAAATAGGTTATTTTGAGTTATAGTAACATGTTGAGAGGAAAAGTAAGAGTTGAATCTGATTTAGATAACAATTTGCTAGCTTTATGGTTTTCACACATGAATCTATGATAATGCATATAGAAACCCTAATTTAGGGTAAAAGGTGATTAATTTGAGATTCCTTAGAAGAATGCAATTGTGAGTCGATCCTAAGCCTGTTAGGAAGGATTTAACAAGCTAGTTAGGGTTTGTAAGTAGTTTTTCTATTTTAGGGTTTATAGTGGCAATGATAAAGATGAACCCTAATGAAACCCTAAAAGTAAATAGGAAACCCTAGGAAGTGAGTTCAAGTGAATAGGTAGAAACTAATAAAGTGGATAGTAAATAGAGTACATGTGCATTTTTAGGATTCTTGCTTATGTGGATTGAACTGCTTGCTTGGAAAATTTCTTTCTTGGACTTACCATTAGCTTGTTGAATCTACTGAATAAGTATGTGGTTAATTTATGAATAATCACCTTATTATTCACGTCGTTTCATGAGGTTTCTCGATGGATGTGCAACCTGAACTATTTGTTTGTTCAATTCTACAATCTTGAAAAGTCACTATGTGTATAACACTTAATTATGAATGTACTTCTCCAACCTACATACCACCTTGATGTATCATGCAAGATCAAGCCCCAGAGGGAAGGTCTGAGTTGGTCAAGCCCTGGAGGGAAGACCATTGGGCACCTTGAGAGGTTACCCCAGGCACCAAGCTCAAGATGGAGAAGGTGGCCTTATGTCCCTTACAAGGACAAAACCCTAAGAGAGGGTAATCCAAGGTTTAGGGTAAAAGTAGTTGAGAAGTTACATTAAAAATGTAATTTGGATTATTAATCAACTATTTTCTATAATTAGGTTGTTAGAGCCTATTTGTGATGTTGCATTTGTCCCCACATACCAGTATAGCAATATACTGACTGACATTTTGTTTGTCGGCATTTTAAGTACAAATCTGAAAATGGACAAATAGAAAAATGAAATTTGTGAAGATACAACTAAATATTTCAAGGAGGATTAGATAGGTAGATTTATTCTGTGGATAGAAGTCGTTGATCCGAATTTTATAAGGTATGCAAAATTTTTATTTTATTCCAGCTTTCCAGTTTAGTATTAGTAGAATTTGATAATTATTTTTTATTAAATGGCAAACCATTGATCCTGAAATATTGGGATCACGCCTCTGACCTCTTGGTCTCCCTTAATTGGTGGTTATTGGGAATCGAGGTTGTTACAGAACATCCGTTGGAAGTTCTCATTCTGTGTTCAATTCCAATATGTCAATATTATACTTCCTAGTTTTTGAAGTTGTCTAGTCCTAGAATAGCAATATATAAGCAATATAAGTTCAAAAAGCACAAAACATGCAAGAAAAGATTTTTTAAATACATGGTTACATAGAAGCAAAATAATAGTATGAAATCACAAAGTATGAGTGGGAAAATCCTTGAATTCCAATAGATAAAACTACACCATATTCACCTTATTGATACAAGAAAATTGAGAAAAATATATTCACATTGAAGATATAGAGGTGTAGAAGAGAGGCTCCATGTTGTAGGAATTACCATCTTAACAACAATTGTAGTTCCTGGTCAATATCTTGTGCATCTCCAAGTGCATTTTGGAAAATGATATGTTGGTTGGCCAACACACCATGTAGAATGTCACTGGATCATGATCTATCAGGAAAGAGTATCATCAAGGAGACAAAGAACCCTTGGAATTAGCACCATGGGTTGACGGGGATCGGCATCATCTTTTGTACTCCTATAGATCATGCAAACATGAAAAGTGGAGGCTCGTTCTCTAACCATCACCCAAACTGGATAGGAATTTGCAATGTCCAGGGTCTCGAGAAGTGGTGTAGCTGTAGTGTGGTGGGCAGACCTTGAGTGGGAAAAGACGTTGAACATAGTGGTGGTTGTTGGATATGATTGTTTGAGCAGAAGGCAGATGTTGGCGTGGCTACTTCAATGGCGATGACTATGTATGATGATGATGCATGATGAACTAAGGGAAAGTGACTGCTTGAAGGGATGATGATGTCCATGAGGGAGACTCAATGGTTGCTTTGAATATAGATAAAAAAGCATAGATGGTCGGGAAGGATGGCGTTGGTAAATAGATGAAGATTAGATCTTTAATAAGGTGGGAGAGAAGCCATGGAGGTTGTGATTTTCCTGAAGGGCGGTCGGTCTAAGCCATAGACACGAAATCCACATGCATGGGGGAACTTTCTACATTTCTATTCTAGGAGAAAGAGTAGGAGGCAACTAGGGTGGTCGCAAATGCAAGGGAGAGGGAATCAGAGGTGGCGTCTAGGGTTCACTAGTACAAATATGACATACCATGTCGGTTGGTTTTTTCAAGAAAAACTAACGGTATTATCTATAATGTCGGTTCTAAGTAGACAACTGTCACAGTTTGAGCAGTTCAGAAAACAAGGGTTGCACTTTTTTTTGTCATTGATCGCTTCTTAAAGCAACTGATGCTATACATCACCTGTGAAAATATATTTTTTTCCAAATTTAGCGAGCATTTCATTTGCCTCCAAAAATCCTACATAATCTTTTTTTATGTAAAACTGATGGGATAAAGAGGTGCATACGCCATATGTCCTGTGGGAATCAATTGGCATTTCTCGTTGGTTTTTTCTATAGAATTTGACGAGAAATATGTTCACGTCATGTCTCCCATGAATTTTTTCACCCCAATGTTTATCATCATTTTTTTTACTTTAACCGATGGCATACGTATCATTGGTCATGATTTTAGGCATCAATTTATTAAGGACAACTGACAATAAAGTTTTGTTTTGGCTGGCGGTTGTTTGTTCACAACCAATGACCTAAATCAGAGATTGTCGGTTTTTTAATAATCGACACCTAATTGACATATTAATTAACCCTGAAATTCCCTTTTCCCTCATTTCCACCCTATGATACTGTATGATTGCCCATTGCCCTCTTAATACTAGGGTTCCGCTGACCTCCGTTGTTGCTTTCCATGGACCTACTAGCATCGGCCACCACAGATGCCTCCGATGTTCTCCTCTAACCGTAGTTTTTGTTCTCATCCCAGATCACCAACCACCTACCTCTACTAGCCTCCTCTGAAGCTTCCTCCACTAGAGCCTCTGAGCTCCTAGCCAGCTTCTTGTACCACCCTCCTTGCTAAAGCTTCCTCCGTCAGAACCTGCATGGCCACCAACCACAGCCATAGGTGTGTCCTCTCCTCCTTCTTTCTCTCTTCCTTGCACCTACTATAGTCTCCGTTTAGGTTATTTTGTATATTGATCATGCCCATATGCACATTAGGTATTTCCATTATTCCTTTGTATATGTAATTAATATGAGAGAAATAGAAAATTTGGAAGATTTAATTACTTTGACTAATGTAAAATCAAATTTTAATTAATTCTAGGATAAATAACTAGATACTATAACTAGGATTTGGATAAATTTTTAGTCTGAAGAATATAGATACTTTTTATATGCACATTTGATATACTATAGATTATTGGCCCTTGGGATTCCATCCAAATATATGATGAAATAAGATGTATCTTCTTATGGGTTCTATCATCATATACCTAGTTTTAGTAAATCTAGGGTTCATTTACTGTGAAAGGACTTTAGTGCATTTGATTCATTTTGAGACCGGTTTTGAATATTTATTTTAAAATTTATGTTAAGTGCATTGTTTAATGTTAGCAATTAAATGTTAGTATGGATAAATGATCACAACTAGAAAATTAATGCATTGAGATTGATATGAATTGTTTAAAATTAACTTGAATTACATTGAAATTGATATAAATACACCTTATTAGCCCTAAACTTCTAAAAAGTAAACTCTAAATTGTAAACCTAAAACTATATACTCAATTTGCCTAGAAACTCGTCTGAGATTTACTCAATAGGAGTAAACATTAGATAGTCCCTGATTTGAGATTATTCATGTGCACTTCATCTCACTTAGGATGTAAGTGTATAATGTGTATTCGATTTCAGTAAATTTTGACAACATTTCCCCTTTGTTCTCTGGGTACATATGTAGGTGGGTATTTTCCCATCTACATCGGTTTACTTGGAGAACTACAAGGGAAATGTTGCCGAAATTTATTAAAACCAAACATACATTATACACTTACTAGTGAGATGAAGTGCTCAAGAATGGGATAGGTGGTGCACATTTATGAATGTGAATGCTACTAGATGATTAGGGATCAATTATTCAAACATATTTTTTTCCTAAAATTAACTTACGATCTACACTTGATGAGCTACTCATTTCCCATATGATCATGTAGAAATGGATCAATCATGGATGTCTAAACCAAATTGACGATCCTCCAAAATAAATTGGTCTATCGTTCTTCGTGGGAAAAGACAATTTATTTCAGATCCTATTGATGAAGAAGAGTACTATGATAAGTATGATGACTCTAGTCCATTTTATATTGCTTTACCAAGAATAAATGTTGAATCCAGCACTGATGACTATACACATGAAGATCACTTAGAAAGGATATTAGTTTTTAAGGTATATTACTCGTATATGATTTGGCTTTCTGTATACAACATATTTATTTGTTCATATGTGATCTGACTTTTTATGTGTGATGATCTAACTTTTTATATGTGATAATCTGACTTTTTATATGTGATTTGACTTTTTATATGTGATCTGACTATTTACTTGTGTTTACTTTTGATTTTATAGATGGCATCTGACCAGGAGCACAGTGATCACGAGTGTGAGGATGTTGAGCATCCTAACCAGGGTGCTGACGGTGCTGATAAACCAAAACATAAGGGAGTTAGAGGGATAATTGTGATGAAAGATGCTAAAAATAGGTAGGGAGGAAGGGCGCCATTGAATAAAATGAAGCAGACACACAACTTACTAAATAGTTTGTCAGCTACCAGGGGGTCCTTGGTAGAAGCAAAGTGCCTCTCCTTGTTGAGGATTGGAGACAAGTGAATACCACCTGTAAAGACCTCATCTGGAGGGAATTAGAGGTGAGATAAATGCAGTTGCTTTTCATATTTTTTTCCTATTCTTTCTTTTGACATTTCTAAACAATATTAAATGTTGAACCTTTTTAGGGATGATATGAACTTGATGCAAAGTTGCATTGTAAGTTTATTATACAGCTCGTCAGGAGAAGACATAGAGATTAGCAAACAATTCTCACAAGAGACTATGTCTTTGGTGACAAGAAGGAATCTTGGCTTAATTGGAACTATATTGATAAAGATGATTGGAAGGAGTTCATTCGGCAGAGATAGATAGATGCATTACATGTATTGAATTAATTATATTTTTATGATTTCTTATGGTTACTTAACAATGTATCTTGTATGAATTAATCACGCCCTTCATGGAGCTCAAAAAGATAGGCGTGACAAGAATGTATACAACTATCTGTTGGATTCAGGTGGTTATTGGAAATGCCTCTTGATGAGAGAGCTACAACAAGAGAAAAAGTAAGGGAAAGAGAAAAGGAAAGATCATGGTCAACAATAAGGACAACAACAAGGGCCTTCTACTTCTACTCCTCCTAATGTTGAGTCTTGTAGTGCTTCTTGATAGTTGTCACACTATATTGAGTGGATAGATGCAAGGAGAAACAAAGCTGGAGAAATTTCTGTCCAAGCAAGACAGGAGGAGACTTCCAAATTGGTAAATTTCTTGGTCTCACAATAATGATCATGTTCTTTTTTCACTAGATTGTTAAGTTTTACTAATTAGTCAGTTTTTTATGATAATTTGTTGGATCCGGCTTGTGGCAACACATCCCGCTATCACACAGGCAGCGAGGTGTTACGCGAAAACGTGCGGAAAACACCATAAACCACAGATTATCAAAAACACGATTTAATTAGAACCGATTGTGGAAAGCGGATAAACTGAGAAAATATTACATTTCAGTCCTCCTCCTAAAAGAAAACTAGGTTATATAAACATATACAAGTCTTAATACGTGTCCACAGCTTAGAAGATCAGCTATTCCATCATTACATGAGATCATCACCTATTTATACATACATAAAGGCCCACAATCGGCTAGCAGTAGGATATACAAAACATCAACAGCTATACATCGTGAAACAACGTAAAAACACCTCCAAGGACCTGAGAGTACAGGGATGACTCTAAGACTCTACTACAAAATGGCCAAAATAGCAGCATGTCCATCTCTTGCCTTCTACTGCTCGTCTTGCTGCTCGGCCGCAACTCTACGACCACCACCATGTCTAGCTCGAACACCTGGAAACCAGTGGGGTGAGATAATTGAACATTGTCCCAGCAAAAAACATAACTCCCCGCCAAAACTATAAAACTAAGCGGATAAAGAAACATCAGAAGATAAATGGTAAAACGTAGGATAATAACAGTCTATACAACAAGGCTATTCGTACCATCAAGCTTACCAGGTTGTATGGAAGACATATCACCAACCATCTCTTTATGGAACATGATTGACAAGATAAGATTATAAGATCTTATCACATAACATGAGGAACATATAAGTAATTGCATGTATAACCAGATTAACTGTACAAGCAAGGCCTCAACCAATGTTCCATGTTTTGCCTTAAGCAATACATACTATATGGCTGGATTACGTATTATTATGCCCTGAGAAAGTGAGTTGTACCACTCAAATCCAACCTTCGATTGCAAAACCCAAAGTCGGTGCCATACAAGGTCAATGGGAGAGCCGGACTCCACGACCTCCCACCTCGTAGTCAGTGTACGAGTACAACACAAGCAGGACCGTAGTCTCGTGCTTAAGTGGCCTCAGCCATAGGGTCAGCTCCATAGGCTACCCATCTGCTAGCCCGCCTCGATACAGGTCTCGACGCTAGTATATCTGAGCCATGGGCCAGTTCATCGTGCTCTGAGCGATGAACGCATTCATGCTTCCATATCACATATCCTGAGCCAGGGGCCTGCTCACCATGCTCCTATACATATCCCGAGTCTGCAACCGTAGCTGCACTCGAATCCTCACTATTTTAGGCTAGGAGAAACCTCGCATATTCAACAATATGCGCTCCGGGTTAACCCGTAGGAGAACCCGTTTCATCATCACCATCTCCTGACGATGATGGATCTATGGTCAGGGCAAACTACATGATATATTCCACTATGATTAGTTAGTTTATTTTAAGTGGATTGCAAGGTTCATCCAAGGTTGTATAACATGCAAACTAAAACAAGAATAAGCAATATGAAACTCAATATCATACTTATACTGTCATCAACACCACCCTGATCCATCATTACATGTTACTACTTGGCCTCTTGCCAATCCTCTAGATCCATCACAAGGATCATCACATTGCCATGGGATCTCAATCCCTCATCACATAATGTCACTGCATCTCAAGGCTTACATCATCACCATGAATAGCAATCCCAAGTACTTTAGCTAAACACGTCATACATGTTATCTCTTTATCAAGAGTAATTATCAAAGCAATGTTACTCATCATATTTATGTATATATCTCATAGCCCTTGACCTGGCTATGCATCACCTGCATGGTTAGTACAATCATCATGGATTAACAGCAAGATCAGCAAGATCATAGTAGTGATATAGGGCAACATGGATTGATTATATATATATATATGATATCATTCATGCCTCAACCTGTAGTCATATCACCAAGCAAGGCATATTACATGCTTATCATTATCTCAACATTATACATAACATCAAGATGATCACATACATATGAGATGTTGTATTAAGATGCATAGATGTGGTCTACTATATCGTGCACATCCAGGGTTACCATCATGACTAAACGTGATAGAGGAACAACATCCAACATACCGATTTCTATAAGGGACAGGACCCTCACTAAAGCATCCACTACCCTCACCAGAGGTGGTATCAGGCAGGGCACCCTCACCTATCACCCAGCACATAACAGACAACACATATCAGCCACGCACACTAGATCCTATCGGCCAAGCACTAGGTTTGACGGGAAACGCTGCATCGTCATGTAGTGCACTCACCAGAGTCGTGCACTGTGGTATTGTGCAATGGGGTGTCATGCTTCATGGAAACGGTCACAAGGCTACCTCCTCATGCTAGGTGTATCGGGCAACAAGGACCTATTATGTGACGCCCGACACTACACCACCAACTAGCTAGCAAACTACAAACCTCCACACACCACGACGTCAAACCATCACAGAGGCTAAGGTATTATGCAGGTTACCTATCAAGGGATGATGCCCGACCCACACCAAGGTAGGGACCCCTGGTGACGTCCGTCACAAGGTCAGGGACCAAGGTATATCACCCACCACAGCCACCAAAACAAAATGTCCACAACTCTAGGATAAGAGGGGTATCAGGCAGCACCTCCCCCAAGACCATATCGGTCAAGATGATGCAACTCCACAAGGTCATCATCAACCTCAAGCACAATGGCATAGAAACCCTAATGGGTCAAGAAGATGGATCACCTCTCAACAACTAAGAGAGAGGGGTCTTGCACATCACCTATCACCAAATGGGAAATACAAGGAACAACCCTAGAAAGGTTCACAACCACCACAAAGCTCACCCTTCAAGTCCATGGTGAGAGGAGGGTGTTTCTCAAGTAACTAGAACACAAGCTCACCTCTCAACTTAAATAAGAGAGGGGTATTGCCCATGCTACTAGAACTCAATCTCACTCCTCTAGACCAAGGAGAGAAAGGAGTATTGCTCACCAAGAAACCCTAGAACACATGGTTCGGTTAACAAGAGGAACTAAGCAAGAAACTATATTAACAACATACTTAGCTGGTCATAAGCAACATATAAACAAGAACATAGAAGATGGTAATGTAGTTAAGGTTAGGAGTTATGTAACCCACCTTAAGCAAGCTCCAAACTCCTAGCACCACCAAGGAAGAAGAGACTCCAAGGTAAGGATCGGCCACCACGCTTGCAAAAGGAGAGGGGTTATCGTGCACCAAGGGAGAGGGGAAACCAAGAGACTAAAGGGATCCCTAGCAAGAGAAAGGGAACACATATATAGAAGGAAATGGAGGAGAAACCAAGGTAGAGCAAAGCAAAGTGTCACCCACCTAGGGACACTTGTCCATGTGCAAAGCCATTACTCTAGCATGTCCTAAACACATGTCCAAGGCCATTGCTACATGCAAGCATCAAGCACCAAGTGTCCACTAGTGGTGACACAAATGAGGTCAAAGAGAGTCAAAGGTCCATGGGTGACACACCACCACTCCTTCAGGCTGACACACCTCCATACTGGGCGACACACCACCCTGGGCGACATACCCAGGCTGACACAAGCATTCCTGGCCGACACAAGGGTCCAACAAGATAAAGGCAAGGCTCAACAAAGCCCAACAAGCTCAACCAAGCCCAAAGGGACTCAAGAAATGAGCCCAAACCTTCCTCTCAACACCAGAGGAAGCAAGGAGAGGGAGGAACACCTCACAAGGTGGCAAACTTGCCCACAACCCTAAACTTGGGTATATTGCAAGTAGCACCTCCAACTCTCAACAAAGCACCAACAACCCTAATCACCACCAAAGGTGATTAGCAAGCAACTAAGCATCAAGTTTAAGCAAAGAAAACATGATAAACCCTAAACGGAGGTCAGGGTCCTTACAAACTAACCCTCTACAAAGGGATTTCGTCCTCGAAATCCGAAGAGAAAAGCGAGGGATACTTCCTCCTCAACTCTTCCTCAAGCTCCCACGTGGCTTCCTCAACGCCACGATGATGCCAAAGAACCTTCACCAGAACCAGGTCCTTCCTCTTCAGCTTCTTAACTCTTTTGTCAAGGATCATCACATGACCTTCCTCGTAAGTCACATCTTCATCAAGCTCAACTTCATCTGACTGTATCACTATCCTTGTATCTGGATGACTTTTCTTCAGCATACTGACATGGAACACTGGATGTAACCTGTGCAACTCTGGCGGCAGCTCTAACTCATAAGCTACCTTGCCAACTCGTGCTATGACCGGGTATGGTCCCATATATCTGGGTGCGAGCTTACCCTTTTGGCCAAACCTTAGCACACCTTTCCATGGTGAGACTTTAAGATACACTTTGTCTCCTTCTTGGAACTCCAAAGGTCGTCGGCGATTGTCTACGTAAGATTTATGTCTGTCCTGTGCCACTTTCAACTGTTTTTGTATCACCTTGATCTTCTCTATTTTATGTTGTACTAACTTAGGACCCAAAAGCTGATATTCACCAGATTCATACCAACATAACGGAGATCTGCACTTCCTGCCATATAAGGCCTCATAAGGATCCATGTCAATGCTCCGCTGATAACTGTTGTTGTAGGCAAACTCTATCAAACTGAGATGTACGTCCCAACTGTCTAGGAACTGCAAAACACAAGCTCGAATGAGATCCTCCAAAGTCTGAATAGTTCTGTCAGACTATCCATCAGTCTGCAGGTGGAAAGCAGTATTGAACCTCAACTGCGTTCCCAGCGCTTTGTGCAACTGTTCCCAGAAACAACTTGTAAACTGCGGACCTCTGTCGGAAATTATCGTTACTAGCACATTATGCAACCACACTATCTCATCCACATATACTCGAGCAAGCTTCTCGGCTGCATATGTTGTCTTTACCGGTATGAAATGGGCAGACTTCGTCAATCTGTCCACTATCACCCAAATGGAATCATGATTCCTAGTTGTCCTGGGCAGACCAACTATGAAATCCATAGTTATGTGATCCCATTTCTACTACGCTATCGGCAGGGGTTGTAATGTACCTGCCGGCTTCTGATGCTCAGCCTTAGCTTGCTGACATACCGCACATCTAGCCATAAACTAGGCTACATGTTTCTTCAAACCAGGCCACCAATACAAGTCCCTCAAACTATGATACATCTTGGTGGCTCCTGGATGCATAACATACATTGACGTGTGTGCTTCCTCGAGCACTAGATTCCTCATATCACCTGTATCGGGGACCACCATCCTATCTCAGTAGCAAACTAGTCCATCCTTGGACTCATGGAACCCATCACGCTTTTCGCTGCCAAACTCTGATCAGACCAACTGTACTATATCATCTGTCTGTTGTGCATCTTTGATCTGTTGTCTCAATGTAGGCTTGACTTGCATCTGTGCCAAAAGTCCGTCTAACAAGGAAACTTCCATCTGCACATTCATCTACCGCAAGGAAACAAGCATATCCCGTCTATGGCATACCAGGGAACTCAATTGTGCCTTCTTTGTAGAAAGAGAAGAAGACTTTCGACTAAGCGCATCAGCTACCACCTTACCAGGATGATACTCGATGGTGCAGTCAGAATCATTGATTAACTCCATCCATCGACACTGTCGCATGTTTAACTCATTCTACGAGAAGATGTACTTCATATTCTTATGATTCGTAAAGATCTGACACACTTCCCCGTAAAGATAGTGTCTCCAAATCTTTAACGCATGAACCACTGCTGCCAACTCCAAATCATGAGTCAGATAGTTCTCCTCGTGTTTCTTAGTTGTCGCGATGCAAAAGAAACCAAATTCTCTTCTTGCATCAGCACACAACCTAAACCTTTTTTTGGAAGCATCGTAGAAAACAACATAGCCCTTTCCAGGCTCTGGCAGCACTAACACTGGAGCACTAGTCAGCTTCTCCTTCAAACTTTGGAAAGCTTGCTGACAACTGTCAGTCCAGACAAAAGGTATATCCTTTCTAGTCAGCTTCGTCATCGGCAATGCAATCACACTGAAGTCCTTGATAAACCTCCGGTAGTATCCCGCTAAACCCAGGAAACTACGAACTTCCATCGGCGTCTTTGGTTGTTCCCATTCTGCAACAGACTCCACCTTTTTCGGGTCCACTTTGACTCCTTCCACAGATATCACATGACCGAAGAAGGTTACTTCCTCCAACCAGAACTCACATTTACTGAACTTGGCATACAACTGACGTTGGCGAAGAAGAGTCAATGCTAGTTGAAGATGTCACTCATGATCTTGCCTGTCCTGACTGTAGATCAAGATGTCATCTATAAAGACTACAACAAACTGATCTAAGAACGGACGGAACACTCTGTTCATCAGATCCATGAAAGCAGCAGGTGCATTGGTTAGCCCTAACAGCATAACCACAAACTCTAAGTGACCATACCTCATCCCAAAAGCTGACTTTGGTATGTCATCCGCCTTAATCCTCAACTGATGATATCCAGACCGTAGATCAATGTTTGAAAACACTGTCACACCATGCAACTGATCGAACAGATCATCTGTCCTCGACAACGGGTACTTGTTCTTGATCGTGACTTTGTTCAACTGTCGGTAGTCTATACATAACCGCATCGATCCATCCTTCTTTTTAACGAACAACACTGGAGCACCCCAAGGCGACGTACTTGGTTGGATGAAACCTTTCTCCAACAAATCTTGTAACTACTTCTTAAGCTCTGCCATCTCCACTGGAGCCATCCTATACGGTGTTTGTGCAACTGGTTGTGTTCCTGGAACCAGATCGATCTCAAAATCAATCTCTTGGGGTGGAGGAACACCGGGAAACTCATCAGGAAACACATTTGCAAACTCTCGAACAACCCACACCTCTTCAAGGCTAGGACCTTTCGCCTTGGTATCCACAACGGTATCCACCACATGAGCTAAGAACGCCTCACATCCTTGTCGTAACAAATTTTCTACCACCATAGCTGATACCAGACACGTCGGAAGAATCTTCCTATCTCCTTGGAAGATCCACTTCTTACCGCCATTATCAAACACAGCTTGTTTGGAACCACAGTCCAAAACAACCTTATACTTCTCTAACGTATCCATCCCAAGGATCACATCGAAACCATGCATATCAAGTGGTATAAGATCCACTTGTATATTGTGTTCCGTAAAAGATAAGACATAAGATGGACACTCTTCTCAAAGCATCAAGGAACCATCAAGAGGGGATTCTAACAACAAGCTATCTTTCTTACAGCTAACTGGTAAACGACAGTTTTCAAGCATAATATAGGTGATAAAAGAGTGTGTAGCACCTGGGTCAACCAGAACAGATATAAAACAAGAAGAAGACATATCAGAATGAAATAACTCCATCTGACCTGTCACCACTCACGGGTTGACTATCGCCTCTGGCTGATTCATAGCGTAGAATCGAGTCGTTGCTTGCTGTCCACGTCCTCTGCTTCCTTGAGCAGTCGATCCATCTTGTGATGCTTGACCGCGTCCTCGCCCTCTGCTACTACTTGGCTGCTATCTATCTGATCCTTATTGATTTTGTCTTGGCTGCTGCATCACTTCAACATCTCTATTCGGGCAATGTAACTTGAGATGCCCGATCTGACCACAAAGATAGCATGCCCTATCTTCAAACTGTGGCCTAGATGGCCCTGTCACTTCCAATGAAGCTGTACTATGTGCCTTAGATGACGAAGAAACATATCCTCTTCCCTTACTCGGAGACCACTGTGACGGTACACTGGAACCTCTCATCACAAAAGGTGCTGAAAACCTTGGCTTTTTGAAGCCACCAAACCTCTGTGCCTGGAACTGAGCAGGCCTCTTCTTGGACATGGATTCTCTTTTCTCCCTTACTGATCGTTCAATCCTCCGGACAGATTCCACAAACGTATCAAACCGCTCACGGTTCTCCAACGCAGAAACAGGTGTTGTCAGCTCAACACTCAGACCCTTCTCGAAACGTCTGATCCACTCCTCATCTGTTGCTGCCATGTGAGGACAAAACCTCAACAGATCCATGAACTTGGCTTCATACTCAGTGATGTTCATCGTTCCTTGGCGCAAGCTCTCAAACTGATTGATCTTCTCATCCAGATACGTCTTCGAAAAATATCTGCTGACGAACTCGCACCAAAAAACCTCCCAACCGATCACCTCACTAGGTCGCTTCTCCTCCTCGATGGTCCACCAGTGACCAGCACTACCTTTCAAAAGGTAGACATCATGCTTTACTTTTTCTGCTTTGGAGATGTCAAGGATCTGGAAAGCCTTCTCAAGACTTGTCAGCCACAGATCTGCATCCGTTGGATCAGTTGTTCCAGCATAATCCAAAACTCTGACTCGGCAAAGCCGCTCAAAGGTCTTCCCAATACCTAATGTTTCACCATGGGGAGCATGTGCTCTCGGAGGAGGCACTGGCAATCTTTCTACCATGAGATTCATCGTAGCCATCATCTGCTCCATAAGCTGTTGATAGGCAGGGTGTTCAAGAATGGCTAGGTCAGGTTGGGGGACCTCAGGCACCCGATCTCCATGTGCCTGCCCTTCAACTCCATCAGCTGATGCAACATCGTTGTTCTCAGCAGCATGTTCTTCATGGTTTCCAGACATCTTGGCTTTTCTTCTGCTGAGGGTAGAAGACGATCATAAGAAAATCTGGAAAACTCACAAGAACAGACACAACCTAGTCCTAAATCCCTGTAGACTCAGCGAACCTAGAGCTCTGATACCAAAACTTATGGCAACACATCCCGCTATCACACAGACAGCGAGGTGTTATGCGAAAACGTACGGAAAACACCATAAACCATAGATTATAAAAAACACGGTTTAATTAGAACCGATTGCGGAAAGCGGATAAACTGAGAAACTATTACATTTCAGTCCTCCTCCTGTAAGGAAACTAGGTTATATAAACATATACAAGTCTTGATACGTGTCCACAGCTTAGAGGATCAGCTGTTCCATCATTACATGAGATCATCACATGTTTATACATACATAAAGGCCCACAACCGGCCAGCAGCAGGATATACAAAACATCAACAACGATACATCGTGAAACAACATCAAAACACCTCCAAGGACCTGAGAGTACAGGGATGACTCTAAGACTCTACTATAAAATGGCCAAAACAACAACATGTCCATCTCGTGCCTTCTACTGCTCGTCTTGCTGCTCGGCCGCAACTCCGCGACCACCACCACGTCTAGCTCGAACACCTGGAAACCAGTGGGGTGAGACAATTGAACATTGTCCCAGCGAGAAACATAACTCCCCGCCAAAACTATAAAACCAAGAGGATAAAGCAACATCATAAGATAAATAGTAAAACATAGGATAATAATAGTCTATACAACAAAGCTATTCGTACCATCAAGCTTACCAGGCTGTATGGAAGACATATCACCAACCATCTCTTTATGGAACATGATTGACAAGATAAGATTATAAGATCTTATCACATAACATGAGGAACGTATAAGTAACTGCATGTATAACCAGATTAACTGTACAAGCAAGGCCTCAACCAATGTTCCGTGTTTTGCCTTAAGTAATAAATACTATACGGCTGGATTACGTATTATTATGCCCTGAGGAAGTGAGTCGTACCGCTCAAATCCAACCTTCAGTTGCAAAACCCAAAGCTGATGCCATACAAGGTCAATGGGAGAGCCAGACTCCATGACCTCCCACCTTGTAGTCAGTGTACGAGTACAACACAAGCAGGACCACAGTCTCATGCTTAAGTGGCCTCACCCACAGGGTCAGCTCCATAGGCTACCCATCTTCTAGCCCGCCTCGGTACAGGTCTCGGCGCTAGTATATCTGAGCCACGGGCCAGTTCACCGTGCTCTGAGCCATGAACGCATTCATGCTCCCATATCACATATCCTGATCCATGGGCCTGTTCACCATGCCCCTATACATATCCCGAGTCTGCAACCGTAGTTGCACTAGAATCCTCACTATTTTAGGCTAGGAGAAACCTCGCATATTCAACAATATGCGCTCCGGGGTAACCCGTAGGAGAACCCGTTTCACCATCACCAGCTCCTGACGATGATGGATCTATGGCCAGGGAAAACTACATGATATATTCCACTATGATTAGTTAGTATATTTTAAGTGGATTGCAAGGTTCAGCCAAGGTTGTATAACATGCAAACCAAAACAAGAATAAGCAATATGAAACTCAATATCATACTTGTACTGTCATCAACACCATCTTGATCCATCACAAGATCCATCATTACATGTTACTACTTGGCCTCTTGCCAATCCTCTAGATCCATCACAAGGATCATCACATTGCCATGGGATCTCAATCCCTCATCACATAATGTCACTGCATCTCAAGGCTTACATCATCACCATGAATAGCAATCCCAAGTACTTTAGCTAAACACGTCATACATGTTATCTCTTTATCAAGAGTAATTATCAAAGCAATGTTACTCATCATATATATGTATATATCTCATAGCCCTTGACCTGGCTATGCATCACCTGCATGGTTAGTACAATCATCATGGATTAACAGCAAGATCAGCAAGATCGTAGTAGTGATATAGGGAAACATGGATTGATTATATATATATATATATATATATATATATGATATCATTCATTCCTCAACCTGTAGTCATATCACCAAGCAAGGCATCTTACATGCTTATCATTATCAGAGCATTATACATAACATCAAGATGATCACATACATATGAGATGTTGTATTAAGATGCATAGATGTGGTCTACTATATCGTACACATCCAGGGTTACCATCATGACTAAACGTGATAGAGGAACAACATCCAACATACCGGTTTCTATAAGGGACAAGACCCTCACTAAAGCATCCACTACCCTCACCAGAGGTGGTATCGGGCAGGGCCCCCTCACCTATCGCCTAGCACATAACGGACAGCACATATCGGCCAGGCACACCAGATCCTATCGGCCAAGCACTAGGTGTGACAGGCATCGCTACGTCGTCATGTAGTGCACTCACCAGAGTCGTGCACTGTGGTATTACGTAACGGGGTGTCATGCTTCATGGCAATGGTCACAAGGCTACCTCCTCAGGCTAGGTGTATCGGGCAACAAGGACCTGTTATGTGACGCCCGACACTACACCACCAACTAGCTAGCAAATTATAAACCTCCACGCACCACGACATCAAACCATCACAGAGGCTAAGGTATTGTGCAGGTTACCTATCAAGGGATGATGCCCGACCCACACCAAGGCAGGGACCCCTGGTGACGTCCGTTACAAGGTCAGGGACCAAGGTATATCGCCCGCCACAGCCACAAAAACAAAACGTCCACAACTCTAGGATAAGAGGGGTATCGGGCAGCACCTCCCCCAAGACCATATCGGTCAAGATGATGCAACTCCACAAGGTCATCATCAACCTCAAGCACAAGGGCATAGAAACCCTAATGGGTCAATAAGATGGCTCACCTCTCAACAACTAAGAGAGAGGGGTCTTGCACATCACCTATCACCAAACGGGCAACACAAGGAACAACCCTAGCAAGGTTTTAAACCACCACAAAGCTCACCCTTCAAGTCCATGGTGAGAGGAGGGTGTTGCTCAAGTAACTAGAATACAAGCTCACCTCTCAACTTAAATGAGAGAGGGGTATTGCCCATGCTACTAGAACTCAAGCTCACTCCTCTAGACCAAGAAGAGAAAGGAGTATTTCTCACCAAGAAACCCTAGAACACATGGTTCAGCTAACAAGAGGAACTAAGCAAGAAACTATATTAACAACATACTTAGCCGATCATAAGCAACATATAAACAAGAACATAGAAGATGGTAATGTAGTTAAGGTTAGGAGTTATGTAACCCGCCTTAAGCAAGCTCCACACTCCTAGCACCAAGCTCCAAGCACCACCAAGGAAGAAGAGACTCCAAGGCAAGGATCGGCCACCAAGCTTGCAAAAGGAGAGGGGTTATCGTGCACCAAGGGAGAGGGGAAACCAAGAGACTAAAGGGATCCCTAGCAAGAGAAAGGGAACACATATATAGAAGGAAATGGAGGAGAAACCAAGGTAGAGCAAATCAAAGTGTCTCCCACCTAGGGACACTTGTCCATGTGCAAAGCCATTACTCTAGCATGTCCTAAACACATGTCCAAGGCCATTGCCACATGCAAGCATCAAGCACCAAGTGTCCACTAGTGGTGACACAAATGAGGTCAAAGAGAGTCAAAGGTCCATGGGCGACACACCACCACTCCTTCAGGCCGACACACCTCCATACTGGGCGACACACCACCCTGGGCGACATACCCAGGCCGACACAAGCATTCCTGGCCGACACAAGGGTCCAACAAGATAAAGGCAAGGCTCAACAAAGCCCAACAAGCTCAACCAAGCCTAAAGGGACTCAAGCAACGAGCCCAAACCTTCCTCTCAACACCAGAGGAAGCAAGGAGAGGGAGGAACACCTCACAAGGTGGCAAACTTGCCCACAACCCTAAACTTGGGTATATTGCAAGTAGCACCTCCAACTCTCAACAAAGCACCAACAACCCTAATCACCACCAAAGGTGATTAGCAAGCAACTAAGCATCAAGTTTAAGCAAAGCAAATAGGGTAAACCCTAAACGGAGGTCAGGGTCCTTACACGGCTGCCCAAGGAAAAGAGAGTAAGTTCATCCCTCAAGATACACACGATGAATTGACAATTTCTCTAGGGACATAAGAGCATCCTGGATGTCTTAGAGCACTGGAGCTGGGTATGGGATAAAATATTTTTCTGACACATCCCAACATAAGAGCAAACAACCCAATATAGGGGAAGTGGACAAAGAGTACGAGAAAAAAATTGTAGATGCATCCTTGGAGAAATATATAGCTTCTCAGATGGTGCAAGTTTCTCCAGAAGTCGATGAACATGTTCATCACTCACCCACAAAGTGCATTAGTATTCCTTCGAACCTGCATGGCACAACCAGGTTAAGATTCAATTCATGTCAATTTATATATAGATTGTGATAAAATAATACCTTAAGTCAATATTTATATTTGTCAAATTAAATTGTGTTTCATAAAATTGTAGGTAGCCAGAAAATGTCATCTTGTCGTCGATGTTATAGCAGGAAGTGTCATGGTAGATGTTGAGACTTCTATCACTGATGTGGTTCATGGTATTCCCCTTCCTGTTGACCACTACCGTGTGAATGTCATATGTGTCTTTCTAGGAATGAGCGACATACCTCTCTCATACAAGCATCCAGATCCACCACAACCAGAGAGGTAGAAGGCGGATTTACTTGGTGGACCAAAAGACTCATTATATTTTTTTCAGGTATGACAAATGTATATTAAAATTTATGTAAAATAATAGAAAGCTAATATTGGAATATACACATACAGTCTACACTAGTTAAGAAGCCCCCCTAGGGATTCAAATCATCCCCCCCTTATTTTATTCCATAGGAGTTGTTTGACTCCTTATGCCTTAAATGCAAGACATTGACAAGATGGTTAGACACTAGACCAAACAAATACCATCATGATCGGCCTTGAGGAGGAGATGTTCGATATACAACAGGACAATGTTATAGTGTTGACAAATGTTTTTAAGCTATTTAAGTATAATTGGATGAATACATCAGTGATGGAACTTTGGATACAATGAGTGTGAATACTCCATCTTATGTGAAAAATTGTTTAATTGTTTCCTACATATAAACTTAGTATTGGTTACATATAAAGTCATTTGTATTACACGGGTCTTGACTTCAGAATAGAAAATGTGGGATTTCTAATGCCATCACTGATTGGTGATGTACTTAGACATCTGAGTGGCGACAAAGAATATGTGACTATTGTCATGTAGTTTTTGGTGCTTCCAAAGTTTTTGGCTTGTTGTTTATATTCCAACCTATGAATACAATTTGTTGTGTGATTTAATTTTTATTTTATTTGCCTTCATTCATTCAGAAATAGGCATTGACAGTTGTTAGTGATTGTTCCTGAGACATGGACTGTGTATTTCTTTGATCCTTCGGGTGAAAAATGACGAACAAATGAGGGATACCCAATGAAATTTTCTATTAAAGCATAAGTATAGTTTTTTTGTGTCCAACATATTTGTTAATATTTGCATCATATGACAGTTTATTATCCAACATATTTTTTAGTTTAACTTATAGGGGTGTGAAGGTATTCCGTACTGGCGAAGGGAAAGTAGATAAGAAAAATAAATCAGTAACTTGGAAGAGTGTTAATGTATATAGTTTTCTCATTCCAATTGCTTAATATATGACCAACTCTACTTAATTACATTAATTATTGTAATTATTTATGTACAAGGCCCTATACAAGACAATGGTTAGGCATACACATATTATGTGATGTTATACATATATATAATTATCACTCATGTAGAATAGATCAAATGTATATATAATGTAAGTTATTAGTCTTGGAACATATTAATTTTCTCATTTGTTAATATAAAAAATAATAATTAGAAGTCTCATTCTCTTTGCAATTTTTTCTGAATATTGAACCCTATACAGTGGAGCAGTTGAATGACCTACATGGACGATGGGTAGACTACTTCATCAGAAATGTGGACTTGAATGAAAATTTTGATGGTTGATTGATAATTTTTTGGTAGTTAAAATGTTGAATGTCAGATTTTGATATGTATTTTTGAGTGAGAATTGGATGTTGACATGTATTGTTATATAATTATATTGTGACTTAAAAATCCGAGATGGCAGTTGATGTTGATATGTATTTGTGACTGTGAATTGAATGTTAAGTGCATATGTGTATGTGAAGTTGAATGTGAATGTATGAGGAAGAGAATGATGTTTATTTGTGCATGTATGTATGAAATTAAAGTGTGGCTGAAAAATGAAACAATTGAGTTGTGAGTTAATAGATTTGTGTGCATTTAAAGTGAAAAAAAATGATAGAATGTGGTTGTGCCTTTTTTATATAAATTTTATCATTTTCTTGCAGGTGTGTCGGCCTGTTGTTAAGCCGTGATGCTTGCAGAGAACTTGATGTTCTTCAAAACTTTCAATCTTGAAGAACACTAGGCTCCAGATAGGCTAGCAAGCTGGACAACATATTTGCGGACTGGCTATATAAAAAAAATATGCATTTCTCGTCGGTTATTTGTAAATAATTGACTACATAGCATTTCCACATCGGTCATTTAAAAATAACCGACGAGATTTACCTAAAATGGTCCTATAAAAAATACACATTTCTCTTTGCCTTTTTTGGAGTAGGCCATCTAAAAAGAATTACTTAAACTCAAAGTTCATTATTTGTATGGATTGTTATTCTTCTTCTTGCCGCTTATGGCTTAAGGTTTTGCACATTGCACCAACTCCAATGGTAAAGACTTCCAACCTATGTAGGCAACATTTGTTGGTTATCTAAAATCTTCCATGTTGGATTGTATTTTAGAATGTATTTGTAAAAGTTGTACATTTGGTTTGTCGATTAGAAAAAATAGAGTTTTTTTTTTAGAAAAGAAAAAATAGAGTTAATCTCAAATATAATGATAATTCCACATTTTAGACTCTGCCAAAAAAATTCCAGACGTCAAAATTCAATTTTGCCTTGACCGCGGACAAAGAAAAAATGCATCATACACTTATAAAATCCAACCAACCAAAATTTAATTTGCTGATTTTGAAAATACAACGTTTCACAAATATTTGATGGATAAAATACAAAATTTCTAAAAATCATACCAACCAAATGTGCCTTAAAAATAAGTTCGTCCGAGTCACGGTCAAGATGGACATTATATGACCTATTTAGTGTAAACTCGAATATAAGTATCTGCTTGAGCTGTGCCTATCTTGTTGCAAGCTCAGCTACTCGTCCAAGATCTGTGAAGCTGGGTAGGAACAAGGAGATCGGAAACGGCTTCACAAATTAATAATACTAGGTCAGATATCGGGAATGCTTATTATGCACTACATTAGACAACTTTTAACGTGTAGTTATTATGATTCGAAACGTACAAATGTAAACAGCTCGGAAGCATCCTTCACGGGCTCTTCAGCTCTCCAGGATATGCTGCTCATGGTCAAATGAGGACCGGAGTCAACTTCCCGACTGGTGACCCATCTTAGTACTATTTCAAGCTGAACACGTTTAATTATAGAATTATTTCGTTATGGGCTCCCGGAAAAGGAGGTGCAAATTGTTGATATGGGTTGTCCAATCATTCCTTTTAAGATTATCTTATCCATGGTCTCAAATCCTGAGACATTACAATATCATTCTTCATAGCACTCTACTAAATCTCATTAATATCAAAATTAGGATTTCTTATTCATAAATGCATCAAAAGTGACAACTTTATATACTTTTGAATTATGATCAGTCAATTATATTTTTATTGAATTCCTTGTATTTTTCTGATCAATTTTCATATATAAAATTATTCCTTCTGAGTTACCAATCATTAGTTATAATTTTCGCAAGATAACTTACCTTGGGACCAATGAGCTACCACCATGTCAGCGATTTGGGATCTTTCCTCCTTTTCCATGCGGACCAGGCCAGGCCAATGGGCCTCGGCCATCTCAGCGACTCGTTCCAACGAGGTTGAGTTAGAAAGTAGAATTGAAAGACCATTCTGCCCCTCCCGTGTTTTTCGCTATTTGAGGACAGGGATGTAATTTCCCTGGCACTATGGTGCAAGGGGAGGGGAAACAATGGTCTCGCGATGGAATTGGTGGCAACGAGACCTCCTCCGAGTTCCTATTCCTGATCTTCAAAAGGGAGTACCCCTTCTTATTTAGGCGTGGACCGGTACCTCCTCGGAACAGGACCATCCAAGGATGGTTGGGCTTGAAATCATCTTCCAGATTCAATGGAATCACTTCTATGTTTGCACATGATCAGTAGAGGGAGGAAATCGCCGAAATAGGTAGGATCTTATTGATCCTGGTTCCCCCCTCCATCTAGAACTGAACGATGCTAGGCACCGTCAGATCTCTGATCTGGCGGCCCATATCTCACGCGTCAAGAAAATTTAATTCTGATTAGATTGAAACAATCGTGACATTAGTTACTATCATCTTCACTTTAGGAAAACTTATAAAAATTATATATTTTTATTTGATTGATCCCAAATTTTAAAGGAAAGTCATTTGTAACGCTTGGGCCCACTGCTCAAGGGAGTTATTACATGATTGTCTAAAAATGGAGGTGTCTAAAAAGATCACAATCCGGTGGTTACCCATATCACTAAGACTCAGGATTTGAGGCATTGGATAAGATGATCTTAAAATGAATGATTAAACTACCCATATCACTAAGGTGCACTCCGTTTATGGGAGTCCATCAATAAAAAAATTTATAGTTAAGCGTACTCAGTTTGGAGTAGTACTAGGATGAGTGACCAGTCATGAGGTTTACCGTGACTTGCTCGGAGTGAGAAAAAATGCACAGTTAAGGCTAGTTATGGACTGTGCAGGCTAGTCATCATTTCTGAAATCTTACTAAAACCTTGGGCAGAGAGCGCGGGTATTACAAGTTACACATCAAAGCAGCTCTGAATTTTATGTTTAACCCATCCGATGCTAGACAAAGATTTTCTTTTTGGTACTCTTTCACCATGTAAACTACACAGATGCATCGGGATGTCCGAATGTGACACTTTTCAAATGAATAGCTTTGTCTACGAATTACATAATCTTCTACCCTATAAAAAGGCACGTCTCTGGTGCTTGCTTTTAGTACTTGTTTGACTTTATGTGTGCTTGTTTTTAGTACCTGTTTGACTGTATGCTTCTCTCTTTTTCCTAAAGTACCCCTGCAGGCAGGCAGATATGTCTAGCGCGTACTGCTAACCACGGTGCCACGTTTTGCTCCAAAATTTTGCCAGCACGTGCTGCTACAATTGCAATTAGCATACTCGGTACCCGCAGATGCCCCCACTTTAAACCGCTATTATATAACAGCCAGAAATTGGCCACTGATCTGTCCTCCCTTCAACCGCTCGAAGAAACAACCAGCCTCGCTCGATCAATTGTAACGCTCAGCACACTGCCTCTTCAGTTGTTCATCTGGCTGTAGCAGACTATGAGTGTCGGAATCCAATGACTATGTTGAATCACAAAGTTGACGACGTGCTACAGCTTGCACCATATATACTGTATTCTAAGCTTTAGTCGATAGGCTACAGGAAGCAGTGTCCTTTTTTCCCCTCCACATCGTCCTGCTCAAGAGGTGCCAACTATACTATTTTGTCTTAAGTTCTTATTTTATTGCTGCAACGATTTCAGTTTTCTTTTACCAGCCATACTTTTCTATAGCCACGTCTTAATTTTTTCTCCTGATTGTCAAAATTTTCTTCCAATTGTCAAATTTCGTTGGTACAATCCATCTTAATAAGAGATGTCAATACATATGCGTCTGTGTGCATGTTGTAAATAGGAGGACGGAGGGCTTCATTATAATAAGCATAGGACAATTAATACAGTGATATGAGTCAGCCGAAGAAGCATTGCTCTGACTTGCCAGTAGAAATGGCACATGTTTCACGATTTATTAATGTCCTCGGCAGTAGGGTAGTTGGTGGCTAGTATTTTTAGAGGACAACTGACGATCTGCATTAGAATAAGCAGTGAGTACAATTTTACAAATTTTTTATTGGGCTTTATTTGTAGCCGAGGTGATGTCTGCATTGACATGATTTCATATATTTATATTAAATATATGCGGTGTTGGCTGTAGTGAATATTCCAATCTTCGTTCTTTTTCTTTGCTAGGGTAGTGTTTGATAGAAAAATTATTATCTAGGTTTTGATTATCATATGCCATGCAGTTAATGCTTCGGTAAAGTGTAGCATTGACATGATTTTATATGTTTGTATTTTTTATATACGATGAGTAACTGCTATATCATTCGATAACTTAGGAGAAACTATTGTGTCCCCTTTGTTTATTTAGCATGTGGCATGCACAATATGCTTACGTAAAGTTATTCTTTACCAATGATACACTTTTGTGAAAGAAAATTGTATTTAAGTAAAGATACGCAATTGTAAGTTCTTTATACCTCTTCTAAGATCTTTAGTGATAGGAAGTGAAGAGAATTTTTTTTTCATGTAAAATATTTTATTGTGTTTTTTGTGCGACGTAAGTGATTTTATTATGTGCCCATGCTAGGAAATGTTCACATTTCATCTGTATTGACATTGTATATGTTTTGTTTTCAAACATTTTCCATATCTAATGGGCATATATATAATATAATATAATATAACATAGTATTAATAATATTGTTGTTATCAATGCACTTAGGATGAAGTATTCCGATCTACCAGAGGAAAAGAAAGAAATTATACGCAAAAGAAAAAGAGAGAAATATGCCAATCTTTCAGAGGAGAAAAGGGAAGCGAAACTTGAAAAAAATAGACAAAACTATGCTAGGAGAAAATTTGAAAAAAGCAATCAAATTCTGAAGGAATGTACTTTGAATCATCATATGCAATCTACTACTTCTAGCACATGGGAAGTTGGATCCACGTCGACTTTGAAGGAACTACTTTCAGTCAACATATGCAATCTACTACTTCTATCACATGGAAAATTGGATCCACATCAACTTTTAGTGAAGGAAGATTATGTTTGGCTTTCTCAGACCAAATGAAGAAAAAAGATGAATATATCAAAGAAATCTTCATAACAGATTTGGTTATACCGAGAGAGTCATATGTACTTCCTAATTGTAGGTATTGTAGTCATTGTCATGCAAAGAGATATCCATATGAAGTCAAAATATTTTGTTGCTATGATGGCAAAATCATGCTGGCTACAAATGATATCCCTTTAGAATTACTTGACTTATATACCTCATCAGAGAAAGAGGCTATTCACTTTCGAAAATGCATACGAACATATAATAATACATTTTCTTTTACTTCTATGGGTGTGCATGAGGATAAAGATCTTTCTAGGAGAAATAGGGGGGTATACACTTTTAAGATACAAGGACATGTATATCATTTTATCAACCACGTGATACCAGAAAACAAGAAGCCATCACATCTGCAATTATACTTCTACGACACAGATCATGAGATAGAAAACAGGCTACAACAGTCATCTCGGTTGAAAGAAGATGTAGTCAAGATATTAGTCAAGACTTTGTATCATAATCCATACTCAAAATTCTTTCGAAGTTTAAAGGATTTACAAGACACTGAGAACTTGCCAATATATATTAAGTCAAATCCAGATGTACATCAAGGAATTAATAACGCACCAACTTCTTCACAAGTGGCAGTCATTTGGAGTGAAAATGACGATGATAACAACAACATCAATTTTTAGAGAGACATTCAAGTTTACTCTCATGATGGGAGCAGTCATTGTGTCAATTACTACTATGGTTGTTATGATCCTCTGCAATACCCATTATTATTTCCTTATGGTGAGATTGGTTGGCATCAAGGAATTCCACGAAGGGATAAAAAGACCGGTCAATGGTTGTGCAATAATTTATTATCTGACAGTTCTTATTTTGGAAATATGGATGAACTCTTACTACAAAAGGAAAGAGGTAACCTAAACACTTATTATTTATTAATTAATTTAATAGACAATACATGTCTTTTAAATTATGTTATTACTATCTTTCAGCTCTAGAAAATAAGGGAAAATGAAGAAAAACAATCTCATGTCGTGAATACTATTGCTACAAGTTGCATATCAGAGATACTGATAAATCTATATTGTTGCATTCTGGTAGACTTCTACAACAATATATTGTTGATATGTATGTCAAACTTGAAAGTAGCCGCTTGGACTATATTAGAAGGGACCAACAAAAGATCCGAGCTGATCTATATCAAGGAATCATAGATAGCTATACTGATGGACAAAAGACTGGCAACACAATTGGAAAAAGAGTTATTCTTCCAGCATCATTTATTGGTGGTCCAAGAGATATGTGCCAACGATATCTTGATGCTATGGCATTAGTCCAAAGGTATGGGAAACCTGACATATTTCTAACTTTTACATGTAATCCATCATGGATTGAGGTAAAAAGAGAGTTACTACCATTTGAAGAAGCACAAAATAGATCAGATCTACTTGCTAGAATTTTCAAAGCAAAATTAGAAAATTTAAAAATTGATCTTTTTAAGCGACATATATTTGGACATGTAGTTGCTCATGTTTATGTGATAGAATATCAAAAAAGGGGACTTCCACATGCACATTTTCTTATCATTCTAGCAAAAAGACAAAAGATTACTACTCCCGATGTATATGACCGATATGTATCAGCTGAAATACCAGAAAAAGTAGAGAACTCACATCTACATAGTATGGTTTTGAAACATATGGTACATGGTCCATGTGAAACATTCAATCCGGACAGTGTCTGCATGAGGGATGGAAGGTGCAAGAAACATTATCCGAAAGATTTTTGTCCAATAACAACTCAGGCAAAGAATTCATACCCTTTGTACAGAAGAAGAGATACCAGTCACTTAGAAAAGGTGGGTTCCAAGCAAATTGACAATCGTTGGATCGTTCCTTACAATTCTTACCTATTAGCAAAGTACAACTGCCATATAAATGTTGAGATTTGTTCTTCAATCAAAGCAGTGAAGTACTTATACAAGTATATATACAAAGGACAAGATCGTGTATTGTTTCAATTGAATGACAACCAGATGAAGAATGTGGATGATGAAATTTCACAATATGTATCTGGACGTTGGGTGTCACCACAAGAGGCAGCATGGAGAATATATCAATTCCCTCTAAATGAAATGCATCCATCTGTATTATCTCTACAACTTCATCTTGAGGATATGCAGACCATTACATTCCATACAAATCAAGATTTATCAAGTATTGTTAAAAATGAAAATGTCTGTAGGACAATGTTAACTGAATATTTTAGGAAAAATTGCATTGATGTGGAAGCCCAATAATACCTATACAAGGAATTTCCTGAGCATTATGTGTGGAATAAGAATTCAAAATCATGGAATAAAAGAAAGCAAAACAATGTTGTTGGAAGGCTAATATTTGCAAGACCCGTTGAAGGTGAACGCTACTACTTACGTTGTTTACTTAATCATGTGAAAGGTGCTACATCTTTTCAACATTTGAGAACTGTCAATGGAACATAATACAAAACATTTCAAGAGGCAGTTGAAAAGTTTGGTTTAATGGACACTGATAATAGTATTGAGAAATGTCTTGATGAAGCAGTGATGTTTCAAATGCCTTCAAGTCTATGACAACTGTTTTCTACTATAACTGTCTATTGTGCTTCTGTTAGTCCTATTCAACTGTGGGCTAAGTTCAAAAATCAAATGAGTTAGGACTTCTATAATGTTCATAAAATAGATTGGACCAATGCTCATTTGAATGCACTAAAGAAAATTAATATGTGCTTAGAGTCAATGGGGAAAAATCTATCAGACTTCAGCTTACCATCTATTGTTCAAGATGAACACGAAAAGTTATATAAAGAAGTAGAAGAGGAACTGAAAATTGTTGTATCTGATGAAGATTTTATGACAATTTCACAACTAAATTATGGGCAAAGTTGTGCTTATAGAATTATCATGGATAGATTGAACAACAAAGAGCAAGGAGTTTTTTTCATTGATGGTCCAGGAGGAACTGGAAAAACATTCTTATATCATGCTTTGCTTGCCAAAGTAAGATCATGTGGACAGATAGCACTTGCAACTGCATCCTCTGGGGTTGTTGCATCTCTACTACCATTTGGTCGCACTGCACATTCAAGGTTTAAAATTCCACTGAATACTGAAGAACAAAAAGTCTGCAATATCTCAAAGCAAAGTAGTTTGGGTGAGTTACTTCGAAGAACTAAACTTATAGTATGGGATGAGGTATATATGACAAAGAAACAATCAATTGAATCATTGGATCTTTTATTGCAAGATATGACAGGCAGTTCTTTACCTTTTGGAGGAAAAATTATCGTGTTTGGTGGTGATTTTAGACAAATTCTTCCTGTTGTACCGCAAGGAGGTAAAGAACAAACAATTCTGGCGAGTTTTGTAAAATCTAAGTTATGGGAACATGTTGAGAAGTTACAACTAACTGAAAATATGAGAACTATATCAAATCCAATTTTTAGTGAGTATTTACTTCAAGTTGGAAATGGAACAAGAGATCATGTAGTTGGTGATCGGATACAAATTCCTACAGATATGGTCATCCAATATACCGATGAAACATCTTCCAAGCTTGAATTGATACATGCAATTTTTCCTGAACTTGCACCTGATGAGGACCGATTATATTCTTTAACAAACCATGCAATCTTGACTACAAAAAATGAATTTGTCAATGAATTAAATGACCTATTGATTGAGAGATTCCCTGGTGACAAGAAAGAACACTTCAGCTTTGATTCAGCGATTGATAAGACCAATCAATTTCAAGAAGAAGAATTTCTAAATTCTTTGACTCCTACTGGTCTTCCTCCACACAAGCTGGTTCTTAAAAAGAATTACCTTATTATGTTACTCAGAAATATTGATCCTTTCATGGGTCTTTGTAATGGAACACGACTTATTTGCAAAAGTTTTAATCGAAATATTATTGATGCTGAAATAGCAATTGGACATAAGAAAGGGCAAAGAGTATTCATTCCCATAATTCCATTGATGCCAAAAGATCATAAAAAATTGCCATTTGCATTTAAGAGAGTACAGTTTCCAGTGCGGTTGTGTTTTGCGATGACAATCAATAAAGCACAAGGACAAACTTTAGAAAAAGTTGGGATATATTTGCCTCAACTAGTGTTCTCTCATGGTCAATTATATGTTGCTCTATCCAGAATGAAATCGCCAGAAGATCTTAAACTTCTCATCAAACCAACATGCATGGAAAAAATAGTTGCCACGACAACCAGAAATATAGTCTACACTGAAATATTGTCCTCTATTGGAGTAATCTGGATATAAGGCATATACCTTCATGTAAGATATCAATATATAATACTTAATGCTCCTTTTATCACATATTTTTAATTGTACTCATTATTCTCCTATAACACACTTATCACTAACATTTCAACTTTTTACTAACATGACAAATCACTACATGAAATCAAGACTTCAAGTATGGACAACAAAGCAGAAGGTCATGACATATAAACCTTTTCTACATCAATAGATGGAAATCATACGTATAAAAGGTATGTATTTCGTTCTCATAAATTAGTAATATAATATTTTGTAACCTTTTAATTTCCATTTTGTAATAGTTATACTACAATGTAATTGTAATGCACGTGCTTAGCACGTGCTCTCCTGCTAGTGTTTTAAAAAAGGAAGGATATTGTCTATTGTTACGCTAATCTAAAGGATAATTGTGATGCTTAATATTAAATTCAATCCGGTCACATAAACGCTCAACCAAACGTCCGGCCTGGCCCCGTTTGGTTTACAGTATATCAAGCACGATAGGAGTTTGATTCCTTCAAAATTGCTAATCCTGAGTTTGTTTATACAAAATAGGCATCAGAATTTCAGTCCCGGCGTGACAAAAGTCCCAGCTACCTAAGACTTAAGGTCATGTTTGACAATGGACTAGGATTATTGGGATTATGAAATCTGGATTGAGATTAGTCCAGTCATCTGATTATAAAATCTGGACTGGGATTGAGGTTCCCCACTTGATCCTGTTTGACAAACTAATCTGACTGGCCTCGTAACTTGTATTTTTCAGTCTGATATATAAAATAAAATACACAAAAGACAAAGCCTAATCTGGACTGAGATTCTGAGTACGGAGAACCGGACTGGTTGGAGTTTCCAACCGGACTGAGTTTCCAACCAAGGCGCAAGTACGGAGAACCGGAATCGTTCGAGACTGGATCTGCTGACGTTGTGCTAAGAGTCCCACACCACCCCACGGTACCATGGAGGTATTGGCTGTTCGCGATCCCCGAACCCTGCACTCGAGACGTGTGATCTTCGTTCCCGATTTCTTCTTTTATTTCTTCCTTCCCGGTTTTGTCTTTCATTGCCGTTATCTTCAGGCCCTGTCTTCGTCTTCGCATTTCAACCCAACCTTCGTCTTTTACTCGTGCCTTATTTGTCTTCTCTCCATATGTAAACAAGCAACTCAAGCCGCAGAAGAACAATCGTGAATCTACGCGAGGCTTTTGCTTCGGCTATATTTATTTATTCAATCAAGAAAGTAAGATCCATGGCCTTGTTACGATGCCGTCATCAATCTGAAACCAATGATGCAAGTCGTTCAGCTGTTTATTCAAACAAGTATTCTTAAGCGGAGAGAGTATTTTTGAAACTAGCAGTCGGAACATGAAGTAGCGTATAAAATGGGGAAAACGCATTTGTCTATCCGACATACATCCAAACATTAGCCTTTCCTTTCCTTCCACTGTACTTGCCGATACCATACCTTATTATATACAACTCATTTCCTATCCGACGAACCAAACGCAGCCCTAAAGGTAGACACAAATGAAAAAGTTGAAGACTCTGGAAGTGATCTTTTTTCAGATTGCAAGTCATTCAACCCCAAATTTATGGAAGAAAAGTGGGACAGGTAAAGAAGATAATGGGGCCGGCAACATTCTGAAAGGGTATTACTACTACAACAAATAAGACAAAAGAAGCCAACCATGTAAGCTTAACTATACACAGACCTAGTTTCAGGGAGAGTATCCGCAACAGAGGTGTCTATGTGGCAGAGAACGTACAAAGACCTGCATCAAACAACTAATTGAGCACGGAGGTTTGGAGGCACAATAAGGTCGAGTCCCCATCTGTATCTTCTGTGGACTGAATCTCCTAGAACGCTAGAGGGATTGACAAAAATGCTACTGCCAATGCCTAAAGAGATGATTTTTAGGCATGTACCTAAAGTAATGGCTGTATTAGGGCCAAGAATCAGGAAAGAGAGAACTCTCAGATCTATAACGGCCATCAGGTTTAACAATTCTTGTAGTGTGGATGCTCAGAGGTTCTGGAGGTATTTGGATTATGTAAACCATAATGCATACACTAGTGGATATTATCAGAAGACACAAATATCTATATTCATTGCATATGAGTGGCTTCCTCACAGGCATTATCTATGTTCACCCCAGCATCACCGTCAGAAATCGTCTCTGGCAGCACATCCGGGAACTCAATGGGTTGCGAGAACCTTGGGTGGTAATTGGCACTGGGATGTGTTCTTCTCCCTAGTGAAAAGAGGGCAGGACACACTTCGATCCCATTGAGGCAAACGTGGTCACGATATATTAATGGAGGTAGGTCTATGTGACTTGGGATACTCTGTTTTATCCTAATCCTATAAATACTGCCAAGGAATGCTATATATGAACAATCGATCAGGCTGTCGCAAATACTGAATACAGTTATTGTTTAACAAAATTGTTGTACCTCCCTCTTGGATCTTTTTAGACTATAGGACGCTGCTACTGAAATCAATTACAGAGAGGGAAGGCAAAGGAAATTCAAAACCACATCCTAGCAATGTAATCCAAAATTATAAGATATCCTCTTAGCCACCTGGAATGATAACCTGGATTTCAGCACTACACCGGATAGTGCAAAAACGGTGCTAATACAATAGAATGGCCTAACATACAAAGAAAATAGCAAAAGAAAAAAAGATCCTAAGATCCTTTGAAACATTGCAACTATACATTGTGGAGATATATGATGAACATATGTACAATAGATGCATGCAGTTCTGGAGCCAATATCACAAAATTCTAATGGAAGAGGACTGGAGGAAAAAATGCATCTCAACTGGCTAAGAAATGGGGATGACAGCATAAAATTCTTCCATGCCGCCATCAAAGAAAAAAGATGGGCACCACTATCACTATGCTAAAAAATGATGCTGGAGATTGGATAAGAAATGAAAAAAACTTAGTCAACTAGTTATGGACTTCTTTAAAACCAATTCACGGACAGCCATATTCCCAACATTGAGCAGATGGGGAATTGTCCAGTGATGTTACAAGGACTCATGCGCGTAAAGCTATCTGGGTTGACAGTTATTCATGATGAGAGATAGATCGTTGCAACTCTAAAGAAAATTGATTCCTACAGAGCTGGACAGCCTCTTTCTGCAAAAGAACTAGGAGAGTGTGGCCGGAGGAAAAGTGCAAGACAATCTCTACAATTCAAGGATCATGCGTATCCCAAAGGTGAAAACTCCAAACCGTTACATCCAATTGTGTTCAATTGAATAGCATTTCTCTGAAACTTTCTTACCGACTTTTAGTTGAGCGACAAAAGCCTTGTCGACCAGAATGGATCTCACCCATTTCATTTAGCTTTGTCCCTGACAGAACAATAGCAGACAACAATCTTCGTTCAAGAACTGATTCAGTACATCAGAAAGAAAAATTCTTCTAAGAACATGGAGATAAAAGTCGATTGGTAAAGGCCAATTACAGAACGTCATGGCCGTTCTTTTATAATATTAAAAGAACTGACTGGCTACCTAATCTTATGCAATGTACCATGAACTCAGCAACCGGAGGAGAAACAAGCATCAAGTGGAATGGGAAGCAGCTTCTGACTTTTAGGAGACCCTCCTTACTATTTTGTTTTGTGTTGTGAAAGGTTGAGCTAAATGATGAAGAGAAAGTAAAGCGGGGAAGTGAAGAACTGCGAAATCTCATCTAAAAACCCCGACATCTCCCGTGCAACATTTCCAGGTTGCAAAAGCTTTTATGGAGGAAAACTGTAGTATACAGCATGTTAGCTTTATTGGCATTTGCTAATTAATATTAGCATATATTAAGTCCAATATAAGTGCAGCTAATACATGGGAGTGAAAGGAAATAATGGTTCTTATCTTTTGTGTAAATGAAAAGATGGTTTCGTTCATATTGCCAACTCTAAGATGAAATACTGCACACGTGACAAATGACAATAGTATCCAAAGAATCTAGAAGAAGGTATACTTACCTTTATAGTGGATTTGATGACCACAACACACATGCATGTACACACCAATACTTTGCCGGGCTAGGTCGGGTTTTGGCATGTGACTCACGGATCATGAGAATGGTCTTCTATCTTCCATCTCTTTTTGCGCAAGAGGGTACCTACTCAATTAACTAACTACTAAATTCCTATTTAAACACTTTTGATAATAGTGAGTCTTCGTGTTCTTAATACATGGACAAAAGAGAATACGTGATCACATCTTTTAGGAAATTTGATGGAAGAGTGTGGGAGTACTGTATATAAGGCCTCTTGGGCGCTTTGAGTTAAGCACACAACACTTGCCTTCATGATTTCAATGCTAACTGCCATTCATTGCATGCCATAGCCTCCGCTCCCTGCTATGCAGTACCTTGCGGTGTTCTTTTTTTGAATGAGGGACAATGCCTCCATCTACTCCCTTAAGAAGTCATAGTCTGTTGGGTGGCGGTACCTAACGATCACTGAGCTGCAGCGATGATGTTGCAGTTCGTCATCAATGTACAAATGAGATGATTGTTTGTTACAAGTTTGTGACCAGTTCATGTCTGGGAGAACAAAGTGCATCGGACGCATACCAGAGCACTGATTCTTCTAAATAATATCCTTCTTCAAATAGCGGCGATATCGTTTGAGTTTTCTAACTTGTTTGTTTCTTGTTCTCTTGCTTTATTCTTATATTTCTTATCTAAATCTTTCTATTAGCATGTAAAATCTATCAGTAATACTGCAATTGTCTATTATTACTCGTAATAATACAACACACACTCACGCATACACCAACTCTTGTTGGGCCGGGTCAGGCTCGGGTATGTGGCTCACGGGTCGCCAAAGTTGTCTTCTGTTTTCCGTCTCCTTTTTGAACAAGAGGATAACTACTTAATTAATAACTAAATAATCTTTTTTTAAATAGTTTTGATTAAGTGACTCTTTGTATTCTTGGTACATGTACAAGAGAGAACTTGTGATAACATCTTTCAGGAAATTTGACGAGTGTGAGAGTGCTATATATAAGGCCTCTTGGGTGCTTTTGGTTAATCACATATAACATGTGTTTTCTTGATTACAACCCTAACTACCATTTATTTCCTGCCATAGCGCATGCAACATTCAACTTTGTAGAGTTATTCTATGCGAGTGACAATGCCTCCATTTATCCTCTTATGAAGTCGTGTTCTGTTTGGTGGTAGTACCTAACGATCACTGGGTTGTATGGGTGGTATTATTGTTCGTAATCAACGCATGAACAAGATGATAGTTTGCTACAGTTCATGGCCAGATTAAATCTGTGAGAACAACGTGATACTAGAGCACTGATTCCTCTAAATATCATCCTTTTCAAATAGTGTGTGATATGATTTGAGTTTTCTAACTTGTTTATTTCTTGTTCTCTTGCTATGTTTGGCCTTATCTTTCCTTGTCAAATCTTTTTATTCGCCTATAAAATCTATTGAAAATACTATGATTATCTGCTATTGCTCGTAGTGACAAATTTATATCACAATAGTCTTAGAGAAATCATGTTGTTGCTAGTAAAAAGGGTTGACCATGGTTCATATTGTCCTAAGCTTGATATGTCTCGTATGTCTAAAATTTACCAGCGTCAACCTCACATGTTGACAGAGCCGGACTGGAATTAGCCTTACCATGATAGGGACTATTGACTATGTTGAAAAGGATGAACCAACACAGATGAAAATGACCATGAGAATGCTGGAAAAATCATTGATTGGAAGGAGAATGATCGATTACGTAGATGATGTATCCTCCTTGCACGGTTTAACTAACTGTATGATATATATTATATACCTTTGTCACAATAACAAACATTCTATAGGAGTCAATAGACAAAAAACATAAAACTAAGAAGTAAAAAGTATTATGTTTCTATTTATTTTAGATTTCAGATTATACAGGGTAAACCTATTTCTGAAGAGACACAATTTACAACTCTTGAGCCATGGTTTCCTAGAAGCATGTTTAAGTTGCCTGATAAATTCCTTGTGACTTCTATCATCAAAACATTTTCTAAGACTTAGGAGGCATTTGTGCTCAAGCACAAGAAGGGTGACATATCCCTAAATAAACTTATGATAGACATTTCAATAAAGGAGGAGCAACTTGAAGAGACAAATGTCAAGAAGCTTGTTGATGTCAACCCTAGTGTCAATCTTATGATTTCCAAGAACAAAGATAAGAAATTTAAGAACCCACATAAATCTAAATCCAAGATCAAGAAGAAACTAAAGAATAAACTATGTTGGAATTGTAGGCAAGTTGGCCATTAGAACAAGGATTGTCCTTTAAGAAAGGCCAAGAAAGATACTACATCCACAACTGAGGAGGTGATCAATATGCTAACTACTTTTTAAACCTCACTGATAAGTATGTTTCTATTATCTAAAATCCTTTCTTTTTTAAACCAGTTTATTGGATTATAGACATTGGGTTTAATGTTTAGATTTGTGCTGTAAGTCCTTGTTTGTGTCTTACCATGCTCGTTAGGACGATCCATGACTTTGGGCATTGCAAGCTCTATCAAAGTCAAAGGTAAATGACAAATGGGTTTTTAGTTTTCTTCAAGAAAGTTTTTGATGATTCACAGAGTCAGACATGTTCCATCTATTTGGCAAAATATTATTAGTGGTACAATCTTAGTTATATATGGTTTGAGATTTGATTGTAAATACAATAAAGTTATTACTACCCGGTGTGGTGGTTTATTCTTGATGTGATTTAGAGAACTTATTTAAGATTTATACAAACTATGTCATTCTCTATTCTCAATATGAATAAAATTTCAATGTGCTTTCATCTTGTTTAGTCTGATGTATAACATCGTTGTTTGGGTCATGTTAATGTTGGATGGATTAAAAATATGATGAATCTAGATTTAGTTTGTTTGGGTTGTGTTAATGTTTGATGGATGAAACATATGATGATTCTGGATTTAGTTCCTAAATATGGAATTCATAAAAGTAAATGTGAAATATGTTTGCATGCCATATTACCCAGATAACCCTTTCATTCGATAGATATTCTAAAATTTGGGATTTAGTGCATACTGATATACATGAAATTAATAGGGTTGCAACTAGATAACATAAATGTTATTTTGTAACATTCATTGGTGATGCTAGTAAAAATTATTACATTTATTAACTAAAAAGTAAAAATGATACGTTAAAAATTTATAATTCTAAAAAAGAAGAAAAAATAGTAGTAAGATACTTAATATATTAAGGTTTAGTAGGAGAGGAGAGTACACCTTGAACATGCTCTTGGAACGTTATCAATTCCTTAGTATAATACATGATATTACTGCTCGTTATTCACCACAATACAATGGGATTGCACAATCTAAGAACCAAACTTTGATAGACATGATAAATATCATGATCCAAACTTATTATCCACTTAACTATATTTGGGGGTGGGAATCTATGAATATGACTTTCCATATTCCAAATAGAGTTTCTCATAACATAAAGAGAGTGACTCAATTGAGATATGAAGTGGCCAAATAGCTAGTCTCAAATATCTTAGGGCGTAGGGATTCCTTGCAAAGGTACTTGTCCCTAAAAATAAAAGAAAGAAATTGGGACCAAAGATGGTAGCTGGTGTTATGTAGAGACAACCATGCATATAGATTCTTACTTGTAAAATCTGAAATCTCAATTATTCAATATAATTGTGGAACTCTGTGACGCAACATTCTGTGAGGATGTTTTTCCTATTAAATTTGATATGTATAAAGTTTCCCAAGAGGATGCAATCACCACATGTTCGATTCTGGAGCACGAGGAAATGTGTGGGTGATGAAGAACATACTATTTCTGAATATGATGATTTTGACAAAATAGTTGAACCATGGAGAAGTAAACGGCCTAGGATTTTGGAAATAAGTTCTTCATATACAATATTGAGGATGATCTTGTATCTTTCTACAAAAGCTAAGTTTTGAATGGAAGCCATTAATGATGAAATCCAACCAATTCTCTCAAATTGAACTTGGGAGTTGGTGTACTACCACCAAGTTATTTTTTAGTTGCATGCAAATGGATCTTCAAGAATAATATTAATGCACACAGGACAATGAATGAGTATGAGGAAAGATTGGTTGCTAAGGGATACACACAAAGGGAGGGACTAGACTATTTGGATACCTTCTCTCATGTTTCATGTATGACCACAATCCATCTGATTATAGACATACTTCCATTTAGAGATTCTCTACCCATTAAATGGATGTGAAGACTGCATTCTTACATAATGGTCTTCAAGACGAGATATATAAGGAACAACCTAAGTTCTTTGTGAGTCCTGGAAATGAGTCCAAGGTGTGTAAACTTGTTAAATTTATGTATGGATTGCAATAGTCGCCTAAGCAATGACATGAAAAAATTGATTATATGATATCATCTTTTGGCAACATTTCTAATGACTTTGATAAATGTGTTTACTGCAATAATGTGAATGATATACTCATTTTTTCATGTGTGTATGTCAATGATATCCTACTTTTTGGTTATGGCATGAAATTAGTGAATGAAAAAATCATTTTTTGTGTATGACATGAAGGATGTGGGTGTTGCTCATGCAATTTTAAGCCTGAACTTTTTTGGGTCTGCTGATGATATTTCACCCTCCCAGTCTCACAATATTAAGAAGATACTAGATACAATTGAGCACACATCATGTAAACATGTTAACATTGCATATGATTCATACAAGGGCTTACTAAAAAATAATATCAGTGTTCCTTTTCTCGCTTATGATACTCTCAGATTATCAAAACTTTGATGCATCTTATGAGTCACATGACCAGACATTGGGTTTGTCATGAGAAAGTTAAGTAGATACAGAAGTTATCCTGATAAGACACGTTGTGAAGCTCATCTCAAAGTATTGAAGCATATCAAGGGAACTTCTTCCCTTGGGATGCATTATCATGAGTATTTTTATGTACTTTAATTACATAGTGATGCAAGATGGATTATCATGACATTCAGAGTAATGGTGTCTTAAGATATGTATTCCTATTAGGAGAAGGTGTTATTTCCTGGAGGTCTAAAAAACATACCATATTGTCTCAGTTCACCTTTGGGACTGAGTTATGTGCTTTAGATGAAACTAGATTGGAAGTTGAATGACTACATGAACTCATGTCCAACTTACCTATGGTAAAGAAGTGACTTCCTACAACTTTTGCTCATTGTGATAACATAAAAACTATTTTTAAGATAAGGAGTTCCAACTACAATAAAACCATCATAAGAACATCCTAATTAGACTCGGGTCTATAAGGAAGTAGTGTCTAGTGGGGTTGTGGCTATTTACTATTTAGGTACCAAAGATAATACAATTGATTATTTTGACCAAAGGTCTTACCTTATCCTTAGTTGAAAATTTGAAGTTGGGAATGGGATTGAAACCCCTTATTTTTCATAAGTAGTAGAAACCCAACCATAGTTAGTGGGGAAGTGGTAATAACAGCTATCAGGTGAATTCGATGACAATGTAAAATCTACTTGATTATTCTTGCATCTATGTGTTTGTCCTCTAGAAATGTGTTAGTTCTATGACTGCAAGTTACTAAGGGACTAGTTTCTAAATGGTGCCAAGTCCTAAGGTAGGATTCTAGAAGTACATACTTGGAGACTCAATTTAATTGATTGATATTGTGTAGGACTTGATAGGGAGTTGGATTGTTCTCTGATATGAATGATGAGACTTGATTTGGATGCATGTCCTTTAATGTATCATTCAATTTGTGTTCATAGTCTTTATTGTGTTGTTACCAATTGATAATCTTGCACCCAATTTTGAGGTTCAAGACTTATCTTCACGTAGTTCTTGCGGGAGTGGAAGTTTTATAGAGAAAGCATGGTTCAAGATGAAAGGCACATAATAAAAGCAAACTATGGATGACTGATTGCAAAATCACTATACACATTAAACTTTATGGTAGACTTTCAACTTTATTAAAATTTACTAATTAAAGATAGCATGTGTTAAGACAAATGTAGGAGCAACTAGTTCATGGTAGTGGAAGGAAAAAGTAGTTCTTTTCTTTGTCCAAATGGGATGACAGTTTAGTCCCAGATTGCCAACTTTAAGATGAACAAGAATATAACTAACTAATTAATTAACTAACAAATTCTCTCTTAAACATTTTGATCAACCTGGACTCCTAGTCTTCCTTATACATTTACAAGAGAAAATGTACAATCACCTTGTATTGGGAATTTGATGAGAGCATTGGAGTGCTATATATAAGGCCTCTTAGGCACTTAGGGTCAATTACGCTGAACACTCACATTTGTGATTGCAACCCTAATTGCCATTTATTGCCTGCCATATCCACCACTTCCTGTGACACTATAACTTGTGGAGTTCTTCTCTTGTGCAAGTGACAACACCTCCATGTATTATCTTCCAAAGTCCTCATATCTTAGGTGGTGGTACTTATTGATCATTGGGATACACCACTAGAGTTGTTGTTTGTTGTCAAAACACCAACAAAATGATTTTTTTGCTATAGGTTTATGACCTAATCAAGTTTGGGATAACAACGTACATCCAAAGCATACTAGAGTTTTGATTTCTCTAGGTAATGCCCTTCTTTGAATAACAGGCAATCTGGTTTGAGTTTTCTAACTTATTTATCTATCTTGTACTATGTTTCACCTTGTACTTTTTATCTAGATTTGTTCACTGTCTTGTAAATCATATTCATAACACCATGATTATCTTCTATTGCCCATAAAAAAAACTTAAAACACAATAAAGTACATCTGTAATCTTTTCTATAGGAGAGGATACCAAAATGCATCATTTTTCCTCCTAAACCTGAACCTAACTATAACAAACTGAATCCAACACAACTATTAAAGTGGTCATCCTATTAAAAAGAGGCATCATATAATATAGTTGTCCTTCCATAGATCTAATCACCACCATTGTAAGAGTCTTTAGTATTTCCAATTGACACTTTGGCCAAACACTATCTAAAGAAAAATTTGAGACTCTCTTCATGAAGATCATCAATACACTTGTCACAATTTTTCATGCCTCAAAATTTAAGGCAATAGATAAATTATAAAAATTCTTGATGTAAACCATGTTGTCATAACGAAACTATAGGAAATACCCACAAACAAGGGCAAATATAGATAACACATGAGAAGTCCTAGTTGACTTATTAAATTTTGGCACCAAATGGCAATATGAATTAAGAAAATTAATTTTATAATGTACAACTAAGTCCCTAGTAACATATATATCCTAATAATAAAATATTTGGATGCTAAATTCTAAAACACAACAACTTAATAATAGCACTAGTAAAACCTTAACTAGAAGCATTTCTGGTCAGTTGGACCCAAGAATAGGACTTGTTCAATATTAATTGCTTTTGATGAGACAAATATTGTGTCAAGATCAAAACTAAATTTAATGATGTAATTCAATGCCATGTTTGGACACAAATAAGATTAATTGGTTACTTGAAAAAAAAAAAACTTACTTCTATAACAAAACAATCAATGTCTTAAACTCAAAATTTGCATCCATAAGTAGTGGTAAGAATGGATCAATGAACACTACTTGTGCCACTTTTAGCATTTGGAGAAGAATGAGATTTGTCTATGTGATTGGCATTGTCGTATTGTCTTATAAATATTCCTCGCCCCCTACACACCATTTTTAATCTCGAGGTATCAATGAAAAAATCACTTCAACAAAGGCATGGGATGACCAATGAAGGGTCTAAAGGTTTTAAAAACTACTACAGAGGTGGTCATCTATTAATGTGTAAGTTATAGACATGTTTGTGATGACCCAATTGTAGGTTAGCTAAGTATTTAGGTTTCACTTGGATAAGTGTATGATTAACTTGTTTAACCTTTGTTTTTACTTGACTAATTAATATCAATTTAACTATGATTTGTCAAAATCTTTGATATATACTGATCATGCTTTAGATGTAAATACTTAGGTTTGGAAAGAGAAAACATTAATTGGGGATAGATATTAAAATTGTGTACTTTAGGGAAAATTATAGATATTTAAATGATGATGAAACCCTTATACTAATTCAATTTTTCTATTTAAATAAGTACTAAATCACACATTTATAGTAACTATATTAGTGGGAGATGATACAAAATCCTAATTTTCTAGCCTAGAGTGTCTGGGTAATTTGAGGGTTTTATGAAGAAATAACACTGTGAAATAAGAACAAATCTTCAACTATTCTAATATAATTATTTTGTATCATGTTTTTAGCATACAATTTTTTTGAAAATAGAACCAACATCCATGAAGTTCTATAAGTTTGAGTCAGTTAAAATTTCTCCAGAAATATGCCAAAGTGACTAAAATTGACCATAACAGATGTTGCATTGCTTGAATTTCATATGGAGGAAACCTCATCGCTGAAAATGAGGTTTAGAAATAACCTATAATTAGAGGAGACTCCTTGAATCATATTCAACCAAACTCAATCGTCTCAGCAATAAAATACATTGTTGGTATAGATTTTTGATGAAACATTCAACATACCAATGTTATTGGAGAAATACAAAATTAAAATTGAAATTATTTGCAATTAATCAAAGAATCATATCTGGTTTTTATGAATAGCAGTTAACCTCACTCCTCTCATAATCCATCATTCCATTCACAACTCCAAAATCTTAGAGAGAGAAAGCGAATGAGGATTTTGGAGGAGATACCAAAGTGGAAGAAGATAATCTAGCCTTCTACCTTTGGATAAGTGATGGAATACAATAAGTGTATCATGTTTAGCTAGGTTTCCTTGTTTATTTTTCTCTTAGGCATATGTCCGTCCTTCCTTTTAGAGTGATCAAATTCATCAAAAGATCTCCTTTTCTCTTGCTTTATTTTCTTTCTTTGTTTCAATTTCTTCATTTCTAGGATTCGTGGGTGAAAAAAGAAAAAATGGAGTTGAATCCCAGGTAGTTGATAGTATTTCTAGAAGTTCATGCATTGAGTTACACTTTTTGATGTGTTATTACCTGAGGTGAGTGGTTAATCTTTGTAAATATTTAAATGCATAAATTATTAATGATATCAGATTAAAGATCAATGGGTTGATTGCTTTGTATTTGAGGATTGAGTGAATCAGTTGGAATCTTATTGAGGACTTTGTATAAATTCTTTTGCATTCATTTTAACAAATAATAGTTGTTCATTTTCGTTCTATGATATTCTATATCTACTCAAAGCTGGTATTTAAGAGTTCATCTAGTACTAACATTAATACTACCTATGTAAGTATAAATGATGAAGAAGGTTATTAATTAAATTCCACGTGATACCATTTATAAATTTCAATGAATATTTAATGAATCCTAGATATGTTTGGAATTAAGTGGTTTTATATATATGTTTGAAATGGAATTTATTATGCTTAGGATTAGTGTTAAGAGCATAAATAAACAAAGAAAATTTGATTATATTTACTTCTAGATGATGGATTGAATGTTAGGAATGGGTCTATGATTTATAAATATTAGGAATGACATGAATTATCTTCTAATGCACTCAAATAGTGTTGATGATTAATGTCACGACCGTCTCATGAAAATAAGATTAATTAATGCGGAAGCGTTCATCAAGCAGCGGATTAGCGAAAATCACTAAAAATTAAAACTTTTTGCAAAGAGATCCACACATAGGAAATCTTTTCCAACAAATGCCATTGTATATCATATACATTCTGTTTCAAATGTACATATCATGTACCATCTCTTTCCAGAGACTACATCATCAGCAGCCTTATAAACATATATGCATGCAGCATACAAATCTTGGGGCACCAAGCCAAAACCTCAGACTGATATATCAAAAACACTGACTAAAAACTCCAAGGACCTGAGAGTACATAGACGACACATAGGACTACTATCTATATGACTAGACATACAATATCTCCACCTGAGATCTTATTGCTGTCCCTGCTGTTGCTGTTGTTGTTGCTGCTGCTCTTTCCCTGTTCTAGGGTTTCTGCTCTGCCTTTCATGCATACCTAAAAATGTTTCCCACGGGGGTGAGACAATTGTAAATTTCCCCAGCGAGAGATATAACTCTCTGCCAGAAACATTATTATTGCAGATTATTAAATTAAACTGAGCAGGGGTTACTTTTTCATTATCAGGCAGAATTAATCATCATAGAACAGAATAAGAAAATCTCCATTTTCATTGGGAGCATTGCATCTACCCATGGTAGACTCATAGTTCATCCATCTACTTGTAATGAATACAACAGATATGAATAATCATCAATGAGCTATAGATATATAACAGAAAGGTAACATCATCCAAGTTCTCTAGCATAACTTATTAACACAAATGCTACAAAGAGACATGATACTTGTTACCCAAGCATCACACATGGATCACAAGGCCATTCACATCTTGTCACCTCTCACTAGGAAACAACTTATTCACATGGCTCACAAGGCCATTCACAACTTGTCACCTCTCACTAGGCAACAACTTATTCACATGGCTCACAAGGCCATTGACATCTTGTCACCTCTCACTAGGCAACAACTTAAACACATGGCTCACAAGGCCATTCACATCTTGTCACCTCTCACTAGGCAACAACTTATTCACATGGCTCACAAGGCCATTCACATCTTGTCACCTCTCACTAGGCAACAACTTATTCACATTTATTAAATAAATGTCACAGTCCAAACCTGGCTATATTCATCATCTCATCATGCCTGCATGGTTATTAGGCATGATAATAGTCATACAAGATATTCATCACATCATGTGATACAATAGTAACACCATCATTCCTGAACCAGGAAATTAGGGTTCACTATCAAACAGGGCTTATCATTCCCTTTTCCCCAAATTAGGGTTAGGGTTCCCCATTTCTCATTAATTCAGACCCTCTTGAGTTAACCAACTTTATCTTGTATTAAGGTATTTCCCCTCTTAATACATTCCATCACAGAATACTCACCCTTAGCATATAATGCATAGGCCACATAGTAGAATTGTCCAGCTATCTCACATGATATGGACTTATCTTAGTTTAAGTCATGGCTTTATTATAAAGTTGCCTATAAACAATCACAATGATACACCCTCAACTAGGGTTTCTCAATGATACACCCTCAACCAGGGTTCACAATAATACACCCTCTACTAGGGTTTCACAAGGATACACCCTCAACCATGGTTCACAAGGATACACCCTCAACTAGGGTTTCATAAGGATACACCCTCAACTAGGGTTTCATAAGGATACACCCTTAACCAGGGTTTCATAAGAATACACCCTTAACCAGGGTTTCATGATATCTTTACTTAAGGATCATAACCCTTAACCACCACATGAATCATATTCATGTATGAATTCATGCTATCCACTTCTCAACTTGATTAGGTCATATCAACCCTTCATTCGAGTACATACAACTATGATTAACATAGTGTATCAAGTCATTGATCCTATAAGCAATTAGGGATTCATCCCTTAATTGGCACTAATCTCTTAGGTACTATTAGAGTTTCAACCTTTGTACCTTCATTGATAATCATTAATAATCATAATTGGATCAATGTATCATTCATCATCTTAAATCTCAAGAGATTCAATCACATTGGACCTCCATTACATAAGATACCCAATTGAATTAGGATTTTCAATGTTGATTCCTTCAATCATTGAATTCATGGAACCAATCATCAATTGGACCTATACTCATACTTCAATTGAGTTAAATAGGTCAACCTTCAACTGATTTTACCCTTAATTAACCCTCAATTGGTCATCAATTAGGGTTTGATTCAATTGAATTAGGGTTTAAAATCGATGATCCTTCAATACTAATCAATGTAATACTAGTTACTTTGAAACCATTGAACCATCATCTAAATTGGGTATGACCTGACCCCAAACGGTCTTGAGGTCGTTTGGATGACCTCCAAACGGTCTTGAGACCGTTTTCCCATCATATCACTCAAATCTAAGCAATCCAATTGGGGTTTGATTCATTGGATTGATCACCAAATCAACATTGCATTGTATATCAGCTTAGTACCTTTAGACCTTCAAACACCTAACCATACTCAACCCTAGACCTCCAAACGGTCTTGGGTGACCACCAAACGGTCTTGAGACCGTTTGGCTCATCCAACCTTTGGACTTTAGTGAAAAATCATCATGGATTGGTCTATCGAGTTGATCAACAAATCAGCATTGAGTTGCAGTATGATTTGGTACCTTTGGACCTTCAATTGACCAACTATACTTGACCCCAGACCTCCAAACCGTCTTGGGGTGATCCCCAAACGGTCCTGAACCCGTTTGGATGATCCCCAAATGGCCTTGAACCCGTTTGGGCTAATCAACCCAAAATCTCAACTTAACTCATTGGAATTTCAGCACTGTTTTCAATTAGGGTTTGCCTAATTGAATAGCCTTAAACTCACGATTCCTTGGGAGTTAACCCCTCAAATATGGAGAGTCATTAACCAACATAATTCTGAACAGGAATCCCAAATGTTCAACGCTTGGTCACTCACTCAAATGGTCTCGAACCCGTTTTCCCAAGCAGGTCAAGTTAATCAGGTTGCAAATCAGCACTTAATTCAATTTGATTTGTCTAATTGATTGGACTTCAACCTATGATTCCTTTGGAGTTAACCCCTAAAATTTGTAGTGTCATTAACCAAAATCATTATGAACAGGAATCCCAAACGGTCAACGTTTGGTCAACCATATCAAACGGTCTTGAACCCGTTTTCTCAAGAAGGTCAAGTTATTCAGGTTGAAAATCAGCACTTAATTCAATTTGATTTGTCTAATTGATTGGACTTCAACCTATGATTCCTTTGGATTTAACCCATCAAATTTGGAGGATCATTAAACAACATCATTATGAACAGGAATACCAAACGGTCAATGCTTGGTCAACCATATCAAACGGTCTTGAACCCGTTTTCCCAAGCAGGTCAAGTTATTAAGGTTGAAAATCAGCACTTAATTCAATTTGATTTGTCTAATTGATTGGCCTTCAACCTATGATTCATTTGGCGTTAACCCCTCAAATTTGGAGGGTCATTAGCCTACATAATTAAGAACGAGATTCCCAAACGGTCAACGCTTGGTCAACTCCTTCAAATGGGTTTGAACCCGTTTGCCACCAAACGGTTTGCAACCCGTTTGGTCACCAAACGGTTTTGGTGAAACCGTTTGGTCCCAACTTTTGAGATCGTTTGCTCCCAAGATATTTGGTGAGGTGCTTTCTTATGATGATTTCATCATCATCTTCCTTCGTGCACCCAAGAACAGCAACCGTTCTTGATGGAATTTGCAGCAAAGAAACAAAAGTGTATAAAATTGAAGAAATCAATCAACAAAGCATAGAAGATTGATGCAATAGCAGTGTTTGAGGGTTTAAGTTATAAAACCCACCTCCAATTGATCTCCAAAGCTCCAAGATCACGCCATTAATGGTGGATGAAGCTCTATCAACTCCCCCTAGGCTCGTCCTCAAGCTTTTGATTGCAAAAGTTGGCTAGGGTTGAAGAGGAGATCGAAATAAGAAGGAATCCATAATTTATTTTCGATTTCCACCATGAAATCATGAAGAACGAGGGTAAAGGGCTTACCAACAGGTTGGGGCTCGTCCTACTGTTGCTCCTAAGTCCCCTTGAGCTCATCCCAAGCAAAGGAAGAAGAAAGGGCCGAAAACCCCTTGGTTTGGGCTTGGAAATGGCACTTTTATAAGGAAATTGATGAGAGAGAAAATGCCATATAAAACTCCAATTAATCCAAAAATTATGGACGCCTCTTCCCCCTCAACTCCATGTATACGAGGCATCTTCATTTGCCTTTAATTATCCTTCATTATCCTCAATTTAAAGAAAAGCAAATTAAGCACCTTAATGCCTATAATATAATATCCCACATGTGAGTGGATATTACTTTTCTTTATAATAAGGTGAGTGGAGTTTCACCTACTTAGGATATTTTCGTTCCTTATCTTGGAAAAAGAACGTCCATCCTTAACCAAAATCAACCAATAAAATTTTGGTTGAAGGCCCTTTAATTTATACATTCATTTTTTCCCTAAATTGAATTAGGGTTTCAATTAGGATTAAATCTTGATTATTTTAATATCAAGATTCTCTCTCTCCTCCAACTTAATTCAAATGAGATGCCCCTCTCATTTTATTTTCTCTACCTGATGACAAGAAACATTAAGGACCTTATTGAAGTGGTAATTTGTATATTGAACCCTAGATTTTGGGTAAATTGCACATTACACCAAAACTAGGTTTTAATGCACAAGGATTGCTTTACAAGCTTAATCTTGGTGTCCAAGCTTTTGGAAACCATACTACTATATCATATTCATTCTTATGATGTATCAACATCATAGGAACATCTTATCATGCAACATTTGCAATTTAACCCCTCAACTTAGGTAATTTGCACTTTAGTTCAAAATAAGCAAACATTGCTTTAACATTGTTCAAACAGGACCAAAAATTGAAACATAGGTTCCTTTTGAGCCTTAATTACTTTTCACAAGATGAGATTAAGCATATAATCATCTATCTTAATCAAAACACCTAGGGTTAAAGAATAACCCAGGTCAGGGATGTTACAAATTATAAACCCCTAACAAGGATTTCGTCCTCGCAATCCTAGGGAAAGAAGAGACAGATTGTTCATTAATCATGCCCTCAAGTCTCTACATATTATCTTAATATTATGGAGATACCATGGATCTGTAATCCGCACAAAGTTCCTTTCATTAATCCAACCTTTCAATGGTTATGTTTATGCAAAGCATAAACCCCTAACATATGATGTTCATATCATTGAAAGGAACAAGCATAAAAGAGCATACTTCTATCATCACCCAGGAATATTTATTAAAAGAAAAACATATATATATAACTGAGATAATTCATTCAGCAATCCTTTATTTATAAAGTTCACTTAGCAAACTCTATGTAATTGGGAATGTTCATATAGCTTTTCCTTTTTGAGTTGGGGATGTCACACAGCTTTCCCCTATTAGTTGGGAATGTCACACAACTTTTCCCTTTAAGTTGGGGATGTCACACAGCTTTCCCCTATTAATTGGGAATGTCACACAACTTTTCCCTTCAAGTTGGGGATGTCACACAGCTTTCCCCTATTAGTTGGGAATGTCACACAACTTTTCCCTTTAAGTTGGGGATGTCACACAGCTTTCCCCTATTAATTGGGAATGTCACACAGCTTTTCCCTTTAAGTTGGGGATGTCACACAGCTTTCCCCTATTAATTGGGAATGTCACACAGCTTTTCCCTTTAAGTTGGGGATGTCACACAGCTTTCTCCTATTAGTTGGGAATGTCACACAGCTTTTCCCTTTAAGTTGGGGATGTCACACAGCTTTCCCCTATTAATTGGGAATGTCACACAGCTTTTCCCTTTAAGTTGGGGATGTCTCACAACTTTCCCCTCTTAGTTGGGAATGTCACACAGCTTTTCCCTTTAAGTTGGGGATGTCACACAGCTTTCCCCTATTAATTGGGAATGTCACACAGCTTTTCCCTTTAAGTTGGGGATGTCACACAGCTTTCCCCTATTAATTGGGAATGTTCACATAGCTCTTCCTATTAGTTGCATTATACTCTCTAGATTGTTTCAGAATGACTACTTGATCAAAGTAATAAAAAAGATAACAATCTAAGAGTTTCATACTTGCCTTATCTTCAATAATCATATACTTGGCCAGGGTATATAAGTATTGAGATTAGGTAGTATGCACTTTACTTACTATCATATTCCTCACTTTTCATACCATTATACACACAAGATTTTTTCCATCTCTAGATTTTCTTTAGGTATCATTTCTATATCTCTCTCTTTCCTGGTCCCATGCACCCTCTCCCGGTGCAACAACATTGCCCTTAGCAATGTGTTCCTCGTGTTCTCCAATCATTTTCAAGTTCTTCTTCTCCTATGTGAGCAGAAGATACTATCAGATAAATTGGAAAACACTTAGAACAGACTCTACAATCTTAGTCCTATGTCTCTGTAGACTCAGCGAACCTAGAGCTCTGATACCACTAAACTATCACGACCGTCTCATGAAAACAAGATTAACTAATGCAGAAGCATTCATCAAGCAGCAGATTAGCGAAAATCACTAAAAATTAAAACTTTTTGCAAAGAGATCCACACATAGGAAATCTTTTCCAACAAATGCCATTGTATATCATATACATTCTGTTTCAAACGTACATATCATGTACCATCTCTTTCCAGAGACTACATCATCAACTGCCTTATAAACATATATGCAGGAAGCATACAAATCTCGGGGCACCAAGCCAAAACCTCAGACTGATATATCAAAAACACTGACTAAAAACTCCGAGGACCTGCGAGTACAGAGACGACACATATGACTACTATCTATATGAGTAGACAGACAATATCTCCACCTGAGATCTTATTGCTGTCCCTGCTGTTGCTGTTGCTGCTGCTCTTTCCCTGTTCTAGGGTTTCTGCTCTGCCTTTCATGCATACCTAAAAATGTTTCCCACAGGGGTGAGACAATTGTAAATTGCCCCAGCGAGAGATATAACTCTCTGCCAGAAACATTATTATTGCAGATTATTAAATTAAACTGAGCAGGGGTTACTTTTTCATTATCAGGCAGAATTAATCATCATAGAACAGAATAAGAAAATCTCCATTTTCATTGGGAGCATTGCATCTACCCATGGTAGACTCATAGTTCATCCATCTACTTGTAATGAATACAACAGATATGAATAATCATCAATGAGCTATAGATATATAACAGAAAGGTAACATCAGCCAAGTTCTCTAGCATAACTTATTAACACAAATGCTACAAAGAGACATGATACTTGTTACCCAAGCATCACACATGGCTCACAAGGCCATTCACATCTTGTCACCTCTCACTAGGCAACAACTTATTCACATGGCTCACAAGGCCATTCACAACTTGTCACCTCTCACTAGGCAACAACTTATTCACATGGCTCACAAGGCCATTCACATCTTTTCACCTCTCACTAGGCAACAACTTATTCACATGGCCCACAAGGCCATTCACATCTTGTCACCTCTCACTAGGCAACAACTTATTCACATGGCTCACAAGGCCATTCACATCTTGTCACCTCTCACTAGGCAACAACTTATTCACATTTATTAAATAAATGTCACAGCCCAAACCTGGCTATATTCATCATCTCATCATGCCTGCATGGTTATTAGGCATGATAATAGTCATACAAGATATTCATCACATCATGTGATACAATAGTAACACCATCATTCCTGAACCAGGAAATTAGGGTTCACTATCAAACAGGGCTTATCATTCCCTTTTCCCCAAATTAGGGTTAGGGTTCCCCATTTCTCATTAATTCAGACCCTCTTGAGTTAACCAACTTTATCTTGTATTAAGGTATTTCCCCTCTTAATACATTCCATCATAGAATACTCACCCTTAGCATATAATGCATAGTCCACACAGTAGAATTGTCAAGCTATCTCACATGATATGGACTTATCTTAGTTTAAGGCATGGATTTATTATAAAGTTGCCTATAAACAATCACAATGATACACCCTCAACTAGGGTTTCTCAATGATACACCCTCAACCAGGGTTCACAATAATACATCCTCCACTAGGGTTTCACAAGGATACACCCTCAACCAGGGTTCACAAGGATACACCCTCAACTAGGGTTTCATAAGGATACACCCTCAACTAGGGTTTCATAAGGATACACCCTTAACCAGGGTTTCATAAGAATACACCCTTAACCAGGGTTTCATGATATCTTTACTTAAGGATCATAACCCTTAACCACCACATGAATCATATTCATGTATGAATTCATGCTATCCACTTCTCAACTTGATTAGGTCATATCAACCCTTCATTCGAGTACATACAACTATGATTAACATAGTGTATCAAGTCATTGATCCTATAAGCAATTAGGGATTCATCCCTTAATTGGCACTAATCTCTTAGGTACTATTAGGGTTTAAACCTTTGTACCTTCATTGATAATCATTACTAATCATAATTGGATCAATGGATCATTCATCATCTTAAATTTCAAGAGATTCAATCACATTGGACCTCCATTACATAAGATACCCAATTGAATTGGGATTTTCAATGTTGATTCCTTCAATCATTGAATTCATGGAACCAATCATCAATTGGACCTATACTCATACTTCAATTGAGTTAAATAGGTCAACCTTCAACTGATTTTACCCTTAATTAACCCTCAATTGGTCATCAATTAGGGTTTGATTCAATTGAATTAGGGTTTAAAATCGATGATCCTTCAATACTAATCAATGTAATACTAGTTATTTTGAAACCATTGAACCATCATCTAAATTGGGTATGACCTGACCCCAAACGGTCTTGAGGTCATTTAAATGACCTCCAAACGGTCTTGAGACCGTCTTCCCATCATATCACTCAAATCTAAGCAATCCAATTGGGGTTTGGTTCATTGGATTGATCACCAAATCAACATTGCATTGTATATCAGCTTAGTACCTTTAGACCTTCAAACACCTAACCGTACTCAACCCTAGACCTCCAAACGGTCTTGGGTGACCACCAAACGGTCTTGAGACCGTTTGGATGAGCTCCAAACGGTCTTGAGACCGTTTGGCTCATCCAACCTTTGGACTTTAGTGAAAAAACATCATGGATTGGTCTATCGAGTTGATCAACAAATCAGCATTGAGTTGCAGTATGATTTGGTACCTTTGGACCTTCAATTGATCAACTATACTTGACCCCATACCTCCAAACGGTCTGGGGGGTGATCTCCAAACGGTCTTGAACCCGTTTGGATGATCCCCAAACGGTGTTGTACCCGTTTGGGCTAATCAACCCAAAATCTCAACTTAACTCATTGGAATTTCAGCACTGTTTTCAATTAGGGTTTGCCTAATTTAATAGCCTTCAACTCACGATTCCTTGGGGTTTAACCCCTCAAATTTGGAGAGTCATTAACCAACATAATTATGAACAGGAATACCAAACGGTCAACGCTTGGTCAACTCACTCAAACGGTCTTGAACCCGTTTTCCCAAGCAGGTCAAGTTAATCAGGTTGAAAATCAGCACTTAATTCAATTTGATTTGTCTAATTGATTGGCCTTCAACCTATTATTCCTTTGTCGTTAACCCCTAAAATTTGGAGGGTCATTAACCAACATCATTATGAACAGGAATCCCAAACGGTCAACGCTTGGTCAACCATCTTAAACGATCTTGAACCCGTTTTCCCAAGAAGGTTAAGTTATTCAGGTTGAAAATCAGCACTTAATTCAATTTGATTTTTCTAATTGATTGGCCTTCAACCTATGATTCCTTTGGAGTTAACCCATCAAATTTGGAGGGTCATTAACCAACATCATTATGAACAGGAATACCAAACGGTCAACGCTTGGTCAACCATATCAAACGGTCTTGAACCCGTTTTCCCAAGCAGGTCAAGTTATTCAGGTTGAAAATCAGCACTTAATTCAATTTGATTTGTCTAATTGATTGGCCTTCAACCTATGATTCCTTTGTAGTTAACCCCTCAAATTTGGAGGGTCATTAGCCTACATAATTAGGAACGAGATTCCCAAACGGTCAACGCTTGGTCAACTCCTTCAAATGGGTTGGAACCCGTTTTCCACCAAACGGTTTGCAACCCGTTTGGTCACCAAACGGTTTTGGTGAAACCATTTGGTCCCAACTTTTGAGATCGTTTGCTCACAAGATATTTGGTGAGGTGCTTTCTTATGATGATGTCATCATCATCTTCCTTCGCGCACCCAAGAACAGCAACCGTTCTTGATGGAATTTGCAGCAAAGAAACAAAAGTGTATAAAATTGAAGAAATCAATCAACAAAGCATAGAAGATTGATGCAATAGCAATGTTTGAGGGTTTAAGTTATAAAACCAGCCTCCAATTGAGCTCCAAAGCTCCAAGATCACGCCATTAATGGCGGATGAAGCTCTAGAAACTCCCCCTAGGCTCGTCCTCAAGCTTTTGATTGCAAAAGTTGGCTAGGGTTGAAGAGGAGATCGAAATAAGAAGGAATCCATAATTTATTTTCGATTTCCACCATGAAATCATGAAGAACGAGGGTCAAGGGCTTACCAACAGGTTGGGGGTCATCCACCTGTTGCTCCTAAGTCCCCTTGAGCTCATCCCAAGCAAAGCAAGAAGAAAGGGCCGAAAAAGCCTTGGTTTGGGCTTGGAAATGGCACTTTTATAAGGAAATTGATGAGAGAGAAAATGCCATATAAAAATCCAATTAATCCAAAAATTATGGCCGCCTCTTCCCCCTCAACTCCATGGATACGAGGCATCTTCATTTGACTTTAATTATCCTTCATTATCCTCAATTTAAAGAAAAGCAAATTAAGCACCTTAATGCTTATAATATAATATCCCACATGTGAGTGGATATTACTTTTCTTTATAATAAGGTGAGTGGAGTTTCACCTACTTAGGATATTTTCATTCCTTATCTTGGCAAAAGAAATTCCATCCTTAACCAAAATAAACCAATAACATTTTGGTTGAAGGCCCTTTAATTAATACATTCATTTTTTTCCCTAAATTGAATTAGGGTTTCAATTAGGATTAAATCTTGATTATTTTAATATCAAGATTTTCTCTCTCCTCCAACTTAATTCAAATGAGATGCCCCTCTCATTTTATTTCCCCTCTCATTTTATTTTCTCTACCTGATTCCAAGAAACATTAAAGACCTTATTGAAGTGGTAATTTGCATATTGAACCCTAGATTTTGGGTAAATTGCACATTACACCAAAACTAGGTTTTAATGCACAAGGATTGCTTTACAAGCTTAATCTTGGTGTCCAAGCTTGTGGAAACCATACTACTATATCATATTCATTATTATGATGTATCAACATCAGAGGAACATCTTATCATGCAACATTTGCAATTTAACCCCTCAACTTGGGTAATTTGCACTTTAGTCCAAAATAAGCAAACATTGCTTCAACATTGTTCAAACAGGACCAAAAATTGAAACATAGGTTCCTTTTGAGCCTTAATTACTTTTCACAAGATGAGATTAAGCATATAATCATCTTTCTTAATCAAAACACTTAGGGTTAAAGCATAACCCAAGTCAGGGATGTTACAAATTATAAACCCCTAACAAGGATTGCGTCCTTGAAATCCCAGGGAAAGGAGAGACAGATTGTTCATTAATCATGACCTAAAGTCTCCACATATTATCTTAATATTATGGAGATACCATGGATATGTAATCCGCACAAAGTTCCTTTCATTAACCCAACCTTTCAATGTTTATGTTTATGCAAAGCATAAACCCCTAACATATGATGTTCATATCATTGAAAGGAACAAGCATAAAAGAGCATACTTCTATCATCACCCAAGAATATTTATTAAAAGATAAACATATATATCTAACAGAGATAATTCATTCAGCAATCCTTTATTTATAAAGTTCACTTAGCAAACTCTATGTAATTGGGAATGTTCATATAGCTTTTCCTTTTTGAGTTGGGGATGTCACACAGCTTTCCCCTATTAGTTGGGAATGTCACACAAGTTTTCCCTTTAAGTTGGGGATGTCACACAGCTTTCCCCTATTAATTGGGAATGTCACACAGCTTTTCCCTTTAAGTTGGGGATGTCACACAGCTTTCCCCTATTAATTGGGAATGTCACACAGCTTTTCCCTTTAAGTTGGGGATGTCACACAGCTTTCCCCTATTAGTTGGGAATGTCACACAGCTTTTCCCTTTAAGTTGGGGATGTCACACAGCTTTCCCCTATTAATTGGGAATGTCACACAGCTTTTCCCTTTAAGTTGGGGATGTCACACAGCTTTCCCCTATTAGTTGGGAATGTCACACAGCTTTTCCCTTTAAGTTGGGGATGTCACACAGCTTTCCCCTATTAATTGGGAATGTCACACAGCTTTTCCCTTTAAGTTGGGGATGTCACACAACTTTTGTCACGCCCCAATCTCACATTAACCACAAACCACGAGATTAGGATGCGACAGGATGGGATTTGCACATAAGCCAACCACGCTTCACTTTTTAAAGCATTTTAAAGACATTAATAGAAAAATCTGATTTATGTTGTAAAATGAAACTAAACAAACTGCGGAAGCATCTTTATTAACTGAATAGCAATATAAACAGAGTCTACAACATATTACATTGTTCGACATAAAATAAAGCATAACAGTTAATTTACATCTTATACACATTCTCTCTCTCTCTCACACCTTGTCCCACAGATCGAGGGGAATGGACTAAGAGACCTCTAACTAGACTAGCAACAAACCTTCTATCGACTAAGCGTTAGGGTGAAACGATCCTTCTGATTCCTGATGCTGATGGTGACCTGAAAATGTGTTGAGTAGAGGTATGAGCCTACTCGCTCAGTGAATAACATTTCACTTAGCTATCACTAAACAACTCGTCAGGTTTATAAACTGAAAATAAGCATATATGCAGTTCAAACAGGGCAGTTCCTTTGACATAGCAAATATACAGATAATAACCACATTTCTAAGCATCAACAAGTATTTCAGGTAAATAAACAGTTATATAAATTTACTGTGATCCTACATAATTACTTAATCATTTTTTATTATGCCCTAATCATATGCAGTGTACTCTGCATATAAAGATCCGCAACAAGTTCATGCTACGACCCCACCGTACAAGACTTAGCGACACACCCGGGAAATGCTAAGTCTGACTCCAGTCCTGCTCTGCCACAGGACCCCTGGCTCTTCGGCCAGAAACATAGGCTCTACGGCCTCAAAGCACTACTCTGAGTGCACCCGACTCCTCCTTTAACCTGAGTACACCGGCAGAGAGTCTCACAGGGTTACCTTCGTGACACAAGCACGAATGGTGTTAGATAACCATGTTTTCTTTTTCCCAGTGCCATCATGACACAAGCACAATTGTTGTTGGACACTGCCTCTCTTTCTATCCTCGTGCCACCAGAATTACTCAACCGGTTGATGTTGGACACGAGTTTCACCCCTAAGTAACAGACCTTCCTTTAGGGGTTCTACGGTGTTAGGGCACTTAGGTCTATTAATTAATTAACCGATAACCAATTAAACAGAAATATCATATAGCAACTGTAAGACATAGAATTTCCTCTTTTTCATCATTTACATCACGCAATTCAAGTTCCAATGAACTTATCATACTAAAAAGTACATGTTACACTGTTAGGAGTCATATCAACTGATACTGAAGCAAATAAGCATTTAAAATGAGTTAAATAATGATTTCTAAATGAACTGCTACTCACTGTACTGAAACTCGGCCGACCAATCTGGGAACTCGGCCGATTGGCCGAAAACTCAGCCGATTCACTCTAGGCAACTCGGCCGATCGGCTGACAACTCGGCCGATCAGTCTGCAATCTCGGCCGATCGAATCCCTGTTTGAATTCCTATAAATGTAACTCGACCGAATCATACCTAATTCGGCTGATCAAAACACTGATCCTGCAATATAACAGTAACTAGCTTCGTTACCCAAAAGAAAATCGAAGGATGGCTCGATTAAAAGCTAAGTCTACGAATTCCTAATCAAAATCATATGCCGAAGTCAGAACTACCTCTCATTAAGACCTTTTACGCCCAGGTTGATCCTAGTCAGACATGCTGCTGCAAGCAGCAACTCCTTCATGCACAGGTGAAAAAGGGAGGCTCGGTTGGGTGCTAAACAAGCTGATGGCTGCGGATTCTTGCACGGACCTCTTAGCCGATCTTAATGGCATCGATTTCGGGTGCTGGTCACGCCCAATCGTGCTCCTGGCCGGCCGCTGCAACTGCAGTTGCTGGTGCGGGCCGCAGCTACAGGGTGCCGCCCTAGCTGTTGGTTGGGGCCGCGGTTAGAGCAAGGGAAAGAGGAAGGAAGGGTAGAGGAATGGAGGATGGAGGTCGACGGAGCTCGGTGGCTAGCTAATCCGCCCTAAATCGCCCTCACACGATCTCCCTCGCTGCTGTTCAGTCGGCGCACTGTGCGCCGCTTACGGCTCTGTTCATTTGATCGGGAAGAAGAGATAAGGGTCAGGTTCGCGGAGGGGGCCGAAGTGTAATTTACCCAGCAAAAACCGAAAATTACAACTAGGTCTAAAAACACTCAAATGACCATATCTTTTGACTCGAAAGTCAGTTTCGAGTAATTTTTCTTGCAAACTCTCAAGTACGAGATCCTCTACCTTCCCAAGGCATAAAATTATGTTAACTAGCTTGTCACAACTGGTCAAATCACTAATTGCAACAGTGAGTACTCAACTCAACTTAATTAACTAATTAATCAACATTGATATCATTAGTCGCCTCAGGTGATTCAAACTCAACTATTGATTCACATATTAACTTATTTTGATTATCCATGATATTTAATTTGATACTCAACACTAATTGAGATGTCTTCACGTAATTCAAGGTATTTATTAGTTATTCATGGAGTGGGTCATAACAACCTTTTCCCCTTAAAAGAATTTCGTCCCGAAATTCCTAAAAGAGAAAGGAAACGTGTTACTCATTTCTGACTCGTATTCCTACGTAGCTCCCTCTAGGTTAAGATTTCTTCACAAAACTATCACTAATGGTATCTCACAAATCGTAAGTTTCTTGATCCTCTGATCAACCATCTGCATAGGTCCCTTAACCTAGGACACATCTGATCTGATTCCATATCAAACCACAAAACATTGTCTTTCCAGAACTGTTATAACAGTATCTCAAATTATGGTAATTACCAAGAAATTATTATACTATACATGCAAACAAACTAAAATTCTTAAATAAACAGAATGCATGTCAATCTGGTACTAAAATAAAATCATGCAATTTAATTGTTAAACATCATTACATCTCATACTGAAAATTGATATCAAAATACTTGATTCATCGTACACCCTATCCTTAGGGTTTCATTTGCCTTGTTCATTCATCACATGCCAACACCCTACTCTTAGGGTTATCTCATTCGCTAGTCACATGGCAACACCCTACTCTTAGGGTTTCCATTATCTCATCTGTTTGATTGCAATTCAAATCACAATACGGTATCATTCTGGAACTGGCAGAGCAGTATATTCAAAATCATTGTAATTACTGAGTAATGTTTATATCATGCATGCAGACAGATTAAAAATTCATAAATATTCCAAAGTCAAATCAATTTTTGCACATACATACTAAATTCATGTAATTGAACATCTTATTACACCAATAAGAATGATTTACTTCACCTATAAGAAGCCATCTAAAATATTTTTCAATTATCTGAAATTTCTCGAAGTACGTGCATATTAACCCCAAATCCTGGTTTATGGATCACATAACTCAATTAAGAGTTATTTATGTATCATATCACAAATATTTAATAGTACTTGAAAATTTTTGATAATATCTCAGAGAAATGTGCCAATTCATGTAAATGTTAAGTCATACACATTAACATAACAAGAAACATGCAACTAGATTTATTTGCATATTTTAATGTTTTCATACATTCTTGAAATCATGCACCTGATGATTTACTAAATTTGTTTTTCCTGGGTTTATACCCAAACTGTACCATTATCGTTTGTGTATTTCTAAACTCAACATTCACATTAGGCAACTTGTATAAGACTTAAATATTCATTCTTACTTCCACTGAAAAGCAAAACACATGCTCTCAGCATGTCCTCAAGAGTCTGAATGGTTCTCTCAGACTGGCCATCCGTCTGCAGTTGAGAAGGTTATGTTGAATCTTAACTTTGTGCCCGAAGCACAATGCAACTGTTTCTACAATCCTAAATGTGAATTTAGAATCTCAAAATGATATGATTGAAACTGGATTACCAGGCAACCTAACTATTTCATCCATGTATATCCTGGTCAGGTTTCGAGACGTCAAAGGTTGACTTAATATGAAGAAAGCGAGAAGACTAAATTAGTCTATCCACAATTATTCATATCAAATCACAACCTCTAGGTGTCCTGGGTAATCTTACCACAAAATCCATTGTAATAAATTCCCATTCTCATTCAGGCATAGAAAAAGATTACAAGGTAGCTATAGATTTCTAGGGTTCAGCCTTAACCTACTGGTACACACTACTTCTAACCACGTACTCAGCTACATCCTTCTGCATATCTGACCATCCATTTCAACTTCTTGAGATTCATATACATCTTAGTGTTTCCTGAAAGCATAGCATACATCAATATATATACTTCCATAAGAATCTTTTCTTTCAGCCTTTTCCCCTAAAAAGAATTTTACACTATCTCGAGGTACACACAACATGTCATGCATAGTCTGGTTTAACTCACTATCACCCTATAGTAGTTCCTTGATCTGATTATAAGAAGTAAGCTTAACTTACATCTGTATAATCAAATCACTCTGTGTTATTACCCCTAAGTCTAAGTCCAACTCCCACATTTCTACTAACATGTCTTCTATTGAAACCTGTCATGGAGATTGCATTAGTCGTTAAACTTGACTTTCTGCTGGAAGCATCAGCCACCACATTCTCCTTACCAGGGTGATAATCTACTGTCACATCATAAAGATAGTGACGCCACGTCTTAAAAACATGAACTACATCAGCTATCTGCATATTATATATCGGGTAATACTCTGCTTTCTATGTTACTTTCTTTTTTATTGTTACATTTTAGGTTTATGTTTTACTCTTTTCTCTAAGTCATTTCATGTTGCTCATATACCGTTCAGATTAACTGCCTTAAAACCCTAGATCACTATCACTACCAGATTACATTACACAGGACAAATCTCAAGGTCTTATTTTACAAGGTTACTAGTATTCAAGGTTACATCACTAATGATATCCCTTAAACTACTACAACTTTAATCATTCTAGGGTTTGATCCTTTATTAATAACATAGCATTATTGTGTGTGTGGTCGATTATATAAATCAATTTGAGTTGCTTGGGTCAATAGCATATTAACCCAACACTCAACTTTAATTATATTGGCTGAAAATTCAGTTTTCATAATAGTTTCTGTAATTCATTTATTAAACAGTTAACAGAATCTCCAAAAATTCTGCAAATTTTATATGTTATTCCTAATGAAGTTTCAGACCTCCAGTAAAAATTTCAGATCATTTCAAATTACCAATAATTAATAAGAAATCGAACAGTGCACTGCTATATTGCAGTCTGCAGCAGGTTCGGCTGAGTTACAAACTCGGCCGACATCCTTACTGTAGAGGTCAAAAGTCATCCAAAAATTATGACAATTTAACAGAGTGTCTAAAATTGTGTTTTTCAAGCACAGTTAAAATTTGAGATCAATTGGATATACCAATAAAAAGATAAAATTCAATTACCACACTGCTATATCATTCAGAAAATGTGATCGGTCGAGTTTGAAACTCGGCCGATAAACAGGTTAGGACATTCTTCAAAAATTCTGATAATTTCCAATGTTATATATATTTTATATATCCAAATCATATCCAAATTTGAGATAAATCATAATTACACATAAAATACCAAAAATCATTTACTGAGGCACTTTACTTATCAAAATTTTATGTTTATGTATCATCAAAACCCTATTTTTGGGTCGATTAAGGTTTATGCTTCTCAAACCCTAAATCTCAAGACAAAAGAACGTTTAGACTTCTTATCATAGTTAAAACATCCTAGTGTATATACATTCTCACTATGTTACGGGTCTAAATCATCCAGAGTCTATTCTTATTTTATTGCTAATAGAAGTCATTAAATCCCAGTAACGCATCCTGCCAGCCGGACCAGGCCGAACCTGTAGTCCTGAAGCCAAGAGCTACTTGAGATTAATCAACCCCTATTAATCTTAAACATATGGAAAGAATATCCTCTTAGGGCAAACTCATTTATACATGATTTCGGGTCTACTTTAATACAAAGAAAACAAACATTAAACAATTCACTTCATGTCACAACATTATAAAAGAATCATACTTATTGTACAAACTGAAAGTCTAAATTCATGCATATAAGAGTGTTTCTAATGATCTTTAATCAATAATCAATATAAAGTAGGAGTTATATCACATCCTTTATTTAATATCTTACTCCTACATTAATTTCTGATCTCTTAACCCTAAGATTTCTAGGGTTTCTCTCTAGCCTATCCTTCCTCTGCATACCTGGCCAGGGCATCCAGAGAAGAATAGACAGAGTAGCTTGATACTGGTCAATCTAAGTATTCAGACACCTGGCCAGGGTATCTAAACACTCAGACCTTCCAGAGCTAAAACTCATCATTTATTAATCGCCTTACTTATAACTTTATCTTTTGACCCTAATGATTCTTAACGACTCATCTTAAGCTCATTACTTGATTCTCGTGACCACATCCTCTTCCTGCTATCTGCAATAATATAACAGAACACTTCCTGTTAGAAAATTACAGATAGAAGAAAGACTCCTAAACCTTAATCCTATTGGTCTCTTATCGTCCCCTGACCTTGAGTAACTATGTACTCAAACCAAATCTCTGATACCAAAATTGTCACGCCCCAATCTCACATTAACCACAAACCACGAGATTAGGACGCGACAGGATGGGATTTGCACATAAGCCAACCACTCTTCACTTTTTAAAGCATTTTAAAGACATTAATAGAAAATTCTGATTTATGTTGTAAAATGAAACTAAACAAACTGCGGAAGCATCTTTATTAACTGACTAGCAATATAAACAGAGTCTACAGCATATTACATTGTTCGACATAAAATAAAGCATAACAGTTAATTTACATCTTATACACATTCTCTCTCTCTCTCACACACCTTGTCCCACAGATCGAGGGGAATGGACTAAGAGACCTCTAACTAGACTAGCAACAAACCTTCTATCGACTAAGCGTTAGGGTGAAATGATCCTTCTGATTCCTGATGCTGATGTTGGCCTGAAAATGTGTTGAGTAGAGGTATGAGCCTACTCGCTCAGTGAATAACATTTCACTTAGCTATCACTAAACAACTCGTCAGGTTTATAAACTGAAAATAAACATATATGCAGTTCAAACAGGGCAGTTCCTTTGACATAGCAAATATACAGATAATAACCATATTTCTAAGCATCAACAGGTATTTCAGGTAAATAAACAGTTATATAAATTTACTGTGATCCTACATAATTACTTAATCATTTTTTATTATGCCCTAATCATATGCAGTGTACTCTGCATATAAAGATCCGCAACAAGTTCATGCTACGACCCCACCGTACAAGACTTAGCGACACACCCGGGAAATGCTAAGTCTGACTCCAGTCCTGCTCTGCCACAGGACCCCAGGCTCTTCGGCCAGAAGCATAGGCTCTACGGCCTCAAAGCACTACTCTGAGTGCACCCGACTCCTCCTTTAACCTGAGTACACCGGCGGAGAGTCTCACAGGGTTACCTTCGTGACACAAGCACGAATGGTGTTAGATAACCATGTTTTCTTTTTCCCAGTGCCATCGTGACACAAGCACGATTGTTGTTGGACACTGCCTCTCTTTCTATCCTCGTGCCACCAGAATTACTCAACCGGTTGATGTTGGACACGAGTTTCACCCCTAAGTAACAGACCTTCCTTTAGGGGTTCTACGGTGTTAGGGCACTTAGGTCTATTAATTAATTAACCGATAACCAATTAAACAGAAATATCATATAGCAACTGTAAGACATAGAATTTCCTCTTTTTAATCATTTACGTCACGCAATTCAAGTTCCAATGAACTTATCATACTAAAAAGTACATGTTACACTGTTAGGAGTCATATCAACTGATACTGAAGCAAATAAGCATTTAAAATGAGTTAAATAATGATTTCTAAATGAACTGCTACTCACTGTACTGAAACTTGGCCGACCAATCTGGGAACTCGGCCGATTCACTCTAGGCAACTCGGCCGATCGGCTGACAACTCGGCCGATCAGTCTGCAATCTCGGCCGATCGAATCCCTGTTTGAATTCCTATAAATGTAACTCGACCGAATCATACCTAATTCGGCCGATCAAAACACTGATCCTGCAATATAATAGTAACTAGCTTCGTTACCCAAAAGAAAATCAAAGGATGGCTCGATTAAAAGCTAAGTCTACGAATTCCTAATCAAAATCATATGCCGAAGTCAGAACTACCTCTCATTAAGACCTTTTACGCCCAGGTTGATCCTAGTCAGACATGCTGCTGCAAGCAGCAGCTCCTTCATGCACAGGTGAAAAAGGGAGGCTCGGTTGGGTGCTAAACAAGCTGATGGCTGCGGATTCTTGCACGGACCTCTTAGCCGATCTTAATGGCATCGATTTCGGGTGCTGGTCACGCCCAATCGTGCCCCTGGCCGGCCGCTGCAACTGCAGTTGCTGGTGCGGGCCGCAGCTACAGGGCGCCGCCCTAGCTGTTGGTTGGGGCCGCGGTTAGAGCAAGGGAAAGAGGAAGGAAGGGTAGAGGAATGGAGGATGGAGGTCGACGGAGCTCGGTGGCTAGCTAATCCGCCCTAAATCGCCCTCACACGATCTCCCTCGCTGCTGTTCAGTCGGCGCACTGTGCGCCGCTTACGGCTCTGTTCATTTGATCGGGAAGAAGAGATAAGGGTCAGGTTCGCGGAGGGGGCCGAAGTGTAATTTACCCAGCAAAAACGGAAAATTACAACTAGGTCCAAAAACACTCAAATGACCATATCTTTTGACTCGAAAGTCAGTTTCGAGTAATTTTTCTTGCAAACTCTCAAGTACGAGATCCTCTACCTTCCCAAGGCATAAAATTATGTTAACTAGCTTGTCACAACTGGTCAAATCACTAATTGCAACAGTGAGTACTCAACTCAACTTAATTAACTAATTAATCAACATTGATATCATTAGTCGCCTCAGGTGATTCAAACTCAACTATTGATTCACATATTAACTTATTTTGATTATCCATGATATTTAATTTGATACTCAACACTAATTGAGATGTCTTCACGTAATTCAAGGTATTTATTAGTTATTCATGGAGTGGGTCATAACAACTTTCCCCTATTAATAGGGAATGTTCACATAGCTCTTCCTATTAGTTGCATTATACTCTCTAGATTGTTTCAGAATGACTACTTGATCAGAGTAATCAAAAAGATAACAATCTAAGAGTTTCATACTTGCCTTATCTTTAATAATCATATACCTGGCCAGGGTATATAAGTATTGAGATTAGGTAGTATGCACTTTACTTACTATCATATTCCTCACTTTTCATACCATTATACACACAAGATTTTTTTCCATCTCTAGATTTTCTTTAGGTATGATTTCTATATCTCTCTCTTGCCTGGTCCCATGCACCCTCTCCTGGTGCAACAACATATATATATATAAGGCAAGGGAAAGAACCATATATATATAAGGAAAGGGTGGAGAAAACAAGGTAGATCCATGCCATGTGTCGTCCACCCAAGTTGTCCTAGGGTTCAAGCCAACACACTAGTAAGGCATGGGACACTTGTCCAAAACATGCACCAAGTGTCCACTACACAAGACCAAGTATCATGGGTGACACAGGCAGCAGCTCTACTGGGCGACACACCAGCCTGCTGGGCGACACAAAGCAGGTCCTGGCCGACACAAGGCTCAAGCAAGCCCAACCAAGGCACCTCAAGGCCCAAACAAGCTCAACCAAGGCCCAAGAAAACTCAAACCACAAACCCAAGCCTTCCTCTCAACCCTAGAGGAAGCAAAGAGGGAAAAACATCTCGCAAGATGACCAACTTGCACACAAAACCCTAAACTTGGGTTATTTGCAAGTAGCCCCTCGAACTCTCAACAAAGCACAACAAAACCCTAATCACCACTTAAAGGTGATTAGCAAGCATCAAAGCACCAAGATTAAGCAAAACAAACAGGGTAAACCCTAAACGCAGGTCAGGGTCCTTACAATATAACCCCCTTTAAGGGATTTCGTCCCCGAAATCCGAAGAGAAAAGTGAGGGATACTTCCTCCTCATCTCTTCCTCAAGCTCCCACGTGGCTTCCTCAACGCCACGACGCCGCCAAAGAACCTTCACAAGAGCTAGGTATTTCCTCTTCAGCTTCTTGATCCTTCTGTCAAGGATCGCCACAGGACCATCCTCGTAGGTCACATCTGCATCAAGCTCAACCTCGACTGGTTGTATCACTGTACCTGAATCTGGATGACTTTTCTTCAGCATACTGACATGAAACACTGGATGCAACCTGTGCAACTCTGGAGGCAACTCTAACTCATAAGCTACCTTGCCAACACGTGCTCTGACTGAGTAAGGCCCCATATATCTAGGAGCTAACTTACCCTTTCGACCAAACCTTAGCACACCTTTCCACGGCGAGACCTTAAGATACACTTTGTCTCCTACCTGGAACTCCAAAGGTTTTCGGCGATTGTCCGCATAAGACTTCTGCCTATCCTGTGCCACTTTCAATTGTTGTTGTATCAACTTGATCTTTTCTGTCATCTACTGTACTAACTCAGGACCCAAAAGCTGATATTCACCAGACTCATACCAACACAAAGGAGATCTGCACTTCCTTCCATACAAAGCTTCATAAGTAGCCATGTCAATGCTCCGCTGATAACTGTTATTGTAGGAAAACTCTATCAAACTCAGATGTACATCCCAGTTGCCTAGAAACTGCAAAACACAAGCTCGAAGAAGATCCTCAAAAATCTGTATAGTCCTCTCAGACTGTCCATCTGTCTATAGGTGAAAAGTTGTACTGAACCTTAACTGCGTTCCCAACGCCTTGTTCAACTGTTCCCAAAAACGACAGGTAAACTGAGGACCTATGTCAGAAACTATCGTCGTTGGCACACCATGCGAACGTACTATCTCATCCACATATACTCGAGCTAGTTTCTCAGTTGTATACGTCGTCTTCACTGGTAGAAAATGGGCAGACTTAGTCAATATGTCCATTATCACCCAAATGGAATCATGATTCCTAGTTGTCCGGGGTAGACCAACTACAAAATCCATGGTTATATGGTCCCTTTTCCACTGCGGTATCGGTAAAGGTTGCAACGTACCTGCCGGCTTCTGATGTTCAGCCTTCACTTGCTGACATACCGCACATCTCGCCACGAACTCGGCTACATCCTTCTTCAAACCGGGCCACCAATACAAGTCCTTCAGACTATGATACATCTTGGTGACACCAGGATGCATCGCATACATCGACATATGTGCTTCCTCAAGCACCAACTTCCTCAGATCATCAGCATCTGGAACCACCATCCTATCACGATAGCAAACTAGTCCATCCTCGGACTCATGAAACCCATCACGCTTGTCACTGCCGAACTCTGATCTAATCAACTGTACCGCATCATCTATCTACTGTGCATCCTTGATTTGCTGTCTCAACGTAGGCTTAACTTGCATCTGTGCAAAAAGACCAGACAACAAAGAAACTTCCATCTGCACATTCATCTGTCGCAGAGAAACAAACATATCTCGTCTATGGCATACCAGAGAACTCAACTGTGCCTTCTGTACCAAAAGAGAAGAAGAAGACTTTCTACTAAGCGCATCAGCTACAACATTCACCTTACCAGGATGATACTCGATAGTGCAGTCGTAATCATTGATCAACTCCATCCATCGTCGTTGTCGCATGTTCAACTCTTGCTGCGTAAAGATGTACTTCAGATTCTTATGATCCGTAAAGATCTGACACACTTCCCCATACAGATAGTGTCTCCAAATCTTTAACGCATGAACCACTGCTGCCAACTCCAAGTCGTGAGTCGGATAGTTCTCCTCATGCTTCTTAAGCTGTCGTGAAGCAAAAGAAACCACATGATCTTCCTGCATCAATACACAACCTAAACCTTTCTTGGAAGCATCACAGAAAACAACATAGCCTTTCCCAGGCTCTGGCAAGATCAACACTGGAGCACTGGTCAGCTTCTCCTTCAGACTCTGGAAAGCTTGCTGACATCGATCATCCCAAACAAAAGGTACATCCTTCCTGGTCAACTTCGTCATCGGCAAAGCGATCACACTGAAGTCCTTGATAAACCTCCGGTAGTATCCAGCTAAACCAAGGAAACTACGAACTTCGGTCGGCATCTTCGGCTATTCCCAATCCGCAACAGATTCCACCTTCTTCTGATCTACTTTAACTCCTTCAGCAGATATCACATGACCCAAGAAAGTCACTTCATCTAACCAAAACTCACACTTACTGAACTTGGCATACAACTGATGTTGACGAAGAAGAGTCAACACTTTACGAAGATGTTGCTCATGCTCTTGCCTGTCCCGACTATAGATCAAGATGGCATCTATAAAGACTACAAAAAACTGATCTAAGAACGGATGAAACACTCTGTTCATCAGATCCATGAAAGTTACAGGTGCATTGGTTAACCCAAACGGCATAACCACGAACTCGAAATGACCATACCTCATCCTGAAGGCTGACTTTGGTATGTCATCCACCTTTATCCTCAACTGATGGTATCCAGACCGTAGATCAATCTTCGAAAACACTGTAGAACCACACAACTGATCAAACAGATCATCTATCCTCGGCAACGGGTACTTATTCTTGATCGTGACCTTGTTCAACTGTCGGTAGTCTATACACAACCGCATCGAACCATCCTTCTTCTTAACAAAAAAACATGGGAGCACCCCACGGTGATGTACTTGGTCGGATAAAACCTTTCTCCAACAACTCTTGTAACTGCTTCTTCAATTCTTCCATCTCTGCTGGAGCCATCCTATACGCTGACTGTGCAACTGGCTATGTTCCTGGAACCAGATTGATCTCAAAATCAATCTCTCGGGGTGGAGGAACACCAGGAAACTCCTCAGGAAACACGTCTGCAAACTCTCGAACCACTGACACCTCCTCAAGACTAGGACCTTTCGCCTTGGTAACCACAACAGTATCCACCACGTGAGCTAGGAATGCCTCACATCCTTGTAGTAACAACTTATCTGCCACCATAGCTGATACCAAACACATCGGAAGAATCTTCCTATCTCCCTGGAAGGTCCACTTCTCTCCAGCAACATCAAACACTACCTGCTTAGAACCACAGTCCAAGACAACCTTATACTTCTCTAAGGTATCCATCCCAAGGATAACATCGAAACCATGCATATCAAGTGGTATAAGATCCACTTGGATACGATGTCCCAAAAAAGACAAAACACAAGATGGACACTCTTCTCGAAGTAAAGAGGAACCATCAAGAGGGGTTTCTAACAACAAGCTATCCTTCTTACAGCTAACAGGTAAACGACAGTTCTCAAGCATACTATAGGCGATAAAAGAGTGTGTAGCACCCGGGTCAACCAAAACAGATATAAAGCAAGAAGAAGACATATCAGAATGAAATAACTCCATCTGACCTGTCACCACTCGCGGGTTGACTATCGCCTCCGGCTGACTCATAGCATAGAATCGAGCCGTTGCTTGCTGTCCACGACCTCTGCTTCCTTGAGCAGACGATCCAGTTTGAGACGCTTGACCGCGTCCTCAACCTATGCTACCACTGGCCTGCGGTCTCTCAGACTTCTGGAAACTCTGCCTCGGCTGCTTCGTCACTTCGACATCTCTATTCGGGCAATTAAACATGAAATGCCCGACTTGTCCACAAAGATGACATGACTTGTCCTCAAACTGTGGCCTAGCTGGCCCTGTCACTGCCACAGAAGCTAAACTGTGCGCCTTAGACGGTGAAGAAACATAACCTTTCCCCTTACTCGGAGACCACTGAGATGGTAAACCAGCACTTCTCATTGCTGACGGTGCCGAAAACCTGGGCTTCTTAAAGCAACCAAACCTTCGTCCTTGAAACTGAGAAGGTCTTTTAAGAGACATAGACTCTCTTTTCTCCCTTACTGTCCTCTCGATCCGTCGAACAGATTCCACGAACGTAGCAAACCGCTCTCGGTTTTCCAACGCAGACACCGGGGTTTTCAACTCAGCACTCAAACCCTTCTCGAAACGTCTGATCTGTTCCTCGTCTGTTGCCGCCATGTGAGGACAGAACCTCAACAGATCCATAAACTTGGCTTCATACTCGGTGATGTTCATCGTTCCTTACCTCAGATTCTCGAACTGACTCACCTTCTCATCCAGGTACGTCTTTGGGAAATATCTGGCGACAAACTCACACCGAAACACTTCCCAACCGATCACCTCACCAGGCTGCTTCTCTTCCTCGATGGTCCACCAGTGACCAGCACTACCCTTCAGAATGTAGACAGCATGCTTTACCTTGTCTGCTTCAGGATGTCAAGGATCCGGAAAGCCTTCTCGAGACTTGTCAGCCACAGATCTGCATCCGCTGGATCAGCCGTCCCAGCATAATCTGAAGCTCCAACTTGGAGAAGCCGCTCGAAGGTCTTCCCAATACTCGATGCTTCTCCATGGGGAACCTATGCTCACGGAGGAGGCACTGGTAATCGCTCAACCATGAGATTCATCGTAGCCATTAACTGCCCCATAAGCTATTGGTAAGCAGGATGTTCAAGTATGGCTGGGTTAAATTCGGGAACCTCAGGCACCTGATCTTCATGTGCCTGTCCATCTGCTCCATCAATCGATGCAGCATCGCTGTACTCAGCAGAGTGTTCTTCATGGTTTCCAGACATCTTGACTTTTCTTCCGCTGAGGGTAGAAGATATAGTAAGAAAACCTAGAAAACTCATAAGAACAGACTCAACCTAGTCCTAAATCCCTGTAGACTCAGCGAACCTAAGGCTCTAATACCAAAACTTGTGGCAACACATCCCATTATCACACAGATAACGAGGTGTTACGTGAAAACGTGCGGAAATCACCATATCCACAGATTATCGAAAACACGGGTTAATTAAAACCGATTGCGGAAAGCATATAAACTGTGGAACTATTACTTTCCAATCCCCATCCTGCACAGAAACATGTCAAGTATATATATACATCCACGAAAACTGATATGTGTCCACAGCTCAGAAACAGCTGTTCGTCCATCGCATGAGTTCACCACCTGTTCATATACAGAAAAGGCCCACATCCGGCCAACAGCAGGATATACAACGTCATCGATCGATCATCGTGAAACATCGTCAAAATACTGGCAAGGACCTAAGAGTACAGGGATGACTCTAGACTCTACTACAAAACATCCAAAACAGCAGCATGTCCAACACTTTCCTTCTACTGCTCCTCAAGCTGCTCGGCCGCTACACCACGACCACGACTACGTCTACCTCGACCACCTAAAAAGGGGTTAAACCAGCGGGGTGAGACAATTGAACAATTGTCCCAGTGGGAAACATAACTCCCCACCGCAACTACAGAACCTCAGCAAGATAAATTATAACAGCAGATAACTAATCAACAGATATAACAAGAGCAGTCTAGATAAAACAGATTATTCTTATCGACAAGCTTACCCGCTATACAAAAGCATATAACCAGATGTATCTCAAGGGGTATGATTAGCAAGATAAAATGTATCACTATGTAACATGATTATCAGAACAAGATATAATGTCACATAACCTGCTTCTCAAGATAAGACATATTGTCACATAACCTACAAGATATATCAAAGATATTACACAAACAAGGCCTCAACCAATGTTACGTGTTTATCTTAGGCAGTAAATACTAAACGGTTGTTTTACGTATTATTATGCCCTGAGGATTTGAACTGTACCATTCAAATCCAACCTTCGGCTGCGAAGCCTAAATCCAGTGCCATACAAGGTCAATGGAAGAGCCGGACTCCACGACCTCCCACCTCATGGTCAGTACACGAGTACAACACAAGCAGGACCGTAGTCACATGCTGAAGTGGTCTTAGCCACAGGGTCAGCTCCATAGGCTACCCTCACTCTAGCCCACCTTGGTACAGGTCTCGGCGCTAGTAAAACTGAGCCACGGGCCTATTCACCGTGCTCTGAGCCATGAACACATTCATGCTCCTCACATCACATGTCTTGAGCCATGGGCCTGTTCACCATGCTCTATATATATATCTGAGTCTGCAATCGAAGTTACACTCTTACCTCCTCATTTTCAGGCTAGGAGCAACCTACACATATTCAACAATATGCGCTTCCAGGTTAACCCGTAGGAGAACCCGTTTCACCATCACCAAGTCCTGACGATGATGGATCTATGGCCAGGGCAAACTACATGATATAATTCCACTATAATTAATTAGTATCTTTTAGATGGATTGCAGGATTCAACCAAGTTATATAACATGCAAGATATAACAGAAAATAAAGAACATTATATTATCATTGAAACCTCATCCACCTGATCCATCACAAGTATCCAGCATCACATGTTACCACTTGGCCTCTTGCCAACCATCCGGATCCATATCGAGGATCATCACATACCATAGGATATCAATCCTTCATCATGTATTGTCACTGCCTCTCAAGGCTCACATCCTCACCATGGGACCAACACATTACATATATAATCTCATAGAACAAATATCAAGGTAAGGTTACTCATCACATATGTCACACAGCCCTTTCATGGCTACACATCACCTGCATGGTTAGGATACACAATAACCATAGATTCAACATAAGGAACATGCTCACAATCATGAACTACCATTTAAGATACTCTACTCATCATTATTACCATATTTGATGATCAAGCTTGTTAAGCACATCATTAACAAACCATATTCATGCTTACCCTTATTTCAAGATTATACAAACATTTAAGATATTTACTTTATATAGAAACATGTTGCGTATACACTATTGTTACCAAAGTCATTACTATTACCATCCTCTATCATCATTATTACCTTTATCATTAAGCACCCATTAATGCAACTACCATTTATCATTTCTATTAACAATTAAGCATAAGACTCACATCATGCATAGCATTACTACTCTTGTTACCATCATTACCATTATTAGTGTCATCATCTATTATAATCCTTATTGCTATGTCATCAAGCAGACTGTTAATGTAGCTATCACTTAGCATCATTATTATCATTACTAATACTTCCACTACTAGCAAGGCATCACCATCATCTTTGTTATCAACAACATTATCATAGTTATCATAAATCAAGGCAACAATGTCGTTATCATAGAAATCATTATTAAGCAAGGCATCACTAACGTTGTATTGTTTAAGCATAAGCATCCGCTTCTATTACATAAGAGACCGTCACCAAAGAACTACTTACCCTCACTAAAACCTCACAACCCTCACTACACCATACGGCCAGGGCATGGGAAGGCAGCAACGTTGTGCTGCACCCAGCCTTCTGCCCGCAACGCCGCGTTACAAGGGAAGTGTGGTGCGCGTCAGGGGTATCGCATGTCACACCCCCATCGGGCAACGCCCATCACAACTCTCCATGACGCCCGGCACAGCCAACCATAACACCCGACAGGCAAGGGTTAACACCCAGCTCACAACCTCACAACTGCCAAGAGAGAGAAGGAAAGAGAGAGGGAAGGAGAGAGGGAAACACTCCTGATATCGTGCAACCACTCACAAGGCCTAACGGCCGACACTCACCCAAACTAGAGGCATGACGCCCGTCACAGCCCCCATCCTATCACGCGTCACAACTCTCCACTCTCTATCGTGCGTCACACTAAAGGGATAACGCCCGTCAGGGCTATCGGCCAGCACTATCATGTATAACGTGCAACTCAACCAACTCACCAAAGAAGGCCATGTCGTCCACCACAAGGATTACCATAATGCTAAGGCTTATCGCCCATAAAAAGGATAACGTTCAACCTAGGCATATCGGCCAACAAAACCATAGCTCACCCTATCGCCCAACACATGAGCAGGGTATCGCCCAACACACCAAGACAGGGGTGGGGTATCGCCCATCACAAGGCTAACGCCCATCAAGCCTGCTACCCAACACAACCATATCGGCCAGCACCCTCCCTAGCCTATCATCCAACATAGGTACAAAAGCAAGGTACACTAATCTACTAGCATATGAACAAGAACATAACGAGAGGAAAGGAGTTAGGGATAGAAATTATGCAACCCGCCTTGAAGCTCTAAGGAAGAAGAAGCACTCCAGCTCCAAGGGGTATCGTCCAACACAGCACCAAGGTCCAAAGCTGTCGTCCACCAGGCTTCTCCAGGAAGGTGTATCGGCCACCACTTCAACTCCAAGGGAGTGTATCGGACAACACAAGCAAGATGGAGAGGGATATCGTGCACTCAAGGTGGACGAGAGACCAAAAGAGCAAAAGAAGCTAAGGCAAGGGAAAGAACCATATATATATATAAGGAAAGGGTGGAGAAAACAAGGTAGATCCATGCCATGTGTCGTCCACCCAAGGGACACTTGTCCTAGGGTTCAATCCAACACACTAGCAAGGCATGGGACACTTGTCCAAAACATGCACCAACTGTCCACTACACAAGACCAAGCATCATGGGCGACGCAGGCAGCAGCTCTACTGGGTGACACACCAGCCTGTTGGGCGACACAAAATAGGTCTTGGCCGACACAAGGCTCAAGCAACCCCAACCAAGGCACCTCAAGGCCCAAACAAGCTCAACCAAGGCCCAAGAAAACTCAAACCACAAACCCAAGCCTTCCTCTCAACCCTAGAGGAAGCAAAGAGGGAAAAACATCTCGCAAGATGACCAACTTGTACACAAAACCCTAAACTTGGGTTATTTGCAAGTAGCCCCTCGAACTTTCAACAAAGCACAACAAAACCCTAATCACCACTTAAAGGTGATTAGCAAGCATCAAAGCACCAAGATTAAGCAAAACAAACAGGATAAACCCTAAACGCAGGTCAGGGTCCTTACAATAGTCATCCACTGCTTACATAAAAACATCAAGGTTAAGTGGGCTTACTACATACCTCATTAAAAACGTCAAGGTTAAGTGGTCTCACTACATCCTTCATCACATTACTTGATTTGACTAAGAGAAAAACATTCATGACACCCACCAACCATAACCAAATTTAAAATGTGTTGTCTTTGAACAACACAGATATAAGTCACTTTTCTAATATGAAATACCAATCGCTTTGTTGAGGGACCATCATCAGTGAGACTTCTATTTAGATATTCTCACCTCCACCTCTACCTTTTGTGCCTAATTTTCACATAATCCACCCACCCAACCATATCATCCTGATCCATCACACATGCCTCCACCACCAGTCATTACTCCATTTTAGTGTTAATGACAATTACTTAGATTCATGATGTATTCAAATAAATACTTTGGACAAGACACCAACTACCTTCACCCAACCACCAACTACCTAACCAAACACATTTCCAACCTCATGTCCCTTATGAATTTTTCATACAACTCCACCCACCCTACCTACCCTGGTCCATACCATCCCTCCTTCATTTACACTGACTATGTCACCTATGTATATTATCAATTTATCATGCATCCTACTACACAACCCCTGTTTCCCTTGATTCTACTGATCCTCACTAACCTCTCTATATACTACACCCCACCTCTACACTTCCAACTTCTCCTTTGTTTCAAGCCTTAGATCTCCCTTATCAGTTTGAGTTTGCATTTTGACCTAGATGTGATTGGGAGTCTCATCCTACATCTTGAGCATGAGGCCATTTTTTTACTGTGGCATCATGACCTAGCCTTAGATTCATGGGAATTGGCCTTCCAGTCATACCCATGAGGATGTGGATATGGTTGATGATGAAGTTGTAGAAGTAGATGAAGAAGAAGTTAAAGGAAGTGAATATCTTCGTGATATAGTTGATGATGGAGGACTTCAAACATGAAAATTAGGATGAATAATATAAAGAATAAACTCCATATCATCCCACACTCCTCCCAATAAGAAGGATGATGAAGACTTTGTTCCTTCTAGAAATTATAATTTGAGAGGTCATCATGTACTTTTAGGACATTTTTATATAGGATTTATGTATTTCATTTCATTTTCTATTTTAAGTTGTATGTTGTGTGGTGTAAGCCTTTCAATTTCCACATGTTGTTTGTTATCTCGTCCCTTATTACTCAGACTATTGTTATTCAATGAAATTGGTTGGATTTAATTTATTATTGTGAAGATTTGATGATGTGTTGTGGACGTTGCATCTTGGCTTGTTCAAATGATTTTATATTGTTTAATGTGTTGCTTGGAAAAGACTTTGATATCCTATAACCCTGATTTCTACATGTGTAAGTCACATATCTTCCTAGCTATTGTGTTGTTTTTTAAGTACCATCAAATAGGCTGGCAAGCATGACTCAAGGGGGAGCCGATGAACTCAATTTGTAACCCAACCCTAAATTTGAAAGTAAACAAAATCTTGGTCTTATCATGCAACATATCTAAAGAAGGTTTGTCATCTTTAAAAGGGGGTATAATGTTATCAATATAGTTTAACAACCCAAATTTTGATGATTTCTTCACCGTGATGTATATTAATTTGGAGAATCAAGTCATATATGCTGAAAGATCAAAGATGAAGAATAGGTTTATTTTTGTAAAGAATTTTGAGTACACCATTCATAATGATTGTCTGACTTGTAATTAAGAACAATCATGTAACATATTTGATAGTAAAAAAATTATAATATTATGCATGATAATTAAATTACAAAAAATAAGTAAGGACCTTTGACATAGTTTTTGTTTTGGAAATATGTTTGGCACCAATGTGAAGGAGTTCTAACATACTCGCATTAATCAAGTTTTTCCTGGAATATTTCATCTGAGTAGAAAAAGTATGAAAGCCCAAAGAAGGCTATTGGATAAGATTTCAAGGGGGAAACTCAACCGAATCACCTCCATAATGGAAGGTAATTCTCTTGTAAGGTTCTTGGTTCCCTTGTCTCATGAAGGGGAGTAGTTACCTTTGATATGTAAAGGGGGATCACTTTTACAGGGAAATATGGCTACAGAGCATGTAGCGGAAACAAAATTTTATGTACCATATTCCCATAATCAATGGATCACGTCAGTTACCATAAGATAGGAAGGATGGTTTATGAGGATATACCTAGTCCCTTAGCAAGTCCAACAATAATCCCAATTGTTGTAGATGTGCAACTCTGATTCTTGGTTGCTCCTCTTGTCAGGGAGTGTTGGTTGATGATGTCCTTCTTAGCGGTAGACAACGACCCCCTGCCTCTTGAGAAGCCCACACAGACCGCCTAGAATTTCTATCGTCCTACTTGACCATACAAGAAGGAGTTATCCCTCCCACTGGAATAGTAGTCACTAGCTTGCTCTCCCACAACAATGAACTCAGTTGTTTCTCTCCCTTTAGCTATCCCTCCCTAGTTGGGTGGACTTGCTTGGGCTCTCGTGGTTACCACAGCCAGAGAGGACAAATTTTGTTAGATCAACTAATTCTCAATTGTCGATGTTGTGCTCTGGGAAGCCCTTAGTACCGCTATATTTATAGGTGGGGTTTGAGTCCAGGCTGTCGATCGATGTGGGAGTGGAAGGGACCGGAAGATCTCAAATTTTCAAAGTAATTCTGGAAATATCACAAACTAGAATAGCCCAGACAGTCATTTGGAAACCCATACAATCGTTTGGCATAGCCCAAATGACTATTTGATTGTTTCCCAGTTGTACATGAATTTAGTAATTTGTTTCTGATTAATATCCCTTAATTATTTCCTTGCACAATAAGTAATGTGCAACTCAAAGGAATTAGGAAATATCTAGAACCTTCCCTCGGACAAATCAGACCATCTCTCCCATATGAGACGACCATCTCAGTTCACCCAGATGGTCGTCTGGTGACCCGAGTCGAGTCGGTCTATTTGGTCGGCTCACTTCCTTTGCCAATTCAAACTCAAAATAGGCCTGACTCTTCAAGTGCCCATGTCAACACTTGAGACAGTCGTTTGACACTCCAGATGGACATCTCAACACTGATGTCCAGACAGACATCCATACACTCCTCAGGCGACCGTCTCAACAAATTGTTTGTATAGTTCCTTTATCACTGATGTCAAAATTGAACTAGAGACATGGAGTAGTCACCCTCATTATTATTAATCTTGTCCGTTGAACCAAGAGCAGTCTGTCTAAAATATATGTAATCTTAATATCACATATGGACTCACGTGTGCATTGCTATGCATTTCTTAGTCTTTCCAATCAAGAGGCCTAGATCATCAAACTCTTGTAGGAGGGACAAATCCTTTATCTATCATTCACAGTCTATCCCCATGGGTCAAAGCCACCCAATCATCACCTTTATAACAACTCATGTTTTAGGACTATGTTTGATGATGCCAAAGTGTACCCAACGACATGTGATGAGTGCGATAATTTCAGGTCTAAGAACCACAACCACCACCATCACTGTAAAACCTAACTATGGCTTTAATGCAAATGGATTCCATGTGTCAATTTGACGGTGGGTCTATCTGATACAGTGTTCTCTAACATGTATTTGTGTGCTTTGTTTGATATCGCCATATCATGACTAATGATATTTAGTTATCAACCAGCTCACACTCTGATCTTATGTTATATTGTTGTATATCAACATTCCACAATAACAACCAATCATGGTCATAATGAGAATTTGTATATGTACTCTTCACATCCATATGATCTCATCTACAAGGGTAGTAACTTGAACACATACATCATTGAGTAATATAATTCTCTAAACATTTATAATGTTACTTAATTATCTCATAACTGAATTAAATAGAACAAATTAGAAGCTTGCCTTTTATAATTAATCGAATCATTTTTACACGATATGCCATTACAATCATCACATGATTGGCTCTCTAGGCATACATAACAAACAGACTCCCACTTGCACTTAGAGCCGATCACCCATGAATATTATTCTGAGTGACCTAACATGACCGTCATACTTCTGCTGTCAAAGTGCCTTTGTCAAGGGATCAACAACATTGCTCTCAGTTGGTACTTTGCATATCTTTACATCTCTACGCTACATGATCTCTAATATGAGATGGAATGGCTTTTGTATATGCTTTGAGTGCTGATGTAATCTGGGTTCCTTAGCTTGTGCAATAGCTCCATTGTTGTCACAATATAGCTCGATTGCGTCGATGACACTTGGAATGACCCCAAGTTCTGTAATGAAATTCTTGCTCCATACAACCTCCTTTGATGCACTCAATGCTGTAATATACTCATCCTCTACTGTAGAATCGACAATTGTTTCTTGCTTGGAACTCTTCCAACTCACAGCTCCATTATTGAGGCAAAACATGAATCCTGATTGTGATTTGTAATCATGTTCATCAGTCTGGAAGCTTGCATCAGTGTAACCCTTTACGACCAACTCTTCCTCTCCACCGTAAAATGAGAACTAATACTTAGTCCTTCTCAAGTACTGGAGTATGTTCTTTACGACTATCCAGTGAGCATCACCTGGATTTGACTGATATCTACTCATCATGCTCAAGGAATACGAGACGTCTGGATGGGTGCACAACATTGGGTACATGATTGATCAAATTGTTGAGTCATATGGAATTTCACTCATGCACTCCCTTTCTTCACAAGAATTGGGACATTGACTCTTAGAGATGGTCACTCCATGCAAAGTCAGAAGGTTTCCTCTCTTTGAGTTCTCCATGCTGAATCGCTTCAGCACTTTGTCAATGTATGTGCTCTGACTTAGTCTAAGAAGCCTTCTGGATCTATCTCTCTAGATATTTATCCCCAAGATGTAGGACGCTTCTACCAAGTTTTTCATATTGCCAAGCCATATTTTTACATTTGTAAAGTAGAAATGTTATTCCCCATCAACAGTATGTCATCTACATACAATATGAGGAATGTCACTATGCTCCCACTAACCTTCTTGTACACACAAGGTTCATCTTCATTTTAAGAAAAGCCAAACCCTTTGACTATCTCATTAAAATGAAGATTCCAGCTATAAGGCACTTAAACTTGATTAAAATGTTGAACAAGCTTAATTACCATTATTGAATGCTTAGAACCTTAATCCAACCTTGTGATATGCTTTTGTTTTTAAGCAAGAACATAAGAAAACAAGCTTGGAGTAAGCAATATAAATGAAGAATATAAAACTCACCTCTACTGATAAGAGCAGACTTCTAGTAGCAAGGATTTCCAACAAAGAAGGCAAGGAAACCCAACTTTTGGATCTGAACTCGGAAAAGTAGGCACCTTTCTCCACATGAAAGCAAAACCCTAGAAGAGGAAGTGAGAAAAGGTAGGTTCTTGAGTTCTAGAGCAACTTCTACCATGGAACATCAAAGTTCTAACTTGGGGAGAGGTGGGAGGAAGAAGAACAGAGAAGTAAATAGAGGAAAGAAGTAATTACTTACTCATTGAGGTCAATTTCAGTAAGAAGAAGCTTCAGAAACCCTAAAAGGAAGCATATCAGAACCCTATATGCTTCTTCCAAGAAGATCACCTTATTCTTCTACCTTGAACATATTCTCTATAGTAGAATAGAGAGAGAATGAGGTTCTTAGCAGGAGGGAAGTAGTAGATAGAAAAAGCTTTGTTTAGGGGATATGGATAAGTATATAAAGCTTGGAGGATAAGCTTGAGAAGAAGCACGAGGTGTACAAGAAGATCTCCATGTGTCCATGGCTTAAAGCTTGCATGGACAAGCAAGCAGCAGGTCCACCAACTGTTGGGGACTGCTGGGCCATCGGTTGATGGTCTCCCATGCTAAATCTAGGAGCCAAATTATCCTTCTTTCCAAACCTAAACACACCTTTCCAAGGAGAAACCTTGAGATACGCTCTGTCTCCCACTTGGAACTCGAGCAGTCTATGACGATTGTCTGCATAAGACTTTTGTCTTTCCTCGACTGCTTTCAATTGTTGTTGTATTACTTTAATCTTCTCAGTAATTTTTTGTACCAACTCAGGACCCAAAAGTTGATATTCACTTGTCTCATACAATAAAATAGGAGACCGACATTGTCTTCCATACAGAGCCTCATAAATAGCCATATATATGCTTCTTTGATAGATATTATCATAGGAAAACTCTATTAGACTCAGATGTATATCCCAACTACCCAGAAACTATAAGACACTTGCTCTTAAGAGATCCTCTAAAGTCTGAATAGTCCTTTCAGACTGGTCATCTATCTGTGGATGGAAAGCTATGTTGAACCTCAGTTGTGTTGCCATTACTAAATGCAGACGTTCCCAAAAATGACTTGTGAACTGTGGACCTCTGTCAGAAACTATAGTCACTGGAATTCCATGAAGATGGACTATCTAATTAACATATAGTTGTGCCAACTTCTCTATTATAAACAACGTCTTGACTGGAAAGAAGTGGGCTGACTTAGTCAATCTGTCAACTATCACCCGTATGGAATCATGACCCTTGGCTATCAGAGGAAGACCAACCACAAAGTCCATGGTAATATGATTGCATTTTCATAGTGGTATTTGCAAAGATTGTAATGTCCCTATAGGATTCTGGTGCTTAGTATTCACCTACTGACAAACTGGACCTTACATCACATTTTAGACCTAGCCACCAATACAAGTCTTTTATGTTCTAGTACATCTTGGTACTTCCAGGATTTATTGCATACATCGAGGAGTGAGCCTCCTCAAGTACCATCTTCCTCAAGTCATCAACATCAGGAACTATTGTCCTATTGTGGTAATAGAATGTACCATCATCCACCTCATGGAAGTCATCATACTTTTCACTGCCAATCCTTGATCGAATATGTTGTATCACAGTTTCATTCTATTGTGCATCATGAATCTCCTATCTTAAGGTAGGTATAACCTATAACTGTGCCACCTATCAGCAAGGAAACTTCCAACTACACATTCATCTGGTGAAGAGACACTAGCATATCTCTCTTGTGGCACACCCAGGAATACAATTATGCATTGTCTACCATTAATGATGAAGAGAACTTCCAACTTAATGCATCAACCACCATATTCAAATTCCCTAGATGGTAATCTATTATACATTCATAATCTTTAATTATCTCCATCCATCTCCTCTTCTGCATATTGAGATCCTACTAAAAAATGATATACTATAAATTATTGTGGTCGGTGAAGATCTGACACCTTTCTCCATAAAGATAGTGTCTCCAGATCTTTAAAGAATGGACCACCACTACAAGCTCTAGATCATGTGTTTGGTAATTATCTTTGTGCTTAGATCGATGGTACTCTTGAGGTTCACAATTGATTGTCATCCTAAGAGGTCATGGACTATTTTCTCTTAAGTGTTAGACCAATGGTTTCACTGAGTTGCTCAATCGATAGTTTGCTTGGCTAAGATAAAAGATGATTTCACTAATATCTAATTTGAGGGGTTTCATTGCTCATGAAACTGATGGCGAGTTTAGGGCTTACACTCGATGGTTATACACGATTTTTTTAAGTTATATCTCGATGGTTTTACCTATCTAACATGTGAAGGTCTTGGGTGGGTATTTATGCTTGAAAGATTTGTGTTTGATGCTCTAAAGCCAATGGTTCTATTTTATGCAATCGTGGTTCAATTGTGGTGATTCATATATACTATGCAATGGTTTTCATCGCCTTAAATCCGATGGTCTGATGTCTAGTCAATAATTTGATAGGTTGTGTTTTTTGCACCCGATGTTGGGGATTTAATGAGTTAGGATTAATGGCTTTAAGCCCCATGAGTTGTTAATCTTACCCTTTCCCTCAAATGAATATAAACCTAAGATTGTTGTGTAGTGTTGATTCACAATGTTAAGCTAACTTGCATTGTTAACTCTAATCCTAGTACAATTAAATGATGGTGGATAATTATACCTAGTTCCCTTACATGTTGTTATAATAAAGGAACATCATTATTTCTGAGATTTTTTGGAGATAATAAGAACTAGGGATTACATACAAATGTTGTTTTTGAATTCCTAATTTGGTTAAGTTGTTGAACCTTAATCCTAATTCAAGAACACAAAGATGTTGCTAAGTTTTCTTGTGCATTTAATAGAATGATAGAGCAATTTCTCTCTATATACTGTTGTAACTCTAACTTTCTGTCATGTGCAATGTTAAGAAAAACACTATATGTTACACGTATGTGATGGTAGTTGATCCTTGATGAGGCATGGAAAGTTAATGGTGTTCTTGCAGGAGTTATTGTGATGGTATCAATGATTTATGGGCATGATTGAACCCTAATGGAGGTGGGATTCTCTTCATGATGTGATAAGGGTTGGTACACTGGGATAATGTGACAAGGATTATATATGTTGTGTTGGTGTGATGATGAAGAAAGTCATGAATGGCAGTGAAATAGTATCACGTGGTGTTGTAATAAGGAATATGTACTATACGTTTTATATTTACTGGAGTTGTTACATATCAAATGTCTGCTATAAATGAATTAGGATTTGTATGTCCACTAGTTTGATTCAGTATTAATTCACTCAATCCACTTAACTAATCAAAGTGAAACCTTAATCATGTAGTTTCCCTATGCCATAGATCCATCTTCAACTTCAGTACTTGTTGGATGGTGAAACGGGTTTTCCCTTAGTGGAAGCTCAGAGTCATATATTGTTGAGTATATGCAATCACATGATTGGTTTTGGGCCATACCCTGGAAGGAGTGCGGCTACGGTCCATAGCTCAGTGATGTGATTCAGTATATACTTATGATATTTTACAGGATTGGCTGCATGCCATACCCTGGAAGGAGTGCGACTATGGGTCATAACTCAATTTTCACTACTGTCATGACCTATATATAAAGGGTGGAATAGGTTGTTTTGTAGCTTGACCATATGTGTCGATGCGGAGGACTCGTACTGATCGGGGGCATATGAGATCATAGGAGTATGACTCCTCCTAGATCTTGTATGGCACCGATTTCGACTTATTAGTGGTCAATTGGAGTATGAGTGGTATACCTCTTCTCCTCAGGGCATTAATAAAATATGTAATCAATTATGTAGCATATTTGATTAGTATTACATACAATGCTTCACATTGGATGATAGCCCCTATTTTCTCCTTCCTATAATAGATGATGTAAACTGCTCTAAAAGAATGTATATACATTTATGTTGTTAGATGAATTTATGAAGTAGGTATGATTACAATTCATATTATTAGATATACTTATATTGTTAGATATGCTTATATTGTTAGAGAGGCTTATATTATTATAGATGCCTATAGATATGCTTATATTGTTAGAGATGCTTATAGATATTCTTCTATTGTTAAAGATGCTTATATTGTTAGAGATACTTATGTTGTCAGTATTTCTATACCATTAGACATGCCTTATACTATTAGGCATGCTTATACTGCTAGCCATGCCTATGATGCTAACCATGGCTATGTAGTTGGATATACTTATTATATTAGAATTTCTTATGATGTTAACCATGCCTATGTAGTTAGATATGCTTATGATATTAGAATTTTTTTATGGTGTTAATCATTCCTATGTATTTGGATATGCTAATACAGCTAATCACGCTCATGTTGTTATCAATATTTATGATGCTAATTAGGCTCATGATAATGGTTATGCTCATGGAAATATCTACCTATGGTAATCGAGAATAATGCTAACTTCTAAGACTCTGAGTAGAAGTACTCTTAACAAGCCACATGATTAATAGTTTTGTTATGTTGATTTATATGTATAAATGTTTAATCTTCTTAATCTACTTAACATGTCTAATAACATAACATGTTGTAATCAGTAAGTGTTGTTGTGAGTTATATTTCTTGGTGGGACATGGGTCTCACTTGTGGGTCACCATAATCTTTTTAAGTGATCATCAATAGAAATAGTGCACCTGTGGCAGCATGGAGGAGCTCATGTGATGGATGATAGATATATAGTTGTTTAGATGTGTAATACATCCCAGAGTCCTCTCTTTACTCTCAGGTCTGCATAAAAAGTTGTGTAAATGGTGTTTCAATCGAATAAGGTTTTTGGTAGCATGTTATATGCTTGTTCACGTGATAAATGTGGAAATGTTTCTTGTGTAATATGTATATATGGTGGCTGAGCCAATGGAAAAATTGTAAGAGAATTTGGCATTATATGAAATAAAGAAAGTTGCGAGACTTTTATGTAAATTCTTCTAAGCAATTGGGAAACAATGAAATCAGTTTTAATTTACCCTATTTTCTAGGTTTGTGGTTAATTAATGAGTAATCATGTTTTGTGTTTTGAGTAATCTTTTTTAGTGTAATAGGTTTTCACACCAGCTCTGAGATGCTTGCTTCAATCGATAGATTGACCTTGGTAGCTTACATACTTTATTTGTAAACTTTGGATCTATAAACCCCTCAGGATGTGTCATATATACATTTTCAACAAGATTCCCATTAAGGAATGCAGTTTTAACATCCATTTGCCAAATCTCATAGTCATGATAAGATGCAATAGCAAGCATGATCCTGATGGACTTAATCATGGCCACTAGAGAAAAGGTTTCGTCATAGTGAACAGCTTGAACTTGTCTGAAACCCTTTGCAACCAATCTATCCTTATAGATTTGAACTTTTCCATCCATGTTGGTCTTCTTCTTGAAGACTCACTTACACCCTATGGGTTTTACCCCTTCAGGTTGATCCACCAAAGTCCATACTTTGTTGGTGTACATGGATTCCATCTCAAATCTCATGGTCTAAAGTCATTTATCAGACTTTGGTCCCTCTATAGCATCTTGATAGGAGATTGGCTCATCATATATGACCAATTCATTACCTTCCTGAGTTACAAGATATCCAAATATCTCTGTTTCAAGGCATGTCCCATTATAACTATGAGGTTCCAGTGTCACTTGAGGAATTTGAGATTCCAAAATATTTTGTGAATATCTAAGCTCCTCTTGTACATCTAATGGTTCAATGTTTTCTTTTTGGTCTCAAACCTCTTCGAGTTCCACTTTTCTCCCACTGATTCCTTTGGAAATGAAATCCATTTCAAGGAATGTGGCATCCCTGGAAACAAACACTTTGTTGTCAGTCTGGGAATAAAAGTGATATCCTCTTATTTCTTTAGGATATCCAACAAAATAACATTTATTATATTTGGGACCAAGCTTATCAGGAAATATTTTCTTGACATAAGTTTCACATCCCCAAATCCTCTTAAAAGACATATTGGGAAGTTTCCCATTCCATATCTTATATGGTGTCTTTTAAACTGATTTAGATGGTATTTGATTTAGTGTAAATGTGACGGTTCGTAGAGAATACCCCTAGAAGGTAGTCAGGCTCAGCTAAACTCATCATCTATTGCACCATATCCAGTAATGTGCAATTTCTTCTTTCTGATACACCATTGTGCTGAGGTGTTCCAGGCAGAGTCCACTAGAATACAATCCCATGGGCTCTTAGATGGTCCTGAAACTCCTGGTTTAAGTATTCTCCACCTTGATCAGATTGAAGTGCCTTAATACTTTTACCAAGTTGGTTTTGTACTTCATTCATAAACTCTATGAACTTTTAAAGAGCTTCAGACTTATGTTTCATTAAATAAACACAGACATACCTATTGAAGTCATCAGTGAAGGTTATCAAGTACCGATACCCACCTCTAGCTTTTGTTCTAAAAGGTCCACACACATCAGTATGTATGAGTCCTAATAGATCACTAGCCCTATTATTGTTACCAGTGAAAGGAGTCTTAGCCATCTTGCCCATCAAATAAGATTCACATGTCTCTATTGATTTAAAATCAAAGGATTCCAGATAACCATCTTTATGGAGTATTGATATGTGATTCTCATTTATGTGACCTAGTCAACAATGCCAAAGTTATGTTTTGCCGCAACTCTTGCACCATTAGCAACTCGCAAGCCTTTTCCTAAAGGCCTACTTCTTTTCAGATCCTGCATATGAGAACATATGTGAGATCCACCTCCATTAACTAGTACCCATGAATATGAAGGAGATGATTTATCTCAATAATGTATATACCTGAAGTGGATATCACCATCCCCATCTTTTGCCTCCTAAAAGCCTTCAAGTACAAAGGATGAGTTCCTCTTGCACTTTTCTTTCTCCTTATCTTAAGTTATGAAGACTTGGATTTTGGCTCGACCACACAACTCTTCTTGGCCTTACTTTCATCCTTGGACTCAACTCCACTGATCACTATCACAGGCTTGTCCTTCTTCAAGTTTGCTTCAGCATGAATCAACATTGTAAGCAAGTCTGACATATGTCCAACCATATTATTCACATGATAATATGCAATTAAGAGGCTATATTATTCAGGCATAGTCCTTAGAATCATATCAATGGCCAACTCTTGGCTCAAGGAGAATCCCACCTCTTCAACATGATACACATGTCCAATCATATTGAGCACATGTTCTTCTACTAAGGTTCCCTCTGTTAGCTTTGACTCAAGCAGCACCTTCAAGATAGAATCCCTTTCTTTCTTGTCAAGACCAATTGTTTCCTTCTTAAGATGTGTCACCACATCAAGAACACTCATGTCCACACATTGATCATGTAACTAATAGTTCATGCACCTTTGCATGAGGTACTATATCTCTAAGGCATCATTGGCATACTTCCAGTAAGCATCCACTTGTTCCCTAGGTGCATCAAGAGGAGGTATTTTAGGCACTAGTTTTTCAAGGAAGTAGATCTTGCACTCTTCATTGAGAACCCTTCTCAAAGTCCAAAACCAGTCGTGGAAATTTCTCCCATCAAGTTTTTCCTTCATCAGGACCAATCACAAATCTGATTTGTTCGTCATTGATTCTACAAGAGAAAATTTGTATTTGTCAAAAACCATTTTGATTTGATTTGATTTGATTTGAAAACTTTGACAATATTAATTAGGTCTTTAATTATTATCACTTCCACTATTTTATTCAAATTGATAGCCCTCAACATCAATTCAGAATATTTCAACGTACAATATTCTACTGGGCTAGATCCAAGACAATTCAACTGTGGCCCGATCAACACCGGAAACACAATCAACCATCAAGGTAGGAAACTCTTGCCAATTGCATCATATGTATAACAACCAAGAAAAAAAAGAATAAGAATATAAAGTATTAAAAAATCATTATATAACTTATTTTCAATATAGAAAATTTAAAATATTAATACATAATTTACTTTTAATGAAAAAATAAATAAATAATAAAAAATTGTCTTCAATGGAAGAAAATAATTATTTATAAAAAATGATATTGTTCCAATTATAAAAATGTATTTCCCTTCGTGCCCAATATTAGAGGAACCACTAAGAAGGCATCTTTCCTCTCTCTAACTTTTGTATCTCTAAGATCACATGACATCTGCATGTCTTACTGGAGATTAAACCTTAGTGCATGGCCTAAGCCTCCTAATACCCTTTTTATATGCTTGAAAACCACCATTCCCGCTACTGTTGTTACTCCTCTCTGTTAGTCTGACATGCATACTGTCCTATTCCTGCAGTGCCACAGCCACCCAATGGCACCAAAGGAAAAAATTATAGAGTCCTAAAATTGGGACTTGTAAGATCAGAGCTTCAATGTGCATCTTTTGGTTACGTAGAATCCTTCTAGTGTTGTCTCTCTACTTCCTTGTCGCCTATTGAAAAGATCGGTTAAATCTAGATTTTTAAAGTGTTTCACTTACAATGTACCTCGCTAGCTTTGATTATCAACACCATAACACCACATTCATTCAAAATGAACGTCTGCTTCCTATACCTCTATTTTATATCTCAAAATCATAGTGGAGGGAGGTCATGTCCATCATTAGCTTACCATTGTCATGAAAAACAGAGAAGACACACGTTACATGTTTGAGAAAAATGAAACATTCAAACCGTATTTCTCAACTACAATAGAACAACTGGTTTATTTATAAAGGCTAGACCAGACATACCACAACTCAGAGGCAGAGGTAGATATTCAAAGTTGGTTGCGCCAAATCATAACACTTCATCATTGTTACGTCAATTTTTTTATAAGCTTGAACTCAATCCTTGTACAGCTATTTCATATATATAATGGGCGATAGCATAGCTATTAAATAAAGATTAAATCTCTAAGATAGTAGCATGTGCTACATTATCCTTTAGTTTAGTTCATAGATATGTCAAACTAACATGTTAGGGGCACTGAGAAAATAAACCTTAAACACAAGAATATGTAATAGGAGTTCAACTAGTATGCCATAGGGGAACCGAGCTAACTAGATGATTAGAAATCAATGACGCATCCATTGACACAGTACTAAGAGACACCTACATAAATTATTGAAGTGGCTACATTTGGCACTTTAAACACACACACACACAGATATATATATATATATATATATATATATATATATATATATATATATATATATATATATATATATATATATATATATATGTATAAACCTTAAGTTTTACATTAAATTTGAATCGTACATACCATTTTAAAAGACTTTTTATAGCACTCTGGTGACAATTAAATCTTATTGGGTGGTTTACATTAAATGTTTGGATACTTTTATTTAAAACGTCTGTATGTGACCATATAACACAGAGTTGCAGAAAATGAATGCATAAATAGATAGTGATATTAATATGAGATGTGCAAGAGGAAGATTTCTAATGTCGTTGTTGAGAGTTGGGATATGAGCATCACAATCATTCTTTTTAGATTTAGTTCCTGTTTGAGTAAGAATTTTTTTATTTCTTTACTGCTAACTAAAATCCTAATTTAGAAATTGTGCCTAGATGTTCTAACATCACTGGATTCAAGCTTCATTTAAAGTTGTAATTGTTACTGACATCCTAAACTATGACCTTTATATTGCTTAAATAGGAACCTGCTCCTGGAGACGGGGGACAAGGGACGAGGGTTCTTCCGCACTGTGCTCTTCCGGGCGAGACGGGGGATGAGTGTTCTTCTGCACTGTGCTCTTCCGGGCACGATGAGGGACGAGATTTCCACATGTAGAGCTCTTCTGTAGGATAGGGGAATGTGGGAGGGGGCAGACAGGGCGCCAGCCTGGAGAATCCGTCGTCCGCTATGGAGAACCTTTGACGCAGCGCCAGGGGAGAGAGGGTTCCACACACAGAGCCGCTCTCGAGGCGGGGTGATCGATCGGGGCAATCGATGTTGGGGGGATGGGGGCAGAGAGCAGCGGAGAGCGGTCAGAACTGCTGGCCAGCTGGGCTTGCAAAAACACGGACTGTCTGTTGTGGAGAACCTTGACGGAGTGCCGGGGGAGAGAGGGTTGCACACGTGGAGTCGATCCAAAGGTGGGATGATCAATCGGGCAATCAGGGTTGGGGGCCAGGATGGAGGTAGAGAGCAGAGAGTGGCTAGAACCGTTGGGGGGTTAGCAAAAACACGTGCACGGGGACAATGCAGGAGTGCGGAAGTTTTTCACTGAATATGATTACATTTTTTATGGATACAATTAAGAGAGAAAATGTGTAGCAACAACTTATTTATAGAGTTGTCTACACTTATTTCAATTACACAAATATATTTTGTAGTTGAAAATAACTTTCGCTACACATACATTAAATGTAACCGAAACCATTATAGTTAAATCATCTTTTTTTTGTAGTGACTTCCACCCAAGCTACTGATCGACCTCGAGAGAGGAGGGTCAAACTTTAAATTTATAACACGCAACCTTCAAGGATCCCCACAACTTTATTATGGGGTCAAAGTAGATATACGGGGTCGAACATAGGGACATGGGGACATTTAGGACGCTTCAGATCTCGCTCTTGAGTCAGATAAGACAATCTGATAGTTGATAAAGGTAAGGAGCTAGAACAAGTCTAGTAGGTTGTCACAATAGGAAATAAAACAAAACAAAGAAAACAAAACATAGTCCGTAGGATTCTACTAATCAGAGAGAAGGAGTTCCTGGCTATGCAATCACAAGTTAGGTAGTCTATGCACCCATTCTCAGGCATAGACAACCCTCGAACACCTCAACAAGCAACCCACATCCAAACGTAGCACATATTGTGGTATTTGTTCATGTGGGGTCATCCCACTCACTTTCACGTAGCATGACTAAAACCCATCAATGATGTGAAACCTCTTTCGAGCATGACCAGTCAAAACCTTAGAATATTCTAGATATTCTCTCAGGTCTAGAATATTATAAGATGCTAGGAACATGCGTGATCTGGGTAGAACCAGGTAGTGGGCCTGACCGAGCCCATGTATATGGTTCTATATAGATCACCTTGAACCGTCCTCCTTTCAAATTCCGATCCAAACTACCTTCTCTTATCTATTTCTACCACGAATCTCTCGATATAGGCAGAAATAGAAGTTCAAGAAAGAAAGAGATCAACCAAAATTAGCAATCATAACCAGAAAGAGAAGATAGAACAACAAACATACTAGATCTGAAATAAAACTACTTGTTTAAGGTAAAGGTACATAAACATGCCCAAATGGGCTACATATCTAAGAAGGAGATCAACTAGCCATGAACGAGCATAGTTGGCATTAAACAAAGATGAAAGAACATCATTATACAGAAACAAAGGAGAATGGTAGAAAAAAGGAGAAGAAGAAGAAGAGATTTATCCTATAGAGGAGAGGTGGCTCTCGCTCCTTAGCCTCCGTATGGACCGGATCTCATCTTAGGGTCATCCTCCTTGATCTTGTGAACTCCTCGGCCTCCTTTCTCCATGATTCCGCCCCAAAGAGCAGCTCGATAGATGTGTGGAGGTGGAAGATGGCTGGAAATGGTGGGAAATGGGTGAAAGGAGGTGGAAGTGATGATGGATGGAAGCTAACTAAAGAGACAGGCGTAGGATGAGTTCATCGGCCTTTCCAGGTCCTTTGAACTCTCCAACAGGGCTTTGGGAACCAAGAGGGGTTGGAACCACAAGGTGGAAACTCCCCAGATCGAAACCCCTATCCAGGTCGTAGGGGGTGTGTATTTATAGGCATAGATCACCGACTTAATACTGTGGTCGAGGTGTGCACTGACTTAACTCTGCGGTAGCGGTCACGGTCGAGGTTGCAGTCGCAGTCACGGTCGAGTTTGCAGTCACGATCGAGGTCATGGTCACGGTCACGGTTGTGGTCGAGGTTGCGGTCATGGTCTATCTTCCAGCATCGCGGTCGCGGTCTGTCTTCTAGCATTATAGTTGCGGTCTTGGAAGACATACTGCAGGTCACGGTATCATGGACCAAACCCACCCCCATGGGGGGCACTATTATTGGTTGTCGATGGGCCCATATTGATGAGCTTTCTAATTTGTGAGGATACATCCTAATAAAGGATTGGCCATCGAAAGTAGGGTCCAAGATATCCAAAGTTTCTTGGGCCGTCTCCTAAGTTGGTGCACATAGTGCGATTCTTAGTCCACAGCGGTCGCGACGGATGGAATTCTAGCTACTGCAAAAACCGTGTGTTGGGGAGAAATCTTGGAGAATAGATGGCTTTTCAAGTTTGGTGTCTGCAAGTCCCAAAATTGGCTAGTTTGAGCAACTTTATCTATGAAAAGATACAAATTACTAAAAGATAAGAAACATGGGTTATTTTGGGCACATTAAGGCTATAGTGACGCAAAACCATAAATAAATACTTAGTATAAATGTGTAAATTTGGGTGTTATCAGCTACCTGGCAGCATGAAGGCATCTAGCATCCACAACCTGGTAGTCCGATACCTCCATCACATCTTGGCTCACACTTTCTTCGACAGGGAAGGTACTCAGGACACCATTACCCTTTTTGAGGTTTGTACACTACGATGTCTTGCGAACAACAAGCCCTACAATTGGGGATGTGCTATGATTGACCATCTCAACTACTAGGCCATGCACACTACCTCATCCTCCTACTGCATCGACCATGTAGTCACTTATTTCATACTTTTTATGGGCTACACTCATATCCCATTCCAACCACTAACCCAGAAGCATCACCTAATTGACCTGGCATACTTGAAGGGGTGCAAGTTCCTCAATCCGAGTACCAATGGAGTCTACCACTTGCTTTTTAACAACTCTCATGCCATCCTTAAGCTTCCACACCATGCTAGGTTTGTAGTAGATGACCTAGTTTTTGACTTGTCAGATCTGCCGACACATATCACACTGATTCCTTCTGGAATATCCTGACCCAGAAGATGTCCCTGAGCCCACGACCATAGGAGGAGTGTCTCTTTGGAGGCACATGATGATGAGATTGGACCACCTCCTCCTCCTTCTTGATGTCGCACTAGGAGATGTAGGGCCACTGTGGGAGACCTCGAGGAGCCTTATGGATTCTATAAGATCTGAGATCAGTTGGAGGAGATTCAACGAGAGAAACAACGTCAAGGTCATTGGCTCAACCATATGTACTTGATGCAGCTCTCCCATGAGTCCTGGCATGTGCACCAGGGCCACTACGATGCTAGCAAACCTCACCATGGGGAGTATGGGGTCCATCAGACCTACCCTGACCCCAACTCCCCCTATTGGGGAAACTATTACTACAAACCTCCATCATCTTCACACTTTCCACCGCTAGAGTGATTTTCTTCCCTCCATCTCTGATTTAGGTTTTGTTTGGGACGGGCAAAAGTCTAAGTCCAGAGTGGAGGTGGGTGAAATGCTTCTATTCCACCCCTATCTTTTCCCTTATTTTCTTTATTTTGCCTTTTTATTGTTTTGCATGTATTTTCTTTAGTTCATGGCCTTTATCTAGTCAGCCATCCCTTTCTATTTCTCCTAGTTGTTGAAAGGCCATTATCTAGTCCACACATTCAGTAGACATCTATCATTGTACCCCAAATTGAATTTAGTAAAACATTTTTCAAAATCTATTACAAATATTCTATGTCTGAAACCACTTTTTCACCTAGGACCCCTAAATAACATCACTCCTTGGAATAGTTGGCAAGTCATAAAGAATCAATCAGAACCAAGAATATTTTTTTCCTATATTTAAACAAATGGATTATCTTGTTATAAAACTTGTATGATGTGATTTATAAGAATAATCTAACTAGAGCAATGACGCTCTTTGGAAAAAAAATTATATGTTCAAGTTATAAGCACAAGAAAATCTCTTCCTTCCCTCTATTTTTCTTCTAAAAAAGATGAGCAAAGAATCACCACTGGACAAAAATCAAGTCTGGGGTGGCATTCTTCCCAAAATAAAAATCCCATACTCCACAAAGGGGCGTACCATCAAAAGATGACAAAACTACACATGAAAAAAATTGTGACCAATGTAGCCACAACTCTACAAATTCATATCCTGAGTCGAATAGAGGCAATATTTTTCATCACTTCTTTCTTTATTTTTGCACCCCCAATTTTGTCTCGTTCTTGTGCAAAAACTTACAAAAAATAATAAAAATTGAGAATGTCAAGGCAAAAGTAAGAGAAACCTATTTTGCTACAAATTCTCATTTTAGAAACAAGATGTGATAATTGTTTTGATAGGGAATATATAACTTTATGCTACCTGGTTCTATTAGATTGGTTCATTTGTACAAAACTTGGAGGTAAGGATTATAATGATGTTACAAGGGTGAGGAATGACATTTTGTGGACGAGCAAATATTCAAGTCTGGGGTATTTTATTCATCTATCTTTTTGCATATTTTTTGTAATCCCTTTCATGAAAAATTAATTCTTTTTCAGTCATTTCTAGGACAATTTGCAATTTACCCACTTATTGATTTATTTTGCAAATATTAATGTTCTTTTTCATTTTTTTGTAGGGTCTTCTCTCCAAAGTTGATTTCTGACCCACTGAACCTGCAAGACGGTCGTCTCACTAGGACCAGACGGTTAGCTCATTCCCAGAGACACCCACGTTCAAAGTCAAACAACCACCTTGGCCTTGGCTCAACTGACTACCTCAACACGCCAGATGGGCATCTCGATTCAGTAAGGCGGTCGTCTGATGGACCCTGACAAGCACCCAAGTGATCCCAAATGGCTAGGTCACTTACCTAGAATCAAATACTTTCACAAAAGGGTGCCACCACTTAATTAGGGTTCCAAACCTTTTATTACGTGCATAACGGCGCAAGACAGGCATCCACATCATCCAGACGATCATCTCAAACATTTCTTTGATCCCAAGATTGCAACCAAACAATGTTGCCACCACCCTCTTTAGGGTTTTGATCCGATCCTTCTAGATCCACGCCAAGTCATTTCCAGACGATCGTATCGCCCAGTGAGATGACCACTTTACAGTGTGCGATCAGTACATTCCAACAATCGTTGCTCCCTTGTTTTCCCCCATTTCAGGGTTTTCTACCCCTCCTTCCCCTATAAAAGGAGGGGGGACTCCACTAAGAAAAGGGTCCTTAGTTTTTGTACTAGCATTTTACTTTGAACCTCAGTTACTTTCATTCTTAGTGTAATCTTTACACTCAAACAATAAGATTAGTTCTTTGTTCTAGATATGGATTTCTTTCTTGTTCTCATTCTTTCACTTGGAACGGGGGATTAAGAAAGCAAGTCATTTAATTGTCACCACCTTGGTCTCCTACGAGATTCTAGATTTTTGTGGTTTATGGATTCCTATCTTATTCCCTTATTTCTCCATTCCTCACTATGACTAGTGAGTCATCTCCTTATCGAGGCAAGGGGAACAACCCCTTGGCCATTGTTTTGATCGGATTAAGTTTATACGATTTTTTTATACAAATGGATTTTGGTTTAGAAAATTGTCAATTTAAATGAAGTGATTAATCATTTTCTTCATGAGTTAATTCTGACAGATGTGACCGTGGAAACCATAATTTATAATGACTAAACGAGTTGATGAGGATTTGGATGCAACTGTGGAAAAATCCCCATTGGGATGATGAACTGTGAAACGTGAGTGCCAGGATCAATGGGCTCACGTGGAGTTTGTCTCTTTTGTTTTGTTTATGAATGATTTTCATACCTATTTCTATCTTTAATTATCGTGTGTTCTTTGATCTTGTCTTCACTTTGGCTAAGGTACTGAAACCCCTAAGTGTTATGATCGTATCCGAGCTTAATTAGTAAACTAGGGTTTACCTGGATGATTATATGCTTAATTGGATTGATCATTTCTTAAATCTAATTAATGATGATAATTCAATTATGATGTTTTGAACCTAATAAGAACGTTAAGTATTTTATTGGTTGAGAAATTAGGGTTTGAGAAATATAACCCTAATTGGCTGAAATTAGGGTTTTGATGGTACATGAGTATGGAATTTGATCAAGATAGTAGTACGGTAAATAATTTATCATATTTTCTATGTAATTTGGATTTAATTTAAATTTGTATATAATATGTATAACTCAATCGTTCATTTTAGTGAAAAATTTCAGAATTTTTAGATGTTCTTTAAAAGTCATTCTTGGTCGAGATATATTTCAACCGACCATGCTGACAGAATGTTGTTCAGCAATATATTGTTTGATTTTTGTTTATTTATTGGTAAATCCAAATGATATTAAATTTTAATTGGAGATTTGAAACTCAAAAATAAACAAAATGTAAAATTTTCATAATTTTTGGATGTGTTTAGACCTTATCAGTAGATGAATTATAGTAACTGACATTTCTGCAGAATTTTGGATAGTAGTGCACTCTTTGATTTTTATTTATTTAATGGTAGCTGGTAATGATCTCAAATTTTAAATAATAACTCAATTATACACAACATGATAAATTATCATAATTTTTGGAGGAGTATTTATCTCTGAAATATACGAATTTACATAAACCTTTTTATGACAGAAAAAAATTGCTGAAATAAGAAAAAGTATAGTAAGGGGTCAAAGTGCAATTGACCCAAGCAGCTCAATTGCTCTATATGGTCAACCTAACACACAAGTAGCTCTCATAATTCGTTATTCAATCCAGAGAAATGAAATCCTAGAGAGAGAGAGTTAGGGTTTGAGAGGAGAAATTGATGGAGATGCTGACCTAGGGTTTTGCGGTCCAAGGAATGATGAAATCATGTAAGTTTAAATTCTTTGGATATAGTTTCATGGTGAATCTTCTCTAACATGTCAAAATTTTGTACCTCCTATGATTTGATCCAAAATGGTATCAAAACTTCCCCTTTTCTCAGTCTTTCTTCATAATCCCTCATTTTTAGGGTTTCCGAGTTGAAAGGAAGAACAATTGGGTGAATTGCTAGGGATTTGATATGAGATCGAGATTTTTAGGGATGAGCTACATTTTTAAGGTGTTTTCACACCTTAGGGTGAGTGGGAACTTCCTTTAAACAGTATATTGCACGAAAATTGGTTAAATCATCCATAATCTTTAATTGCTAGTATGCGAATACAGACCCTGAATTGTCTCTTTGTTCTAAGTTGTTGCAAAATGATATGAAATGGATTTTTCTTCTATTTAGATGAAGTTCAGATGATAAAATCATATTAGAAATGTATACAATACATCCTAATGAGAATTTCCTAAGTATTCGCAGAGGTTATAAGAGTAAACTGAAACATAGGGAATTTGTCTATGACTGCAATTTGTTGTATAAGTAAATAGAGAAAATCACTTATCTAGATCCCCTTGGTTATGAATGATTATTTATCTGAATTCATAGTACATATATGTTAGATACTATCTTGGATTTTGTTCAAAGTGAATAGTGTTTGTTTGATATCTCAGTAAAGAGGGTGAAACCCTAGATGCGAGCAAAGTTGGATATTTGCGAATAGATATCGTGAAATCCATTTGAAGGGATTTTCTTGACATGATAGAATTTATTTATTCAATGTTATTATTGATGCATGATATCCTAGTGAATGGCATGGAAACCCAAATTCAACTCAGTTCCAAGATTTCATACATATATTAATTTTATATGATTTGTTGATAGTAGTCGTTATTCAATGAATGTTTATGTCGCATGAAATCTTTATGGGAGCCATGTGAATAAGTTTTTGCCTAGTGAGAGGTAACAAGATGTGTGATGGCCTTGTGAGCCATGAGAATACTTGTACAACCAGTGAAATGAATACATTGGTCTAAGGACCTAGAGGTAACAATGCTATGTGATGATCTAAGGGTTTGAATACCCAGATCCAGTAATCATGATAATGATGTGCAGGGATGAGAATTCCCAGTAATGTGATAAGGGATTGAGATCCCATATATCATGTGTTTTAAAGATTTGAAAAGTATGTGATAGATGTATTACACCTTTCTTTGTAGCATTTGTGGTGATTAAATGAAACCCTAAGGGTAGGGTGTTCAATGAATCAAGTAATGTGATATCAATGTTCTTAGTTATTATTAATAATTCTTGTCATGATAAGTAATTAACTCTTAATTGAGTTATGAGATGCACAACTCAAGATTTGGGTTGATATGCACGATTCCAGTGTGTATGTGCCAAGTGAATATGAAATCTGTTTATTTAAGAATTTTAGTCTGCCTGCATGTATAGTATGTTGATTACTCAGTATATTACAGTGTTTTGAATATACTTAATGAATGCATATTTATCTGAGTCCAATCGCCTCATTTGGCCTAAATTTACCCTGATTAGTCGCCTTTATTGGCTTTATCTTCTAATATGTGAGATGACTCGGCTTAACTGCTTTAATGAGCTTTTATTACCAATACCTTCTATTATGTGAGTAATTGAGCTTAATTGAATTATCACATATTTAATTGGATTTTTTACATCATTTTTGGCAGGTCAAATTGAGCATTGGGCCCGAGTTTTGGTCCATTTCTGAATTTTGGGCTTTGTTTAGCTCTGGTCAATGGTTGGTCAACGAGGGCCCTTCCTCCTTTTCCCTCACGTGCGGCCCTTTTCCTTTGCTGGAGGCTACAATACCTGTGTTCTATCTACTAACCGCGACCGCGGTATCAACTAGCCGCGACCGCGGCAAAATGATCGCGATCATTCCTCCACCAACCGCGGTTCAGCAGCAACCATAACCGCGACCTGCAAAAGGGAATCGTGACCTCAACTAATCACGACCCAGATCGCAATCTTCCCCGCGGTCTGGACTTCCTTCCACCATCGCGCCCATAGCAGCAAGCAATCACGACTGTGACTCTAGTAAACCGCGACCGTAGGTTTCTTCTCCACCTAAGTCAGATCGTGAACACATGCTGCACCGCGGATGACTCCTTCTTCCTCACCATGACTCCTCTGCAGCCTGTAGATCGTCTCCACTATGCAGCCTGCTTGCCACCACTCCATCCCTACCGCAACCCTACCTATGCCTTCCACCTTTCCTTGCTATCACATTGGCGACATGGTTTGCAAGAGGTTCTCTCCGTTACCTACCACAATCAAGACTAAAAGACCACGACCGCGGCAAAAAGGCCGCGACCTGCTGCCCAAAAAGACCGCGACCTACTGCCCAAAGAAGCCGCGACCGCAGCAAAAAGACCGCGACCTGGTACCCAAAGAAGCCGCGACGTGTTGTGAAAGTACTAAGGTCGCGAATCTAAGTCGGTGCCCAGCCTGCCTATAAATAGAACACGACTCCAGTCAGTCAAAGGGGAGATCTAGACATCGTTAGGCTGCAGGATTGTCCTAGGTCTAAGGAGACGACCTTCATAGCCAAGAACCTACCCCCGTGGTGGCTTTGCGGCCTGTTCACCCAGATCTGGAGTGTGAACTCTAGATCTGCAAGCCACCTCGTCTAGATCTAGATCTAGATCTACTACATCTACACCGCCATCTCGTCCACGAGCTGCTCATCCTGCTGTGAACCAGGACCACGAGAAGAAAGAGGAGGGAGAGAGAGAAGACCTGCCCCATCTGCTATGGTGTTCTTCCCTCCTCGTCCAGATCTGCCCCAACATCGTGTAGAAGACTGTTTCTCCATCGAGCTGTGATCATCTTCTTCATCATGCTCATGGCGGAATCCTCTCCTTCTCTTGTTTCTTATTTCTCTCACCATGAGTGAGTAGTTTACTTTCGCTGGGATGCGGGGACTAGCCTCGCTTCCCATGCTTTCATATCCTTTTGTTAAACATCCTATGGCATGCATATAATCTTTCATTTCGTTATTAATCGTCGATGTGTGCTTGTGGATTGATCACCTTCTTGCATTTATCTTGTTTGTTTCTTATGTTGTGAGAACTTCAAAGCGTAGGTTTTGAATGTCGATTAACGTGGTTGACTCCCAAACTAGAAATAGAATGGGATTCCTTGAGGTCGTAAGTGTATGATCAGTGTGGTGATGAGCCATCTAGCCCACGGGGACACTTCTGTGCGCCTGACGCCTGTATAGGGGGCCCATAACTTCATTTGGGTTTATGTATCTTTGGAGCCGTTAGTATGTGATCTCGATGGCGATGAGACATCTAATGCCTAAGGTGATGCTTACGCGAACCTGATGCCCGTACGGAGGGTTCTGCAGCAGCTCTACTTGACTGATTATATCTTGCCTGGATGTTTGATGTTTGGACGTGAGTGCATGTGTAGTGGTGGTGAAACTCAGGACCATCCCAGTGATTCCTATCATAAATCTTTAATCAAACTTTAATCCTGCTCTTTTACTTTCCTTGCATTTAGTTTAATTAAACTCCAATCAACCAACCTTGTTCAAAATATTAGTCTTGATTTGACTAGATTCGACTAGAGAAAGATTCTTAAAAACATTGTCCCTTGGGATTCGATCCTCAACTATACTGCGATAAGACCCGTCCTCTTGCGGGTGGTATTATTGCACGTTGTTTTGGTTAAAAACTTAGGGATTTCAACCCTAAGTGAGTTTGTTAGTGCGATAATATAAGCCACGTCAAATGCTGGCACTATTGTCGGGGACAACGGAATCATCTAGCTAAATCTAGTTCTTTTAAGGCTAATTTAGGTTTTTCTTTTTCTTTTGATACTATCGATCATATATACTTGAATAAGGTTCTACTCCGTCCATCATCCAGTACAACCTCCTCCCATCAACGCTCCCAACTTTGAGATACGGGCACATTGGATCACTTTGCTTTAAAACAGTCCTTTCTATGGTAAGCAAGGAGAAGATAGTCAAGAACATCTTCTGAGGTTCATAGATCTATGTGCCATTACGAAGCAAAATGGAGTCACAGATGATTCCATCAGACTCCGTCTCTTCAAATAATCTTTTGCCGATAGAGCCATGAGTTGGTATAACTCCTTGCAATGTGAACCCATCACCACTTGGGAACAACTTCAAAATGTTTTTCTGGAAAAGTTTTATCCACCGTCTCTGACCTATGAAATTAGGGGCCGAATAACGCAATTCACTCAGGTCCCTGGAGAATCTCTTGCTGAAGCGTGGGAAAGATACAAAGAACTTCTACGCAAGTGTCCACATCATGGCATTCCAAAGAATCAACTCATTGAAATCTTTTATAGAGGTGTGGACGATAATATCAAGAGGTTTTTGGATTCCTCATCTGGAGGAAACTTCATGCGTCAAAGCTATGATAGCGCATGGAAGGTGGTCAACCTTGGAGCTGAAAACCAAGCCAACTGGGGTAGACCTATTGGAAAAGGAATGCTGAAGGTAGCTATGGCTGAAGCAACACATGAGTACAAGTCTATCGTTGAATCTCTCAAACTCCTAGTTGCCAAGCAAGACCATCTAGAATCATCTCTCGCATCTTATAAAAGAAAATGCTCACCCCCTCGACAACAAAAACAAGTTAAGTCAGATTCACTCTTCTTTGAAGCATGCAAGGGAACTGATCATTCTACTCTAGCCTGTAACATTCTCTATGATGTTATTTTGAGTAATACCTGTGCCCAAGGAGATAATGGTCAAATGGAAAGTCTGAACGCCATCAATACCATCCCTGGTCAAGGGTACTATAATCTGAATCAGAATAGGAACCACCCAGGTTTTCAATATGGAAATCCTTTTGGAGCGGAAAACTCACGACAACTTGGTTCAAATACTCAACAACGAGGGCCACCAGGATTCCAGTATAACCAACAACATAATTTTGGGAGTCAAGGGAACTTCAGAGGTAACTACCAGAATAGAAACTACAACAATTTTCCGAACATTTCTCAGTTCCAGAATCCCAATCAAGTCCCATATCAACAACAACAACAACAACAAGGGCAACAAGTGGGTCCCATCCATCCTGATGACAAATTGTCAACTATTGAGAAGATGATGTAGTCGCAACAGACTATGATAGCTAACCAACAAGCCCATCAAAAGGCTGAATCTCAATTAGCTCAACTTGCAGCTAGCATGAAGACACCTGCTGGAACCTTTGCCGGACAACCAGAGAACAATCCTAAGCACCCAGAGCAACTGAAGGCTATCACCACCAGGTCTGGAAAAGACTATGTTGACCCCCTTGTTAAGATACCAATAGCGGAGACAAATGATGATGACTTTGCGAATGTCCAAGACTATACAATACCTGAGTCTCAACCGAAGGAACAACCAACCATAGATAAGACAGACCAAGCAAGATTGGAGGAACCATTGGCTGTAGAAGCAGAAGACGCACCTGAGCTGGATGTGCCAGTATACAAGCCTCATCCTCCTTTCCCAGCTCGTTTGAAGCAGACAAAGCTCGATACTCGATTCAATAAGTTTAAAGAGGCTATGAAGAAGCTTCATGTAGATATACCCTTTCTAGATGCGCTAGCCGAGATACCAGCCTGGACTAAGTACTTAAAGTCTCTACTCACAAGGAAGTACATAACTGAAGAATATGAGATAGTTAAGCTAGCATTGACTACTTCTGATATCATCCAGAGCAAGATGCCCAAGAAGCAGAAAGACCCGAGATCCTTTGGGATTTCATGCCATATCGGTGACTCTTCATGCAAGAAGGGATTAGCCGATCTCGGTGCTAGCATCTCTATCATGCCACTTAGCCTTTGCAAGAGGCTAGGGTTTGCATAATTAATCCCAACTAGAATGACCATACAACTTGCAGATAACTATATGACTCTTCCCTTAGGAATCATTGAAGATGTCCCTGTCAAGGTTGGAAAAGACTCTTATGTCCCATGTGACTTTGTCATCATGAACATAAAGGAAGATGCCAGATACCCTCTTATATTTGGATGTCCATTCCTCGCCACTGCAAGAGCCTTGATCGACGTTGAAGTCGGGACCTTACTTCTCAGACTAGGGAAAGAAACCCTCGAGTTCAAAGTTTTTGAAAGCATGCGAAGACCAAGCATGCAGGAAGAAGTCTATTTGATTGATTGCATTGAGCAAATGTCGCTCCTCACACAAGAGGAATATGAACAAGACGATCCTTTAGAAGTAGCTCTAACAAACCCATCTGCTGATAATTCCATCAGCGAACAAGTTAAGGATTTTATCCTTCACCTCGACTCTATAGAAGAAGATCCTGAAGCTAAGTTTGAGGAACTCAAAGCTGTGAATGCAACCGAAGAGCCATGTGAGAAGCCAGAAGCCCCTGAAATGAAGCCCCTACCCGAGGGACTTAAGTACGTGTTTTTTGATGATCTCAAGGTTTGTCCAGTTATTATAAATTCTGATCTAACGACCGAACAAGAAGTTAAACTCCTGAAAGAATTAAAGGAAAGAAAGAAAGTTATCGGCTACAAGATGAGTGATCTCACCGGGGTCAGTCAAGCACTTTGTATGCATAAAATCCCTATGGTGGAAGACCACAGGCCGACTGTTGAGCATCAACAGAAGTTAAACCCTAATATGAAGGAAGTGGTCCGCTGCGAAGTCATCAAGTTGCTAACTACCAAAATCATCTATCCGATATCTAACTCACCTTGGGTGAGTCCGGTACATGTTGTTCCAAAGAAAGGTGGCACTACTGTGATATAGAATAAAGATAATGAACTCATCCCCACTCGAACAGTAATCGGGTGGAGGATGTGCATCGATTACAGGAAGTTGAACAAGGCCACATGCAAGGATCATTTCCCGATGCCTTTCCTAGATCAAGTCTTAGAGCAATTAGCTCATCAAGAATACTTCTGCTACCTCGATGGTTACTCTGGATTCTATCAAATTCCTATACATCCAGATGACCAAGAGAAAACCACTTTTACTTGCCCCTTTGGAACATACGCCTTTAGAAGGATGCCATTCGGGCTCTGTAATGCTCCTACAACCTTCCAACGCTGCATGGCAGCCATATTTGCTGGTTTAACTGAAACCATTATGGAATTTTTATGGATGATTTCTCTGTACATGGGGATTTGTACGACTCATGCCTAAAGCACCTCTCCCAGGTCCTCAAACGATGTGAAGAAGCACATCTTGTGCTAAATTGGGAGAAATGTCACTTTATGGTAAAAGAATGCATTGTCCTCGACCATAGGGTCAGTAACTGAGGAATTGAAGTGGACAAGGCCAAGATCGAAGTGATCTCCAAACTATCCATCCCTACCAATGTAAGAGAAGTTCGAGCTTTCCTTGGTCATGTAGGCTTCTACAGAAGGTTTATCAAGGACTTCTCCAAGATAACCAAGCCCATGACAAACTTGTTGTTGAAGGACACTGATTTCCATTTTGATGAAGAATGTATCAAGAGTTTCAACAACTTAAAGCATGTCCTTGCGACAACACCCATAATTCGAGCCCCAGATGGGGATCACCCATTTGAAGTTATGCGTGATGCCAGTGATTACGCTGTGGGCGCCATTCTGGGCCAATGTATAGAGAAGAAACATCATGTCATCTATTATGCATCGAAGACCCTTGACGAAGCTCAGAGGAACTACACAACTACTGAGAAGGAACTCCTCGCAGTCGTATATGCCTTTGATAAGTTTAGATCCTACCTCATTGGTTCAAAGGTGATTGTCTACACCGATCACACTGCTATTCGTTATCTTCTAAAAAAGAAAGATGCTAAACCAAGGCTAATAAGATGGATTCTCTTATTGCAAGAATTTGGTATTGAGATTAGAGATAAGGGAGGCACAGAAAATGTTGTAGCAGACCACTTAAGTCGTATCCACACTCTAGAAACTGAGAAGATACCATTAACGACTCTCTTCCAGATGACCAGCTTAAGTCTCAGAAGCTACTCCTTGGTACTCGAACTATGTGAACTACATTGCCACTGGTGTCATCCACCCTGAGTGTACTGGCAGTTCTCTAAAGAAATTCATGCATGATGTGAAGCAATATCACTGGGATGAACCATACCTTTTCAAGCTATGTGTTGATGGTCTCTATAGACGTTGTATCACTGAGGAAGAAGCCCAACTTATTTTCGAACAATGCCACTCAGGCCCAGTCAGAGGCCATATGAGTTCTAAGAAAACTTCTTTGAAGGTTTTGCAATGTGGTTTCTTTTGGCCAACCATATCCAGAGATGCTTATAACTTTGTGTTGTCATGTGACAAGTGTCAGAGAATGGGAAACATTACGAAAAGAGATGAGATGCCACTTAAGCTATGGTAAGAAGTCGAGATTTTTGATGTTTGGGGAGTGGACTACATGGGCCCATTCCCATCCTCACATGGATTTTCCTACATCCTAGTTGTTGTGGATTATGTCTCTAAATGGGTAGAGGCCATACCAACCGTCACTAGAGATTCAAAACCCGTCATTAAAATGTTCAAAGATATTATCTTTCCCCATTTTGGAATCCCACGAACCGTGATATCCGACGGAGGTTCTCATTTTCTGGAAAGAAGCTTTGAAGCATTGTTGAGAAGATATGGTGTAACACACAAGGTAGCTTCCCCCTACCACCCACAAACAAGTGGGCAGGTAGAGGTTTCGAACCGTCAACTCAAGGCTATCTTGGAAAAGACAGTAGGACGCAACTGAAAGGATTGGTCAGTGAAAATCAATGACGCTTTATGGGCCTACCGAACCGCGTTCAAAACTCCTCTTGGAACAACACCCTTCAGACTTATCTATGGAAAATCATGTCACCTTCCTGTGGAACTAGAACATAAAGCATGGTGGGCAATAAAATAGCTGAATTTTGACATTAAGAAAGCCGACAAAGCTAGGATTCTGCAACTTCAAGAGTTGGATGAACTCTGAATGACAGCTTATGAGAATGCACGAATCTACAAGGAACGCATGAAACTTTGGCATGATGGTCATCTGAAGAGGAAGGACATTCAAGTGGGAGACCAAGTTTTGCTGTTCAACTCAAGACTGAAGTAATTCCTAGGAAAACTTCATTCTCGATGGTCTGGGCCATACATTATCAAGAGCATCCACCCACATGGTGCATTTACCTTATAGAGTGAGAAGTCAGGTGGTTTTGTGGCAAATGGACAACGCTTGAAGAGATATTTCACCACAGCTGATACCAGCACTGAGGAATTCATGAATCTGTCCAAACCGACATATCTACCTGAAAACTGAAGAAATCACGTCGAGCCATCGACGTAAAACAAAGGCGCTTGTCGGGAGGCAACTCGATCTTTAACTTAGCTTTTACTTTTAGTTTTGTTTTTAGAAAATTTTGCACCTGGTAGACAATGCATCACAAGATGCATTCTTAAGTTTTTATAGTTTCCATTTTTGAGATTTTAGATGGAGGACGTGTCACCGAAAGGAATGCAACCGCATCTGGTAGACCAACCGGCACGAGTTTACCCCTCCATCTCAGATTTAGAGCTTGCTCGGGACGAGCAAATTTCTAAGTTTGGGTGGAGGGTGGGTGGTACGTACTTTACTTTCCACCCTCTCCTATCCATTTCAGACTTAAGATTTCATCATTGAAGTTTTGTTGCAATTTTGAGCAAATTTTTCAAAAAATTTCAAGATTTTCAAAAGTTTTCATAGCTGTTTGTATAGAAACTTGATGAAGTTTTGAATCATTATACCCTCCTTTTTTGAAGCGAAGCCTCAAGGAGAACAATTTCTGAAACTAGCCAATGATTAGAAATCACCGTGTGAAGCTTATGAATCCTAACATCATGATCAGTAGATATGGCAAGTATCTGTCGAACTGAGAGGGATCAAACATGTTGTGCTTCCTATCTGACTAGTGGAACAATAGCATTGAATCTCCATCGGATCCTCATCAAGTCATTATTAGAGAAGAGTATGATAAGGAGAATGACCTGGTGCACTGAATTGTAAATCAAGTTGCATTCTGATCTGAACTCTTTTCTACACTTCTTCTATCATCTTCTTACCCCTCCGTTCATCAAAAACAAACAAAAATAGCCAATATAGTGCCAAACCCTAAGTTCGGGGTGGCACACACTCTCTCTCTTTATGCTTATTCCATACCCCTCACTACGAAATAGGGGTGTATCACCAAGAAAAGATGCCAAAGCGCACACAAAAAGAAATGCAATCTCGAGTCGACTAGAGGAGAGATTCGCACCCCCAAAAAATGCAATCAATAAAATTGCAAATCATATAATAAAAATCTCGAGTCGAATAGAGGATAGATTTATTTCTTCCTTCCTTCCATACCACCCTTCACTCCCTTTTCCACTTAAAGGCACAATGAACGCCTCCCTGATCCTAAAAACACCAGTGTCAGATTAGGTGCACACTTGTTGTTCTGCGGGTATCTCTGGATTCTTAAGAAACTCTCTGACATGCTTGATTTTGGAAAAAGGGGAGAGGAAGTGATGTTGGGAAATGAACTCAGAAACGAAGATATGGTAAAATGTGTTTAGTGATCTCAGGATGTTGAGACACTTAGTCATGCCGTGCAGAAAAGAAACAATTGTGATGTGAAGAGGAAGCAATCGCACGAGTTGAAAGTATTCATCCGGTGAGTGTTTTAGATTTTGTGTTACTCGAGGACGAGCAATGTTTAAGTTCGGGGTATTTTGATGAATGCATATTCATCTGAGTCCAATCGCCTCATTTGGCCCAAATTTACCCTGATTAGTCACCTTTATTGGCTTTATCTTCTAATATGTGAGATGACTCAGCTTAACTGCTTTAATGAGATTTTATTACCTATACCTTCTATTATGTGAGTAACTGAGCTTAATTGAGTTATCACATATTTAATTGGATTTTTTACATCATTTTTGGCAGGTCAAATTGAGCATTGGGCCCGAGTTTTGGTCCATTTTCCAATTTTGGACTTTGTTTAGCTCTGGTCAATGGCTGGTCAACGAGGGCCCTTCCTCCTTTTCACTCACGCGTGGCCCTTTTCCTTTGCTGGAGGCTACAATACCCGCATTCTATCTACTAACCACGACCGCGGTATCAACTAGCCGTGACTGCGGCAAAATGATCGTGATCATTCCTCCACCAACCGCAGTTCAGCAGCAACCATAACTGCGACCTGCAAAAGGGAATCGCGACCTCAACTAATCGCGACCCAGATCGCGATCTTCCCCGCGGTCTGGACTTCCTTCCACCATCGCGCCCATAGCAGCAAGCAATCACGACCGTGACTCCAGTAAACCGTGACCGTGGGTTTCATCTCCACCTAAGTCAGATCGTGAACACCTGCTGCACCGCGGCTGCCTCCTTCTTCCTCACCGCGACTCCTCTACAGCCTGCAGATTGTCTCCACTATGCAGCCTTCTTGCCACCACTCCATCCCTACCACAACCCTACCTCTGCCTTCCACCTTTCCTTGCTATCACATTGGCGACATGGTTTGCAAGAGGTTCTCTCCGTTACCTACCACAATCAAGACTAAAAGACCGCGACCATGGCAAAAGCCGCGACTGCGGCAAAAAGGTCGCGACCTGCTGCCCAAAAAGACCGCGACCTACTGCCCAAAGAAGCCGCGATCGCGGAAAAAAGACCACGACCTGCTACCCAAAAAAGTTGCGACCTACTGTGAAAGTACTAAGGTCACAAATCTAAGTCAGTGTCCGGCCTACCTATAAATAGAACACAACTCCAGTCAGTCAAAGGGGAGATCTAGACGCCGTTAGGATGCAGGACTGTCCTGGGCCTAAGGAGACGACCTTCATAGCCAAGAACATGCCCCCGTGGTGGCTTTGTGGCCTGTTCACCCAGATCTGGAGTGTGAACTCTAGATCTGCAAGCCACCTCGTCCAGATCTAGATCTAGATCTGCTGCATATACGCCGCCATCTCATCCACGAGCTGCTCATCCTACTGCAAACCAGGACCACAAGAAGAAAGAGGAGGGAGAGAGAGAAGACATGCCCCGTCTGCCGTGGTGTTCTTCCCTCCTCTTCCGGATCTACCCCGACATCGTGTAGAAGACCATTTCTCCATCGAGCTGCGATCATCTTATTCATCATGCTCATGGCGGAATCCTCTCCTTCTCTTATTTTTCTTGTTTCTCTCACCATGAGCGAGTAGTTTACTTTTGTTGGGGTGCGGGGACTAGCCCCGTTGCCCATGCTTTCATATCCTTTTGTTAAACATCCTATGGCATGTATATAATCTTTCATTTCATTATTAATCGTCGATGTGTTCTTGTGGATTGATCACCTGCTTGCATTTATCTTGTTCGTTTCTTATGTTGCGAGAACTTCAACGCGTAGGTTTTGAATGTCGATTAACGTGGTTGACTCCCAAACTAGAAATAGAATGGGATTCCTTGAGGTCGTAAGTGTATGATCTGTGTGGTGATGAGTCATCTAGCCCACGGTGACGCTTCTGTGCGCCTGACGCCTGTATAGGGGGCCCACAACTTCATTTGGGTTTTTGTATCTTCGGAGCCGTAAGTATGTGATCTTGATGGCGACGAGACATCTGATACCTAAGGTGATGCTTATGCGAACCTGATGCCCGTACGGGGGGTTCTGCAGCAGCTCTACTTGACTGATTATATCTTGCATGGATGTTTGATGTTTGGACGTGATTGCATGTGTAGTGGTGGTGAAACCCGGGACCATCCCAGCGATTCCCATCATAAATCTTTAATCAAACTTTAATCATGCTCTTTTACTTTCCTTGCATTTAGTTTAATTAAACTCCAATCAACCAACCTTGTTCTAAATATTAGTCTTGATTCGACTAGAGAAAGATTCTTAAAAATGTTATCCCTTGGGATTCGATCCTCAACTATACTGCGATAAGACCCGTCCGCTTGCGGGTGGTATTATTGCATGTTGTTTTGGTTAAAAACTTAGGGATTTCAACCCTAAGTAAGTTTGTTAGTGCGATAATATAAGCCACGTCAATACTGCTTTGCCAAGTTTAGAATGATATACAAGTTGTATTATAACTTCAAATAAGTAGATGCGACACCATGGAGATACCAAAGTCAAGTATAAGTAAGAGAAGGGTACAATGTAGAAAGAGCTTTATAGGAATAATAAAATAATAGACTTAGGAGCCTTGAACACCATAGAACCCCTCTGTGTGATCTGCGCCTTAGGGGTGAAACGACCTAACCCTGGCAACGTCCGGTATATGTGGGTCGGAACATGCTATCAGGTGGCACAAGGGACAAAGCCCTAGTGGAAGTCTCCTTAAATTATAGTTTGCAGTGTCCAATATCATCTAGAAGTCCTGGTGGAACTAGAGTACAGAAAAGCCAAGAGGTGGCTTGACTCTCCGCCTGTGTGCTCAGGTTAGAGGAGTCTAGTTTAGGCCAGAGAGACATTTCCCTATTGTAGACCAGGAGAGTAGTCAAACTTAGCATTTCCCGGGTGTGTCCGCTAAGTCTTGTACGGTGTGATTGTAGTGCACTACGAATCTTCATATGTAGAGTACACTGCATATGATCATGGAAAAATAAAATGAATGAGAGGTCAAACAAGTGTGTACAGTTATTCAATTATTCTTTGTATGTTTCTGAATTATTAGTTCTCTTTATGATCAATCAAGCATTTCATATATTGATTCGCTCTTATAGATATTTAGAGTATCCTACCATATTTATGATTCTCAATTATTAGACTTTGTAAAGCTTTCTGTTGTTATAATTGACATCAATTGCTCAAAAGTATATCTGTAATTATATCAGTGCTTTAGACTATTTTTTTGAAGTACTCATTCACTAAGCGAGTAGGCTTACCCCTCTGCTCAAAAATTTTAGGGAAATCACATGGACTTGAAGAAGATATCATTGCATCAGAGTAGATCTTCCACAAGAGTTAAGTCTAATTATAGTTAAGTTCAGTCGGTCCCTGTCACTCTAGGTCCTTGTATAGATCTGAGAGAGAGTTGTAAATGATGTTTTGTATGTTTATTTCCTTAATAGGAGAGAATGCAAATGATTTTCATGTTGTATGTAAATGGAAGTGTGAGAAACATAATGAATGTATGGATGTGTATCATTAAATGTATATTAGAGAAATGAAAGTTTAATTCTCTTGTAAAGTTAGTTTATGTGGTTCAATGTGAGAAAACAAAGAGTTTGAAAAGGAAGAAAAAGTTAAGGGTGATTTTTGTATTACATTAAATCCTTAATTTATACCCTAATCTCATGATTAGTGGTAATTGTGAGATCGGGGTGTACCACTAAGCCTCGATGCCTTCCTTCCTGAGCTCAAACCGTCTTTTCTAGTGCTTATTTCAATCAGTTTCTTTTAATTCTTGTCCTTAGATAATCTTTTATTTGTGCTAATCATCTTCTTCCTTTACTTTTCTTGCTTTAGTTTAATCTTTTCATTTCCTTGCTTTAGAGTAATCTTTTACTTTCTTTACACTTTAATTTCTTGTTCTTGTTTAAGCAACCAACCCCCAAATTGGAATTTACCTTCTATTCTTTAATCAAAAATACCAAAAAGAAAAAATTTCAAAAAGCAATTAGGATAAAAGGGAACCATCTTAAAAACGTTGTCTTATGGAATCAACCCTTTTTTTTTGAAATAGGTAAATATGTATTGCCAAGAGAAAGTATAGCAAGCTATACACTTACAAAAAACCCACTAAGACAACAACTTTACAACCAAGGGTATTATCTACAAAAACCCCAGTACATTTTGGATCTTATGCTAAACAAAGCACCCATAATACACATCATATCATTACTGATACACTTCAAAATACAAAATCTGATCATTGTTCCCATTGTTGTGAATTCTCCTATTTCTTTCCCTCCATATGTGGTAGAAAACACATGTAAGAAAAACTCCACCAAAGCTTTTCCCCTCATCTCCATTATATCTGCTTTGGATCCATTGAATTGCATTAGTGATGTTATCAGGAATCAATGAACCCCAACCATTCCTAAGGCACGTAATCCTCTAGATATTCTTGGAAAAGGTACACTCAAAGAAAATATGTCCTCCTATCTCATTCTCATGCTTGCATAAGTAGCACACAACATCAACATGAACTCCCCAGCTCACCAACTACATTTTGGTGGGAAATCTATTCAACAACGCCCTGTATAGCATAATACTCCACTTGGGGCAATGAAAATGCCCCCAAAGCACCTGCTGCCACGACACATCAAGAATTGTAATGGTGTTGATATTAGGTAACAACATGCTGATATCATAACCCACTGAATCAACACTATACAAACTACCTAACTGCACATTGTGGTCACACATCTTCGTCCAAATCTTAGAAGGATTAACATGCTCCTTAACAGTAAGGGAGACCCCACAAAGGGTCCTCATCCACTTAAGCCACACATTCTCAGGCTGCATACAGAACTTTTGAATTCTCCTTTCTGTGCACTTCTCAATGATGGCTTGGCCATCATTTAACTACAACCCATGTTTGTTATACAGCTGGGCAATGGTGCGCTAGGCCACACCCTGCATCTTACCACCCCACAGGAAAGTAGCAGAGACTTATCTAATCCTATTCCAACACACCATAGGAATCTCACAAAGTTCACCACAATAGCAGATAATACTCTAGATGAAGAACCATCTAGCCAGCCATGGAGATATTAATCCCAACCCATTTATCAATTCTATCTTTCACCTTATCCACTAGCATGTTGAACTCCTTCACTGTCTCTTTCCCACCTACAATCGAAACTCCAAGGTACTTGGTCGGCCAAGTCGCTCTTCTCACCTCCATAGCCATGTTTAACCTTCCTCTTCTTGCATCACATGATTTGGAAGTGAAAATGTGTGATTTTATAGCACTGATGTAGAGCCTCGTACATCTCCCAAAATTTTCCAAGACCTTCTTGTATTCCTTCAATCTGCTAGCATGACCCACAGAGAAGAGAAGTACATCATCAACGAATATAAGGTGTGACATGGATTTCACACCATTAACTTTGAAAGTTTTAACTTTTTTTGGTCAGTGAAAGTTTTAACTTTGCCTCTACTTTCTACCAGTTTAATAGAATTTGTCAAGCCTTCCATGACAATGGTAAAGAGCATAGGTGACAAAGGATCACCCTACCTTATCCCATTAGAAGCCTTTAAAAGTCTAGTAGGAGAGCCATTAACTACAATTGAGAAGGAAGTGGTTTCAACACACTCCTTCATCCATGATATCCAAACATCAGAAAAACCCAGAGCTTTCATCACTGACCACAGAGCAAACCATTTCATAAATTCGTATGCTTTGGTGATGTCTATTTTAATGCAAGCTTTGGAGACTGGTCTTTGTTTCTTAAAATCAATCAAGAATTCTGCAGCTAATAAGGCACAATCAGTTATTCTTCTCCCTTCAATAAATGCATTCTGTTCAGGAGAAATAATGGTGAGCAACACTTTTTTCAACCTGTAAACAAGCAATTTGGAAATTGCCTTGCAAAGAACCGAGCAACACACTATAGACCTATGGTCATGGATGCTAGTAGCTTTCTTAGATTTAGGAATAAACTTTATAAACACATGATTAACTGCTCTCACCATGCTTCCACCATTCAAAAACCATTTAATGGCTTTACAGACATTCATCTATATTATACCCTACATCTCCTGAAAGAACTTACTATTGAATCCATCGGGACCTGGCGCCTTAGAGTAATGTATAAAGAAGATGGCATCTCTTATCTCTTCATTTGTAGCTGGCTTGCATAGTTCAATATTCATGGATTTTGTGATCCTGACTTTTGGCATCATATCTTCATTAACTCTACTGTCACTGTGCCCCTGGTTGTGAAGGTTTTGAAAGAATTTAATTACTTCACTGGCGACCTCAGTTCGTCTACCACCAACTTGTCCTTTTTCATCAATAAGTTCATGAATGGTGTCAATCATCTCCTTCCTCCGCACAGCCAAATGATACGCCTTCAAGTTACAGTCTCCATCAGCAATCCATCTAATCTAACTTCTTTTCCAGTAAAAGAGTTCATTTGCTTTTTCAAGTTTCTGAATCTTGGCTTCGGATTTCCCTTCCTCCTCAATAGCCTACGCATCAAGAGGCTGCAATCTCAATATATTGGTGGCCCTTTCATAATTATTCATGGCTTCTCTAGTGACGTTGGGAAGATTGACCTTTTCCCTGGCCCATTTCTTTAGTACCATCTTAGTGTGTTGTAGCTTTTTGAGAACCATGAACAGTGGGTTCCCCACAGTTTCTACTCTCCAACTTTCTTCAATGATATTCCTGAACCTCGTCCAGCCACACCATAGATTAAGGAATCTGAATGGTTTAGGATTTTTTTCCGTATATGTGAGCTCAATTCTCATCCAGACATGATCACTGAATGGGTTAGACCCCATTCTAATCATGACTTTGCGGAAAATCTTTAGCCATTGATCATTCACCAGTCTGTTGTCAAATTGACTGGAAATCCTCCTACCTACTCCTTTTTTATAAGACCATGTTGTACGCCCACCCACAGACGGAATCTCTAGAAGCTTAGCAACATCCATAGTATCATTAAATGCTACCATCACCCTCTCTAGAACAGGAAGGCCCCATGTTTCTCTCATGCTCTTCTAACATTGTTGAAATATCCTAGCACCAGCTAGGGTATCTCACTTTGCGCATCATTTTGAATATCATCCCATAAATTTCTATGGTTGCTTTCGAGGTTCTCACCATAGACGCTTGTGACAATACCAACAAAACCACCCACATTGAAGAAACTAAGGGTCATCGTTTGGTCAGTAATGTAGATGGGTTCCACCTACCAGACCATAGGGTCCCAGCCCACAATGATTCTACCTCTGTCTGTCTTCACCAGGTTGTTCATAGTACGCCAAGTATCAGGGAAAAAACAAGTGACTCTCTTCTCGTCTGCTCTTTTGATCTTAGTTTCAAAACAAAAGATCAAATTTGCATTCATTCCGCTCAGAATACTTATCAACTTTCTTTACGTCCTGGGCAGAGACGCTCCTTGCACATTCCAAGCGAGGATTGACATTACCCATTCTGCTTGTCCCCTCCTCCTCCACTGGATTTGAGGACTCTTTTCTTCTTCTTCACTGTCAAGCTCCTTGTGTTCCTCGGGCTACGGCTTCAGCGTTCACTAGGTCCATTTTCCACTTCCTGGTCTTGATCCCCCATTTGCTCTAATGCCGCGAACTGATTAGCATCAACTACATCATTCGTTGAGTCAGGGGTTTGTGGGGGGGGTAGGAGTAGAGCTTCTTCTCTTATTCTTCTATTTCTCAAATCTAGGAGGATTTGAGCTTGTCATTTCATCGAACAACTCAACGATATCCTTCTCCAACATAGCAACAATGTCCGTAGGTAGTTCCCCCTCTTCCATAGCAACGCCAACGTCCACCTCTGTCTCTACTTCTATCATCTTGGTCACTTCCTCCGCACCTACCATGGTAGCGTCCCTCTATTTCTCTGCTTTGGGTCTTCATGTCTAGGGATGGAAAATGGGTGGGTATGAGCAACCCATACCCATACCCATCATACTCATTTAGATTCTTACATAACCCATACCCACCCCATTTGAAAAAAATACGTAATAATACATACCCATACCCAACCCAATAGGTAATGGGTACCCATTACAACCTATTTTGACCAACTCCCAAGATTTAGATACTAAAAATGTTTTTTTCCAAACATGTAAAAAAATAATAAATTTCACAGTTTGCATCGTGAACCCTACAAATGTAATATTTGCAAATTAGTCTTTTCCAACTTTAAAATCAATGTAACATTTTTAACCATGAAATAATTATAAAAACCCCTCTCAAAGAATTGTTTGCACGAAATCCACGTGTAATATTTACAATTCTTTCACATAAAATCTGCATTTGAGATAATTATACAGAGATACACATTTGCAACATGATCCTTGCATATGTGTTATTTGCAATGCGGTCCTTTTCAACTTTGAAAGTCAATGCTACTTTTTACAAACATGAACTATTTACACAATGTTTACATGAAATATGCATCTGAATTCCAACAACAAAGCAATAAACATCAAATCCAAACTTCGAATTGAGAAGGACAACCACACAATTTTAGACATCCAAATCTAGATTCCAAACATTCATTAACTCATTACAAAACTCAAATGTTACAATCATATACATCAAAAGGACTATACAATTCACCGTCTTTGGTAATACAAGTATGTTTCGTGCATCTTTAACACTGAAGATGCAAACCATGTGAGTAAACAGTTTATTATGAGACATATTGGTGTCGCAGTGCCTTGCATGAAGGGGCAAGCAGCAAGGTATCTGGGCAATGTCAGAGGAGCTGGTGTTGGCATGTGCCGTGAACCGAACCCACAGGTGATGAGTCGGGGCTCTCATGTTGTAGGATAGAAGTAGGAAAGGGAAGGAGATGATACAATAAGAAGATGCAACCTATCACCATTCACATCAACTATCAACATGTCATCGAGGAAGATTAAGATATGGATCCCAAATTCGATGGATGTAGAGATTGGGATGAGGGTGTATGCCGAACACAGGTGGTCATGGAAATATGGGTGCCCCTGAGCCTCTGAATTCTGCGCTGGGCTGAGAAGGTGGAGAAAAGATCAGAGGAGTATCACGATGGCCTGGTGAAGCAATCGACAATGGTGTTCTACCTGGTTGGTCGGTGTTTCTATTTGGCGTCCCAATGACGTCTCGTTCGCGGTACAATCTCGGGCCTCTAGGCGACTCCTACTTCGTGTGGTGGTCACGATGATGGCACGAGCAGAGATTGAGCTTCCATAGAGGATCGTGAGGGGAGAGCACGGTAGATGCCAAGGATTCTGACTCATAGAGCAGAAGAGGGATGGAGACGGGATACAGGAGGGGGTATGACCTAACAGGGAGTTACGGGTTGATGGGGGATACACTAAAACTTACCCCAGATCCGACATCCTCATTTGATCTCCGATATGCGGATTCGACCCATCATACCCACCGTTTATGGGGTTGGGCTGTCTTGGGTTAGTTGGGTTATTGGGTTAGCAGGGATATTTGCCATCCCTATTCATGTCTGGCCACCTTGCTTGTTCACCAGTTTGGAGCAAACAATCAGAGGCGTCAGGTAGACGATTGGGCTTCACTCTTCAGGGCAGCACCCATCACTGTGCCCAAAAACCTTGCAGGTAGGGCATCTATCTGGAATTTCCTCATACTTGATGTTGACTTCCCAATCACTTTCATATGGAAGCTCCACCATTACCACTGGGGGAGGTTTGTCTTCAGTAGATATGTCAACACAAGCTCTAGCACACCCCAACAGTGTCCCGTCTGGTCTTTGGTCTATTGCCCTACGTTCCCCAACGACATGGGCTACGACAATGGCCCTTGCAGACCAATGCTTGCCCACATTAGGTAATGAGATCTAGATGGGAGCATTCTTGAGCGCAGTCCTTCTTATGTCTACCGCAGGTGTCCATCTTCAAACAAGGACCAGTTGGTCATTGAAAAACCAAGGTCCTCCTTGGATGGTCGCTCTCAGATCTCTAGCTGAAGCAAAGCAAGCAAGGATCAACCCTCCCACTAGAGTGAAAACCTCAAGCTCACCTCTCGGCCACCACGATCGTATCATCCAAACTTTCAGTTGGTTGATGTTCACCTCTTTCCCCAAAATCTGGATGATGGCTGAGAATTTGTGGTAGTCATCCATCTCCTCCATGATTGGAGGGTTGAATCATGTCCACAGCCTCTGATCACCCTCCTTGAAGAAGCCCTTCTCAGGATCAGCTGCTACCACATCCCTGATGCGTGGTGGGGGACCTTAGACCGTTCTGACCCAATCTCGCACCAAGGTGACATCAGCACCAGGTTCGCACTAGGCATCCATGAAAAAAGTAGAGAAGGTAATGGTGGTGGAGGTGTTGGAAACGAGTGTGGTTGTGGTGGCAGTGGTGGTGTAAGAGGTGTTGGCATTGTTGGTGGAAGTGGCACTGCCGCCGGCGGCATTGGAGGTCATGCTGCCAAGGAGCTCTAGCACTTTAGGGTTTGATTCTCAGATTGACCCTTCTATACTAGCATTAATTGTAAAGTAAAAAAGGATTAAACTCTATTATAATCATTCTAATGAATTGGTGTGCTCTTCAACGCATATCAATATCACATATCATGCTAATGAGATGTTGTCATCAGTCAACACACACTCTAGTCTTATGTATTACTGTCGTCTATTTTGCTTCCAAAGTAATATCTGACCAGGGACATAACAAGAATGTACGTACTCTTAATATTTGTATGATCTCATTGTTCAATTCACATACTTGAAGACATGCGACATCGAGTAACATCATTCTTTAGGCATCTACTGTGTATTTGTCATCATCTCATGAATGATACAAATATAATAGATGAAATTACCTTTATTATTATTATCAAATTAGGTGTTTAATGACGGATTCCAATCATCATATGATTGGCTCTCTAGGCATACAAACCAACATAATTCCACTTGCACTTAGAGCCAATCACCCACAAATCTTATTCCAAGTGATCTTAACATGTCCATCATGTTTCTGTTGTGCAAGCACTTTTATAGCAATTTAGCAACGTTTGCTTCCAGTCGGTATTTTGCAAATTTCACATCTCTTTATTGTCTAACATGTCATATGAGATGGAAGTGTTGTAGTATGCTATCTAGGATTCCTTGCCTAACTAGTAGCTTCATTGTTGTCATACTATTTCTACTATGTCATCAATTATTGGAACCTCACACAAGTTCACCCATATGAACTTATTGATCCATACAGTATCCTCTGTTGTTCTCATAACATAGATATACTCAGCTTCTATTGTATATTTAAACAACTGTCATTAGCTCAGAACCCTTTCCAACTTACAATTCTCATTTAAAGACAGACATAAATATAGATTGTGATCATTAATTTTACTTGTCATTTTGGAAGCTTTCATCGATGTAACCCTTTATACCAAACTCTTCCTTATTTCCATAACCAAGGAACCTATCTTTTTAGTGTTTCTCAACTACTAAAGGATGTTCTTTATGGTAATCCAGTGACTCTTACTGGCATCTGACATATACCATCTCATCATGTCTAATACATACGAGATTGCTAGATAGGTGTATATATATCCTCTCATCATGTCCAATACATATGAGATAACTGGATATCCTCTCATCATGTCCAATACATATGAGATAATAGGATACATAACATTACATTCAAGATAGATCCAATTGTGAAAACATATGGCATCTATCCATGTGTTCCTGTTCTTCATAAGAACTAGGACACTAGGCTCTTGAGAAACTAACTCCATGGAACATGGACAAGTTTTCTCTCATTCAGTCCTACATGTTGAACCCTTCAACATCTTGTCAATGTATGTGCTCTTTCTTAGGTTAAGAAGCTTTCCAGATCTATATCTATAGATCTCAATCCCTATCACATAGGATGCTTTGCCTAAACCCTTCATATAGAAGGTACTTTCCTTTCCAAGTTTTAATATTTGTAGGATAAGGACGTTATTCTCCATCATTATGTGGAATATAAATATGCTCACACTAAATATTTTGTAATCACAGATTCCATGTTCATTCTGACTGAAGTCAAACCCTTTGATTGTCTTGTCAAATAGAATATTCTACCTATGAGATGCTTGCTTCAATTCAAAAATTGACCTTTGTAGCTTATAGACTTTATTTGCATTATTAGATTTATAAAATCATTAGGATGTGTCACGTACACATCCTATACAATTATTCCAATTAAGGAATGCAATTTTAACATCCATATGCCAAATCTCACAATCATACTAAGCTACAACTGCAAACATGATCCCGACAGATTTAACCATGGTAACTGGTGAAAGACTTCATCATGTTCAACACCTTGAACTTGTTTGAAGCTCATTATAACCAATCTACCCATCCATGTTGGTCTTCTTACAAATACCAAAATGCACCCTATGGGTTTTACCCCTTCAGGTGGATCCAGCAAGGTCATACCTTGTCGGTGTACTTGGTGTCCATCTTGGATTTTATGGTCCTCAAGCCATGCTTTAGATTTTGGTCCCTCAATAGCTTCTAGATAGGTAGTTGACTCATCATATATGATCAGACCACTACCTTTTGAAGATATCATAATCTTTCAAGCTCAAGGCATGTCCTACTTGATCTATGAGGTTTGTGTGTTACATAAGGAACTTGAGATTCCACAACAGCTTATGATTCTCCTTATTCCTACTAGTCCTCTTTAGATTCAATGTTTTCTTGTTTGTCTCAAACATTTTGAGTTCTAATTTTACTCCTATTGATTCCTTTGGAACTAAGTTCCTCTTCAGGAATACATCTGCAGATCAACAAACAACTTTGTTGTAGGATTGGGATAAGAGTACTATTTTAACAAAAGAACATTTATGTGTTTTTTAGACAAAGCTTTTCAAGAAACTATTTCCTTTCATAATATTTAAGTCCTAATCACTATAATAGACATATTGGGACACTTCCCAAGCCATATCTCATATAGTGTCTTTTGAACCAATTTAGACGGTACATTTTTTTAGTTTATAGCATGTGCCCAAAAGAAATTGGAAGATCAACTAGATTTTACTGATAATCGCACCATGACTTAATAGGGTGTGATACCTTCTTTTTGACACATCATTATGTTTCAAGTGGAGTTCATTGTGATACACTATCATGATTTCTCCATAAGGTCCTCAAACTCTTGGTTTAAAATATTTCAACATCGTTCACATCAAAATATCTTAATAATTTTACCAAGTAAGTAACATACTTCATTCAAAATCTCCTTGAACACTTCAAGAGATTCATACTTGTATTTCATTAAATACAAATTACCATATCTACTAATAGAATTAGTAAATATAATGAGGTATTAATAACTACATTTATCATTTGTTCCAAAAAGGTCTATATACATCACTATGTATGAGCCCTAATAGAATAGTCGCTCTCCCACTACATCTAGTGAAGATGCTTTTGTCATGTTGCCCAACAAATACATGCATATCTCTATTGGTTCAATAACCAAAAGAGTCTAGATAACCATCATATGGATTATAGAAATGCATTTCTCATTTATGCATTCTAGATGACAATGATATAGGTATTCAATTGTTTGAGTCATCAAGCCATTCAGTATATGTGTCATACACATTTGTCTTTACAACTATTATAGTATGGGAGACATAGGGCATTGCCCTAAAAGATCATATCTTTTAAAATGAAATATAATGTTCTTGTTTCACAAGACATATGACGTCTTCATCAATGGTAGGTTCATAATAGCAATTCACTAATTCCATTATGTGCCCATGAATTACAGCTTCCAACTATAGTGGCAACAACCCTTGCTCCATACAGTTTTGGCTTACTTCTTCATAGGTCCTGAAGTGGAGATATCTATCTCCATCTTCATGATGAGATCCTCTAAAAAGATGATAGTTCCTTTCCAATTTCCAGACATGTGACAATGGTGGCACTTTGTTTTCTTTATCCTTTAAGTGAAAATGACATATTCCTTTTACACTTACCCTTCTCCATATATTGAGTGTAGTAGAATTGGACTTCATCTTAGCCTCATAACTCTTCTTGGCCTTGCCTGTGCTCTTGGACTCACTTCTACTTATCACCATCATGAATTTGTCCTTCTTTTTCCATGCTTTGACATTAATCAACCTACCAAGAATTTGATAATCTAACTATATGATTCATGCAATGATTTTTAGAATCACATACATAGTCAACTCTTGACCTAAGAGAAATCCCAGTCACTCTACATGCCCAATCATATTGAGAACATGGGGCTCTACTGATCTCCCTCTGTCATTTTGCACTCAAGCAACGCTTTGTAGACATCGTACCTTTTATGCTTTTCATGATTCTTTAAGATGTGTTACCATCTCAAGAATGTCCATGTTATCATGTTTTCCATGCAACTCATAGTTCATACAACATAGCATAAGGTACTCAACATCTATGGCATCATTGGCATGCTTCAAGTAAGCACCCATTTTAGCCTTAAGCGCATTTAGAACATGTTGTTCTAGCTCTAGTCTTTCAAGGACATAGAGCTTTCACTCATGATTGAGAACACTTCTCAAGAATCCTTAACTAGACATGGAAGTCAATCTCATTTATTTTTGTCCTTCTTAAGAATTGACAATAATCGTGTTTGTGCTTATCTACAAAAGAATTTTTGTAAATTTTCAAAACATTTTTGATTTGTTTGATTTGATAAGTTTGACAATATTAATTATGCCTTCAATTAACTACAAATATATTTTTTATGTTGATAATCCTCATATGTCAATTTGGAAGATTGCAGCGTATAATCTTCTAGTGAGACAAGATTTAAAATAATTCAACTATTACCTGGCCAATGCCAGTGTCCATAGTCAATTGTTAAGGTAGGCAACTTTTTCCAATTGCATCATATGCAATTCTTAGATACATGACATGCACAACTCCTTACCATAGTCATATGCATGCCTTTGGTGCTTAATCTCATTAAGGTCACACAATTACTGACCCAAAAGCCAACACGATTATAATGCACCTCACTTGTCATGCCCATATTATTACCATCACACTTCCATGAGATAGACAACACACCACCCTTAGGGTGACCACACTTAGTCGATCAAGATTTTCATATGTGTTTCTAATGAAAATCATCTAAGATTTAATATTTTATTGAGGGATTTTATATATAAATACATATATCCAATCGCCACATACTTATAGTATGTATTGTATACATGCTATAACCATAAACAAGAACATACAATAATCAAAGCACACTAGCGATGGTTATGCCATACTATTGTAGTTCCTTGGAACCACAAGGGATTACTACCACCTAGGGTCCACATCATATGCAACATGTTGTTAATGAAGATTTGTACTTGAACCAATATGGATTAATCGATTAATCTCTTGAACTGGTTGGCTCACCTCTTGGTCGCTTAGTTGGGATCTTGAAATGGCCATCTGATCTTCAAGTTCAAGTGATGACTGGACTCCTCCAACTGGTCAGTTGGGCCACCAGTCGATCAGTTCATCCTCCTATCATCTGGCCTCCTCAGTCCTCTAGTCGACTGGGTCGTCTCATGAGCTGGTCGCTTTGCCTTTGTGCTGCGTCACCTCACATTGAAACATAAGTTAAAACTATCCTATTTCTTTGCATTGTAAAAGGGAAAACTTCGAGCTACATTCAAGGGAAAATAAGAAGAAGAGAAATTATTTTCATTTGGAAAGAAGAGAGAGGCTTGATATGTAGGCTGAGTAACAACATGAATAAATAACCTCAACCATGCACACACACATCTAGGGTTATTGGCCACAACCATGCTAACATCCACCATCAAAACTGATTTTAGGATGACACATGTAAATTGCACACACACACACACACACACACAAACACACACACACACACACACACACACACACACACATATATATATATATATATATATATATATATATATATATATATATATATAGAGAGAGAGAGAGAGAGAGAGAGAGAGAGAGAGAGAGTCAGGCTAGAATACACTCGAGTGTACAGATCGCACGGATACACTCAAGTGTGTTTGCATATCAAGACTATTTTTTGCAAGATGTAAACCATTTATCTTCATTGTCATACTATAATTAGGCTACATACAAAATTTGAGCCCATTTGGATGAGTGTAAGTCACTCAATTGAGGGCAACAAAATCAACGCAAGAAACTAATTTGAAATGCATAATTTTTGTGGTATTTATAACATGACCTATAAATGTCCAAATGTGCTCAAATTTTTTATATGAGTTATTCACAAGATGGTTAAGAAGATCAATGAATTAGATTTTTGAAAAAAATATTGCATCATGAAAAACTACTTGAGTGTATGTGGAATTTAATTAGATATGCACACTAATCATTTTAATATTCACATTGTATGCAATAAAAGAATAAAATCTAACTCCAATCATATAAATTTAAATCGCAAATACATCATAAATTGATGTGGCTCTGATACCACTATAGGGAAATCAGACGCAGATATAGGCAAAATAAAATAAAATTAAATGTCTGTTTTCAAAAATAGAAAGATCGCATCAACAATAATGTATCTAGGAATATAAGGTTTGTAAGGTTATAGCTAGTCCTGGATCAAGTCCAACGACATTACCCTTGCAGTAGCATTGTGCTTCTTCTTCTTCTTCTTCTTCAGGCAACAACATGCTCCTTCAGCAGTAGCAACACTCGAATATTCATCTCCATTGGCCTCCTAGTGTAGCACTACAGACAGTAGTTGATGATGTTCTCCACACGGCAGACAACAACCTCTCGCCTCTAGAGTAGTCCATGTGGGGAACTCCACGATGTGCTACCAGAGCCAACAGGAAGGAGTTTTCCCCTTATGTAGGCATACAAGTCATCGGCATCTCCTCCCACATGGGTAGGACTTGCTTGGGCTCTCTATTGGTTACTACAACCAGAGAGGATACAAATTATCAAAGAAATTGATTCTCAATTGTGTGTGTTGGGAAGCCCCCAATAGCCCTCTATATATAATAGAGGCCAAGGTCAGGGTTCCCAGTCTATGTGGGAGTAAAAGAGTCCAGAATCATGAATATTCTGGAATCTATGAACAGTGAACTGGTCAGTTCACACACCCAACCGGTCAGTTGGTGCATGAGTCGGTCGGTTCACACAGTTTCCTATTCTGAATCAAATTGATATTTAATGCTCAATTAATGCTAAACATGACATCAACATCAATCCATGTACCCATAGGGTGAATTGGTCATCTCACATAGTGAAATGGTCATTTCACTTGTCCAATTCAAGCAAAGTTCAACCAGTATTTATTCCAATTGACCTGACACTCCAACCGATCAGTTCGAGACTTGAACCGGTCAGTTTAGAGTCCAGTCAATTAATTTTGAACCTTAGTTGTTTAATTGAATACCTAAATACATTTAGTAATCAATATAAACATCATTCATGAATAAACTCCTTTAATCTGAGTGTATCTTATGTGTGTGACCCTATAGTTCTAGAATTATGTTGGCAGTGAATGCCCATAACCAATTATGACATCACAAGCAAAGAGTGGTGCCTAGTCACACATCATTGCTACCCAAGTAATTTGAAAAGTTGGAGAACAACTTCAACCTACAGTCTGTGATTAGTGTTACCATGATCGTATAATTCCTTTGTTTCTGATATCTGAGTTGGAATTGAGGCATGGAATCATCATCCTCTGAGCATTCAACCCATGTTCCTTGAACTAGAACAATCTGTCTGAGATGCATGTGAATTCACATATCACATATTGAATCACATGAGTATGACCGTAAAATTCTCAATCTTTCTTATCAAGATGCCCTGGATATCAATATCATGTAGGAGGGACAAATCCCATCTACATCACCGTTATGGCGATCCTTATTCAGGGTTACATTGGATGACGTCAAAGTATACCTAATGACATGTGATGAATCTAGTGACTTCAGGTCTAACAACCACAATCACCACTATCACAACGAGAGCTAATTCTAACTACCATTACATGGTCTCCATGTATCACTCTCATGGTGGGTCTTCTGGATACACTGTTCTCTAACATGTACCTATGTGCTTGACTTGATATCACATATCATGACTAATGAGACTCTATCATCAGTCAACACACACTCTAGTCTTATATATTAATGTTGTCTATTTTTCTTCCACAGTAATATCTGACTAGGGACATAACAAGAATGTATGTACTCTTAACATTTGTATGATCTCATTGTTCATGTCACGTACTTGAAAACATACAACATCAAGTAACATCATTCTTTAGACATATAGTATGTATGTGTCATCATCTCATGATTGAGACAAACATAATATACGGAATTACCTTTATTATTATCAAATCAGGTATCTAATGCCACATTCCAATCATCATATGATTAGCTCTCTGGGCATACATACAAACATAATTGTCAACCCAAATTATTATGTCAAAAGAAATTAGTACATGTTATTACAACTATTGAACAAAAGGTGAATAGTGAGACTAGAAGCTCTAAGTTTGAATATGTGAACCCTTTTGGTAGAGAACAATATCCATATGCCACACAAATATACTCTAGTGACCCTTTAGGTCCCATAGGAATCCTATTTTCACAATTGAGTAAAGTAGTTAGTATGGTGAAGGTTAGTTAGGTGTGATTGTGACTTAGTCCTTGCAATTGATTTTGGCTAGTTTAAGTTTTGCATCAAAAAATTTCACATTGAGAAATTATTTTCTTTATAACATTATATGTAAAAAAATGATTTTATGGAATTTCATTGATGATGTAATGACCTCAATTTTCAATAACCCCCATTAAGGAAGGTCAAGAAGGTGAGATCCATTACCTAAAACTTTTCAAAGGATCCCAATTTTAAACAAATAATAATCAATAGCAAATAATTTCCATTAATTCAAAACATTGTTTACAAGTTGTTTCTCTAGAACTTACATAACTTTCCATCATCAGAATTGTACATATGAGAAGAAGTATCATATATGTAATCCACCTTGGAAGTTAACTTTATTGTCTTCAAGTTATTTCATTTGTCCATCATATCTTGATATCATCTGATCTAGCATGTACCCAAAATGTCGTGAACCCAAAATGTGGATTAGTATAACAAGTTAGACTATGTAAGTGTGGTGCATGCCAAAGTGTACAAGTAAACTAAGAACATATATACCATCAAGTACTTGCAAATAAGAACAATCTTTTTCTTCACATAATCTTTCTTTATGAGATACTCATAGTGATATTATAATTGAACAAAATATAAATAAATATCCAACATATTAATTGTTCAATCCTTGATAAACACTCAGAAAAACACCAAAAAACTAATGTGGACAGTCATAGGCGTACCACATACCTTGATGGTGATCCATACATATCGTAATGTAATTATACTTCAAGCATATTGTCCAATCAATCAAGCAACTTTAATCTGCATATATGTAAATCCTAAAGTGTCACCATCATGTCAATCTCATTAAACCCTACTTGGTCCTATTCTAGGATTTTAGGAGTTCTTGGCATCAAGTTATTGTTAAAATTATAATTAAACCCTAATTCCCATGATCATTGTTTTAATAACTTAAGAAACTTAATTCATAGTACGTGTTGCCATGATTATCAAACATACCATATTATTGCATCATAACACTAGATTCAATTATGACCTTTAATGACATAACAGAATATGATATTAAACCCTAATTACTTCATATGCATGATTATTCATATCAGGGACCCTAATTATCGTCATTATGATCATAATCATGTCACCATTATTATCGGATAAAAGCATAAAAGAGAGAGTTTTTAATGATTTCATCATTATAATACCCAAATTTAGGGTTTCTACATATTAATCATCATTTTAACATGTTTTGGCACTATGCTTCGAATTGCAATGAGAATTAAGTCTAAAGTGTATTTTATTTGCATTCCTATCATTTTTCTCATCAATATATATATATATATATATATATATATATATATATATATATATATATTACTTGTTTTGATCTGAGCATCCTAGAAATTTTTACATTCATTGTAAAATAAACATTAACTGGCTAATCAAGAACGACCATGTCAACAAAGAGAGAGATTACCATATTTTCCATATGGTTGAGTCTGGCCAATCAGCCCAGGCCATCTCAGCATGCGCCTCACGTGGGCGGGGGCCTGATCCAAAGGCCTACTGATTATTTTGCTCTGAATGTTATGAACTCAGACTTCATGCGGATGAGGGCAGGACCGTTACTTTGTTCTTAGCCACTCAAGTTATCCATCCCCGCCCTCCGCCCTAGACTTTTCCCAAACACCAATCCAAATGCTCTGGCCCCCACCAAAAACCTATATAAGGAACTTGCTAATACTACTGCATGACATCCTCTCCAGTGATAAAGGGCAAAAACGATGGTACCTGAGGTGGCCAATGACATATCCCTTCAACTTCATGGGGTCCCGATGATTCTGGATGACTAAGGGATAGAGTGTGGAGAGGGCCAAAGGTGTAGTTCAAGATTTCACCTCGGGGAGGTTGTCGGAAAATATCTAGAAAAGAGATTGATATAAAAAGGGACATTCGAAAATAGATAGCATGCATGACAAACTCGAAAGGGTATGCGTTCCATAGGCGAATTACAAGGATGGTTTTTATAGATGTATTGGGGCATAGGGTAGTGCCTTGATCCCTACGTACCCTTTGTCATTGTGAGAAACATGGCGGAGGGCTAGGTCAATCTTAGTGCCCAAGCCATAGATTTCCCCTAAATAAACTATGGTTGGAGCATTATCCTGACATTTCTAGAGAGGAAGGATGACTGGGGTGAGAGAGAGAGTTGAGAAGAGAGAGGGAGTGGAAAAAGGTGCCTATTTCCTTATTTGGTCAGAGGTTGGAGACAACCTCTAGACCACAGATTATGGATCTAAGGATTGTGTCTGGAGTGACACCTTAAATGGGCCGAGAGGTTATTTCCTTAAGGTCCCAGTCACATCCAATTTAACACATTTTGTATATTTATCAATAATCATTCACTTTAGGAAACCTATAAAAATTCATAACTCCCTCATCACTTCTCCCATCAACCCCAAATTTTAAAGAAAACCTTATGATGACTTAATATCAGATTAGAAAAGATTAGGTAGTAAAAAGATATTTCTAGATACCACCTTTTCTCTCTCTTCAAAAACGCATATAATTCATTAATTTCAAGTAGATCCTCCAGGCCACTAGAAACATCCTTTCTTTATGAAACTTGGATGGAAACTCTTTAAAGTCTTTCCCAACCTTAATTAATTTTGTGGGATTTATTAGAGTAACTATTATTCACAAAATTTTCTCTTTTAGCATATTCTTAAATTAATTACACACACCAGATGGTAAGTCCTTTTTCTTCCAAATTCTAGAATTCTCTCTTTTTCATTTATATTTCCAAGTATCCCAAAAGGAAAATCGAGATAACACTAGTTAGTGCCCCAAACATTGTGTTTCCATTAATGGCTAGACAATTATTCTTTTAATTATCCAAAACATCATATATTTTATTTTCTTTTAGAAACGTGCACGTTATCTCATATTTCTATTATCCAACAATGTATAAAGTTATTACTATATATTTATGCATGAAAAATCCCTTTTCTAGAGTATTCCACATAGTTTCATATTGAAAACATCCATTGTGAATTACCTTTAGTAATTTCTCTATTGTTGGATTTTCCTCTCTTTCTTTGTCCAAATTCTATTAATGGCTTACTGAAAACAATGAATTACATAAAATCCATCCCATATGGAGTCTTTGCACTTTAAATCCATAATTTCCAAACAAGACATATAGAGAACCATCTTTCTAATGTGTCCTTCATATTATATTACTTGCAAACAAATATATTAAAACATGGGGAAAACTAGGTTATAACATCATTTCCCTCTTATAGGACGTTTATCCTCAAAATTTGAACTTAGTAAGGTTAAGGTGAATGAGAAGTCAACTTAGTTTCAAACCTTAGGTTTATAAACCCTTCTTAGATATCTTTCACGTCTTTTATTGATGTAAAACTCCTCACATCATTTCTGGGATTGGCACTTGAATTCAATTCAAGGTTCATCCACATCCTAGTCTTTTCATTGTCATCTCTTTGGTTATTACATTTTCATTTGTAATTTCAATTTCACTTGATGATTATCTTTTCACCTAGGTTTCCAACCTATTATTTGTTTATTATCTCATAAGGGTGAGGTAACACCTCAAACCCTAGATTATGTCATTAAGTTCAACTTAAGGCATTCATTCACATATGTCAATTTCACACATAACATATGTCTACCCAATCTCTCTCCTCATAATGAGATGAAATAAGCACTTGTCTACAGCCCAAATACAAAGTTCATCCCATTCCAAGAGCAGAGATGGTGTACACCCACATTATCCTAAAATTTCATATTTTAGGTTGAATCGTTCTCAATATGACTCTGAACCATATTGTAACACCCCTGACCTGATTTTTTGGATAACCCTAGAAGTTTTACCTAAGTAAGTTTCTTAGAACCTTGTCTTAACATTTTGAAAAGTAATTAAGACTTTAGGAAAGTTTAATTCTCAATTCCAAACTTATTTGCAAATTGTTTGTGCCTTATATGATAGCTTTGGTAAAGATTGCAATTTACCCAAATGTGTGGTTTATGTGCAAATTATCATCTCTAGAGTGTACCTTATCTCTCTTAGAAACATCAAGAGGAGAGATAAAGCGGGGGGGGGGGGGGGGGGGGCTTGTTTGAGTCTTGGTTGAATGATAACACTCATTGTGGTGAAAGAGCAAAAGAAGTGTTGAGTGTTTTGAGCCTAGATGGGGTTGTGTCGAGTTATGAAGTATATATGGGAATGCCTATTGACTTGGAAGCCATAGAGGAGGTCCCATATCGGTTTAATTTTGAAAGTACTCAACTTGGGCTAATCACCTCAAGCAGGTGAAGCATATCAATTTATATGTTCCTGGCAAAAGTTGTATCGGTTTGCACATAAAGTGATATTGGGTTGTGATATCTTGTCAAGCAAGATACCCAATGGCCGATATCTTATCTATGTATTATCCTCATGAGTTTTTCATGGAAAGATAATTATGGATGCATGAAGCCACCATGCATGGACACGTGCCACCTAAGTACATATCGTGATGACACTTCATAAACATTCTCTCTCTCTTGAACCTCAATTATATAAGCCTCTCTATTCACCTACAAGTGAAACTTTCAACTCTCATATCATCCTTTTCTTGGTGGACGATCATAGAAGCTTGAGGAATAGGAAGGATCTCGAGCATTTTGCCTAAGGTGAGGCCATGGTCATCTTCAACCTTGGGTGAACTATGCTTCTCAGGTCATGGTTCCTTTCTTTCTTTTCTTCTTCACCAAGTTCCTAACTATGGTATATTCTTTCATATAAAAGTGTTGTGATCGAGTCTTGGACTTTTGATAAGTCATCTTCAACCTTGGGAACGTGGAGCTTTGGATCTTGAAGCTCTTGTGATTGATCTTGATGTGGGTTATATAAGTTGAACTCAACTTTAGTATTATTCACATCCTACCATGCAATACTTGATGATTCCTTTTCTATTTTGACTTTCCTTGATTAAATGATGGTTCCAAAAATTGTAATGGGTATATGGGGTTGTTGTCCACGAACTAGAGTAATAATGGATGAAGGGTTAGAGCTTGAAGATGATGAGAACCTCTATGCACAAACCGATATCGTTTTGTGGAAACCCTAACCCGATACAAGGCTTCATGAAGAAAGATCCACATACATGAGTTCCTAAATCCCTATTGGTTTGTTACATGTGTGGGATTATTGTCTTTTCAGTTGTCTAACCTATCACCTAAAGCAAAAGATGAGGGAAGGCCCATATCTTGAAGATAACTAAGTTGACACACACTTGCACTATGATATGGATGGCCGTCATGAATTGTGATGCCTAAAAATGATATGTTGTTGATCCGTCATGACCTAGAAGAAGCTAGGCTAATATGCTTGACACCATTAAAACGATATGCCTTAATGACACTAGCTTGTCATGACCAAGAGAATGTATTATAAGATGGAGTGTCAAACCATGATGCCTTAGTTGAGTATAGAGGCCGACATGGCCAACCCCAACCCTAGTAATCCGATACACTCACAAACGGATAACCCTCTAGCACATTCCATGAGGTATTGCCCGACACACCAAGTAATGGTGAGGTTGATATCACTTGGTGATAGCAATGACTGATATACAAAGGGATACCTAGGCTTACACATTAGATAGTACACTATGGCCGATACCCAAAGTGTTAGGGCTGCCAATACCCTATAGTGAGGTCAAGATGTAATGCATAAGTAAGGTGAAAATACTTTGCTAAATTATGAAGGAGGTGATGCACCAAGGTATGGTGAAGGCAATTCACTAAGATATGATTCATGGCCGATATCACCCTAAGCAGCTTACAACTGATATCACCCTAAGCACTTCTAAACCAATATCTCTTTGAGGTGCCATGGCCGACACAAATGAAGAGTGTCATGGCCGATACATGTGCCTTGGCCAACACAAGTAGACATGTCTAGGCCAACACAAGTGAATGTGTCTAGGCCAACACAAGGATTAGAGTGAAGGCTGATACACCTTGTTGAATATAGGTCGATACACCTTGATGAGTGTAGGTCGATACACCTTGAATATAATCAATGGATACACTAAGAAGTAATGATATGGATACACTTTAATAAGTGTAGGTTGATAAACCCTAAAAAAGGTTAAATCAATGTAATAAGTATGTTGAAGTCAATATCTTAGTAAGGATGAGAGAGAAATTTATGCTACTCACATGAGAAAGGTAATACTTTATGTTGATAATCAGTTGATGATATTTGATGAAGTATGCTTGAAAACTTATGGAAATTATATTGCTCTTATGATGTAAATTAGGGTTTAGTTGATAAATATGAACTTGAAAACCCTAATTCGGTTACAAGGGGAAACATTAACCCTAATTATGAGAGGGTTGCAATTTGAATGATTCTCTTTATGGCATGGTCATGATATTTACTTGGTATTGCATTTTCTATGAAATCATAACCATGCAAGTATTATGAAATAATGAGCATAGCCAGGTATGAGCTGTGATGATTTAGCATAATATAGATTATATAATGCCTTGTGAGCCATGTGATATACTTGTACAACAAGCATGATATATATATGGGTCTGATGTCCTAGAAATGATTGTTTCCTGGTAAAAGGTGATGCTATTCAATAATGAACCAAGGGTTTGATGCCAAAAACATGTGATCATGATAATGATAATGTTGAAGGGATGCGACTCCCACTAATATGTTTAAGGGTTTGAGATCCCAGGATAAGGATAACAAGATGTGTTCCAATTGATGCAAGATTCCTTGAAAAACATATTACAGCTTTCTATGTAGAATTTATGTATAATTCATGCTTGTAACTTGATTGATGTTAAAATAGGTTGTAATGCACTTAACCTATCAAGTGAACTAAAAATGTAGTTGCCCTGGACATAGATCCTTTAAGTGTCAAGATTTGCTGAATGGTGAAATGAGTTTTACTCAGAGTGCATATTATTGAATATGCGGGGTGCAAGTTGAGGTATCTACTTATATCCTTAACTCACATGATTGGCTACGGGCCATACTCTGAAGAGAGTGTGGTTGTAGGTCATGACTCAATATGCAATCAAGATTTGTTAGGGACCATACCCTGATATAATCAGGATTGATTACGGGTCATACCCTGATAAGGGAACAACTACATGTTGTATCTCTCTAGCTATGAGCCTATATACCTAGGATAGCTAATTGCAGTTTGACTCATAACGTCATTGCCAATAATCTCGTACTAACTGATAAAGGAGAGGTCATAGAGTCCGGCTCTTCCATGGACCTTGTATGGCACTGATGCGACTTAGCAGTGGTCAGTTGGAGCATGAGAGGTATACCTCATCTCCTTAGGGCATAAGATTTATTGTTAAAATATGTAATCAGCCATGTAGCGTATTTTCTTAAGGATCAAATATGGAAACATTGAATGAGGCTACAATTACTTTTATATATCTTAGTTGATAAATGTTATACATGTCTTCATATTCTTTTTGAAAATGATTAAATAATCTATTACTTAGTCATAGTTATTTGAACTACTTAAATGATGAAGATTGCTCTAGACTGTATATAATAAGTAGTTATACCTATTTAATTCAATAAAGGTTTCTTCTTCTCTCTTTCATAAGATTTATCTATGATAATAATAATGTTGGAGGAGGGTTATATCTCTCGCTATGATATAGATCTCACCCCGTGGGTTTCCAAAATTTTTAGGTGGACGTGCACGAGGAGGTAGAGATTGTGCAGTAGAGAGTGGGCAGTAGCAACAAGGACAACAGTAACAACTCAAGTTGAGTGTGTTGTTATGTGTCTTGTAGATATAGAGTCCTATGTGTCGTCCATGCACTCTCAGGTCTTTGGAAGACAGTACGTAAATAGTGTCATGATCGATATGAGATTTTGGCTGGTATGCCTCGATGCATAATGTTGCTTTTGTATATGTTTTAGTAAAGCAACTGATATCTCATAAGATTACGAGGTGATAAAACAATTTATGCATAAAGTGAATCATGATGTATATATGGTTTGGCTCTTTATGTAAAGAGTTTCCTGGTAGTGGATCTCTTGGTAAAAGGTTTTTTTTGGTAATCTATTATTAATGATTATTTCCGCATAGTTTTGTGTGATAACATTGTCGGATTGATAGCGGTCATCACAATTTTTGGTTACAGAGCCTTAGGTTAGTTGAGTCTACAAAAACATAGGATTAAGGTCATTGAGTCTGTTCTAATATCCTCCACTTTATCTTATAGTGAGTACTACTTAAATAGAAGAAGAAGTAATGCTTAAAGATGCCTGGAGAACACGAAGAACATGTTGTTGAGAGCAATGTTAGTGCACCAGGAGGAGGTGCAAGGGAACATGCGAGAGAAGAAAAAGTGTCTCAGAATCCCCAGCTGGATCAGTCTATGCTGGAGAACACTATTTTTCATGCTCTCTTTGGGCAATTCACGATGATAGTAACACATATGATAGACAGGATACCGCCACCTAGGCCACCAATCCCTAATGTAGGATCTTCAGGATCTAGTAAGACTTTTAAATGGATACGTCGTGTGGGAGCGATAGAATATGTTGGAATAGCTAACCCAACAGATGTAGATCTATGGCTCACTGAGTTAGGAAAAGATTTTAAGTTCCTTAGCATCCCAGAAATTGACAAAGTTACTCATGCTACGTACCTATTAAAGGGAAGTGTTGGCCATTAGTGGGCCATTGAAGAGGAGAAAAGGCCTGATGTTGAGGTCAGATGGGAGGAATTCTAACATGAGTTCACCAATAGGTACTTTCCTCAGACGTACCTAGATGAGAAAATCTCACAGTTTGAGTGGATTAGGCAAGGGCCTATGAAGATTAATGAGTATGCAGCTAAGTTCATGGAGCTTTTATGGTTTTGTTCGCACATGGCTACTACATACTAGGAGATGATTTAACATGTTGAAAAGGGTCTGAACACTGAGTTATCCGCATTTGCAGCTGCTCTGGAGAATAGGGAGAGATTTGCTACATTTGTGGAATAGGTTAGGAGGATAGAAAGGTCAGTAACCGAGAAACGTGAGGCCAATTTTAGGAAAGGGCCTTCCCAATTCCCAAGGACAGAGGTCCATAAGCTATAAGAAACTAAGGTTTCTTGCACCATCAACACCACAAAGGTTCAGTTGTGGATGACAAGTAAGGGTAGAGGTTATAATTTTCTGCCTATTGGAGCCCATAGTGCGGCATCAATGTCAGTGACAGGGCCGTCTAGGCCACAGAAAGAGACCAGAACCTGCCATAATTATGGACAAACATGACATCTGATAAGGGATTGTCCAGTAAGAGATACTGAGGTAACCCAACCACCAAAGCGGAGTCAACAAGGCTATCATAGGCAACAGTTCAATAGTGGTGTAGGAGGACAAGGATGTGGATAGGCATCTCAAGTAGGTTCATCTGCATAAGGGAATAGAGGACGAGGTCGGCAGCAGGCAATGACGAGATTCTATGCTATGAGTCAGCAGGAAGCAGTAGTCAACCCATGAGTCGTGAAAAGTCAGATGGAGTTATTTCATTCTGATATGTATTCATCTTACTCAAATATATTTTGATTGAATCTAGGCACTACACACTCCTTTATCACTTGTGAAGTGAGTCATAACTGTCTTTTTCCTATTAGTCATAGAACAAATAACTTGATGTTAGAAACTCTGTTAGTTCATTCCACAGTGTTACAAGAGGTATGTTCCCCCTATGTTATTTCTTTCTCGGAACACAACATTCAAGTAGATCTTATACCACTTGAGATGCATGGATTTGATGTAATCCTTGGGATGGACACCTTGGAAAAGTATAAGGCAGTCTTAGATTGTGGTTTCAAGCAAGCTATGTTCACATATGGTGGTGAGACATGGATCTTTTAGGGATACAGGAAGATTCTTCCAACATGTCTAATATCAACAATGATAGCCGAGAGACTGTTGTGACATGGGTGTGAGGCATTCTTAGAACATGTGGTGGATACTAAGGTAGAAAATCCTAGTATTCTAGAAGTGCTAGTTGTCAGGGAGTTTAATGATGTGTTTCCTGAGGAATTTCCTGATGTTTCTCCACCTTGAGAGATTGATTTCGAGATCAATCTAGTTCCCGGTACTCAACCAATAGCTCAAACACCATATAGGATGGCACCAGTTGAGATGGAGGAATTGAAGAAATAGTTATAAGAGTTACTTGTTTTTCCATCCAAGTACATTGTCTTAAGATGCTCTGATACTTTTTGTAAAGAAAAAGGATGGATCTATGAGGTTATGTATAGACTATAAATAATTGAACAAGGTGACAATAAAGAACACGTATCCTATGCCAAGGATAGATGATTTGTTTGACCAGTTGCGTGGTGTAATAGTATTCTCTAAGATAGACCTGAGGTCAGGATATCATCAATTACGGATTAAGGAGGATGACATACCCAAGTCAGCTTTTAGGACAAGGTATGGTCATTATGAGTTTATAGTTATGTCATTTGGACTAACTAATTCAACAACAACATCCATGGATTTTTTGAATAGAATGTTTCAGCCATTCCTTGATTGATTTATAATGGTCTTTATAGATGACATTCTAATATACAGTCATGATAGCCAACAACATAAACAACATCTTCATCAAGCATTGACTTTGTTAAGACAACACAAGCTATATGCTAAATTTAGTAAGTGTGAGTTTTGGTTGTTAGAAGTATCTTTTCTAGGATACATCATATCTACTAAAGGTATTTGTGTTGATCTTACAAAGGTGGAGTTTGTTCTAGAATGGGAACAACCTAAGACACAATAGAGATTTGTAGTTTCCTAGGCTTGGTAGGTTACTACGGGGGGTTCATCAAATACTTCACTTTTGTAGCATTACCCCTAACTAGGTTAACCAAGAAGGATGTTCCTTTTGTCTGGAATGACAAGTGTCAATGCTCTTTCCAGTTGTTGAAGTAAAAGTTGACTAATGCACTGGTCTTAGTGTTACCTGAGCAAAGGAAAGGATACATTGTCTTTTGTGATGCCTCAAAGAATGGTTTAGGATGTGTGTTGATGCAGGATAAATGAGTGATTTCTTTTGCCTCTCGAAATCTTAAGAAACATGAGCAGAATTATCCTACACATGATCTGGAGTTGGCTGTAGTGATTCATGCCTTGAAATTTGGAGACATTACATGTACGGGGAGAAGTGTCATATTTTCACAGACTATAAGAATCTAAAGTACATCTTTTAGTAGAAACAATTCAACATGAGACAGCATCGCTCGATGGAACTAATCAAAGACTATGATTGTATGATTGATTATCATCCAGGAAAGGCTAATGTGGTGGTAGATGTGATAAGAAGAAAGTCCTCATCTTCATTCACAGATAAAGCACAATTGAATTCTTTGGTGTGTCATAAGCACTAGTTTCCTTATGACATATGAATGTACAGCTGGAAGTATCTTTTCTATCCGGATTGTTGGCACAAATGCAAGTAAAACCTATGACGAGACAACATATTAAAAAAGCACAACAAGGTGATACTGTGATACAACAGATTAGATCATAATATGGCAGTGAGAAGCGAGATGGCTTTGATGAGTCAGAAGATGGAACAGTTTGTTACCATGGTAGAATCATGGTACATGATGCTAATGACCTAAGGAATATAGTTATGGAAGAATCTCACTCATCTATGTATGCTATGCAATCAGGAAGTACCAAGATATATCACAATCTAAAAGATATGTATTGGTGGCCTGGTTTGAAGAAGCATGTAGCTGAGTTTGTTATCCAATGTCCGGTATGTCAACAAGTTAAGGCTGAGCACCAGAAGCATGTAGGAACACTACAACCATTACCTATACCACAGTGGAAGTGGGATCATGTGACAATGGATTTTGTAGTTGGTTTTCCTAGAACAACCAAAGGTCACGATTCCATTTGGGTGATTGTTGATAGGTTGACAAAGTCAACACTTCTTCTTCCTGTTAAGACAACATACATTGCTGAGAAACTTGCATAGGTTTATGTAGATGAGATAGTACAGTTGCACGGAGTCCCAACAACAATTGTGTCTGAAAGAGGTCCCCAATTTATAAGTTGCTTTTGGGAGCTATTACACACAACTTTGGGTACACAATGTTTAGTACTGCTTTCCACCCTCAGATAGATGGACAATCTAAAAGGACTATAGAGACCTTGGAAAACTTGCTTAGGGCATGTTTTCTTCAGTTTGTAGGTAGTTGGGATATACATTTCAGTTTGATAGAGTTTGCCTACAATAAAAGTTATCAGAAAATCATTTCCATGGCACCATATGAAGCATTGTAAGGTAGATGTTGCAGATCTCCGTTATGCTGGTATGAAATAGGAGAATATCAACTTCTTGGTCCCGAACTTGTACAGCAGACAAAAGAAAAGATTAAAGTGATACATCAAAAGTTAAAGGCAGACCAAAGTCATATTTTGATAATTGACATAGACCTTTAGAATTCCAAGTCGAAGACAGAGTATATCTCGAAGTCTCTCCTTGAAAAGGTGTTTTTATATTTGGGAAGAAGGGTAAGTTGGCTCCTAGATTTATGGGACCATGTCTGGTGATAGCACGCGTTGGAAAGTATCCTATAAGTTGGAACTACCACCTAAGTTGCATAGACTACATCCAATTTTTCATGTATCTATGTTGCAAAAATGTCACCCTGATACAGAGCTTGCATTACAACCTATACATGTAGAATTAGATGAAGATATATCCTATGTGGAAGGTCCAGTGTTGATTCTTCACAGAAGAATCAAAAAGTTAAAAAGGAAAGACATAGTGCTTGTGAAAGTTCTTTGGCATCACCATGGCATTGAAGAAGCCACATGGGAGCTGGAGGAAGAGATGAGGAGGAAGTACCCTTCTCTTTTCTCTTGAGATTTCGGGGATGAAATCCTTGTTAGGGGTTGATAACTTGTAACACCACAGACCTGGGTTTTGGGATAACCCTTGAAGTTTTACTTAAGGAAATTTCTTAGAACCTTGTTTTAATCTTTTGAAAATTAATTAAGACTTGAGGAGAGTTTAAATCTCAATTCCTAACTTATTTGCAAATTGTTTGTGCCTTATATGTTAGCTTTGGTAAAGATTGCAATTTACCCAAATGTGGGTTTTATGTACAAATTATCACCTCTAGAGTATCCCTTTTCTCTCTTAGCATCATCTAGAGGAGAGATACAGAAGGGGCACCTTGTTTGAGTCTAGGTTAAATGATAACACTCATTGTGGTGAAAAAACCAAAGAAGTGTTGAGTGGTTTGAGCCTAGATGGGGTTGTGTCGAGTTATGAAGTATATATGAGAATGCCTATCAGCTTGGAATCCATTGAGGAGGTCCCATATCAGTTTATCATCCTTTTGAAAGTAATAAACTTGGGCTAAGCACCTCAGGTAGGTGAAGCATATCTGTTTAGATGTTCCTTGCAAAATTTGTATCGATTTGCACATAAAGTGTTATTGGATTGTGATATCTTGTCAAGCAAGATACCCAATGGCCGATATCTTATCTATGGATTATCGTCATGAGTTTTTCATGGCAAGATAGTTGTAGATGCATGAAGCCACCATGTATGGACACGTGTCACCTAAGTACATATGGTGATGACACTTCATAAACACTCTCTCTTGAACCTCAACTATATAAACCTCTCTTTTCACCTACAAGTGAAACTTTCAACTCTCATATCATCCTTTTCTTGGTGGATGACCATATAAGCTTGAGGAATAGGAGGGAGATTGAGCATCTTGCCTAAGGTGAAGCCATGGCCATCTTCAACCTTGGGTGAACTATGCTTCTCGGGTCATGGTTCCTTTCTTTCTTTTCTTCATCACCAAGTTCCTAACTATGATATCTTCTTTCATATAGAATTGTTGTGATTGAGTCTTGGACTTTTGATAAGTCATCTTCAACCTTGGGAAACGTGGATCTTTGGAGCTTGAAGCTCTTATGATTGATCTTGAGGTAGGTTATATAACACGAACTCAACTTTAGTATTATTCACATCCTACCATGCAATACTTGATGATTCCTTTTCTATTTCGACTTTCCTTGATTAAATGATGGTTCCAAAAGTTCTAATGGATATATGGGGTTGTTGTCCATGAACTAGAGTATTAATGGATGAAGGGTTGGAGCTTGAATATGATGAGAACCTCTATGCACAAACCGATATCAGTTTGTGGAAACCCTAACCCGATACAAGGCTTCATGAAGAAAGATCGATATACATGAGTTTCTAAATCCCTATCGATTTGTTACATGTGTGGGATTATTTTCTTTTTAGTTGTCTAACTTGTCACCTAAAGCAAAAGATGAGGGAAGGTCGATATCTTGAAGATAACTAAGTTGACACACACTTGCATTATGATATGGATGGCCGTCATGACTTGTGATGCCTAAAAATGATATGTTGCTGATCCGTCATGACCTAGAAGAAGTTAGGTCGATATTATTGACACGATTAAAACAATACACCTTAATGGAACTAGCTCTTCATGACCAAGAGAATGAATTGATGTTGTATCAAACCATGATGCCTTAGTTGAGTATAGAGTCCGACATGGCCAACCCTAACCCTAGTAATCTGATACATTCACAAACCGATACCCCTCTAGCCTAACACAAGTGTGATAGGCGACACACTTAGGCCAACACACCATGTAAAGGTATATGAAACACATTCCTTGAGGTCTTGTCCGACACACCAAGTAATGGTGAGGTTGATATCACTTGGTGATAACAATGGCCGATATACAAAGGGATACCTAGGCCGACACATTAGATAGTACACTATCGCCGATACCTAAAGTGTTAGGGTGGTCGATACCCTATAGTGAGGTCAAGATGTGATGCCTAAGTAAGGTGAAAAATACTTTGCTAAATTATGAAGGAGGTGATGCACCAAGGCATGTAAGATATGATTCATGGCTGATATCACCCTAAGCAGCTTACAACCGATATCACCCTAAGCACCTCTAAACCAATATCTCTTTGAGGTGCCATGACCGACACAAATGAAGAGTGCCATGGCCGATACATGTGCCTTGTCTGACACAAGTAGATGTGTCTAGGATGACACAAGTGAATGTGTCTAGGCCAACATAAGGATTAGAGTGAAGGCCGATACACCTTGTTGAATATAGGTTGATACACCTTGATGAGTGTAGGCTGATACACCTTGAATATAATCAATGGATACAGTAAGAAGTAATGAGATGGATACACTTTAATAAGTGTAGGATGATAAACCCTAAAGAAGGATAAATCAATGTAATAAGTATGTTGAAGTCAATATCCTAGTAAGGATGAGATAGAAACTTGTACTACTCACATGAGAAAGGTAATACTTCATGTTGATAATCAATTGATAATATTTGATGAAGTACGCTTGAAAACTTATGGCAATAATATAGCTCTTATGATGTAAATTAGGGTTTGGTTGATGAATATGAACTCAAAAACCCTAAATCATCTACAAGGGGAAACCCTAACCCTAATTATGAGAGGGTTGCAATTTGAATGATTATCTTTATGGCATAGTCATGATATTTACTTGATATTGCATTTGCTATGAAATCCTAACCATGTAGGTATTATGAAATGATGAGCATATCTAGGTATGAGCTATGATGATTTAGCATAACATAGATTATATAAGGCCTTGTGAGCCATGTGATATACTTGTACAATAAGTATGATATATATGTGGGTCTAATGACCTAGAAATGATTGTTTCCTGGTAAAAGGTGACAATGTTCAATAATGAACTAAGGGTTTGATGATCAAAACATGTGATCATGATAATGATAATGTTGAAGGGATGAGACTCCCAGTAATATGTGTAAGGGATTGAGATCCCAGGATAAGGGTAACAAGATGTTTTCAAATTGATACAAGATTCCTTGAATAACATATTACACCTTTCTATGCAACATTTATCTATAATTCATGCTTGTAACTTGATTGATACTAAAAGATGTTGTAATGCACTTAACCTATCAAGTGAACTAAAAATGTAGTTTCCCTGGCCATAGATCCATTTAGTGTCAGGATTTGCTGAATGGTGAAATGAGTTTTACTTAGAGTGCATATTATTGAATATGTGGGGTGCAAGTTGAGGTATCTCCTTGTATCCTTAACTCACATGATTGGTTGTGGGCCATACCCTGAAGAGAGTGTAGTTGTAGGCCATGACTCAATATGCAATCAGGATTGGTTAGGGACCATACCCTGATATAATCATGATTAACTACGGGTCATACCCTGATAAGCGAACAATTACAAGTTGTGTCTCTCTAGCAATGAGCCTATATACCCAGGCTAGCTAATTGTAGTTTGACTCATAATGTCACTACCAATAATCTCGTACTGACCTAAAAAGGAGAGGTCGTGGAGTCTGGCTCTTCCATGGACCTTGTATGTCATTGGTTCTACTTAGCAGTGGTTAGTTGGAGCATGAGCGGTATACCTCATCCCCTCAGGGCATAAGATTGATTGTTAAAAGATGTAATCATCCGTGTAGCATATTTGCTTAAGGATCGAATACTAAAACATTGAATGAGGCTGCAAGTACTTTTATATGTCTTAATTGATAAATGTTATACATGTTCTTCATATTCCTTTTAAAAATGATTAGACAATTTATTGCTCATTCATAGTTATTTGAACTACTACATTGATGAAGATTGCTCTACTATGTATATAACAAGTAGTTATATATGTTTAATTTAATAAAGGTTTCTTCTTCTCTCTTTCATAAGATTTATCTGTGATAATATTCTTGGAGGAGGGTTTTATCTCCCACTGAGATATTGATCTCACCCCGTGGGTTTCCATACTTTTTAGGTAGACGTGCATGAGGAGGTAGAGATCATGCAGTAGAGAGCAGGAAGCAATAGCAAGGACAGTAATAACAACTCAAGTTGAGTGTGTTGTTATGTGTCTTGTAGATATAGAGTCCTATGTGTCATCCCTGTACTCTTAGGTCTTTAGGAGACAATATATAAACTATTTTATGACTGATCTCTTATTTTGGCTAGTACGTCTCGATGCATAATGTTGCTTTTTATATGTTTTGGTAAAGCAACTGATATCTCATATCCTTACGAGGTGATGGAATGATGTATGTATAAAGTGAACCATGATGTATATATGGTTTGGCTCTTTCTGTAAAGAGTTTCCTGGTAGTGGATCTCTTGGTAAAAAGGTTTTTTTGTTATTTTTGATAATCTATTATTAATGATTATTTCCATGTAATTTTTTGCGATAATGTTGTCAGATTGATAGTGGTCGTCACACATACCTTTTAGTTCCACATCTTTCTTATGAAGTCAAATGTCTTACTAGCTACTGAGTTTGTATACATCTCCTTTTATTATTACATAATTCCCTATATATTTTATATTTATATCTCATGTATTATGAGTCTTAGACACCTCGAGATATCTAGGGGTACATGTACTTTTTAGAGTGATCCCATCCTCATGCATCTAAGGAGTGCCTCTCACATTCACTCGTTGGGCCACATGAACATCATGAAGGTGGCCAATCTCCTGAGACATGGGTCTTGAGCAAACATAGTTGTTACCTCCCAACCAGATTGTTTTATGCATTCAGGGAACAACCAACTCCTAATCCCATTGGTCCTATGTACCTTTAATACTCCCTACTTGACCTTAGGAATGGCTTATATCTCTACCCTTCCCAGGGGTTTCTTTGAGATATTACAACTTTTCACCATTTCCAAGCACATTATTTTCATATGTATTCTTTAAAATAGATTTCCTCCATCTCTTATAATGCTCATTATTCACTTTATGCCCCCTTATTGGGCTCATGGAGACTTTATCTTTTGGGCTCGGTCTCATAATGTCAGTCACATCCATAGTGATTTTTCCTCATGTTCCTAAGAGATGGCATACTTGGGTTCAAAGAATCATACTCAATATATGTGCTCTCATACTATATATCCTTGATACTTTAGGTGACATTTTAAGGTTACCTAAATCTTTAGATTGATTTAGTGAACTTACTTTTCCAAGGAAGGTCCTAACCTAGGGTGCCCTCTTAGATCTTAGTAGGAGGTTAGGCTCTCTAGACACAACCCAACTCTATATGTCTAGGGTTTACCTCCCCAACAGGTCCCTCTCCACTCTTGGGTGACCCACCCCAAGTCGGGACACCATCCCTAAAGGTTTCATATTTTCATTTTATGCATGGTTTTTATTATAACATCTCAACCCTTGTTTACTCAATCTCTAGAATATCCTCTCTTGGGGTTTTGTCCCTGTAGTGGACTGGGGTGACCTTCCCCTCTAATGGCTTGGTGCCTTACTAGCCATCCCTATGACGATCCGATCACAAATCAGACTATCACTGCGTAATTAATTGCAGAATTAACCATAATCAACAGAATAACAAAAATCACAAAAAAAATTAAAACCTTTTGCAAAGAGATCCAATTCCAGGAAACTCTTATAAAGAGAATCATAGTATTGCATACATTACAGTTTACATTGTACATACCAGGTATCGTCTCTTCTCGAGGAACATATTTACAATGATTGCTTTGCCAAAACTATACATAAGCAACATAAAACCTCGAGGCATTCAAGCCAAAATCTCAGATCGATCATGAAAACACTGAGTACTGACTCCAAGGACCTGAGAGTACAGAGACGACACATAGGACTCATATCTACAAGACACAACAATCAGTATCTCCACCTGAGATGTTACTACGGTCCCTGATGTTGCTATCCTTCCCCTGTTGTATGGTCTCTACATGCTCATCCGCGTCCACCTAAAAATGTTGGTGACCAACGGGGTGAGACCCATGTCCCAGCGAGAGATATAACTCTCTACCAAAAAATATTATCATTGTAGATAAACAGTAATAAATTGAGCAAAGGATTCTTTATTATTAATAAGCAGGATAAATTACTGTTTAAACAGAATAGAGCAATATCATCTTTCAAAGCATTACAACTATATATGATAAAGCAGTAAATCATCTATTTAATAAGAAATATGAAGAACATGTATAATATTTATCCATTTTAGGATACATTAAGCAATGTAATAACAACCAATGATTTCCGTATTTCATCCTTAAGAAATTACTCTAAACGACTGATTACATTTCAAAATCACACTTATGCCCTAAGGAGATGAGGTATACCGCTCATACTCCAACCGACCACGACGGCGTAAAGCATTAGTTCCATACCTAGGTCAATGGAAGAGTTGGACTCCATGACCTCATCTATCTCAGTCAGTGCGAGACCACATGCAGGACATCTCGTGTCTCTACTAAATAGCTTTCCAGGGTATACTGGCAACTTAACTATAGAGCTACAACGGCGGATGCACTCTCTTCGCAATCAAGAGATTTCATGTTTATCTCACATCTATCCGGTATTAATCATCTTCAGGAGATTCATGATGCATCCATCCCAGCACATATAATGAAGGATTGAGAGATCTCGTGTTTATCTCACGTCAACCCCACATTAGGGCGTAAGGATATTCACACCCATTACCCCCACATATTCAAAAATATACCCTCCAGGAGATCCCGTGGGAAAACCTGTTTCACCATCACCAACTACTGATGATGATGGATCTATGGCCAGGGCTCTACATGATAAGATTTCACTTGATTAATTAAGTGCATTACCAGATTCTTTTAGCATCATCCAAGTTTTCAAACATGAATTATTATGACAAATGCTTCAAAGAAAAGTGTAATACATCTATCAAGTACTTTTCAAAACTTTATAAAACATTGGGATCTCAATCCCTTATCTCATTACCGAGAATTCTCATCCCTCAACAATATCATCATCATGTTTACTGGATCTGGGTATTCAAACCCTTAGTTCATCACTGAACATTGTTATCACTTATCAGGTAACTATTACCTCTAGGTCATCTGACCAAGGTATACTTGATACTTGTTACACAAGCATATCACATAGCTTACAAGGCACATTAAACATCATATCTCATACCTGGATATACTCATCAACTTATGATACATGCATGGTTAGTATACTTGATAACAACCATATCAATTATATATTAACACTATGCAATACAAGGGTAACACCACTATTCCCTCATTAAGGTTAGGGTTTCACGTTATTTATCAATTAGGGTTTCTCATACCATTATCTAAAATTAGGGTTAGGGTTTCCTATTCTTCATCAAATTAGGGCTTCTCATACCATTACCCGAAATTAGGGTTAGGATTTCCCATTCTTTATTAAATTAGGGTTTCATGATCACATTATCAAAGATCAAACCCTAATTCATACTCTACACTTATTAAAAGTATTAATGTATGCACATTACATGTTTATTACACAAGTATGAGTTTCTCTCTCATTCTCTCTAGGATGTTTATTACTCCATACTTTATTAAGTTGGCTCATCCTATGCTTATCATAGTGTATTGAGTTTATTACTTTCATAGGCATCAAATGACAATCACTCTAAGTGTACTATTCACCTAAGTACTTTAGATGTACTTCCATTGTAATCAACCTTGAAATATTTTACAAACACTCATAGGGTTGTTTGATCTTACATGGTTTTGAGACTATTTGATCTCTAAAAGGTTTGAGATTATTTAATCTTCAAATGATCTTGAAAACCCCATTAACCTTCAAACGATCTTGAGACCCCTTTGACCTTCAAACGGTCTTGAGACTCCTTTTGACCTTCAAACGGTCTTGAGATCCTCTTTGACCTTCAAACGGTCTTGAGATCCTCTTTGACCTTCAAATGGTCTTGAGATCCTCTTTGACCTTCAAATGGTCTTGATATCCTCTAAAACGGTTTGGGACCATTTGGGCTAAATTAGGTTGAAACCGTTTGCACTCTAAACGGTTTAAAACCGTTTGGCCTATCCAAAGTTGAAATTGTTTGATCACTAAACGTTTTGAAACTGTTTGACCTAGACTAGATTGAAACCGTTTGAACATGAAACGGTTTGAAACCGTTTGAATGAGGTTAAGTTAAAACTGTTTGATCACTAAATGGTTTGAAACCATTTGATCATCCAATGTTGAAACTGTTTGACCTCTAAACAGTTTGAAACCGTTTGATCTTCCAATGTTGAAACAGTTTGACCTCTAAACGATTTGAAACCGTTTGGCCACACATAGTTGAAACAGTTTGATATTGTTGATCTGGAGGTGTGTGTTAAGATGATGACATCATCATCAAGCTTCAGACCTCCATTTCTACTACCCATACAACTGATGGATTCATTAATTACTTCAAGAAAAATTTGAGAAGAAGGAAAGATCAACATATATTGCAAGATTGAAATCAAATAATAATATCAATGGGTTCAAGTTATATAACCCGCCTCCAAAGCAACTTCAAAGCTCTAAGCATTTCATCTTTATTGGTGAATATATCTCCTCCAATTATCCAAGGCACGTTCTCAACCCTTATGATGTAAAAGATTGCCAAAGTTGAGCATTGGATGGAAGAGAGAAGAAAAGAAGAGTTATAACTCGATTTTAGCCTTCAACCAAAGGTTGAAGATGACCATGGATCTTACCTTAAGCTTGGGAAATGATATCCTCCTTTTCCTTTGCTTCCTTGGTCGTCATCCTAAGTGGGGAGTGAATGTGGTGCGCAAATAGCCTTTCTAGTAGGTGAATAATTGAGTGTATATAATTGAATTTGTAAGAGAGAGAGAGTAAAAGGGAAGTCATCAACCTTCCTTACTAGGCGCCACATGCCCCCTCCACTTCCTTATCTCCAAATTTATCTTTCTTTTCCTTTAATTCCTTTGAATTATCCCTAAATTATAGTCGATCGTTTAAGCTCCTTATTAAATAAGATATTATTATCCATAAGTACCTTTATTTTAGTGGACATTACTTTTCAATTCAAAATGTAGGTAGATATTTTCACCTACTTGAATTATCTTGGTGCCTCCCAGGTGTTTTGGCCGCCATTTCATTATGGGATTTCACCCATAGCTCTTTAGTTGATGGGTACTTCATTTAATTTATATATTTTTGCTACAAAATAACTTAGGGTTTTCAATTATGCTTATTTCTTGATTATTTTATTATCAAGAATATCATTTCTCAAATATGGTTCAAACAAGACGCCCCTTTCTTTTTATTTTCTCTAAATGATACCAAGAGACAGTAGGGACACTCTTGAGGTGGTATTTTACATATTCAACCCTAGGTTTTGGGTAAATTACAAATTACACCAAAACTAGTATTCAATGTACAAGTATTATTCAAACAAGCCCCTTCTTGGAATTTAGGCTTCCACAAGCCATCCCTTAACATCATTCTCATTCTTAGGATGCTATAGTACTTGAGGAAAATTTATCATGTAACATTTTGCAAGGTAACCCCTTATATTGGGTAAATTGCACTTTAGTCCAAAACAAGCAAATATTGCTTCAACATTATTCAAATAGGACCAAAATTGAAACATAAGCTCTCCTTTAGTTTTAATTACTTTTCAAAAGATAAAGACAATAATATAAATGACTTACTTAAGCAAAACTCCTAGGGTTAAGTCATAACCCATGTCAGGGATGTTACAATTATCCACCCCTAACATGGATTTCGTCCCTAAAATCATCAAGAGAAAAGAGAAGGGTACTTCCTCCTCATCTCTTCTTCTAGTTCCCATGTAGCCTCTTCAATGCCATGATGATGCCAGATAACTTTCACAAGAATTATGTCTTTCTTTTTCAACTTTTTGATTCTGCTATCAAGAATCATCATTAGTCCTTCTTCATAGGACATATCTTCATTTAACTCTACCTCTACACGTTGCAATACTAACTCTGTATTAGGGTGACACTTTCTCAGCATGGATATATGGAATATTGGATGCAATCTATGTAGTTCAGGTGGCAACTCCAGCTTATAGGATACCTTTCCAATTCGTTCAGTGATTGGATAAGGCCCCATAAATCTAGGAGCTAACTTACCCTTTTTCCCAAATCTAAGCACACCTTTCCAAGGTGAGACTTTGAGATATAGTTTGTCTCCAACTTGGAATTCTAAGGGTCTTTGTCGTTTATCAGTGTATGACTTCTGTCTATTCTGTGCAGCCTTTAACTGTTGTTGTATTACTTTAATCTTCTCAGTTGTCTGTTGCACTAATTCAGGACCCAAAAGTTGGTATTCTCCTATTTCATACCAGCACAATGGAGACCTACAACGTCTACCATATAATGCTTCATAGGGTGCCATATCAATATTGTGCTGATAACTATTGTTGGAAGTAAATTCTATTAAGCTCAAGTGTAGATCCCAACTTCCTACAAACTGAAGGACACATGCCCTAAGCAAATCCTCCAAGGTTTGTATAGTCCTCTCAGATTGTCCATCCGTTTGTGGGTGAAAGGTGGTACTGAATCTTAACTGCGTACCCAATGCTTTATGTAGTCGTTCCCAAAAATGACTCATGAACTGGGGACCTCTATCAGAAGCAATTGTGGTTGGAACCCCGTGAAACCGCACTATCTCATCTATATAGATATGTGCAAGTTTCTCAGCAGTATAGGTTGTTTTGATAGGAAGAAAATTTGCTGACTTAGTCAACCTATCAACTATCACCCAAATGGAATCATGACTTTTGGTTGTTCTGGGTAAACCAACCACAAAGTCCATGGTCACATGATCCCATTTCCACTGTGGTATAGGTAAAGGTTGCATTGTTCCTGTGGGCTTTTGATGTTCATCTTTAACCTACTGACACACTGGACACCGCATAACAAACTCAACTACATCTTTCTTCAATCCGGGCCACCAATACATATCTTTCAAATTATGATACATTTTGGTGCTCCCTGGATGCATTGCATACATGGATGAATGAGCTTCCTCCATGACTAAATTCCTTAAGTCATTGGCATCAGGTACTACCATCCTACCATGGTAATAGACTACTTCATCATCTGACTCATGAAAACCATCTCATTTCTCACTACCATACTCTGACCTGATTTGCTGAATCATAGTATCAGCCTATTGTGCCTCTTTGATCTGTTGTTTTAGAGTAGGTTTCACTTGCATTTCAGCTAACAGTCCAGCTAACAAGGATACTTTAAGTTGTACATTGTTTTGCCTCAAAGAGACAAGCATGTCTCATTTAAAACACGTTAAAGAGTTCAACTGTTCTTTGTCTATGGTTGGCGACGATGATTTTCTACTTAGTGCATCAGCCACTACATTAGCCTTTCCCGGATGGTAATCAATTGTACAATCATAGTCCTTGATTAACTCCATCCAGCAGCGTTGTATCATGTTCAACTCATGCTGTGAAAAGATGTATTTTAGGTTCTTATGGTCCGTGAAAATCTGGAATGTCTTTATAGAGATAATGTCTCCAGATCTTCAACGCATGAACTACTGTAGCTAATTCTAGATCATGTGTCAGATAATTTTTCTTGTGTTTCTTAAGCTGTCGAGAAGCAAAAGAAATCACTTGTTTATCATGCATCAACACACATCCTAGACCGTTCTTAGAAGCATCATAGAATACAATATACCCCTTTCCCTGCTCAGGTAACACTAACACAGGCGCACTTGTTAATCTTTCTTTCAACAACTGGAAAGAATGTTGACACTTCTCATTCCAGACAAAAGGAACCTCCTTCCTGGTTCCTAGTTAGGGGTAATGCTATAGAATTGAAGTTCTTAATGAACCTCCTATAGTAGCCTGCCAGTCCTAGAAAACTGTGTATCTCCGTTGGTGTCTTTGGTTGTTCCCACTCCAAGAAAGATTCTACCTTTTTAGGATCAACACGGATACCTGAGGCAGATATTACGTGTCCTAGGAAAGACACTTCTGATAACCAGAATTCATACTTGCTAAACTTGGCGTATAGCTTGTGCTCTCTTAGTAAAGTCAGGGCCTGACGAAGGTGTTGCTCATGTTGTGGAGCATCTCTACTATAAATTAGGATGTCATCTATAAAGACTACTATGAATTGATCAAGGAATGGCCAAAAGATTATGTTCATGAGTTCCATGAATGCAACTACTGCATTAGTTAGTCCAAACGACATAACTATGAACTCATAACGACCATACCTTGTCCTAAAGGCCAACTTGGGTATGTCACTCTCCTTGATGCGTAGCTGATGGTATCCTAACCTCAGATCTATTTTAGAGAATATAGTTGCACCACAAAACTGGTCAAACATGTCATTTATATTTGGTAGAGGATATTTGTTCTTTATGGTCACCTTATTGAGCTATCTATAGTCTATGCATAATCTCATAGACCCGTCATTATTTTTAATAAAAAGAACTGGAGCACCCCAAGGTGAAGTACTCGATCGAATAAAACCCTTTTCAAGCAACTTCTGTAACTGTTTCTTGAGTTCTTCCATCTCAGCAGGTGCCATTCTATATGGTGCTTGAGCTATAGGTTGCGTACCTGGGATTAGATTAATCTCAAAATCAATCTCTCAGGGTGGAGGAAAACCTGGAAGTTCCTCAGGAAACACATCCTCAAACTCCCTAACAATTGGAACTTCAAAAAGACTAGGACTCTCTACTCTGGTATCTACCACATGTGCCAAGAATGCTTCACATCCTTGTCATAATAGTTTCTCAGCTATCATTGCTGACACTAGATAGGTTGAAAGAATCTTTTTGTCCCCCTGAAAGACCCATGTATCACCATTGTCTGAGAACATAGCCTGCTTGGAACTACAATCCAAGACAACCTTATACTTTTCTAGGGTGTCCATCCCAAGGATTATGTCAAACCCATGCATCTCAAGTGGTATAAGATCCACCTGAATGATATGTTCTGAAAAAGAAAGAACACAAGGAGAACATACCTCCCACAACACTACAGATCCAACTAATAGAGTTTCTAATAACAAGTTATCTGCTCTATGACTGACAGTGATATTGTAGTCATGAATCACTTCTCGAGTGATAAAGGAATGTGTAGCACCTAGATCAATCAAAACAGATACAAAGTAGGATGAAGACATATCAGAATGAAATAATTCCATCTGACCAATCACGACTCGTGGGTTGACCACTGCTTCCGGCTGATTCATAGCATAGAATCTTGCCGTTGTTGGTTGTCGACCACTCGCCCTATTGTTGGATGTAGATGAACCGGCTTGGGACACTTGTCCACGTCCTCGTGTTCCACTACTAAACTATCACTTCTGAGAGCCTTGTTGACTCTGCCTCGGTGGTTGGGTTACACTCACATCTCTAGCAAGACAATCTTTCATCAGATGTCCCATCTTCCCACATTTATAACAGCTTCTGTTCTCCCACTGTGACCTAGATGGTCCTGTTACTGACATTGATGTTGAGCTGTGGGCTCCCTCTGGTGGTAAACTACAGCCTCTACCCTTGTTGGATGTCCACTACGTATGTGTATTGAACCTCGGTGGTACTGTTGGTGCAGAAAACCTTGGTTTCTTAAAACTTTTGAACCTCTGTCCTTGGAACTATGTATAACACTTTCTTACTATTGGTTGGACGTTTCTCCATCACATACCTTTCTATCCACCTAACTGACTCCACAAAGGTGGCAAACGTTTCTCTATTCTCTAGAGCAGATGCGAGTGTGGTCAAATTAGCATTCAAACCCTTCTCAAAATGTTGAATCCTCTCCTCATATGTAGTAGCCATGTGCGGACAAAACCGTAGAAGCTCCATAAACTTAGCTTCATACTCACTAATGTTCATTGGTCCTTGCTTTATCCACTCAAACTGAGAGATTTTCTCATCCAGGTAAGTCTTGGGAAAATATCTATGAACAAACTCTCGTTGGAACTCTCTCCATTCGACCTCAACACCTGGCCTTTTGTCCTCTTCTATAGTCCACCAATGACCAGCACTCCCTTTCAATAGGTACACCGCACGCCTAACCTTCTCAGCTTCTGGGATATTAAGAATTCTGAAGGCCTTCTCCAGCTCAGTCAGCCACAAGTCTGCGTCTGCTGGGTCAGATGTACCAGTATAATCAGTGGCTCCTACCCGTCGAAGCCGTTTAAAAGTCTTTCCAGCTCCGTGTCTCTCATTGGGAGCTGGTGCCCTAGGTACAGGTGGTGGCATCCTATCCGCCATATGTTCCATTGTCGCCATGAACTGCCCAAAGAGGGCATGGAAAGCTGGGTTTTCTATCGAAGCTTGGTCAAGTTGGGGATTTTCAGGTACTAGTTCCTCTCTAGCCTGATCCCTTGCACCTCCTCCTGGTGCATCAACACTGCTTTCAGTAGCATGTTCTTCATGTGATCCATCCATCTTCAAGCTTTACTTCTTCTCCTGAAAGCAGAAGTCACTATCAAATGAACTAGAAGACACTAAAACAAACTCTACGACCTTAATCCTATGTCTCTGTAGACTCAGCAAACCTTAGGCTCTGATACCAAAATCTTGTGACGATCCGACCACAAATCAGATCGTCACTGCGTAATTAATTGTGGAATTAACCATAATCAACATAATAACAAAAATCACAAAACAAATTAAAACCTTTTTCAAAGAGATCCAATTCTAGGAAACTCTTATAAAGAGAACCATAGTACTGCATACATTACAGTTCACATTGTACATACCATGTACCGTCTCTTCTCGAGGAACATATTTACAACGGTTGCTTTGCCAAAACTATACATAAGTAACATAAAAACTCGAGGCATTCAAGCCAAAATCTCATATTGATCATGAAAACACTGAGTACTGACTCCAAGGACCTGAGAGTACAGAGACGACACATAGGACTCATATCTATAAGACACGACAATCAATATCTCCACTTGAGATGTTACTTCGGTCCCTGATGTTGTTGTCCTTCCCATGTTGTATGGTCTCTACCTGCTCATCCGCATCCACCTAAAAATGTTGGTGACCAACCGGGTGAAACCCATGTCCCAGCGAGAGATATAACTCTCCGCCAAAAAATATTATCATTGCAGATAAATAGTAATAAATTGAGCAGAGGATTCTTTATTATTAATAAGTAGGATAAATTATTGTTTAAGCAGAATAGAGAAATATCATCTTTCAAAGAATTACAACTATATATGATAAAGCAGTAAATCATCTATTTAATAAGGAATATGAAGAACATGTATAATATTTATCCATTTTAGGATACATTAAGCAATGTAATAACAACAAATGATTTTTGTATTTCATCCTTAAGCAATTACGCTACACGGCTGATTACATTTTACAAGCACACTTATACGCTAAGGAGATGAGGTATACTGCTCATACTCCAACCGACCACGGCGGCGTAAAGCATCGGTTCCATACCTAGGTCAATGGAATAGCCAGACTCCATGACCTCATCCGTCTCGATCAGTGTGAGACCACATGCAGGACATCTCGTGTCTCTACTAAATAGCTTTCCAGGGTATACTGGCCACTTCGCTACAGAGCTATAGCGGCGACTGCACTCTCTTCGCAATCGAGAGATTTCATGTTTATCTCACATCGATCCGACATTAATCATCATCGAGAGATTCATGATACATCCATCTCGGCACATATAATGAAGGATTGAGAGATCTTGTGTTTAACTCATGTCAACCCGACATTGGGGCATAAGGATATTCACGCCCATTACCCCCACATATTCAAAAATATGCCCTTCGGGAGATCCCGTGGGAAAACATGTTTCACCATCACCAACTACTGACGATGATGGATCTATGGTCAGGGCTCTACATGATAAGATTTCACTTGATTAATTAAGTGCATTACCATATTCTGTAGCATCAGCCAAGTTTTCAAACATGAGTTATTATGACAAATGCTTCAAAGAAAAGTGTAGTACATCTATCAAGTACTTTTCAAAACTTTATAAAACATTGGGATCTCAATCCCTTATCTCATTACTGGGAATTCTCATTCCTCAACAATATCATCATCATGTTTACTGGATCTGGGTATTCAAACCCTTAGTTCATCACTGAACATTGTTATCACTTATTAGGTAACTATTACCTCTAGGTCATCTGACCAAGGTATACTTGATACTTGTTACACAAGAATCTCACATAGCTTACAAGGCACATTAAACATCATAGCTCATACCTGGATATACTCATCAACTTATGATACATGCATGGTTAGTATACTTGATAACAACCATATCAATTACATATTAACACTATGCAATACAAGGGTAACACCACTATTCCCTCATTAAGGTTAGGGTTTCCCATTATTTATCAATTAGGGTTTATCATACCATTATCTGAAATTAGGGTTAGGGTTTCCCATTCTTTATCAAATTAGGGCTTCTCATACCATTACCCGAAATTAGGGTTAGGATTTCCATAGGGTTGTTTGATCTTACACAGTTTTGAGACTATTTGGTCTCTAAACGGTTTGAGATTATTTAATCTTCAAACGATCTTGAAAACCCCTTTAACCTTCAAACGGTCTTGAGACCCATTTGACCTTCATATGGTCTTGAGACCCCTTTGACCTTCAAACGGTCTTGAGACTCCTTTTGACCTTCAAATGGTATTGAGATCCTCTTTGACCTTCAAACGGTCTTGAGATCATCTTTGACCTTCAAACGATCTTGAGATCCTCTTTGACCTTCAAACAGTCTTGAGATCCTCTAAAACGGTTTGGGACCGTTTGGGCTAAATTAGGTTGAAACTCTTTGATCACTAAACATTTTGAAACCGTTTGACCTAGATTAGATTGAAACCGTTTGAACATGAAATGGTTTGAAACCATTTGAACTAGGTTAAGTTAAAATAGTTTGATCACTAAACAGTTTGAAACTGTTTGATCATCCAATGTTGAAACTATTTGACCTCTAAACGGTTTGAAACTGTTTGGCCACACATAGTTGAAATCGTTTGATATTGTTGATCTGGAGGTGTGTGTTAAGATGATGTCATCATCATCAAGCTTCAGACCTCCATTTCTACCATCCATACAACTAATGGATTCATTAATTACTTCAAGAAAAATTCGAGAAGAAGGAAAGATCAACATATATTGCAAGATTGGAATCAAATAATAATATCAATGGGTTCAAGTTATATAACCCGCCTCCAAAGCAACTTCAAAGCTCCAAGCTTTTCATCTTTAATGGTGAAGATAGCTCCTCCAATTATCCAAGGCACGTTCTCAACCCTTATGATGTAAAAGATTGCCAAAGTTGAGCATTGGATGGAAGAGAGAAGAAAAGAAGAGTTATAACTCGATTTTAGCCTTCAACCCAAGGTTGAAGATGATCATGGATCTTACCTTAAGTTTGGGAAATGATCTCCTCCTTTTCCTTTGCTTCCTTGGTCGTCAGCCTAAGTGGGGAGTGAATGTGGTGCGCAAATAGCCTTTCTAGTAGGTGAATAATTGAGTGTATATAATTGAATTTGTAAGAGAGAGAGAGAGAGAGAGTAGGAGGGAAGTCATCAACCTTCCTTACTAGGCGCCACATGCCCCCTCCACTTCCTTATCTCCAAAGTTATCTTTCTTTTCCTTTAATTCCTTTGAATTATCCCTGAATTATAGTTGACCGTTTAAGCTCCTTAATAAATAAGATATCATTATCTTAGTGGATATTACTTTTCAATTAAAAATGTAGGTAGATATTTTCACCTACATGGGATTATCTTGGTGCCTCCAAGGTGTTTTGGCTGCCAAATCATTATGGGATTTAACCCATAGCTTTTTAGTTGACGGGTTCTTCATTTAATTTATATATTTTTGCTACAAAATAACTTAGGGTTTTCAATTATGCTTATTTCTTGATTATTTTATTATCAAGAATATCATTTCTCAAATATGCTTCAAACAAGATGCCCCTTTCTTTTTCGTTTCTATAAATGATACCAAGAGATAGTAGGGACACTCTTGAGGTGGTATTTTACATACACAACCCTAGGTTTTTGGTAAATTACAAATTACACCAAAATTAGTATTCAATGTACAAGTATTATTCAAACAAGCCCCTTCTTGGAATTTAGGCTTCCACAAGCCATCCCTTAGCATCATTCTCATTCTTATGATGCTACAGTACTTGAGGAACATTTATCATGTAACATTTTGCAAGGTAACTCCTTTTATTGGTTAAATTGCACTTTAGTCCAAAACAAGCAAATATTGCTTCAACATTATTCAAACAGGACCAAAATTGAAACATAAGCTCTCCTTTAGTTTTAATTACTTTTCAAAAGATAAATACAATAATATAAATGACTTACTTAATCAAAACTCCTAGGGTTAAGGCATAACCTAGGTTAGGGATGTTACAATCCCAATCCAAGGCTTGACCTTCCCTATCTGTGGCTTGGTCATCTACACTGTGGTCTCAAGCCGCCATCCCAATCTGGGGCTTAGTGCCATGTCAGTCTTCCCATCCATGGGTTTGACCTTTCTTGACCTTCCCCTCCAAGGGCTTGGTACCATGTCGGCCTTTCCCTCTAGGGGATTTACCTTCTGTGATCTTCCCTTCTAGGGGCTTGACCTTTTGTGACCTTCCCTTCTAGGAGCTTGTTCATAATCATATCAATGACTTTATTTCCATATCCAAACTTCTAGAGGTGGCATGAGGGGGTTCGAGCATGTTATGTCAGATTTCCATTTTCATATATAACCATTGGTTATTTATGTTTCTCAAACCTTTTCTCATGAATTACTTGTTCAACTTGCACATATGCATGAGAGACTAAGTCACCTAACTCATTTATATTTTTTTAAGTAACCATAATTTGAAGGACCAAAAAAAGTAACCATAATATGTTGAACATACATTTTACATTATAACTTCTCAACCTTGATTTGCCCAATCTCTGTGGTATACTAACTCGTTGGGGGTATTCATACTCACTTGTTGGGAATATTTCAATAGCTTACCCACTCACTGGGGGCAATGTACTCATTGTTTGAAGATAATCTCAATAACATACCTGCTCTCTGGGGATAGTTTCTAAAACGACCCCGCTTCCCAGTAACCCCCAATTAAGGAAGACTAGAAAGTCAGACGCGTTATCCTAAAAAAGTAGGATCAATGGTTTTGCAAATAATAAAAAATAATTAATAAATTCTATAAAAGACTAAACTGAAAATTGGAATAATAATTTACTTTTCACATACCTTTCAAATATACGAAATTGGAACTTCTACCCTCAGTAGAATTCTATCTATCTAAATCCTCCTTAATGAATTTACTTTAATCTTCACAAGTTCCACTTTACTATTTGTCCAATTTCAGATAATCCTAAAACACCACAAACAAAATGTCGGTCAGTATAAATGAATATATCGGTATGTGGTGACAACCAAAACATTCCATATATAGTCTAACAACATAAAACATCAAATAGTTGTTAACAATGCAAGATTACATTTTTCAATATGACTTCTCAACTGCTTTTACTCATCCTCTGGGATACCCTCTCTAGGGTTAAGTCCTTACAAGTGACTTTAAGGCTACCTTCTCCATCCCGAGATCGGTACCTGGGGTCACCTCTCTGGGTGCACTGTAGTCTTCCCTTTGGGGCTTGACCACCTTGTTCCATCCAGGGCTTGGTCTCTTATCTTACATCCAGAGATGGTATGTAGGTTCGAGGAAGTCATATATATACTTAAATTGTGATAATCGTATTCACTTTAAAGATTGCAAAAATAAAACCATCCAAGCAGTTTATTTCCATTGCAATCGATAAATCATCGGTAAAATGCTGGGAAACTAAAGTGTGTACTCATAATTAACCACATACCTGATTTTGAGATTTCACAAGAAATAAGCACAGTCTAATCCAATCAGGCAATCCAACAAGCAAGCAAGCCAATCACATAAAAGAATGGAATCTTGAAAAGCATGTACAACCTATTTACTACATACTCATCAAGAACTTACTTTATTGCCTTGGAATTACTTTCCAGGGTTTCTAATCCAAATTAGGGTTCCATTAGGGTTCCTTTAGATCTATATAAAACTTTCCTCTTTTATGTCCACAAAACCCTAAAACAACAATTATAGGTTCAAAACTCTAATTACTCACATATTCACATTAAAACCTTCTTTTCATCAATTTGGCTTAGGATTAACTTAGTATCACTTTTATACAAGAAATCTCAAAATATATCTCATTAGAAACCATTAACACCTAGATTAGGGTTTCTAAGCCCATTAATGCCTATTAACATATCAAACCCTAAATTAGGCTATTAAGCATATCGATCATTCTATTTATACATCAAAACGTTTTTTTATTAACAACATGTTAATTTTCTCATAGATCATCCATATCAATATTCTCAATTTCATTAATCATAAAATTAGGGTTTCTTACTCATGAAAGTATTAAAGATGGTAACTTTAGGTACTTTTTAAACTACGATCAGATTTAGGCTCTAAAACTATTTTATTGAATTCCTCGTGTTCTCCTAATCAATTTTCATATATTGGTTGTCCTAATCGGAGTTACCACTAATTAATTACAAATTTGCAAAGAAATTATCTTTAGGGCCAATGATAGCGTGCCACGTCAGCACTGTTACCACTCCTCTCTTTTCCACATGGACCTTGACTAGCCAATGGGCTTTGACCCTCTCAACAATCCGCTCCAACTGGATAAGGCACCGGTCAAGATGAAAGGACGCTATTACCCCCATCAGCTTCAAGGGTTATAATGTGTACTGGAGGGTATTGCTGACATTTCCTCCTTTCCTATCTTCCACCTCTCGACTCTGCAAACAATTTTTTTTTAATTAAACACAGATTCATTATATTCATCCCATGATCTGCGATGGGCAAAAGATTCACATCCATGTGTTACATTACATGCATTTACATCCTACTAGCCCGGACTCTATCATGCTTACAAATCTCTCATTCTCAACCTGTATTTGTCCATCTGGTGAGAATATGAGGAACGCCTTTCTTCTCCAGGTATATCATACCTCTAATACGCATCGGGAGGTTCATCTGCTCTGTCCATACTTCTCCTTCCTCGAGGTGATTACCCCAAATTCCCAGGTATCTCGGTGTGGAATTGATAATCTTAGGGACCAGGAAACCCATGATCGCCTCATCTGCTATCACTTTTCTTATCTCTGTCATGTATGGCGTTGCTCTCCATGGGCCTGAGGCACCATTCCACAGACTTTCATATGTTCTCTGATCAATGATTTCAAAGCAAGATATCGTCAAATTATGGTCATTGGAAATCTTCAAAGCGATGAGACACGCTTGTATGTATGCCACAGTGTAATCCTTCTCGACTAGCCAGTATCTGAAAGCCAACTTCACATGGTTGTGTCGGTTTCTGATGATGCCTGTCCCATCTCCGTTGGGAACCCATAAAGTTCTTGCATGCTCCAACGGTCAGGTTTAACTTCAAGTTTGCCATGTCTGGAGGTACCCATCTGATGAGGTCAATGGACCTAAGTCTCGATCTGTGCGCTTCGATTCCTTTTTCTTCCAGTTTATCATGCAATGTCGCATCTTCTTTACCTCTGAAGGTCTTTCTATTCATGCTTTTATTAAGAATGAAACAGATGTCATCCCACATTTTCTCAGGCTTGCTGTTCTTGTGTTGAAAACGTTTGTCACACCTTGCTCGCCATATCATCCATATGATAAGAATGATCATCTCATTTTGTATCCATGCTTCTAGAGATTTATAGGGTCGAAGTAATCTTAGATTTGTGATGGAGCGTGGTCTTGATTCAAAAATTTCTGAGAAGTGCAACCACATGGTTCTGGCCAACTGTCTATCAAAGAGTAGATGGGAGATGGTCTCTTCCTCGGGCTGCTCGCAACAAGAACACATAGAAACCATGGGGATGTGGCAGCTCCTTATGCGGTCATATGTAGGCAGTGCCCCGTTAATGGCCTTCCATAGAACAACACTTTCTCTGGGGACAGAAGAAGACCAGATCCAATCCAGGTCTCTACGGGGTAGGGCATCCGTACTTTGTGTGCGCGTGATGACCACCTTTGCTGATCTTAAGCTGAACAACCCATTATCAGTTGGTGTCCAAATCAAAATATCCTCCTTATCAGAAATTGCTGCCATGGACATCTGTATTAAAACAATGCCTTGCAGAGATAAGATTGTATTGAGAGCATTCCAGTCCCAACCTATATCTTCTTGCCAAAAGTCTCTGACCTTGATGTCCAACTGAATGTCTGCCTTCCTGATGGAGAAGTTTTGTAGAATATCCTGGCACCATATCGACTCCCAGAATGAGATGTCCCCCCTTCCAATGAGCCATCTGCATCTTGGAATGACTTCGGGGTATGTAGACCACAACTTCTTCCAGTAGGGTGAGGCGAAAGAGCCCTTCTTCAAATAGGATGGATAACACCCAACTTGATTCTTATAATCGGACATGTATTTGTCTCTCATGAAGATTGCCCAAGTCGAATCCCCTTGGATCACCTCCCAACATGCCTTAAACCTGAAGGCCTTAGCAGTGAGCTGTAGCGATGGGATACCCAAACCACACTCCTGTGTAGGGCTGGTGATTCGATCCCATGCGACCCAAGCACGCTTCGATCGGTTATGTCTATCTGACCATAGGAAGCAGGAAAAGATCGAGTTTATTCTCTTCATCATGCCCATCGGTAAGTCGGCGGCAACGACAACGTGTAAAGTCATCGAATTAAGCACATGCTTGATCAACAATCTTCTACCTGCGAATGAGAGGAATTTGGACTTCCAAGCAGCTACTTTGTAAGACACTTTCTCAATTAAGAAGTCAAAATGTGCGATGCATTGTCTTCCCACAGTGACTGGAACCCCAAGGTACGTGAAGGAATCATCGAACTTGGGGATTTCCAATTCCGACTCAAGTCTATCTGTGATGGCTCAGTTATTCAATCCAGCAAGAAAGCCTAATTTAGCTCTGTTAACCTTCTGGCCAGTTGCTCGTTCATATTGAGTAAAGATATCGTTGATCACCCGCCCACTACCCGGGGATCCGTTGAAGAAGACCACAATGTCGTCTGCGTACATCAAGATCGGTGGAGCGTCGCCTTTCCCACGCGTGACAAAGCGCGGGAAGCTGTTCATCTGCACCACCAAGCTCAGTCGCCTACCCTGAGCTTCCTCGAACAGGATGAAGAGGAGTGGCGATAGGTGGTTTCCTTGCTTAAGCCCTCTCCCACTCGAGAAGAAACCCATAGAGAAGTCATTAATTGTTACTGTTTCCCAAGATCGAGTGAATAACTCCAAGCACAAGTTAATAGCCTGCTCAGTCATACCAAACCGCCTGAGAACTCTTCTGAGAAACTGCCAGGAGACTGTATCATAAGCTCGAGATATGTCATACTTCACCACAACATTCGGATGAATACCCCCTTTATTGATGTCATATATGATTTCTCTGGCGAGCTTGATGTGGTTCACGATGTCCCTGCCCCGAACATATGCTCCTTGGTGTGGGCCGATCAAGGACGGGATGATATTTGCAAGCCTGTTGCTAAGAAATCTCGCAAGCACCCGCGCTACGACATTCTCGATCGAAATCGGTCTGAAATCTTTCCCAAGAATCGACGCCATTGGTGTCTTCGGGAGGAGAACTATCCGACAGCAAAAGAAGCTCCTATGACAATAGCCACCCTGAAAGAAAAAGTTAGCGAAATCAACCAAATTGTCTTCTATAACATCCCAAGCCGCGCTTAGAAACGCGATTGAGAAGCCATCCGGTCCTGGTGCGGCGTCGGTGTCCATTATATGGATGGTTGAGAGGATCTCCATTCTCGTCGGGGGTGTTGTTAGGGTAGCACAGTCATCAACACTGACTATTTGTGGGAGAAGATCTGTGAAAGTAGGTGTGTCCTGTTCTGATAGCGAATCATCCTCTTCATACACTTTCTGGTAGAACTCCGCCGCCGCTTTTGCCATCATCTCCTTATCTTCGAGAACCTGACCCTCAGGAGTAATCACTTTGGGGACCGTTCTACGTCTTTTCTTAGCTCTAACCATTGCATGGAAAAATGGTGAGTTTCTATCACCGTCTTCCAACCATCTCACCCTTGCTTTCTCCTTCCAAAGCAATTCATTCAGTTTCAAATTCTCTTCTAGCTCCAGTTCCATGTCTTTAAGCATAGTTTCATTGATATGTGAAGGGTTCTCGTCGAATTCAATCTGCAGCGTATGCAAAACATCTTCCAAGTCAGCGATCTTTTGTTGTACGTTACCAAAGACCTCTCTACTCCAAGATTTGAGGGCTTCTCTTGTAGCTTTCAGTTTGCTGTAAAAAGTGAATGACGGGTCCCCGTTGGGAGCAACCGAGCCCTAGGTATCTTGAATGAGCGGGATGCAAGAAGGGTTTTGCAACCAAGCAGCCCTGAAGCTAAACGGGGCTGGTTGTCTGCATTGGTCGCCCAGTCTACTAGTCACCAGGATCGGGCAGTGATCAGATATCCGAAACCTAGTGATATGGGTCGTAGACGACAGTGGAAATGCACTCTTCCATATTCCGTTTACTAATGCTCTATCCAATCTCTCCCATTTCGTTGGTGTATGTTGTTGTTTGTCCACCCAAGTGAACCTACTGCCATCAAAAGGAAGCTCTTCCAAGCCTGCATCATTTATGAAAGCGTTGAAGTCCATCATCCCTTGGAAAGGAGGAGGCAATAGACCCCGTTTCTCATCATGTCTTCTAATGATGTTGAAGTCTCCTGTGAGCAACCAACGTTTGTTACCAATCTCGAGACTTAATTGAATCAGAGACTCCCATATGTTTCTTCTCTCAACGATGGGGCATGCAGTGTAAATCACTGAGATAACAACCCTCCCTCCATGGCCGTCACCTACCTCAAAAGTAATGTGTTGCCTGTGCTTAAGAATCACTTGTGGATTTAGTCCAGCATCAGCATAAACCCAGATCTTTCCTTCTTCTTCTTCATTATTAGTGCACCAATCCAGTCTAACTATGTCTAACAGTTCTTCAACCCTCTCTACATGAAGTAAAGGTTCGAGTAGACCCACTACCAGTGGTCTGTGTTTTGTACATAACCTTGCAAAGACTTTCCTCGTCTGATTATTCGTCGCACCTCTGATGTTCCAACAAAGGTAATTGAATGTATTCATGAGGATACTACCCTTCTAGACGGCCTCCTTTTCAAGCTAATAGCTTGTCTCCCAGGAATCCCACCATCTATCCTTCTCTCTCAGAACGTCTCCTTCAGAGAACCAATCCTCCTCCTGTACCAGTCGCCCTTCATCTTGGAGAGATTGATAGTTCCCTCTTGTTTTATGACCATCCCTTCTGCCTCTCTGCTCATACTAGGTGTTATTCATATATGACTTCCTCGTGCTCGATCTTGTCTCTCTTCTGGGTTGTCTTTTTTCTACATTGTCCATTCTGCCATCGATGAAATCTGCCAGGCTTCTGTGCGGGAGGATGACACGGGATCCTTCATCATTAATCACCATCCTCGTTTGGGCTGTTTGATTCTGTATATCGGTTTGTTCACCGGTGACTGTGTTGCTCTCTTGATCATCTCTGCTAACTATACGGGGTTGTATAGTGGGAACTTCCTGTATTTGCCTTGTCTCTTCTGTTCGCTGGAATGATGTCGGCAAGATCCCCAGTTCCTTGCCCATCTCGGTAATATCCTCTCCTCGAGGGCCTCTGGCCACAATCATCAACTTCACTACTCCCTTGGCATCACTTGATTCTATATTGATGAATTGGGGTACATCCTCGTTGAAGGATTGCACTGAGACCAGGACCCCTCTCGCGTCCTCCGATCCCCTCCTCCAAATTGGCATATCAACTAGAGTGTCGAAAACTGATATGATTTCCTTTAAGGATTCTAGATCGCGGCAAATAATGGGAACGTCCGTGATCCAGAACCACAGAATCTCCTTCTTGGCGTCCAAGCCCCCCGATGCAGCTTTCAGGGGAAGGTCTTTGTTGAAAAATCTTATAGAACCATATTCTAGGGTTTTTCTGACCTCGTCTAGAGAAGGGAGGTACACGATCGCTCTTCTTTCCGCAAACTTGTAAATATCAGTAGCATGTGGCCATTGGTTCTATAGAAACTTCATAATGTCCTCTCTCTTTTCATTGTGTGGCCATGACACCTCAAAGGCATAATCTAGCATATCAAGTTGCATGTTTCTATCATGATTATCATTCCTTAACACCACCTTTGCCCGCTTAGGGTTGTGTTGTGGTGCCCCTCTGGCTGGGAATCCGTGAGCAGGCACAAGAGGGGGGAAAACCGTCTCAGATCTTATGTTAGGTGGTGTTGCGGGTGTCGTCGTGCATCTGTGTGCCAGATGTCCCATTTTTCAGCAGTGATAGCACACATTCCTCCTTTCACAGGTGGCTTGCCAGTGCCCTTTTCCAATACATCTGAAACACACGTTGTGAGGGATGTTGTACAGAGGTGCGACTCTCCTGTGACTAAACTCGGTCTCCTGTCTATAGCGTGCGTAGTCACGCATTTCTATCCATATCAAGCCTGACATCGCACCCGATTCTTGGAGTCGGTCGTCGTCGGATTTGAAGAGCTCCCTGATACTTTCCACAGACGTCTCCTCTAGTATTCTTTCCGCAGCCGCTTTTTTCCTTCGATCAGATACAACGAGCCTTGCCAATTCGTTACCCCCCTTCTTGATTAGCGGTGCAGGTTGATCTATCTGACCAGTAGCTTCCATCCACTAGGAATCCACAGAGAGAGGGAGTACCAATCCGCGGGGATCAACACCAGGGCCTAGGCCGCCGGCGGCGCAGCCATGTTGCCTAGGGTTCCGCGGGTCATTCCATCCATCTATAGTAAGTCTCGACCATTTGCAATTGTAGAATGAATCAAGATCATTCTTTTTATAGCTCCATGGCTCTAGGATGTGGTCAACCCAGAGGTTAAACTGGAGCTATGGGCACCAGAGAATCATCCAAGGTGCAGAACGCAGCACCAGACCTCCCCAAACTCGTGGCTGAAGTCGATTCTTCTGGAGTCGTCTTGTATAGGGCGGACATCATGGAAGCTCGTCAGAGGGTGAGAGGAGAAAAGGGTGAAAAAACAAAGAGTAGATAGTGAAATTGATGCCTGGTTTCAAAACCATAACTTCAGAGGAAACTCTCGCTCATTGGGTTACCCTTGCACGGGATGGAAAGGCCCTATATTTATAGCCCCAAGCATGACGTACGAGAAGTTAAAGTTTCCTGAATTGGGAAAAACTTTGTTAAGCAATGAAACCCCATGAAACTCAAGTAGTCCAACTTGTATTGGTCTCCTAATTCCACTAGACATACTTCCTAATCGAGTAGTGTCTTGGCTCGCAAGAGTTCCACTCAAGAAAACTCTTAACCACCGTTCCAAATTTTCCTACTCTAATTCAAGGTAGAAGACGATCTTTGGATCGTCGAATCATCATCCAATGGCCGCCGTTGAGCATTACACTCATCTGTGATTGGCCTAAAGTTTCATATTCGAATTGAAATGTGACAAATCACATTAATCTATTAGTTAACCCTTCACTTTAGGGAAACTTAACAAAAACATAACTCTCTCCTCTTTTATCCAATCGTTCCCAAATTTAAAGGAAAGTCCATAATGACTTAAACTTCATGTGTGCAAGGTTTGGGACTCAAACTCAAAAGTATGAGAGATTTTTCTTCATATGCAAGTTATCACTTATTAAGGCATATTTTATACATATTTTCTCACTCCTATTCTTTTATATTCCTTATTTGGATTCCTTACCAATAGAAACCTTGTGGATTTGAAATCTCATCCATGATGAGTCAATTACACATATATCCACATATTAATCATATTTTCATCATGATCTCAAATTCCCTTCTTAATAATGCATTATTTGATTTCTTCTTTTTCTTTTAATCACATTGGACTCATTAATATATTATGATCCACAAAATCATATGCATAAAGGAAATATTGCAAAGAAAATTCATCAAATACATATAAATCATACAATTTCCATAATGATACTTTTATTGAGGAAATTGTATTTCCAACCATATGAACAAAAAATTGGGGTTGTAACAGTTTCAATAGATTACCCACTCACTGGGGGTAGCACACCCACTCATTGGGGGTATTCTGCATCAATACAGTCATCAAGAGACAACATTCAGGTGATGGGTAAGTTATATTTGTATTTTCATTTTCATTTATAACCATTGGTTATTTACGTCTCTAATACATATTCAAATCTATTTCACATACATCATGCATAAATTCCTCCACATTCATACATGGAAATGTAAGTAACATAGACTTATTTACATTTGTCTTAATTCTTGTTTCTCTTACCCTAATTAAGGTTCATATGAGTAGGATTTACATTTTACCCATTCTACTCCATTTCCCAAGATTAGGGTTTTATGTAAGGGTTAGAGACTAAACCCTACCTCTTAGGGTTTCTTTGTCCCTCAGCCCCCTAGGGTTCTTCTAAACCAACCCTAGCCCCATATAGAGTCTACCCTTGCAACTCATAAGAATGTTTTTCTTTACTTTGTAATTATTTCTACATTGCATGTACATTATTATTCCACATTATTTGTACATTATTATTTCCATATTTACACATACATTATTATTTTCACATGTACATTAATTGGTAAAGGATTGCCCTAATCCTACTTCTTCTAAAAAACCCAAACTTTCGATGAGGAGAGAAATTCCTTGTTGGGTTTATTAAGTAGAGGATGAGAAGTGGATGAATCAAGATGAGAAGAAAACCTAAAAGTGTTTTACTTTGACAAAATTGTCTGACTACGGCCAGGCAGGATGCACGGGTTTGAGAATCCTTGTAAGACAACTAGCGGTACAGGGGAAAATTTTCCCAGCCCCCGGGTGGTGCCCCTTCTAGACACCATCATATTTAGAAAATGCCCTAATAATTCCCTCATATTTCTATAAATTACTTGAAATTATAAACTAGTAAATATTATTTGAAAAATATGAGGCTTTGACACCATATGTAATGACCTCACTTTTCAACAACCCCCAGTTAAGGAAGGCCAAAAAGGTGAGAGCCATTACCTAAAATTTTCCCAATGATCCATATTTTAAACAAATAATAATCAATACAATATAATTTCCATTAATTCAAAAATATTGTTACAAGTTGTTCCTCTAGAACTTACATAACTTTCCATCATCAAAATTGTACATATGATAAGAAGTATCATCTATCTAATCCTCCTTGGAAGTTAACTTCATTGTCTTCAAGTCATTTCATATGTCTGTCATATCATGATATCATCTGATCTAGCATGTACCTAAAATGTCGTGAACCCAAAATGAGGATCACTGTAACAAGTTATATTATGTATGTGGGGTGCATGCAAAAGTGTGCAAGTAAACTAACAACATATATCCCATCAAGTACTTGCAAATAAGAATAGTCTTTTTATTCACATAATCTTTCTTTATGTGATAGTCATAGTGGCATTATAATTGAATAGATTGTAAATAAACATTCAACAAATTAGTTGTTCAATCCTTGAGAGACACTTGGAAAACCACCGAAAAAATAATGCGGGTAGTCATAGGCGTAACCACATACCTTAATAGTGAGCCATGCAGATTATCATGTAATTATACTTCAAGCATATTGTCCAATCAAGTAAGAAAATCAAGCAAACAAGTTTAATCTGCATGTATGTAAATCCTAAAGTGTCACCATCATGTTAATCAAATTCAACCCTACTTAGTTTTAGTCTATGGTTTTAGGAGTTCTTGACATCAAGTTATTATTAAAGTTATACTTTGAAACCGTAATTCCCATGATTATCATTTTAATGACTTAATAAAATTAATTCATATTAAGTGTTGCCATGATTATCAAACATACCATATTATTGCATCATAACACTAGATTTAATTATGACCTTCAATGACATAACAAAATATGATATTAAACCCTAATTACTTCATATGCATGATTATTCATATTAGGGACCTTAAGTATCATCATTATGATCATAATCATGTCAAGTCAGCATTATATTCCACATTATTAGATCAAATAATAAAAAAGAAATTTTTAATGATTTCATCATTATAATACCCAAATTTAGGGTTTCTATATATTAATCATCACTTCAACATATTTTGGCACTATGTTTTGAATTTCAATAAGAATTAGGTCTCAAGTGTATTTTATTTGTGTTTCTCTTATTTTCTCATCATTTTTCATATATTACTTGTCCTGATCCGATCATCCTAGAAATTTCTACAATTACTATAAAGTAAACATTAACAAGCCAATCAAGAACAACCATGTCAACAAAGAGAGAGCTTACCATATTTTCCATGCGGATGAGCTTGGACAATCAGCTTGACCATCTCAGCACATGCCTCATGCGAGCGGAGGCCTAATCTGAAGGCCTATTGACTATTTTTTTCTTGATCCTATGAACTCCAACTTCATGCGGATGAGGGTACGACCGTTACTTCATTCTTAGCCAATCAAGTTATCCATCCCCACACACCACCATCGGCCTTTCCCAAACACCGGTCTAAATGCTCGGACCCAGACCTAAAACATGCATAAGGAACCTACTAATGCCTCTGCAGGACATCCACTCTGGCGAACAGGGGTGACAATTGTGGTATCTGAGGTCACTGATGACATATCCCTTCAACTTCATGGGGTCCTGGCAGTTCTAGACAGCTAAGGGACAAAGTGCAGAGAGGGCCAGAGGTGCAATTCTAGATTTTGCCTACGGTAGGTCGTTAGAAAAGATCCAGAAGAGGGATTGATACATAAAGGGACATTTGAGAACAAATATCATGTGGGAACAAATCCAAAAGGGTTGGTGATTCAAAGTTAGTTACAACGATGATTTTTATAGATGTATTGGGGCATAGGGTAGTGCCTTGATGCCCGCCCTTGTCGTAGTGGGAAACATGGCGGAGAGCTAGGTCAATCTTGGTGCCCAAGCCATCGATTTCCCCTAAATAAACTATGGTTGGGTTCTATTTTATGAGAGGATCATTATCCTGATGTTTTCAAAGAGGAAGGTTGACTGGAGTGAGAGAAAGAGAGTTGATAAGAGAGAGAGAGAGAGAGGGAAAAGACACATGTTTCCTTATTTGGTCAGAGGTAGGAGACAATCTCTGGACCACAGGTTGTGGATCCAAGGGTTGCATCTTGCATGACACCTTAAATGGGCCGAGATGTTATTTCCTTAAGGTCCCAATCATATTATATGTCACACATTATGTATATTTCTCAATTAATCATTCACTTTAAGTGACCTATAAAACGCATTACTCCCTCATCTCTTCACCAATTAACCCCAAATTCTAAAGGAAACCATATGATGACTTAATCTCAAATTGGGAAAGATTGGCTATTAAAAAGATATTTCTAGACACCCCCTTTTATCTCTCTTCAAAAAGGCATATAATTCATTAATTTCAAGTAGATCCTTTTATCTGTATAAATTTTTCTAGGCCACTAAAAATATCCTTTCTTTATCAAACTTAGAGGGAAAATCTTTAAAGTCTTTTCCAACCTTAGCTAATTTTTTGGGATTTATTGGAGTGATTTCTATTCATAAAACTTGATCTTTTAGCACATTTTTAAATTGATTGCACACACCACATAGTAAGTACTTTTTCTTCCAAATTTTAGAATACTCTCTTTTCATTTACATTTCCATGTATCTCAAAAGACAAACTGAGATAACACTAATTGGTTTCCCAAATATTATGCCATTAATGGCTAGACAATTATTCTTTTAATTATCCAAAACACCATATATTTTATTTTCTTTTGGAAAGTTACACATTATCTTATATTTATATTATCCAACAATGTATAAAGCTACTACTATTTATTTATGTATGAAAACTCTCTTTTCTAGAGTTCCACAAAGTAGGGATGATGAAATCTAGGGGACGGGGGGACCATGGCAGCGGCGGCATGCAGAACCCTACTGAATCCGAGGCAGGTCGTGGGGGAACTAGGGGTCATAATGACGGCGGAGAGTCACCAGAAATGCATGGAGGGAGCGAACAAGGAAACATGGGTCACACGGCTAAGCAAGGAGATGTGGGATTCACGGTCCCAATATTAGGGTTGCAATTCAACTATTCGGGGCTGAAAGGAATGCAAAACAAATGCACCAGCACCGGCAGTGGAGACACGATACTGGAAGCTGTTAACACAAACCAGGCAGAAGGATTGTGGAACAAAAGGAAATCTATATTAGACAGTCAGGAAGGGACGAACGCGACTGGGTATGGCGATGCGGCAAGCAAAGAACAACAAAGCATACCTAAACAAACTCCGCTGATATCATTTAGAGTGGCGGTAACAGGACGTCGGACATAGGGGGAAAGCAACACGTTCATTGAAAAACTTTTTTAAGAATCGCTGGCGGCTGAAGATGTTGACCTAGGAGAGGAGGAAGGTAAACCTTCTTTATCTATTAATCATGCAGCCGAAGATAAACTGACTAAGCCATGGCAATACGTGGTGGTAGTCAGACTGTTGGGATCAAAAATAGGGTATATGACATTACGGGATAGACTCAAGCTCATGTGGAAAATCTCTGGCCATTTCAACATGTATGAAATGGAGTTGGGAAATTTCATCGTCCAACTATCTTGCAAGAAAGATTTTAACGAGGCCCTTACAGGAGGATCATGGAAGATCTTTGGGTTGAATCTTCTGGTTTGGAAATGGTACCCTACTTTTAAACCAAAGGAAGACTATCTAGAAACATTTGTGGCATGGGTAAGGATCATGAATCTGCCACTTCATCTCTATGTGCCAACCATGATGGAATATATTGGTATGGCATTAGGAAGGCTGATCAAAATTGATGACCACACAACTAGCAGAATGAGAAGCTGGTTTGCAAGGCTTGCTGTCGAACTGGATACCTCAAGGGAACTAGCAGATGTGATCTTCATAAACGGGGAGGAGTATGAAGTTGTCTATGAGGGAATATTGTGGACTTGCGCCGCATGTGGACGGGAGGGCCACACATCAAAGAATTGTAACTCACAACAATATCCACCGGAAAGAGAATATCGTCCAACCAATAGTAGAAGCAATGATGGCAACACAGGAACAAATGAAGCAGAAGATTAGTGGCACACTCAAATAGAAAAGAAGGGAAGAAGGAGACATACCCAGCAGGCACACATTCCCATCCCTCACAACATACAATATGAAAATCCTTTTGCTAGTCTTTTGGAAGAAGAAGTTGAAGGGAACGAGGCAACCAGGGAGACGGGGACGAGCACGGTCGACCTGGAAATGCATGCTAAAGCTATAAAAACTGAGAAGATATGGAGAAAAAAGAAGGGGACAAAACAAGCTATGATGGTAGACCAACCAGCTAACATTCGGCAGGACATCACTAACACAAGCAAGGAAGATAAAAGGGCAAAAAATGTGAAGCTGTCAGAGAATCAACATGTAGCAGTTAGCCCAGCCATTTATGAGGTAACTGAAGTCATTGTGATCGAAGGAGAAGAAAGAGAAATGGATATACTCAATTCTATTGCTAGAATTGACGTCCCAAAGGAGAGTGTGTCTAACGAAGAACTAAACAACATCAATGAGGTATTAGCAACAAATAGAAATGTCAGTACAGGCAGGAAATGTTTGGGTAGCAGTACTAAAATGAAACGTGCAAGCAAGAAAAAAGCAATAAACCCTATTGAACCAAGAAGACGATGCCTAAGAAGACCTGATCCTGACCCACCACATACGAGATCCATTGATATCCCCATTTCACTAAAAGAGACAACAAATCAGGTGAATATGGAGGCAGAATGATGCACAAATATAGAAGAAGAGAAGACAAGCAGTCATATGCCTAATGAGGCCATTACAGGAGAAGGAAAATGGGTAAGTGGATCTGTCGAGGAACTACAATCAACTAACTCCCAGTAAGCTAATGTTGGACATCCTATGTTGGAATATAAGAGGGATTGGGAAGAAGGAAACACAGAGAAACCTAAAGGAGCTTATGACAATTTAAATCCAAAGATTGTGGCAATTATCAAACCTTGGCTGAGTGGTACCAAAGCTACACAAACTATATCCAGGCTAGGATTTAGGAAATCATTAAGAGTGGAAGCTCAAGGATTTTTGGGAGGCATTTGGGTATGCTAGAATGAAGTTGATTGTAAGGTAGCCATCATAAACTACCATAAACAATTTATTACGTGTTGCGTAAATGATAGCACCTTTGTTACTTTTGTATATGCCAATCCTCACATCACAATTAGGTGGTTGTTGTGAAAGCACCTCATGAAAATGGGAAAAACTTTCACCAACCCATGGATAGATTTGGGTGATTTTAACACAACATGCAACCCAAATGAACGAAGTGGCAGTAGGCACTATAATTACTCAGAGGCACAAAATTTCCAAGAAATCCTGCTAGAGGCCGACTTGTCTGATCTTGGCTTCTTAGGGCCTAAGTTCACATTCAAAAGGGGAGCTCTGCAATAGCAGCTAGACCGAGCTATAGCTAACATGACATTTATTCAAGCTCACCAGCAATTCCATGTACAACATCTACCGAGATTACAGTCTGATCACAACCCACTTTTAGTCAAATACATTAAAACTGATAGAGGAAAGGAGAGATTCATTGCAAAAGCCTCATGGGCACGTTACAAAGGTCTAAAGACTCTGCTTGCGAGTCAGTGGGACCAAAGAGCGGAATTCAGCACGACTCTAAAGAATGCCAAAAGCTCAATGATCCGGTGGGACAAAGAAAAAGGTGCATCTAACAGATAGAGGAAAACCACCCTTCTGAGAAACTTGGGAAGGCTGGAGAAAGATCTTGGCGATTGTTATAACCCCATTACTGAAGGAATCTACACTGACATGAAGACCGCCCTCGACAACATCCTGAAAGAAGAAGAAGAAGAATGGAAACTTAAAAGACACATAAACTGGATGAGAAACGGGGACTCCAACACAAAGTTCTATAATGCATATGTCAAACAACGGGAATGCCATAATACTATCATGATGATCAAGAATAATGAAGGGGAATGGGTTACAGAAGATTCAAAACTAAAAGAGCTGGTTAGAGCCCATTTCCAAAAACTACTAACGGAGCCGCAAAGGTGCAGCTAGGAGATCATAGACACCATACCCGCAAACTTCACGAGGCTGACAGAGACACAACTCAAAGTCATATAAGAAGAACTGACTTAGGATGAATGTTCATGCATACTAAAAAAACCTCAATGTGTATAAGGTGGCCGGACCAGATGGTATTAATGCATTGTTCATCCAAAACCACTGGAAGACTGTAAGGAGTTCTATCCTGATTACTGCAAAAAAGGCACTGTGAGGAGACAATCTGCCTAATGAGTTATGTGACTCCACCCTAGTGTTGATTCCAAAAACCAACATGCCCATTACGTGCGATCAACTACGTCCGATCTCTCTAAATAACTTCTGCCTAAAGCTGATCTCGAAGATAGTGGTAGAGAGAATCAAGGGGTACCTACCAAACTGGATATCTCAATCCCAAAGTGCATTTGTGCCTGGTAGACGTATCATTGATAACATAGATATTACCCAAGAGGTTATCCACATGATTAAGAGAAGGAAGGGACCAGAAGACATGGCCATTAAGGTCGATCTATCAAAGGCGTATGATAAGCTTTCATGGGCATTCATAAATGACACTCTGAACAAACTTGAACTGTCGATTAACATTAGAATGTATATTATGAACTCCATATCTACAAATGAAAGCTCAATTTTGTGGAATGGTACCAGCACCCACCCCTTCAAACCAAGTCGAGGACTTAGACATGGAGACCCACTATCTCCATATATCTTCATGTTATGCATTGAACGACTGAGTCAGATGATCAATGAACTGGTCCAAAAGGTAGATTGGAAACCCATTAAAATGGGGAGAAGTGGAATACTAATCTCCCATTTGTGCTTCACCAATGACCTGATACTATTTGGAGAGGCAACTTGCAAACATATGCAAGTAATTAAAAGGTGCTTCAGTAGGTTTGAGGAAGCATCAGGGCAGGCGATATCTATTACTAAAATGCAAATCTTCTACGCCTTGAGTGTACCGTCAACTATACGTGCTAGAATCAATCGCAACTGCAAGTTCCACAAAACTGAAGACCTTGGGTGTTATTTGGGATTCCCCATCATTCACTCGAGGGTGACCAAGAAGACTTATGCTAACGTTCTGGACAAAATTGAATTGAAGACTAATGGATGGGCCGCAAGGATGCTCTCCCTCGCAGGTCGTTATTGCTTAGCAAAGGCGACCCTTGAAGCTTTACCTACCTATGTGATGCAAACATCATCGCTACCTTTAGGCCTCTGCGACAGAATCGATGGGTGCATTAGAAGATTCATATCGGGTGGCTGCCATAAAGCAAACCCCATGTCCTTGGTGGCATGGGACAAAGTAGCCAGCAATAAGGAATACGGTGGTCTCAGGGTGAGGAAGATGAGGCAATGGAACACAACACTCAAAGCAAATAATTCATGGGATATTGCAAGCGGTCAAAATCCGCTATGGTGCAAGTACATGAATAAGAGGTATATGGAATATACGGATGGTAAGGGAACACATCTATCCCACCTAGCAAAGGCTACTCTTAAATGCAAACAACTGATTTCTGAAAACTCTGACATGTTATCCCATAATGGGAAATCAATCTGCTTTTGGGACAATGCTTGGGTCGGACCGGGAGTCATCCTCACAGCTCAGGCACGACAAGCAGTGCTAGAGACATTATGAGATCTCCTTGTAGCTAGCATAGTACTGGACAACGGTCAATGGGACCACGATTTCTTACATCACTGGTTGCCACTGAAGATGGTTAACGATATCTTAAAGATTGAACCTGCGAGTAGCACTAATTTTCCATATACAAGGGTGTGGGTAGGAACCACAAATGGGAAGTTTACTGCAAAATCAGCCTACCAGTTATTACGAGGAACACAGGTGAGCATGGTGGATGAATGATGGAACATTATGTGGGGTACTAAAGCCCCTGCCAAAGTAAAATACTTCACATGGCTATCTATACACAGAGCTATGCTGACTAATAGTTGTCGGGCTCGATGCAAGTTAACCAATGTCAGTGTATGTGAGTGTTTCCAGGAACCAGACTCATGCTCTTCAGGACTGCCCTTATTCAAAAAATGTATGGATCAATACTTTGAAGATCAATGCTGCCAATGAGTTATTTCAGAACAATGATGAAGGGTGGTTCAAGGATCAGGTAATAAATGTGGGACCAAACCTTCAAAGGTTCCTTTTTACATGTTGGAACCTGTGGAATGCCCGTAATAAACAAGTTTTCAACAAGGAAACCATGCCAATGCAGGCCCTGGAGCAACACATTCAAAGGGAGATTCAATTAAACAACATAGCTTGGAAGGTAGAGGATACAAATCAAAACTCAGGAATACCATAAGAACCCAGTTGGTCATACCCGCCCACTAAGCATATCAAAATTAATACTGATGCAGCTTGGACTAGAAGAAAGGCCACTTTATCCGTGGTGGCTAGGGATCAGGAGGGACGATGGATCCATGGGCATACTAGAATAGTGACAATAGAATCTGCACTCATAGAGGAAGTAATGGCTGTTGATTTGGCTATAGAGATTGTAGACAGAAACAACACACAAAGAGTACTATTCGAAATAGATTGCAAGGTGTTAGTAGACCTGTTGAACTCCCATCCTGAAAGCAAACCTAAGTTGGTGGTGTTCATTGATACAATGCAAAGAAGGTTAAAGGATAGGCTTGAATGGAGTGTAGGCTTCACTTCAAGGAGCTGCAATAAAGTTGCATATATACTAACTAAGCAACATCAAAAGAATTCAAATGGGTACTTCGATTATACCAGACCTCCAGATTGTATTGATAGTGTTATAGTGGAAGATAGATGTAATGGTAGTAGTACTACCACATTTTCTTTTCATCCAAACTTGATGCCCTGTAAGTTCTTTCCATATTGGCTTGCACGAGGAGGGTGAGATGAATAAATAGCCCCCTGGCTTCCACCCAAAAAAAAAGAGTTCCACATAATTCCATATTTAGAACATCCATTGTGAATTACATTTAGTAATTTCTTTATTGTTAGATTTTTCTCTCTTTCTTTGTCCAAAATATATTAATGGTTTATTGAAAACAATGAATTACATGAAATCCATCCCATATGGAGTATTTGCACTTTCAATACACAATTTGTGAACAAGACACACAAACAATCATCTTTCTAATGTTCCTTCATATTATATTTTTTGTAAACAAATATATTACAACATGGGAAAAACTAGGTTACAAGAGATGATCTCTTGAGCTAAGTGCACATGGAATATGATAAAACCCTAGCGGAGATTCATAGGAAATCCTTAAAACCTAGTGTTAGGTGCAAGGTAAGGTTTAAGAGAGTGAATGGTACTAAGTTGGCATGCCTATTTATATTTCTAGTTGAATTTTTTGAGGGGTGGACATGATTAGACCATGGAGGTGCCAATTCAAGGAATAAATCGACTTTAAGGGGTGGAGAGTTGTAAGATACCAAACCATGGTACCAAACTTAATTCTGAGCTATATATATGATCCTCTCAAATTGAGTTTCTTATTTACTATTTTTTTTTTCATCTTGAATTGGATCACCAATGTGCAATTTTCCCAATTTTGATATGTTAATTCCATTTGGGATCCAAAAGTTGAAGATTGAACTCAACTATAAATGATTCGCATTGGAATCACACAAAAAATGCAATGTTTATTATGAGATAATTATATTTGTATTAATTAGTAGAATTATTTTGTTGGACACTTTAGAATCATAAACATATAAATTTCCAAAATTAATGAGATTAAGGTGTTAAAATGAGGATCTATTCATAAAGTCACCTGATCAAATGGAGTGTTGACCATCCCTAACCACTGAAAACCCTATTTCTTTCCTGACTTTACGATCATCGTTATACAAGGGCAACAACTCATCCCCTCCTTCTAGCTATCTCCTCTAAATCAATTACAAGAACCTCATCTCCACACCCCCACTTGAACCATCATGGAGCATCATCATTGACCTCTAATATGTAAAATGAAAAACAACCACGTGGCTTTGAATTCCTGCAAACCCCCCTTCAATCTAGCAAAAGTGCATGCCATCATTACTCACCCTCCTCCTCATCAATAGACATACCACCTTTAGACCCTATATTCATTGACCACCCTAGTCCTATAAGACTCTCCTATCCAATCCTTGATCATCATCAACCTATAGCTATTCCCACTCCCTTCACTCCTCAATCAGCATGTATGCAAAGTGCTCTAGGAATCAAAACTTCCAAGCATCTTCTGCCACCGGCATGTTGCGTTGATAGAGGAGCATGAATTGCTTCTCCTTTTCCTTCTTGGTAGAGATGGGGACAAACCTTACTGTGAAGATAGTGTAGAAATCTACCCAGGCCATAGGCTCCACAATCAGATCTTAGTCAGCAATGTAGTTTTCCCACCATAGCTTTGTTGCTCCTTCAAGAAGTGAGTGGCAAAGAGGACCTTCTTGTTGGGTTGCACCTATAGGATGCAGAAGCCATTCTTTATGACCAGAAGCCAAGCATCTTCCTTGTCGATGACTTCCATCTTATCTTCACCCCAAAACTTCTCTATGTTCAGCTTGATAGTGTTGAGTATAGTGACTCTGAGATGAGGGTAGATAGGTTGGGGTTCACCATTCTTGTCTCTGGATCTATCTTTGAGGGACATGGCACCAATGGCCTCAGTGAGTTTCTTCTACTGTTCTAGCTAGAGAATCACAGGGGTCTGGATCACCACTTGCCCGACTATAGGTATAGAGCTAGGGCCACTAATACTGGGGTTACCTTTAGACTTGGGTTCATCTTCTGACATGGGTTCATCCTAGGGGTCATGGCCGTCTTCTGGTTTTGGGATTTCAAAGGGGATGGCCTCAGGTTTAGGACCTTTCTTGGCATAGGCCTCCTCTAGCCTCTTCCTCTTCTTAGAAGACTCACCTTCCAGGGATCTTTTTCTCTTCTCTATGGAAACATTCTTTTTGTGAGAGATCTTCTTATTCGTGTTGTTTAGGTGTGTTTCATCAATAATGACAGTGGTCTTGATGCGAGCCATGCTATTTCACATAATGGATTGATTCATAGTTTTAGGTTTAGGATGTGTTCGAAACTGTCACCCCTAATGCGGTGGCACGATGAAAGTCGTACCAAGGATGGGATTCTATGACATCCAGTGGATTCTCCAGCATGGAAGACGTTTGATAATATGCATGCTGAGTTTGCTTCTGATTCTCACAATATTTGCCTTGGATTAACTTCTGATTGATTTAATCCCTTTGGCCTCATGAGTCTATCATATAGCATTTGGCCCATCGTATTGATTCCATACAACTTACCACCACGGTTGTGCATGAAGTCTCCCAATTTTATCATGTCGATGATTATTCCTGGTCCAAATCAACCCGGAATGGACATAGATGTCTACCTACAACCGTTGATTGAGGAGTTAAAAGAATTGTGGGAAGCTGGTGTTGATACTTATGATGTTGATCGTAAAGAGGTTTTCAAGTTGCATGTTGCCTTACTATGGACGATAAGTGACTTTCCTGCATATGGTTATCTATCTGGTTGGCAAACTAGTGGGTATCTTGTATGTCCTTTCTGCAATAAAGACGCGTGCTCATGGAGACTACCATATAGTAAGAAAGCATGTTTCATGGGTCACAGGAAGTTCCTCCCAATGGATCATAAATTTCATAAAGATGCTTCATCATTTGATGGAAAAGAAGAATTTAGAAGTGCTCCTAAGATGTTGTCTGGAAGTCAAGTTCTAGATCAAACTAGAGATGTAGATAATTTACCATACAACTAGAGAAAGTGAAGTATATTTTTTGAGATGCCATACTGGAAGAATAACCTTATACGTCATAATCTTGACGTGATGCACATAGAAAAGAATATATGTGAGAGTTTGATTCACACACTGCTAGGAATGGAGAAGTCAAAGGACACTGGAAATTCTCGATATGACCTCAAAGAGATGGGTATAAGGAATAGACTTCACATTATCAAGGACGGAAATAAAAAAATCATCCCGCCTTCATGTTTTACTTTGAAGAAGGAGGAAAAAGAATTATTCTGTAAGCTGTTGAAGTCTGCTCGAGTTCCTAATGGGTATTCTTCTAATATAGCTAGAAATGCATGCGTCAAAGAAAGAAAGTTGATGGCATTGAAGACTCATGATTATCATGTATTGATGCAATAATTTCTCCCATTAGCTTTACAAGTAGTGTTGCCTAACAAAAATGTTAGATATGTTGTAATAGAGTTGTCCAAGTTTTTTAAAGACTTATGCTCTAAAGTCATAAATCCAAATACTTTTGAGAAGTTAGAATCCAGAATAACAGTTACTCTTTGTAACCTAGAGAAGATTCTCCCACCATCATTCTTTTATGTGATGGAGCATGTGGTCATTCATCTTCCACGAGAAGCGAAGATAGCCGGACCAATATTCTATCGTTGGATGTACCCCGTGGAGAGGTAATCTTTCTAATAATTAAATTTGTTCAGACTTTGCATCCGATCGTATGTGATGTTCTTACAAAGTCTTTTCTTCTTATTAATGTAGACACTTACAAACTTTAAGAAGATATGTGTGAAATAAAGTTGTTGTACAAGCTTCTATAGCAGAAGGTTACTTGGCAGACGAATGCTTAACATTCTGTTCGAGATATCTCTCAGGAGTTGAGACAAGGTTCACTAAATTGTCTAGAAATGATGTGGAAGATGAAGATATGGATAATGATGAAGAGTGGTATATATTCTTTCATAAAGGGCGTCGTCTAGGAAAGAAGACTCCTATTATGCTTGATAGCACAATGCTCAAAGTTGTGCATCAATATATTTTAGCCAATTGTGATGCAGTTGATCCATACGTGAAGTAAGATCATTGTTTACTTTTCACTATGTAATTTCATATTTACATCTAGGTGTGTCACACATATTTTTTGGCAGGGAGCACATCTGATACTTGAAGAAAATCAATCCACGTGCACGACAATGGGAAATCGATAATCTTCATCTGAACAATTTCAATGAATGGTTTAAGAAACATGTAAGTTTAAATAAGTTATTTCCATTAGCATAATAACAAAAATATATAAATAATAAAATTCATAATATTTTCATATTGAGGAGAAGGCAAAGTCGATAACTGTGTCACCAAACCTTTTAGTGTTGGCTCGAGGACCGCAACAAATGACAATGCAATATGTGGGATATGTAACAAATGGTTATAGATTTTGCACCAAGGATCGAAAATGCGGCAGACGAACACAAAATAGCAGAATTATGGTGAACGCTCAGACCGAAAGTTTTGCCAGCTCCAAGGATAAAAATCCTACAACGGGTCAGGTTATGTACTACAGGGTGTTAAGGGACGTTTTTGAGATCAGTTATTACGAGCAACTTAAAGTTGTATTGTTCAAATGTAACTGGGTCAATGCAAACAGAGGCATCAAAAAAATCTGAAAATGACTACACAATGGTCAATTTAAAACGTATTGATGTAATCGATCATCCATTTGCATTGGCCTCCCAAGCACAACAAGTGTTTTATGTGAAAGACATAAGTCAAAAAAATTGGAGCTTTGTGGTGCACACTACACCTCATGATACTTATGACATGGAGGAGAAGCTTCATGATAATTTCATAGATGAAACCTGCTTATCAGAAGATAAATCTCCAAGTGATTTGGAAGATATCTTAAATGACGTTTGTAATGACGTTAATTTAGTCAGAGAAGACATGGAGGGTGTGACTTTTTATGAAGGAGGTCATGATCCCCATCATTGATCTTATATAAGTCTTTTTATTTTATTAATTGGGTCAATTACTGGAAACACTCATGTTATCATTTTATTTCTAAAATGGTCATTTATTCTTTTACATAATTATACATTTGTTGTAAAAAAAATTTCTTTTGGGTTAATCTACTTAATGAGTTCTCTTGTTGTATGTTGGCTTCATTAGCAAAATAAAAATATTATTGAAATTTTTATTTTATTTAAGGAACACAATTACAGAATGTATGCCATGATTTCAATTTGTAATTGAATATTTTTTATATCAATTGTCTTTTTAGGAGAATGAAAAGACGCATTCAGATATTGTCTCCACTTACTGATGATGTCTACAATGAAGGATTAACTCATGGGAGTATGACAGGTAAAATAAAAAATTACATCATTGAATATCTTTCTTAGAACCGCTCATAACATCATTTTAGTTGCAGGTATTTCCAAAAGACCAAAAGGATGGTATCTTGGTTCGATAAATGCTGATTGGGGGTGTTCAAATGTAAAAGAAGGACTTAGAAATAGTAAAACTGTGGCGGGATCAACTGCAAACAACAACAGAAGTTCATCTTTGAACCTTGCAAAAGAAAAAAATCCCTCTGTGTCAAATGATGGAGTTGGTACCGTTGGTAAAAGTCATGTGGTGGCAAACTCAAATAATGTAAGAGAAGAAAGTCATTCTAAAATACACTTAGAAGGAAAAAAAGTCATCAAGGAGTGCCTGTAAAAGCAAGTATGCAACGTTTGGTAAATGATGTCAGTAACAATCAAGAGGTTGAAATGATAAATTAGATAATGATCAACATTTTGTTGTTGATTCTCCTACTGTTGATCCTGAGCAGAGTGAAGGTAATAAAATTTAGATACAAAGATGCATTACATTTTTCACAAACTATTATTTAATTATATGTGTAATATGTATATTTTTGTAAATGCTTGCATCATATTCATGATTTTATAGGGGGGCTATAAATAAAAAACAAGGGGCTATTCTAAGTGTATCTGATTATGGGGTAAGACAGGGGATAAAAAGTTGCCAATTACTTTGGATGAGAATGGAGATCTAATAGGACCACATCGAAATGACATGTCTTCCTTTTTGGGAACTGGTACTAGAAATTCTGATCTTGCACCATTAAAATATCTTGATTGGCGACAAGTACCTGTGGAAAACAAAACCGCTATATGGAATTATGTGGAGGTAATTCTAGTCTTAGAGATATAATACAATGTTGTGAATTTTTTATTTAAAAATTATTCTTTTGTTACAGACCAAGTTTGTTATTGACATAAAGGGGAAGAATTCAGTTTTACGAATAGTGAGGGATTGTTGGAGAAACTTCAAAGTGGATATTAAAAAAAACCACTACATGTAGCACAAAGAAAAATCTGACTAATCTAATGATTGCCCCTCCCGTGTTGATCATGATCAACAGAAATTTCTTGTGAATTTTTGGGATTCTGATGATGGAAAGGTAAAACAATTTATTCCTTAATTTTGTAGAATTTAATAGTGTATATTGTATATAATTATATTATAATGCATTGTATGTAGTTAAGGAGTGCTAAAAATGTTATGAGCAGAAAGTTCATAATGGCAAGACATACATCGGGATCAACGTCGTATGCTTGTGTGAAGGCTAATGTGAGTTATCTTTTGGTTGAAATGTGGATTACACTTTCTTACTACTATGCTCATATATGCTGCTACTATTACAAACAGTTACAAGAAAAGTAAAATGGTGGCAATGTTAGCAGATTAGACTTGTTTAAGGCCACCCATTTGAAGAAGGATGGTATTGTTGTGGATGCAAAATCTGCAGGATTGATTGTAAGAAATCATTTAACAAATTTATTTTTTATTTAATGAAAATATTCTCATTAATATTGTATGTAGGACAAGATGAATGTGGCACTTGCAAGTAATAATGAAAATCTCAATGAAGATGAGATATTTGATCATATTTTGGGCCCAAAGAAGATTCCTGTGAAACATGCGATTCATGTATCTCATAATGTATATGAAAATAAAATCATAGACTTAGAACTGGTTGTTGATGTTCATACCCAGATATACGAGGCTCAACAAAAGGAGTTGTTAGAAATGAAGAAAAATTTGAAAATCTTGAAGCTATGATGTTGAGAAATTCTAACCTGAGTGCTTCGTTTCAGCCGAAAGAGGTAAATCTTCAAATTCTTATAATGTGATTACATAATAAAATTGATTTTATTATAGTAAACTATTTATTTTGTAGAATATCACAAGGACCACCAATGAAGGACTACCTAGACCAAATCAATCGAGTAGTGAAACACCCATTACCGAAGGACAGGTTATTATATTCAAACATTTATTGATTAATTAGTTCAATCTGATTTTTAGGTATAAACAATGTTTGACACAATCTTTATAAATTTAAAGGCCATTTCCTTGTTAAGTTTTGAGGATGGGAATTCAATTGTAGCACAAGGACACATTACTTCTACAAGTACAACTTATGTCGTAGGAGGAGCAGTGTTGGGGTCCTCATTTGCTACTGTGCCCATTATTGTACCAATCCAACCTCAAGAGCAGTTGATTAGGCCTTTTGGTCAACACCAAGTTATTGAGGATGTAATTGGGACCGTGATAACTTAGCCAAAGAAATTACTCATTGTCAGGTAACATTTTATAAATTAATCTCAATACTAGAAGTGCACTTCTTAACTATTTATGCATCACTGTAGGTGAACCATTTGGAGATGTGGAAACCAAGAGTAGTAGTCATTTGATCAACATAGAGATTCACATATCATATGAATTCATAGGATTTAGTAAAAATAGAAGTCATCCATTCTTTATTATATTTAGTTGGTTTTCAATAAATGTGGATGTCACACATATTGTAGTACCATTCATTATTTCATTGTCTTGATTTTAAATTCAAAGGAAAAATTCGTATAGATCATTCGCTATCTATTTCCCATTCATCAAATGATTACCCTATTATTATAGTTATTGAACAAGTGGCGTGTATGGTTCTGGTTGAAGAACAATTTGTTGAGACCAAATCGACAGTAAACTTGTTTATCTTTTTGATGCATATGATTTAGCAGTCCTACTGATCTTTGATTACATTTTTTTTCTTTCTGATGGCTTTGATGTTGCATTTGCAAAGTATTTCTATCTGATATGTTTATAGCACTGATGGGACTATACAACTGTGTTTTTTGGTTTCTCCCTGTTCTCGGATTCCCAAGTGTAACATCCCAGGATTTGAAGCCTCGGATAACATGATCTTAAAAGGAATGATTAAACTACCCATATCACCAAGGTGCACCTCCTTTTCCGGGAGCCCATCACTAAAGAACTCCATAGTTAAGCGTGCTCAGCTTGGAGTAGTACTAGGATGGGTGACCAGTCGGGAAGTTGATCTTGTCTTGCGCGTCAGTGTGGACATAGTGCGCAGTTAAGGCTAGTGGTGGTTTGTGGGGCCAGTCTTCATTCCTGAAACTCTACTAGAGCCTTGGGCAGTGGGCCCGTGCGTTACAAATGGTATCAGAGCCATAACCCCTCCAGTAGGTGGGCCCCACATGGGCATGTGGCATGTCAGTCTTGAGTCGTGCGGTCCAGGCAAGTTGGAAAGGGCTATCCGTAGAGACGAGATGGAGCCGCCCTTGCGCTGGTAGCCGTGGATGGGAGCTGGGTGTCCATGGGCCATTGTGGGTCTGCATCGAAATGGGGTCAGATTATGAGGCCATATAGTTGAGCCTTGACGAGGACGTCAAGAGTCTAAGTGGGGGAGATTGTAATATCCCAGGATTTGAGGCCTCGGATAACATGATCTTAAAAGGAATGATTGAACTACCCATATCACCAAGGTGCACCTCCTTTTCTGGGAGCCCATCACTAAAGAACTCCATAGTTAAGCATGCTCAGCTTAGAGTAGTACTAGGATGGGTGACCAGTCACAAATTTGACCTTGGCTTGTGCGTCAGTGTGGACATAGTGCGCAGTTAAGGCTAGTGGTGGTTTTTGGGGCCAGTCTTCATTCCTGAAACTCTACTAGAGCCTTGGGCAGTGGGCCCGGGCGTTACACCAAGTGTCTAATATAACCAATCCTTTTGATATGTCATCTTCTGGAGCTTTTCTTTGATGATCTGAAATCATCTGCAAAGGGTTGTTGTCTATTGTTGGTTAAAGCCTTACCACTTTATGTTCTAGGGACTAACTGAGTGATCTATTTATGATTTTAGACATCATGGGTGCTTTATGATCGATTTTTCATGTGAAAAATGCCAACTGTACAATGCACATGGTTGATAGCTTCATGCTCAATAGTTCCATAGTACAAAATCATTACCTTTGTGTGTTATCATTTTATCCCACTGAAGATCTTTACTACTTGTAAATATTTATGGATCATTTGAGTTTTTTTACAGGTGGTTAGTATGATCTGTTGAACTATGTTACTTCTCAAGGGTGGTCTTATTTAATCATTTGGACTTTATGTGAGGTCTAACCACACTTGAGCTTCTTAATATATGGCCATTTTCACTGGCTAAAGCCCTGAGAGGCCTTTTTCGTACGTGGTTTTGGATGCTGGTGCTGCTACAGAATAAGTAGTCTAACGAACATTGTTGCTTTTAGAGAGATACGGTGCAAAGTAGAAGGTGAGGGTAGGTAAATCAAGGAAGACATGATAAGATATCTTATAAAAACAAAAAAATAGTGTTTATGGTAGTAAAGTATGGCTGTCTGTTAACTCTCTTGTCTTCAAGACCTATGTCACTATGTGGAACCTTTGAATTTTTGTAGGTTCGATACATGAAATACATGAAATACTACATTGTCAAATAAACATATATCTGCATGTGTAACGACCCCGTCTCCCGGTAACCCCCACTTAAGGGAGACCAAGAGATTACGGCTGTTATCTAATAACCCGGATCAAAGGTTCGACAAATAATCAATAACAATTAATAAACTTTACCAACTAAACTGAAAACTGGTATAAAATAAAACTTTGCTTACCTTTTTTAAACTGGGACTTCTAAACTTCTAACCATGAAGATACTGATCTAACTAATCCTCCTGTGCGTATTAATTCTCATTTAATTCCACATATGCCACTTTACTATTTGTTCTTTTCATTTGTACCTAAAACGCCGACAAACAAAATGTCGGTCAGCCAGAAGCTGGTATGTGGGGGAAACAATAATCATGCAACTACATTAACAAAGTAATCAGCCAATTATCATTTAACAGCCAAGATTACATTTTAAACCATACTACTCAATCCTTTCCTATCCCCTATCTTTGTGTTGTCCCTACAGCGGATTGAGATACTTCCTCTCTCTAGGTAGATCCTTATTAAACCCCACATGATCCTACCTAATAGGTAGATCAATGTCTAGGGTTGAGTCGCATGGCACTACCCATAGGTAGTCCAATCTCTGACTCCAAGTGACTTGATGGTCCTACCCCATTGGTAGCCATGTACTAAGTCATTTGATGACCTGATGGGCCTACCCCATTGGTAGCCATGTACTAGGTCAACCCATTAAGCTACAGAGGGGACTAGGATCTGAGCTAGTAGGCACATCTCTTATGTGATAGTCATATTCACATTATAATTTGCATGAATTAAATTCATCCAACAATTAATTCAAGCCACAATGTAAACATCGATAAAATCCTCAGAAACTAATGTGGGATTAATCATAAGTGTAACCATATACCTGTCAAGCTGATGTGAGACAGAAATAATCCAATCAACCAATAGGCAATCAAGCATTCAACAAGATCCTGAAACAATTATACATTTTCCTTTTATTACTCATGTCATTAAGAACTATGAAACCTAGTTTGCTTCCTATGGTTTCTAGTCCACTTTTAGGGTTTCTTTTGAAATTAGGGTTTCCCTTCATCTTTTACTATTTTAAACCCTAATTTAATACAATTGATTACAAACCCTAATTATCTCAACATCTAATCCTCAGTTTCGGATTAAAGGCATAATTATCCATTAATTAAGCCCCTTAAACCTCTTTTAATCCATGACAAGATCATTATGCTAATTATAATCAATTCAAAGTTCATTATGGTCTAAACCTCTTTTATTCATCAGAAAACCCTAATTTCTACATTAAGGGTATTTAACCACAATTAGGAACTTTAATGCTCGAAATAGCTTAGTATCATTATATCTTAGCTTTATTCATGATTTTTGAATAATTAAAGTCATTAAGAGTCAAACTTGCCAACATTAGGGTTTCAAGGCCCAATAAAGTATATTCATGCACATGAAACTCTAAATTAACTAATTATGTGCAAATTTCATCCTTTTTGTTCCTAATGTTCCCTTTTATCATTAACAGGCTAATATCAACTTTAATCATCAATTAAACCCTACTAATCACATTAATCATATCAAAATAGGGTTCTTTAAACATTAATACATTAAAGTTGATATCTTCCATTACTTTTTAAATTGCACAAGGAATCAGGCTTCAATTATATTTTTATTGGATTCTTCACGTTTTTCTGATCAACTTTCATGTATAAAATGTCCTTATTCGACCTACTAATTATTTACTATGAATTTATCAAAACTCACTTACTTTGGGCCAATGGGAGGTTGCCACGTCGCTTCCTCATGCAACGTGGGGGCGGCTTGCTTTAAAACATTTCAAAGTGACCAATTTGCCCCTGGTTAAAGTCAAGGTTCCTTCAGCCCGCAGAGGACAGACTTGTCCAACACGTATGGGCTTCTTCTTCCTCTCGCTAACCTAGTGTTGCTGCTTTGGTTGCGCGAGGCACAGCTTCTTGACCCCTTCCCCGACTCCGTCACTTGTCAAGAAGGGTTCTCCTCCCTCCGTGGATCCCTTTCGCAGTTTAAGAATCCCTCTGCCGGCAGCCACGGTGTCTAGCCCATGCTGGCCGGGCCTGCAACTTGTGGCCAGCCTGGCAGTCGTGCTGCAGGCGCTGTGTGGCGGTGGTTGGCAGGGGAAAGATGGTCGACCACCCTAGATCTTTATGGTAACCTCGTACCTCCCCGGAGATCCCGATACAGTCACTAGTTGCTCCCGAGAAAGCCCTATGCTTCTTGGTTAGGGTTTGCTCAAAGAAAAACAAGAAGAAGATGGGGAATAGAGAGAAACATGTGGGATATCCCTTGGCTCGACCCTGAGCTATTCCCTTATATAAGGGTGAGTAGCAATGCCCTAGGACGTTCCTCCAAGATAAATCAAGTTCTCTCCCATAAGGAATCATATTCCCTCATGGAGGAGTAGCTCTTCTCTCTCCTATTTACTTCCTTGATATTCCTTATCTCATGGACACTTAGAAATACCAGAATTATTTCTTTCACTTTCTTTATACTTGCCTTTTAATCATTGGTCACAAAATTCTATTTTTATTTAATAGAAAATACTTCCCTTTTTATCAATATCACAAAATTCCTTAATAATGTATCACATTATCCTTTTATTTTGCAAATTTGGTATTTTCTCTTTCCTCTTTCTTCATTGGGACTCCTTGGATCCCAAGAAAATCAAATAATTCGAAATTCCTTTTTAAGGAATACTCATGATCCTTCTACATGCATCAATATGTATTATTTCACATTATCTTGTTTATTTCTCATTAAAATACCTCTTTTTGAGGATTTCTTTTTATTTCTCTTTTATTTTCCTCATCAGTATTCCTTTTATTATTAGGAATCCTTGGGATACAAAATCCCACTAAGGATAACTCAATTACACCTCTTTCCACTTATTTTCCACATATTATCATTATTTTCAATTTCTTTCTTAACAAGGAAATACTTAATTGGTCTTTTCTTTTCTTATTTCATTCTCAATGAAACTTTGGACTCCTTGGAACCCAAGGAACCCAAGAGGAACTAAATCCACCTTTGGATTATATTCTTTTGCCTTCTAGAGGTTTCCATGTCTCTCTTTTCTCCAAAACTCAATTATTCATTTATTAATTGAATTTCCTTGTTATTGGGCCCAATAGCCAATAAAGCCCACAACACAATCATCAAGGCTATTGTAAACGAAATCCATTTATTCAAAATAAATTATATCATTATTCGTTCAAATATCTTTAATATGAGAAATTACATTTCTCACCAAAGGAACCCAAAAATTTTGGGTTGTAACATCCTTCCCCTTTTATAAGAATTTTGCCCTCAAAATTCCATCAAGAAAGCAAACAAACAAGATAAGCCTTTCATATGTCCATCACGGATCCCATGTGGCTTAACCCTTTCCATGGTGCTTCCCAAGAACCTTCATTATCTCATATTCTTCCATCTGAGTTCTTTCTTACCTTGGTATATCGTACATTCATAGGTGACTCAGGACATTTCAGCCTCTCAAAAGCTGAATAGGTTCAAGGCTCAACACATGGCTTGGGTACCTCACATAGTGCTCTAGATCGGACTCATGCAACACATCATTTTATCCTGAGGGGTAAGGCTAAACACAACCTTCTTCACCAATCCATCTCAAATGGACCCATATATCGGGGACTCAGCTTTCTCAGCTGTAGCTCAGAGGGGTCGGATTTGCGCATTATATTCCCCCACAGTGAACTGCATGTTAGTCTGCTTTGCATCAACTCATGACTCATGTCACCCTTGGGCTCTCTCTCTCGGCCATTGCACGATCAAGCGACTTCATCTGCACACAATGTGGTTCTTTTATGACCTTCGTGAGGCCTCCTTCACCAACATCATCATAATGAAGTGGCAACTGACACAACCTCCTTATAGAACTTCTTGCATCATGATAAAGGCTATAGTGGTTAACATCACATCTTAAGAATTGTCTCTGGGTATCACCCTGAACAAGCATGCTTACTCTCATCAGACCCTCTAGTCTGGATCATACTAACCATTAGTTCGGGGGGGTGATAAATGGTACTAACATCGAGTTCTTCATGTACCTACTTCCATCTTATGGAAGTGAGCCTTTAGATCATACTTAAGAACTTTTGAACTCGCATCATGGTGTGGTTAAACCATATCTCTCATAGGTAGTTCAACCAAATCTGTCCCTTGAAAAAACTCTTTCTTTCTCATGTCATCTAGGTAAGGAGATCTACCATAACCCATATTTCATCTTGACCTTCCTTGGTCTAAGTGAGACTTACCACAACATCCATAGTGATGCACTCCCATTCCCTCTCGGGAACACTATTTGTCCTTCATGTCAAAGAATTAGGTTACTGGTGTTCGTCCTTCACCTCTATCATGCATGTCCACAAGCTACATGCATCTTCATCTTAAGCATCCAAAGTGATAATATCTCTTACTATCTGTTACAACCCCAATTTTTGGGTTCATTTGGTGAGAAATGTAATTTCTCATATTAAAGATATTTGAAAAAATAATGATATAATTTGGTTTGAATAAATGGATTTCGTTTACAATAGCCTTGATGATTGTGTTGTGGGTTTTATTGGCTATTGAGCCCAAATAACAAGAAAATTCAATTAGTACATGAATAATTGAATATTTGAGAAAAGAAAGAGGTAGAAACCTCTAGAAGGCAAAGAGATGTAATCCAAGGATGGATTTCATGCCTCTTGGGTTCCTTGGGTTCCAAGGAGTCCAAATTTGCAAAAAGAAAGCAATAAGAAAAGAAAAGATTAATTAAGTATTTCTTTAGTAAGAAAGAAATTGAAATTAATGTTAAAATGTTGGAAATAAGTGGAAAATGTATAATTGGGTTATCCTTGGTGGAATTTCGTATCCCAAGGATTCCTAATGTTAAAAGGAATACCAATGAAGAAAATAAAAGAGAAATAAAGAGAAATCCTCAAAAAGAGATATTTTAATGAGAAATAAACAAGATGATGTGAAATAATGCATATTGATGCATTTAAAAGGATAATGAGTATTCCTAAAAAAGGAAATTCAAATTATTTGAGTTTTTGGGATCCAATGAGTCCCAATGAAGTAAAGAAAGAGAACAATACCCATAATAGATCATAAGAGGATAATATGATGGATGATTAATGAATTTTTGCGTTATTTTAAAAAGGTGGTATTTTATATTAAAAGAAAACTTGATTTCATGACAAATAATTAAAAGGCAAGTACTAAGAGGATAAATGAGATGATTTTCGAAATTCTAACATCTCAAGAATAATGATTATCAAAGAAGATAATTAGGAGAGAGAGACACTTGCTTCACATTGAAGGAAAAGAGTTTCTTTTGGGAAAAGGGCTTGGTAACTCATGGATAACCCACCTAGGGCTTTGTACCCTCCTCTATAAAAGGTTAGAACCCCTGGGTCAAGCCCAAGGAGATCCTTGCATCCCTTTCTCTCTTCTCCCTCTTCTTCTATATCTTCTTTGGCAAAACCCTATTCATGGGGTCATCCCACCCCTGGGACAACGAGGAGCCACAGACCAGAATTCGAAGAAACCACGATGCTCCCATGACGCCGCATAGGTGCACGGTCATTTCCCCGTGCTCTGAAACTCGTGCAGCAGCCATTGCTTGGCTGCAGGTCGGTCATGTAGTGTGGCCTTGGCTCGATGAATCAACCCTCTTTGGCAACGATCCAATGGCAGCCTCACGTACGCAGAGGCACGACGGAGGTGGGCGGGCCATCCCTGATGGCCGTCAAGGTCTAGGAAGGAGAGGTAGGGCTACGTTCAGCCCTGACCTAGCGGCAGTATGCGGCAGCAACTGCAGGCTATTTGCGGTCGAGAACAGCCATGTCGGTCACATCTTTGGGGCGCCTTGCATGCGCCAAGGAGCAGCGAGGCTGGGGCGGCCAAGGGTGGCGACCCTCGAGTCGTAGGAGAGGAGCAGGAGTGGCGCCCATGGCGTCTAGGGCGGCCACTGGGAGCCATCGTGAGGTTGAAGGTGACCAAAGCGCGTTGGACAGTTATGCCCCTTTGGGCATTGAAGAGTCAGCCACTTAAGGAGGGGTGTTTGCTTCATTTGGTTATGTTTCCAATTTGGGCGCATAAGTTGCATGGAAGGAGGCGATGTGGCAGTGTTGGATTGGCTCCAGTAAGTGATTTAATGCAAAAATAATATCTTGCTATTTGTAACTCCGATAACAACAAATAATATATGTATTTTGCTTAAAAAAATGAGAGGAATCCAATAAAAATATAGTTAGAAGCTAATTCCCCTTGCTATTCGAAAAGTAGTGTAAATTATCATCTTTAATGAATTAAAGATTAAGAAACCCTATTTTGAAATGAATAAAGTGTTTAATAGGGTTTAATGGATCATTAAAGTTTATAATAACCTGTTAATTGTAAAAGGGTACTTTAAGATCGGAAAGGATGATCTTGGCACGTAATTAGTTTAATTTAGAGATTATGTGCATAAATATGCTTGAAATTTGAAAAGTACATAGAGTTATCATCTTTAAGGATGTAATTAATGAAAAACCCTTAGATTTGATGATAGATGGTTCTAATGTTGTTTATTGGATAATTCAAGCCAATATTAACATGTTGTTGATAAATGTGAAGATAGAATCTAAAAAGATGATCTTTTTATATAATTGGCTTAATTTAGGGTTTCGTGCATGAATATGCATTAATGAGCTCGAAAGCCCTAATTGAGGTGAATATGTCTTTTAATTGTTTTAATTGTTCAAATCCATGATTAAATAGAGATATGATGATCCTAAGACATTTTGGGGTATAAAAGACTTTTAAAATGGATAGTTGAACAATTAAGGTTCATATAAGTAGAAAAGAGTATTTTAGGGTTTGTTGACATAAAAGGGATAAAGTTTGAGAAATTGATCTAAGAAACCCTAATTGCAAAATGAAACCCTAAAATGGATACAGAAACCCTAGAAAGTGAATCCAAGTCAATAAATTAGATTCTTGATAAAGTGTGTAATAAATAGAGTACATATTCTTTTCAGGAATTATGTGATTATTGAATTGCTTGCTTGGATTGCTTTCTTGGTTGGATTTGCTTAATGCTTGTGAAATCATCAAATCAGGTATGTGGTTACGCTTATGATTATCCTGGCTAGTTTTCTGAGGATTTGATCGACGTTTCCCTCATGGCTTGAAATAATTGTTGGATGCTTTTATTTCATGCAACTATAGAGTGACTATGACTATCACTATGAATATCTTGTAAAGGCTAAAAAGGGGTAACCTAGAGTAAGGTCTAGGTTATCGTGGGTTAGAAATTGGGCTACCAAGTGTAGTGCCATGAGACCCATTAGCCTGCCATGAGTTAAGGAGTGGGCTACTTATGAGTAGTGCCATGTGACTCAACCCTAGAAACTGGTTCACCTATATGTAGGACCATGAGGGGTTTAATGGGGATCTACCATAAGGAAGGTAGTATCCAGGTCCACTGCAGGGATAACACAGAGGATAGGGTACTCATGGATTGCGGAGTTATATTTAAAATGTAATCTTGGTTGTTAAATGATTAATTGAATGATTACATTGTTATCATAGTTGCACGTTTATTGTTTCCCCCACATACCAGCTTCGGCTGACCGACGTTTTGTTTGTCGGCATTTTAGGTACAAGCCAAAAGGATAAACAGTAAATCGTCATATTGTTAAATACATGAAGTAATTTACCAGGAGGATTAGTTAGAATATAATCCATAAGTGGATAGAAGTTTAGAGATCCAAGTTTTCAAAAAGGTATGCAAAAGTTTATTTTCTTATAGTTTTCCCTTTTAGTCTGTTAAAATTTGATAATTATTCTTGGTTAATTGTCGAACCTTTGATCTGGAAGTTATGGGTGCGACTTCGATCTCTCGATCTCCCTTAATTGGGGGTTATCGGGAAGTGGGGTCATAACATTTGGTATCAGAGCGTAGGTTCCTCACTTAACGATTAATAATTATTAAATTTTACAAACTCCATAGATCCCAAGAGAGTTATTAGAGGATTATCCAAAAGATGGAGGTGTCTAGAAAAGGATCACGACCGCGGGCTTGCAATATTTTCCTCTGCACCGCTAGTCAAAATATGAGGACTCCCGGATCCATGTGACTGCTTGGCCAAAGTCTTAGGGTATGAATCGAAATAAGATACCTTTAGGACTTTCTCATCTTATGCATCCCTTCTCATCACAAATTCTGTTAAGGACCTTAAGGATTAGGGTTTTCTCTCTTCTCCTCACCCTCTTGAGGTATGGGTAAGGTTAATAAGGTCTAAGGAATCCTCCACCAAATTAATAAAAAGTATGTAAATAAGATGTCATGGACATAAGCTTACTAGATTAAGCGCAAACTAAAGGATAGATACATGCTTAGGTCATATGACATAAGTTGTCATGCTCTTAGTAGAGACATGAGGCTAGACCTTCTTGTCAGGAGGATAAATAAAGAGAGTTAGTCTTGGAGATAGAGATCTCCATTATAAATAGAGACCTAGCACATCCCCTAAAGATGATGATAACCCTAACCCTAAGTGAAGGTTAGAGAGGGATGACGCGAGAGTTAGATATCATGGTAGACCAAGTGTTTGGATGGACATGCCTAGGATGCCATATGAGCCATGAGAGATGACCTAGTACCTTTGGTGACCCAACCCTGGAAAGGGTCGTGCATGTTAGAGTGAAGGATAGCTCCTTCATTGACAAGGTTTGAGAAGAACCCATGGAAACCCCATGAGCTTATATGAGCTTATAAGGGCATAATATGCACCCAGATTGTATCAGTAGTGTGAGCAATAGGTTGAAACCCTGACCAGGAGAGAGTGAAGGATGGCTTATGAAATAAGCATAAAGAACTATGGATAACCTTGAGCGAACATAAGTTGAACATAGGCTTCATCCAGGTAGGGGCGTGCTTTTGAGGTTGACCCTTCATGAAGAGAGGACCTCTAATGGTGGGGTTGGTTGTAGGGTTAGCTCTAGAAAGAGAGATAAGGAACCAAGAAAGGGAGGTTGGAATCCTAGACTCTGAGATACGAGGAAAAGTAGGGAGTTGAGGATGATGCGACCTAAGTGGATGATAGTGGTTGCCTTATGCTTGACCCCTGGAGGCTATGATATCTTGGTTGCCTTTAGAAGAACCAAACCCTAGATAGAGGATGAGGCTTCTGGCACCTATGTGCCTATGGTATAAGTGTTTACCTTTTGAGAACGGAAGAAGAAGTTATGTATACCCTGGAGAGGTTTAGTAACAGGTTATGAGGCCTTGTACCTTGTTGATTGTCCTTGAGGAGGACTCAACTTTAAAGTGTTGATCAAGGAAAAAGGATGACAGGAAGTGTATGTCATACCCGTTACATGTTTGGTTTGTGGTTAAGAGGTTGAGCAGATAGCTGGACATCAAGAACATAAACCTATGGTTCCTAGGCCTAAGAGGGGAAGTGGTATACCTAATGCTCATGATGAGAATTAAGTTTCTATAGTTTTGAGCATGGTACTCCTCATGTATGGAGGAAAAGGGAAGCCCCTTAAGTTTAAGGTATGTTCGATGAACCCCTTACAACTAAGTTGATGACATGGGAAGGTATAATCTTGACCCAATGTTGAGGACGAGAATAAGTGTGACCTAGCATGGTTTAGTTGGTGGTCTGCTTGTGCCTTAATGGATTGCTAGGGTCAAGCATGCTCATATGGATGTAAACCTTTGTGACCTTGTTGTCAAGATTTGTAGTTTCCTCCCATCCTGGGAGAGGGACCCTTTGGTAGGGTGTATACCAGTTTTGTGGGTTTTGAGGAAACCTAAAGAGGTCTCATAGGATCTTGAGAAGCTAGGTGAAAAATACATAGTATGAGAATGAACCTATAGACCCAAATATAACCATCTCTAAGTGCATGTGGATGTGTTATCATGGAGGTAACCAGTATGGGGTCTGACCAAGTTAGGCAGGTCACCATGACCCCTATGAAAGGATGAAAGTCCGCCCTTGAATGCAGAAAGAGAGATGATGAACGCTTGGGTAAGGTTCTAAGTTGGACATGTACTATAATGGAATCCTAAGTCTATCCTAGGGTCAGGTAGGGATAAGACCGATGCAAGTAGGAGTTGCCTAATTCCCTAGTTGCACATGACCATAGGGTCAGGAGGTAACAGCTATCATTGCCTGAGGGCCATGGGTTAGGAGATTGATCACCTTCATGAACTCGTGGGACCCAAAGGGAAGATGAGTAGGGCACTCTCTGGATGCATGAGGGAAGAGGGATGACCCCAAAAGTGTCGGCACCCTAAAGACCTAGAGGAGATGACCAAGGATTGTGTTTGGACCAAGTAGGTTCGAGATCAGCTTCATGGAAGTAACTTTGGTAGCAAGATAATTGTAATATAGAGGCATAAACGACACGTTTCAACTTAGATTTAAAGGTGTACTGGCAAGGTGGGATGTACCATCTCTACTCTTGGAACAGGAAGAACTTTGTATTTAGACTGCAGCCAAATGCTTATTTCCTCTTATTATGGGAGTGAGAGATAGGACAGTATGCATGCCATACACCAAGGATAAAAGATGATGTGAGTTGGAAAGTTGGTATGAGGTATGAGGTATGAGGACAGAGATGATAACATACCCTTGTGGAGTGAATAATACATGGATGGTTTACAAATAGTAAGAGTATCAAGGTAATCATCTTGTGAGGATGTTTTAACACGAGCTACGTGGAATTTGCAAGTGGTACAAGGTTGAATTCAAAAACTACGAGGATGAGCTCAGAGTTTTCTCGATGAAGTTAGACTTAGAGCTGAAATGAGATAATAAGTGGAATACATGAAGGTGTATGTCATCAGCATTACCTAATGCCTAAGGATGTGAAGTGGTAATGGATGCTCGGGTTGAGATATAGCTGCCTAGTTTGGCTAGAAGAGGTTGTTAAGCTAACCCTAAGTTTAGAAGGGAGATGTGTTTGGCTAACACTCAGATGTAACGAGATATGTTGATCAAGTTAGTGGTTGTTTGGTTAGCCAACCTAGGCCTTGATGCAATGAAAGGATGGTTGTAGAACCCCAAATGCACTTCTTTGGAAAGGAAGGTGATGAAACCCCGACTAGAGTGGTTTAAGGTTTCTGAGGAATCGATCTTGAGGAATCATGACATACATGAAATCATGATTGAAGATCACCATACACCGTGGTACTACCAAGATAATAAGTGACAGTAGTACTTTAGATGCCTAAGATAAAGTTGCATGTGGTATATGGCCATGCAAGCCAAGGGAGAAGGACGAACACCAGTAACCCAGTGCATTGATATAAAGGATAAAGAGTCCCCCAGAGAGAAATGGAGTTCATCACTATGGATGTGGTGATAACTCTCCCTTAGACCAAGGAAGGTCAAGATGCAATATGGGTTGTGGTAGATCGCATTACCTAGAGGATATTAGAAAGAAAGAGTACTGTTAGGGGACATATTGGGTTGAATTATATATGAGAGAGATGGTTCAACTACACCATGATGCAAGTTCAAAAGTTCATGAGTGTGACTTAAAGGTTCACTTCCATAAGGTGAAAGTAGGTACATGAAGAACTCGATGATTGTAAAGTTTATCACCCCTAACTAATGGTTAGTATAATCCAGACTAAAGGGGTCTGATGAGAGCATGTGTGCTCCTTCAGGGTGATATCTAGAGATAGTTCTTGTCCTATGAAAGATGTGACGATGACCACCATAGACAATATCGGGTTTTATAAGAAGCTCTGTAAGGGAGGTTGTGTCGGTCACCACTTCAGTAAGGTGATGTTGGTGAAAGGACCACATGATGGTTAGAAAAGGACCACAATGCGTGTAGATGAATTCGCTTTGATCGTGTAATGGCTAAAAGGAGCCTAGAGATGATGAGAGTCATGAGCAGATGTAAAGTAGACTAACATGCAGTTCACTGTGGGAGAATATGTGACATGAAAATCTGACCCTTCTAAGTTATAGCTAAGAGAGTTGAGTCCCCGATGCATGGGTTCTTTTGACATGGTGTGGTGGAGAAGGTTAAGTTTGACCTTACCCCTCAGGATAAAGTAATGTGTGATGAGTTTCAGGTGTCCAATTTAGAGCACTATGTGAGGTACCCTGACCATGTGCTGAGCAATGAACCTAGTGAGCCCCAAGGGAGGCTAAAATGGCCTGAGTCACCTGTGCAGTTTATAGACGACAGGATGAAAGAACTCAGAGAAAAGAATATGTGATGATAAAGGTTCTTTGGAAGTGCCATGAGTATGGTAAAGCCACATAGGGGCTAATGATGGACATGGAAAAGTCTTATCCTGAATTGTTTGTTTGCTTGATAAAATTTTGAGGACAAAATTCCTATAAGAGGGGAAGGATGTTACAACCCCAATTTTTGGGTTCATTTGGTGAGAAATGTAATTTCTCATATTAAAGATATTTGAACAAATAATGATATAATTTGGTTCGAATAAATGAATTTCGTTTACAATAGCCTTGATGATTGTGTTGTGGGCTTTATTGGCTATTGGGCCCAAATAACAAGAAAATTCAATTAGTAAATGAATAATTGAATATTTGAGAAAAGAAAGAGGTAGAAACCTCTAGAAGGCAAAGAGATGTAATCCAAGGATGGCTTTCGTGCCTCTTGGGTTCCTTGGGTTCCAAGGAGTCCAAAGTTGCAAAAAGAAAGCAATAAGAAAAGAAAAGGTTAAATAAGTATTTCTTTAGTAAGAAAGAAATTGAAATTAAAGTTAAAATGTTGGAAATAAGTGGAAAAAGGTATAATTGGGTTATCCTTGGTGGAATTTCGTATCCCAAGGATTCCTAATGTTAAAATGAATACCAATGAGGAAAATAAAAGAGAAATAAAGAGAAATCCTCAAAAAGAGATATTTTAATGAGAAATAAACAAGATAATGTGAAATAATGCATATTGATGCATTTAGAAGGATAATGAGTATTCCTTAAAAAATAAATTCGAATTATTTGAGTTTTTGGGATCCAATGAGTCCTAATGAAGTAAAGAAAGAGAAAATTACCCATAATAGATCATAAGAGGATAATATGATGCATGATTAATGAATTTTTGTGTTATTTTTAAAAGGTGGTATTTTCTATTAAAACAAAACATGATTTCATGCCAAATAATTAAAAGGCAAGTACTAAGAGGATAAATGAGATGATTTTCGAAATTCTAACATCTCAAGAATAATGATTATCAAAGAAGATAATTAGGAGAGAGAGACACTTGCTTCACATTGAAGGAAAAGAGTTTCTTTTGGGAAAAGGGCTTGGTAACTCATGGATAACCCACCTAGGGCTTCATACCCACCTCTATAAAAGGTTAGAACCCATGGGTCGAGCCCAAGGAGATCCTTGCATCCCTTTCTCTCTTCTCCCTCTTCTTCTTCATCTTCTTTGGCAAAACCCTATTCATGGGGTAGTCCCACCCCTGGAACAACGAGGAGCTACAGACCGGAGTTCGAAGAAACCACGATGCTCCCACGACGCCGCATAGGAGCACGATCGTTTCCCCGCGCTCTGAAACTCGCGCAGCAGCCATTGCTTGGTTGCAGTTGGGCATGTAGTGCGGCCTTGGCTCGATGAATCAACCCTCTTTGGCAACGATCCAATGGCACCCTCGCGCGTGCAGAGGCACGACAGAGGTGGGCAGGCCATCCCTGATGGCCGTCAGGGTCCAGGAAGGAGAGTTCGGGTTGTGTTCATCCCTGACCTAGTGGCAGTATGCGGAAGCAACCGCAGGCTATTTGCAGTCGAGAACAGCCATGTCGGTCACATCTTTGGGGCGCCTTGCGTGCGCCAAGGAGCAGTGAGGCTGGGGCAGCCAAGGGTGGCGACCCTCAAGCCGTAGGAGAGGAGCAGGAGCGGTGCCCATGGCGTCTAGGGCGGCCGCTGGGAGCCATCGTGAGGTTGAAGGTGACCAAAGCGTGTTGGACAGTTATGCCCATTCGGGCATTGAAGAGTCGGCCACTTAAGGAGGGGCGTTTGCATAATTTGGTTATGTTTCCAATTTGGGCGCATAAGTTGCATGGAAGGAGGCGATGTGGCAGCGTTTGATTGGCTCCAGTAAGTGATTTAATGCAAAAATAATATCTTGCTATTCATAACTCCGATAACAGTAAATAATATAAGTATTTTTCTCAGAAAAATGAGACAAATCCAATAAAAATATAATTAGAAGCTAATTCCCCTTGCTATTCGAAAAGTAGTGTAAATTATCATCTTTAATGAATTAAAGATTAAGAAACCCTATTTTGAAATGAATAAAGTGTTTAATAGGGTTTAATGGATCATTAAAGTTGATAATAACCTGCTAATTGTAAAAAGGTACTTTAAGATCGGAAAGGATGATCTTGGCATGTAATTAGTTTAATTTAGAGATTATGTGCATAAATATGCTTGAAATTTGAAAAGTACATAGAGTTATCATCTTTAAGGATGTAATTAATGAAAAACCCTTAGATTTGATGATAGATGGATTTAATGTTGTTTATTGGATAATTCAAGCCAATATTAACCAGTTGTTGATAAATGTGAAGATAGAATCTAAAAAGATGATCTTTTTATATAATTGGCTTAATTTAGGGTTTTGTGCATGAATATGCATTAATGAGCTTGAAATCCCTAATTGAGGTGAATATGTCTTTTAATTATTTTAATTGTTCAAATCCATGACTAAATAGAGATATGATGATCCTAAGTCATTTTGGGGTATAAAAGACTTTTAAAATGGATAGTTGAGCAATTAAGGTTCATATAAGTAGAAAAGACTATTTTAGGGTTTGTTGACCTAAAAGGGATAAAGTTTGAGAAATTGATCTAAGAAACCCTAATTGCAAAATGAAACCCTAAAATGGATACAGAAACCCTAGAAAGTGAATCCAAGTCAATAAAGTAGATTCTTGATAAAGTCTGTAATAAATAGAGTACATATTCTTTTTAGGAATTATGTGATTATTGAATTGCTTGCTTGGATTGCTTTCTTGGTTGGATTTGCTTAATGCTTGTGAAATCATCAAATCATGTATGTGGTTACGCTTATGATTATCCCGGCTAGTTTTCTGAGGATTTGATCGACGTTTCCCTAATGGCTTGAAATAACTGTTGGATGCTTTTATTTCATGCAACTATAGAGTGACTATGACTATCACTATGAATATACATGTATAACTGGCTAGATCCGGGTCCACCTCTGTGACTTGTAAAGGCTAAAAAGTGGTAACCTAGAATAAGGTCTAGGTTATCGTGGGTTAGAAATTGGGCTACCAAGTGTAGTGCCATGAGACCCATTAGCCTGCCATGAGTTAAGGAGTGGGCTACTTACGAGTAGTGCCATGTGACTCAACCCTAGAAATTGATTCACCTATAGGTGGGACCATGAGGGGTTTAATGGGGATCTACCATAAGGAAGGTAGTATCCAGGTCCACTGTAGGGATAACACAGAGGATAAGGTACTCATGGATCGTGGAGTTATATTTAAAATGTAATCTTGGTTGTTAAATGATTAATTGAATGATTACATTATTATCATAGTTGCACGTTTATTGTTTCCCCCACATACCAGCTTCGGTTGACCGACGTTTTGTTTGTCAGCGTTTTAGGTACAAGCCAAAAGGACAAACAGTAAATCGTCATATTGTGAAATACATGAAGTAATGTACCAGGAGGATTAGTTAGAATAGAATCCATAAGTGGATAGAAGTTTAGAGATCCAAGTTTTCAAAAAGGTATGCAAAAGTTTATTTTCTTACAATTTTCCCGTTTCGTCTGTTAAAATTTGATAATTATTCTTGGTTAATTGTCGAACCTTTGATCCAGAAGTTATGGGTTCATCTTCGACCTCTCGGACTCCCTTAATTGGGGGTTATCAGGAAGTGGGGTCGTAACACTATCTCAGTAATACCATGGTATATGGTGATCTTAAAATCATGATCTTCTGTATGCCATGATTCCTCATGCTCGATACCTCGGAAACCCTAAACCACTCTCATTAGGGTTTCATCACCTTCCTTTCCAGAGAAGTACATCTGAGGTTCTTTCATTATATCACGGACTAGGCTGGCTAACCAAGCAATCATTTACTTGATTAACAACTATAGATACATCTGGGTGTTAGCCAAACTTATCTCTTTTTCTCAACTTAAGGTTAGCCTAACAACCTCAACTTCTGCTAGCTTCCAGCTAAACCAGGAAGCTATACCTCATCCCGAGCATTCATTACCACTTCTTATCCTTAGGTGTTAGGTAAAGTTGAAGACATACACCTCCATGTATTCTACTTATCATATCATCTCAAACCCTAAGTTTATCTTCATCAAGAAACCATGAGCTCATCCTCATGGTGATCAAACGCAACCTTGTATATCTTGCAAATGCTACATAGCTCATGCTAGAAGCATCCTTATAAGATGACTACTTTATTCCTCTTAGTGTTTGTAAACCATCCATGTATCGTTCACTCCACCAGGGTATGTTATCTTCTCTGTAGCAACGTCTCAACTCACACCATCTTTATCCTTGGTATATGGCATGCGTACTGTCCTATCGCTCACTCCCATAATAAAAGGAAATAAGCATTTGGCTGCAGTCCAAATACAGAGTTCTTCCTGTTCCAAGAGTAGAGATGGTACATCCCACCTTGCCACTACATCTTTAAATCTGAGTTTAAATGTGCCACACATGTCTTTACATCACAAACATCATGATATCAAAATTTCCTCCATGGAAAATTGGTCTCGAACCTACTTGGGTCCACACACAATCCTTTGTCATCTCCTCTAGGTCTATAGGGTGTCGGAACGTTTGGGGTCATCCCTCTTCCCTCATGCATCTAGAGAGTGCCCTACTCATCTGCCCTTTGAGTCCCATGAGTTCATGAAGGTGATCAATCTCCTAACCCATGGCCCTCAGACAATGATAGTTGTTACCTCCCGACCCTATGGTCATGTGCAACTAGGGAATTAGGAAACTCCTTCTTCCATCGGTCTCATCCCTACCTGACCCTAGGATAGACTTAGGATTCCATTATAGTACATGTTCAAGTTAGAACCTTACCCAATCCTTCATCATCTCTCCCTGCATTCATGACTGACTTTCATCCCTCCATAGGGGTCATGGCAACCTGCCTACCTTGGTCAGGCATCATGCCGGTTACCTCCATGGTAACACATCCACATGCACATAGAGATGGTTATTTATGGGTATACAGGTTCATTCTCATACCACGTACTTTTCACTTAGCTTCTCAAGATCCTATGAAACCTCTTTAGGTTACCTTAAACCAACAGAACTGGTATACACCCTACAAAAAGGGTCCCTCTCCCAAGATGGGAGGAAACTACAACTCTTGACAACAAGGTCACAAACATCCTTATGTCTAGGGTTTACGTCCATATGAGCATGCTTGACCCTAGCAAGCTATTAAGGCACAAGCGGACCACCCGCTAAACCATGCTAGATCACACTTATTCTCATCCTCAACATTAGATCAACTTAGTTGTGAGGGGTTCATCAAACATACCCCTAACTTAAGGGGTTTATTTTACCTTTACACATAAGGAGTACCATGCTCGAAACTATAGAGACTCAAATCTCATCATGAGCATTGGGTACACTGCTTCCCTTCTTAGGCCTAGGAGCCCTAAGTTCACCTTTGGTTATCCAGCTGCATGCTCAATCTCTTAACCACGAATCAAGCATAACCAAGGTATGTCACGTACTTCCATGATCCTTTTATATAAGCAGTACCTCAGAGTTGAGTCCTCCTCAAGGACAACCAACAAGGTACAAGGCTTCACAACCTGTTACTAAACCTCTCAGGTCTAAGGAACTTTGCTTCCTATCTCAGAAGGTAAACACATATACCACAGGCAGAAGCAACATCCTCTCTCTAGGGTTTGGTTCCTTTAAAGGCAACCAAGATATCATCAGCCTCCAGGGATCATGCATGAGGCACCCACTATCATCCACCTAGATCACAGCATTCTCAACTCCCCACTGTTCCTCACATCTTTAGGGTTTTAGGTTTCCAACCTTCTTACTTGGTTCCTTCTTTCTCTCTCTAGATCTAACTCCACATCCATCCTTACTACTAGAGGTCCTCTCTCCATGAAGTTGGATCAAGCTCACAAGCATATCCCTTCCTGGGTGAAGCCTCAACTCATGTTTTGCTCAAGATTATCCTTAGCACTTTATGCTTATCACATAATCTATCCAACATACTCCCTTGACCAGGGTTTCCACCTACTGGTCATACTACAGATGTACTCTGGGTGCAACCTATATCCTTCTTGCAACATCCCATAAGGTTTTTATAGGTTCTTATCTAACATCCTCCATGAAGGTGTTATCCTTCGCTCAAACATGCACAACCCTTTCTAGGGTTGGGGTTGCCAAAGGTACTCAATTATCAACTTCTCATGGCTCATATGGCATCCAAGGCATGTCTATCCCAACACCTGGTCTACCATGACATCTAACTCATCATGTCATCTCTCTCTCTAACCTTCACTCAGGGTTAGGGTTAACATCATCCTCAAAGGATGTGCTAGGTCTCTACTTTTAATGGAGGTCTCTACCTCCAAGACTAACTCTCTCTACTCGTCCTCCTACCAAGGAGGTCTATCCTCGGGTCTCTCCTGAGGGCAATGACAACTCATGTCATACGACCTAAGCATGTATCTATTCCTTTACGCTTACTTTATTAAGCTTAAGTCCATGACATCTTACTTACATGCTTTTTATTAATTTGGTGGAGGATTCCTTAATCCCTATCAACCTTACCCATACCTCAAGAGGGTGAGGAGAAGAGAGGAAACCCTAATCCTTAAGGTCCTTAACAGAATTTGAGTTGAGAAGGGATGAACAAGATGAGAGAGTCCTAAATGTATCTTATTTCGAATCATACCCTAAGACTTTGGCCAGGCAGTCACACAGATCTGGGATTCCTCGTATTTCGACTAGCGGTGCGGAGGAAAATATTGCCAGCCCCCAGTCGTGATCCTTTTCTAGACACCTCTGTCTTTCGGATAATCCTCTAATAACTCCCTTGGGTTCTACAGAATTTGTAAATTTTAATAATTATTAAAGATTAAGTGAGGAACCTTTGCTCTGATACCAATTGTAATGACCCCATCTCCCGGTAACCCCCACTTAAGGGAGACCAAGAGATTAGGGTCGTTATCTAATAACCCGGATCAAAGGTTCGACAAATAATCAATAACAATTAATAAACTTTATCAACTAAACTGAAAACTGGTATAAAATAAAACTTTGCTTACCTTTTTAAAACTAGGACTTCTAAACTTCTAACCATGAAGATACTGATATAACTAATCCTCCTATGTGTATTAATTCTCATTTAATTCCACATATGCCACTAAACTATTTGTTCTTTTCATTTGTACCTAAAACGCCGACAAATAAAATGCCGGTCAGCAAGAAGTTGGTATGTGGGGGAAACAATAATCATGCAACAACATTAACAAAGTAATCAGCCAATTATCATTTAACAGCCAAGATTACATTTTAAACCATACTACTCAATCCTTTCCTATCCCCTATCTTTGTGTTGTCCCTGCAGCAGACTGAGATACTACCTCTCTCTAGGTAGATCCTTATTAAACCCCGCATGATCCTACCTAACAGGTAGATCAATATCTAGGGTTGAGTCGCATGGCACTACCCATAGGTAGTCCAATCTCTGACTCCAAGTGACTTGATGGTCCTACCCCATTGGTAGCCATGTACTAAGTCATTTGATGACCTGATGGGCCTACCCCATTAGTAGCCATGTACTAGGTCAACCCATTAAGCTACAGAGGGGACTAGGATCTGAGCTAGTAGGCACATCTCTTATGTGATAGTCATATTCACATTATAATTTGCATGAATTAAATTCATCCAACAATTAATTCAAGCCACAATGTAAACATCGATAAAATCCTTGGAAACTAATGCAGGATTAATCATAAGTATAACCACATACCTGTCAAGCTGATGTGAGACAAAAAAAATCCAATCAATCAATAGGCAATCAAGCATTCAACAAGATCCTGAAACAATTATACAATTTCCTTTTATTACTCATGTCATTAAGATCTATGAAACCTAGTTCACTTCCTAGGGTTTCTAGTCCACTTTTAGGGTTTATTTTGCAATTAGGGTTTCCCTTCATCTTTTACTATTTTAAACCCTAATTTAACGCAATTGATTACAAACCATAATTATCTCAACATCTAATCCTTAGTTTTGGATTAAAGGCATAATTATCCATTAATTAAGCCCCTTAAACCTCTTTTAATCCATGAAAAGATCATTATGCTCATTTATCATCAATTCAAAGTTCATTATGGTCCAAATCGCATATGAACTTGATCTACCATTAATTCTATCTTTATTCATCAGAAAACCCTAATTTCTACATTAAGGGTATTTAACCACAATTAGGAACTTTAATGCTCGAAATGACTTAGTATCATTATATCTTAGCTTTATTCACGATTTTTGAATAATTAAAGCTATTAAGAGTCAAACTCGCCAACATTAGGGTTTCAAGGCCCATTAAAGTATATTCATGCACATGAAACTCTAAATTAACTAATTATGTGCAAAGTTCATCCTTTTTGTTCCTAATGTTCCCTTTTATCATTAACAGACTAATATCAACTTTAATCATCAATTAAACCCTACTAATCACATTAATCATATCAAAATAGGGTTCTTTAAACATTAATACATTAAAGTTGATATCTTCCATTACTTTTTGAATTGCACAAGGAATCAGGCTTCAATTATATTTTTATTGGATTCTTCACGTTTTTCTGATCAACTTTCATGTATAACATGTCCTTATTCGACCTACCAATTATTTACTATGAATTTATCAAAACTCACTTACTTTGGGCCAATGGGAGGTTGCCACGTCGCTTCCTCATGCAACGTGGGGGCGGCTTGCTTTGAAACATTTCAAAGTGACTGATTTGCCCCTGGTTAAAGTCAAGGTTCCTTCAGCCCATGGAGGGCAGACTTGTCCAATGCGTATGGGCTTCTTCTTCCTCACGCTAACCTAGCGTTGCTGCTTTGGTTGCGCGAGGCGCAGCTTCTTGACCCCTTCCCCGACTCCGTCAGTTGTCAAGGAGGGTTCTCCTCCCTCTGTGGATCCCTTTTGCAGCTGAAGAAGCCCTCCGCCCACAGCCACGGTGGCTAGCCCATGCTGGTCGGGCCTGCAACCTGCGGCCATCCTGGCAGCCATGCTGCAGGCATTGTGCGGCGGTGGTTGGCAGGGGAAAGGTGGCCGACCACCCTAGATCTTTGTGGTAACCTTGAACCTCCCCGGAGATCCCGATACAGCCACTAGTTTCTCCCGAGAAAGCCCTATGCTTCTTGGTTAGGGTTTTCTCAAAGAAGAACAAGAAGAAGATGGGGAATAGAGAGAAACATGTGGGATATCCCTTGGGCTCGACCCTGGGCTATTCCCTTATATAGGGGTGAGTAGCAATGCCCTAGGACGTTCCTCCAAAAGAAATCAAGTTCTCTCCCATAAGGAATCCTATTCCCTCATGGAGGAGTAGCTCTTCTCTCTCCTATTTACTTCCTTGATATTCCTTATCTCATGGACACTTAGAAATATGAGAATTATTTCTTTCACTTTCTTTATACTTGACTTTTAATCATTGGACACGAAATTCTATTTTTATTTAATAGAAAATACTTCCCTTTTTATCAATATCACAAAATTCCTTAATAATGTATCTCATTATCCTTTTATTTAGCAAATTTGGTATTTTCTCTTTCCTCTTTCTTCATTGGGACTCCTTGGATCCCAAGAAACTCAAATAATTCGAAATTCCTTTTTAAGGAATACTCATGATCCTTCTACATGCATCAATATGCATTATTTCACATTATCTTATTTATTTCTCATTAAAATACCTCTTTTTGAGGATTTCTTTTTATTTCTCTTTTATTTTCCTCATCAGTATTCCTTTTATTATTAGGAATCCTTGGGATACGAAATCCCACTAAGGATAACTCAATTACACCTCTTTCCACTTATTTTCCACATTTTATCATTATTTTCAATTTCTTTCTTAACAATGAAATACTTAATTGGTCTTTTCTTTTCTTATTGCATTCTCTATGCAACTTTGGACTCCTTGGGACCCAAGGAACCCAAGAGGCACGAAATCCACCTTTGGATTATATTATTTTTCCTTCTATAGGTTTCCATATCTCTCTTTTCTCCAAAACTCAATTATTCATTTATTAATTGAGTTTCCTTATTATTGGGCTCAATAGCCAATAAAGCCCACAACACAATCATCAAGGCTATTGTAAACGAAATCCATTTATTCAAAATATATTATATCATTATTCGTTCAAATATCTTTAATATGAGAAATTACATTTCTCACCAAAGGAACCCAAAAATTTGGGGGTTATTCATTTCATGTATTTGAGTGACATTTTTTGACATGTTGCATCCAAATTAGTAGCACAACATTTACTTGTTACAGTAGTCATGGGTACAACACTCATCCATAGAAATTATATTAGCTAATTGGTATTAAGTCGTAGTTGACCATTGAAATACCACAATCCATGTTAGCCATCTAAATGATGTCTAATAAGTTCAATTAGAATCTTGCATTCATCTGAACAGTTATAGAAATTGCATCAGAGATTGTGCATACTTTGCGGATCTACTCTAGCTCATGAATGTTGGTAGGAAACTGAGACCATATGTGACTAATTTGAAGGTCTGAAAGCACTTTAAGAATGCCATCCTCAAGAATTCTAACATACATAGGTACCATCTTAGAATGAAAAGACTCAGGTTCTATGTGTACTGCCAAGTTACCATACCACCTTACAAGGAAAAGGTCAAGATCTATGTGTTCATAGATTTGTGCATGAATTTGTGCATCTTGGTTTGGTAAAATAGGTTTGTGCATAGGTGTTTGAATGATTGTTGGATTATATATGATGATCTACATCACCAAAGAATCATCATTTCCAATAAACTCGAATTCCATGTTCTATAGTTCAGAGCAGAAAAATTTACTGTTGTCATGAATTTATGCAAATTTCTGTAGTCCACCATACCAACTGTGATCTTAGAAGCATATGCTGAATTTTTTTTGCTTGTTGAATAACTAATCACATATTTTCTTTTCGTTACAGTGTCTATCTTGTTGTACTGTTGGACATTTTATTAGCTATAATGGAAGTTAAACAGTTCTTGGTAGATATACTATTTAAGTATATTTCCCACTTATTGTCTGTATCAATTGTGACCTTTAATGAGTACAATATATGTCATCCAATTCTAAAATTTCATAGTAGTCCACTGACCTTTCTTTGTGAAAGTTTTCGACTATATACACTACAGAGAATCATGTGATTTAATGAGCATATAATTAACTTTTAGGTGATTGCATAGGTTTTAGGATGATTTATGACTTCATGAATGATGAGGTTTAGTCTAAAGAGAATACAAGTGTAATTCCATCACTAAATGGAAACTTAGAAACGATATAGTAAGTTTTTGTCAAGATGTATAAATGGGGGAGTCAATGTCTATCATTGGGTTATGACACAACGCTTAACGTGACAGATAGTGTGTAACATCCCTGACCTGGGTTATGCTTTAACCCTGGATGTTTTGTTTAAGAAATATAATTATATTCTTTCTCTTATCTTTTTAAAAGTAATTAAGGCTTAAGAGGAACTTACATTCCAATTTTAGTCCATTTTGAATAATGTTGAAAATAATGTTTTGCTTGTTTTGGACTAAAGTGCAATTTACCCAAATAGAGGGGTTAATTTGCAAATGTTGCATGATAAAATATTCCTCAAGTGTTGAAGCATCATGAGAATGAAAATGATGTAGAGGTATGACTAGTGAAAGCCTGAGTACCAAGATGATGTAGAGGTATGACTAGTGAAAGCCTGAGTACCAAGAAAGAGCTGATAAAGCAATGCTTGTGCATTAATACCTAGTTTTGGTGTAATGTGCAAATGTAACCAAAACTTAGGGTTCAATATGCAAATTACCTTTTCCAGAGAGTCCCTAATATTTCTTGTCATCATGTAGATCAAATAAAATGATATGGGCGTCTCATTCATATCACTTTGAAGGAGTGAGAATCTTGATATTAAAAAAATCAAGATTTAAGCATAATTGAAATTCTAATTCAATTTAATGCAAAAATAAATATATTAATTAAAGTGCCCTTCAACCCAAAATTGTGTTGGTTGAAAATCCATATATTTGCAAGTCCTTGTGCCTTGCAAAGGCAACAAATATCTCAATTGAGTGGAGAGCCCACTCGCATTAATAAAAGGAAAAGAATTATCCACTGACTTTAGGATATTATTATTATAAGGGTTAAGGTGCTTAATTTGTTTTCCTTTAATTCATGGATAATTAAGAGGAATAAAAGTCAAGTAAGATATCCTTGTATACAAGGAAGAGGAGGGGGAAAGTGGCAAGGAAATGGAAGAGTTATCCCCTACTTTCTCTCTCTTGAATAAATTTTCAATATAATGCATATATACTCATTTATCCATAGCTTGAATGGGTAATTTCGAAGACACTTTCACTTCTTGCTTGCAAAAAGATCAAGGGATCTTAGGATCAATAGGAGGACGACCCCCCAACATGTAGGTAAGCTCCATGGCCTTCTTTCACTTTGATTTCATGGTAGAAAACACAAATCAATGCTTGATTTCTTCTTTTCTCCACTCAATCTTCAACTCTAGCCAATCTTTTCACTCAAAAGCTTGAGGACGAGCCTTGGGATAGTTGAAGGAGTTGCTTTGACCATTGTTGACGTGAGCTTGGAGCTTTTAATCTTCTTTGAAGGTGGGTTATATAACTTGAACCCTTCAACATTATCATTGATTTCAATTTTGCAAATAAATGTTGAACTTTCTTCTTCTTGATTATTTGCTTATTGCAATTGATGATTCCATAAATTCAGTAGTACTATGGATCATAGGATCTAAGGTTGAAGATGATGATGACATCATTTTAATGCTCAATTTCTCAAAATAACACATCAATCGGTTTGGACAACTTTTGGTCCAAACGGTTTTACCAAACCGTTTGGTCACCAAACGGTTTGCAAACCATTTGGAGGTTGAGTCCCAAATCATTTGGACATGGTTGACCAAATGGAAGTGTTGACCAGGAGTAGAACATGTTGGATAATGATCTAATGGATCCAATTGAGTGGTTCCTTGAATGGACAATCCACCAATTAGAAACCCTAAATTGATTTGTTGAAGAAATCCCTAATTGGCTCTTTTCGGTTTCAAAATTTTTGGATCAAACGGTCTTATGACTGTTTGAGTCCAAACGATCTTGAAACCATTTGGGATCAAACGGTCTCAAAACTGTTTGGGATCAAACGGTAAACGGTCTTGAAACCATTTGGGATCAAATGGTCTCAAAACCGTTTGGAGGTCAGGAGCTAAGGTGGATCGTTTGGAGATTCAAGAGTCAATGATTGATGTACTTGAATAATTCAATTGATGAAGTAATCAATGGTGCAAACCCTAATCGATTGATTGAGGGATCTATCAAGTGAACCCTTTCGATTTTGAGGCTGGCTTGGACCAAACGGTCTTGAGACCATTTGAGTCCAAATGGTCTTGAAATCGTTTGGGGTCAAACGGTCTCAGGACCGTTTGGAATCAAACAGTTTTCAAAACCGTTTGGTGTTGAAATGCCAAAACCGAATGGAGGTCAAAAGTGATCAAATCGTTTGGATATTTAAAGTGATGATTGATCCATTGATCCAATGGTTTATAATAATGATTATCAAAGATATGTACAGTGGTTGAATCCCTAAAGTACCTAGATGATTAGTACGTTAAAAAAATGATTAACCCTAAAAGTTTATGGAAGCAATAATTCAGTACACTATGTCAACCATAGTTGTATGTACTTGATGGAAATATTGATGTAACCCTAATTAAGGGTGATGACATGTGAAACCCTAATTTAGGGAAACATGATGAAAAACCCTAAATTAGGGGGATGCTTCATGAAACCCTAATTTGGGATGAACAGTAAACCCTAATTGGGAATAATTGAATATCAACCCTAACTATGGGTGATGGAATATGAAACCCTAATTGGGATGAATAGTAAACCCTAATTGTAGGATATTGAATGTGAAACCCTAATCTAGGGTGATGTGATGTGAAACCCTGATGTAATAATGTGATGTGAGACTCTATTCCATGGTGGTGTAATGTAAGGTTATATGAAACCCTAATCTTGGGCAATATGGTGATAAACCATAATCGTGATCTGGGTAATGAGATGAGTATCCCAAAATGACATGAAATGGGAAACCCTAACCCTGGTGAGGGAATAGTGGTGTTACCCTTGAATGGCAAGGAATTGAAATATGATTGATATATCTGTTATCATGTGTGCTAACCTTGCAGGTATCATGAGATGATGAACATAGCCAGGTATGAGCTTTGATGCTTTATTTATTGAAATTGTTTATTGGGCCTTGTGTTCCATAATATGCCTTGTTGCCTAGTAAGAGGTAACAAGAGAGTTAATGGGCCTCAAGTGTCATGAGAGATGCTTTTGTAGCAAGTATCATGTTTACCTTGGTCAAATGACCTGAAGGTGATAGTTACCTGAAAAGGTGGTAACAATGCTCAGTGATGAGCTAAGGGTTTGAATACCTAGATCCATGTGATTATGGCATTGAAATTGTGGAGGGATGAGAATTCCCAGTATTGAAATGAGGGACTGAGAGCCCAATATCTCATAAAGACTAAGAAATAATTGATGGAAATAGTACATGTTTCTTTGAGGCATTTGTCATAATAAGTTATTTTGAAAACTTGGTTGATGCTAAAAGAATATGATAATGTACTTAATTAATCAAGTGAAATCTATTCATGTAGTACTCTGACCATAGATCCATCATCGTCAGTAGTTGGTGATGGTGAAATAGGTTTTCCTACGGGATCTCCTGGAGGGCATACTTTTGAGTATGTGGGGGTAATGGGCGAACATATCCTTACGTCCTAATGTGGGGTTGATGGAAGATAAACATTAAATCTCTCAATCCTTCATTATATATGTCGGGATGGATGTATCATAAATCTCCCGATGATGTTAATGTCGGATCGATGGATATATACATAAAATCTCTCGATTGTGAAGAGAGTACAGCCGCCACTGTAACTCTATAGCGAAGTTGCCAGTATACCCTGGCAAGCTATTATTAGCAGAGACACTAGATGTCCTGCAGTTGTCCTCACACTGACTGAGGAGGATGAGGTCATGGAAATCCGGTTCTTCCATTGACCTATGTATGGTACCTATTTCGATTTCACAATGGTTGGTTGGAGTATGAGCAGTATACCTCATCTCCTCATAGCTTAAGTATGTTTGTAAAATATAATCAGCCATGTAGTGTATGTGCTGAAGATTGAAATATGAGAATAATTGGTTGATGTTATCTTGCTTAGCATATGCTAGATGGATAAATCTTATACATGTCATTTAGTCAATACACAAGTTGCTTTATCAAGTCATAGTTGAAATGCTTAAGTAAGAATGTTGCTCTAATCTACATAGATAATGAATTATCTGCTGTTGAATATATGATTCCACTGATCAGTTTATTTCTATTAAACTACAATAGAAAATGTTTTCGGCGGAGAGTTATATCTCTCGCTGGGGCAATTTTATAATTATCTCACCCCCGTGGGATCCAACATTTTTTAGGTAGACACAGATGAAAAGACAGAAACCCTATAGCAGGGGAAGAGCAGCAGTAGCAGCAACACGGATAGTAGTGATTATCCCAGGTGGAGAAACTAGATGTAAAGCTTAGTATAGAGAGTCCTATGTGTCGTCTCTATACTCTCATGTCCTAGGAGTCAGTGGATAGTGTTTTTATAATCAACTTGAGATTTTGGCTTGAATGCCTCAAGGATTTTGTTATGTATGCTTTTATCAAGGCAAGTGTTGTATATATATTCCTCAAGGAGAGATGGTACATGGAATGTACATTATGAACCATGATGTATATGAAATATTTTAATTCTCGTTAAAAGAGTTTTCCTGTAATGAATCTTTTTATAAATTATTTTAATTTTTAGCAATTTTAAGTAATATGTTGTTAATAATCGTTTCCGCCTGTTGATTGTACACTTGTTATCTTAATGATAGCGGGTGTCATCACAAGTTTAGTGGTATCAGAGCTCTAGGTTCGCTGAATCTACAGAGACATAGGATTAAGGTTGTTGAGTCTATTCTAGTGTCTTCCAGTTTATCTGATAGTGTCTTATGCTCCTATAGGAGAAGAAGAACTTGAAGATGTCTGGATCACATGATGAACACGCTGTTGAGAGTAGTATTGCTGCACCAGGAAGAGGTGTAAGGGATCAAGCTAGGGAGGAACCCATAGTTGAGATTCCTCATCTTGGTCAAGTTGCATTAGAGAACCCAGCTTTCCATACTCTGTTCGGGCAGTTTATGGCGACTATGACGCATATGGCAGATAGGATTCCACCACCCGCACCGAGGGCACCAGCCCACAATGAAGGACAAGGAGCTGGCAAGACCTTTGAACGGATTCGTCGGGTGGGATCCACAGACAATGTTGGTACAGCTGACCCAGCAGATGCAGATTTGTGGTTGATGGAGCTGGAGAAAGCTTTTAGAATCCTCAACATCCCTAAAGAAGAGAAGGTGAGGCATGTTGTATACCTTCTGAAGGGGAGTGTTGGCCATTGGCGGGCCATAGAGGAAGGCAAAAGACCAGGTGTTGAAGTCAGATGGGATGAATTCCGACGTGAATTTGTCACTAGATACTTCCCCAAGACGTATCTAGATGAGAATATCTCTCAGTTTGAGAGGATTAGACAAGGACAGATGAACATTAGTGAGTATGAAGCTAAGTTCATGGAGCTTTTGTGGTTTTGTCCGCACATGGAAGCTACTGATGAGGAGAGGATTTGACATTTCGAGAAGGGGTTGAACGCTGATTTGACCACTCTGGTGTCTACTTTAGAGAACAACGAGAGGTTTGCTACTTTTGTGGAGTCCGTGAGGCGGATTGAGAGGTCTGTGAGAGAGAAGCATCGGACCAAAAGTAAGAAAGAGTACACACAGTTTCAAGGACAAAAGTCCGAAAGCTTCAAGAAGCTGAGGTTTTCTGCACCGGAAGCACCATCGAGATTCAATACTCAGACACAATGGACGTCGAGTAGGGGTAGAGGCCATATCTTACCACCAGAGGGAGCTCATATCTCATCATCCGTATCAGTAGCAAGACCATCCAGGCCATAGAGGGAGATCATAGGCTATTTTATATGTGGAAAGATGGGACACTTGATGAAAGATTTCCGAGCTAGAGAAGTAAGTGTGACTCAACCACCGAGGCAGAGTCAGTAAGGCTCACAAAGGTGACAGTTCAGTAATAATGCTCTAGGATGTGGACAAGCATCCCAAGCTGGATCGTCGGCACCCAACAATCGAGCACAGGGTCAACAACAAGTAATAGAGAGATTCTATGCAATGAATTAGCCCGAAGCAGTAGTCAACACTCGGGTTGTGACAGGTCAGATGGAACTATTTTATTCTGATATGTCTTCATCCTGCTTCGTATCTGTGTTCATTGATCCAGGTTCTACGTATTCTTTTATCACTCAAAAAGTGATACATGACTGCAACATGATTGTCAGTCATAGATCAGATAGTTTGATGTTAGAAACCCCTTTGTTGGGATCTGCAGTGCTACGGGAGGTGTGTTCTCCCTGCAATCTTTCCTTTTCTAATCATCGCATTCGGGTGGATCTTATACCACTTGAAATGCACAGGTTTGATATAATCCTTGGAATGGACACCCTAGAAAAGTATAAGGTTGTCTTGGATTGTGGTTCCAAGCAAGCTGTGTTCACTGATGATGGTGACACATGGATCTTTCAGGGAGACAGAAAGATCCTTCCAACCTGTTTAGTGTCAGCCATGGTAGCTAAGAAGTTGATGAGACATGGATGCTTTGCATTCTTGGCTCATGTAGTAGATACCACAATGGAGAGCCCTAATATTCTTGAGGTTCCAATAGTTAGGGAGTTTGAGGATGTATTTCCTGAAGAACTTCCAGGTGTTCCTCCGCCCCGAGAGATTGATTTTGAGATTAATCTAATCCCGGGCACGCAACCAATAGCACAAACACCTTATAGAATGGCACCTACTGAGATGGAAGAGCTCAAGAAACAACTGCAAGAATTGCTTGAGAAGGGTTTTATCTGACCGAGTACTTCACCATGGGGTGCTGCGGTCCTCTTTGTAAAGAAGAAGGATGGGTCTATGTGATTATGCATCAACTATAGACAGTTGAACAAAGTCACCATAAAGAACAAGTACCCATTGATGACTTGTTTGATCAGTTGTGTTGTGCAACTATCTTTTCTAAGATAGATCTGAGGTCGGGATACCATCAGTTGCATATTAAGGAGAGTGATATACCTAAGTCTGCCTTTAGGATAAGGTATGGTCATTATGAGTTCATAGTTATGTTGTTTGGACTAACTAATGCACCAGCTGCATTCATGGAACTCATGAATAGAATCTTCATGCCTTTTCTTGATCAGTTCATAGTAGTCTTTATAGATGACATCTTGATCTACAGTAGAGATGCTCAACAGCATGAGCAGCACCTTCGTCAGGCTTTGACTTTGCTAAGAGAGCATAAGCTATATGCTAAGTTTAGCAAATGTGAGTTCTGGCTACCAGAAGTTTCTTTTCTAGGACACGTAATATCTGCTTCAGGTATTCATATTGATCCTAAGAAAGTAGAATATGTCTTGCAATGGGAACAACCAAAGACACCAACGGAGATACGTAGTTTCCTAGGGTTGGCAGGCTATTACAGGAGGTTCATCAAGAACTTCAGTTCTATAGCTTTACCCCTAACCAAGTTGACCAGAAAGGAGGTTCCTTTTGTCTGTAATGACAAGTGCCAACAATCTTTCCAGTTGCTGAAGGAAAGGTTAACTAGTGCACCTGTGTTAGTGTTACCTGAGCAAGGGAAGGGGTACATAGTCTTCTGTATGCATCCAAGAACGATCTAGGATGTGTGTTGATGCAGGATAAACAAGTTATTTCTTTTGCTTCTCGACAGCTTAAGAAACACGAGGAGAATTATTCGACACACGATCTAGAGCTAGCTTTTGTGGTCCATGCTTTGAAGATCTAGAGACATTATCTCTATGGAGAAACATTCCAGATTTTCACAGACCATAAGAATCTAAAGTATATCTTCTCACAGCATGAGTTGAACATGAGACAGTGCCGCTGGATGGAATTAATCAAGGACTACGATTGTACAATTGATTATCATCCAAGGAAGGCTAATGTAGTTGTTGATGCACTAAGTAGGAAATCAGCAACACCAGCCTTAGATAAAGCACAGTTGAACTCCTTAGTGTGCTTTAAAAGAGATATGCTTATCTCCTTAAGGCAAGACAATATAGAGCTTAAGGTGTCATTGTTAGCTGGGTTGTTAGCTGAGATGCAAGTAAAACCTACTCTGAGGCAGCAGATTAAGGAAGCACAGCAAGCTGATACTGTGATTCAGCAGATTAGGTCAGAGTATGGTAGTGAGAAATGGGATGGCTTCCATGAGTCAGATGATCAGGTAGTTTGTTACCATGGTAGGATGGTAGTACCTGATGTCGATAACCTAAGGAAGTTAGTCTTAGAGGAGGCTCATTCTTCAATGTATGCCATGCATCCAGGGAGCACCAAGATGTATCATAACTTAAAAGATATGTATTGGTAGACCTTTCAAATGGGTGGGTGGGTTGGGTTTGGGTTGGGTCATTGCGGGTGCAGGTCTGGCGGGTGCGGGTCAAAAAGATACACTTCTAAATGGGTGGGAGAAAATCACACCCAAACTCGACCCAGCGGGTTGCAGGTTGCCCGCATATGCCCATATAAAATGTGTGCAATCAACAATAAGTTACCAGTTGCTTTCTTTAACACTAAAAATAACATTTGAAACAGCTTGTAACTATTGTTTTTATTTCAAATATAGTACAAAATAACCAACCAACTACTATGTTTGACGTCAAACTATTCGATTAGTTTTTTATATACGAAAAAGTAGCAGCTAGTTGTATGTTGATATAAATTAGGAAAATCGATGTAGTTTTCATAGATAAATATCACAAGAAAAATACATAATTTTGTCATGTAACATTAGGCATTCCTATTATTACAAGTACTTTTTATTTCCTATTGCAAACACAAAATAAAGAGAATACAATTGTTGTTGGTAAAGGTAAGGAATTAACTTGTACAAAACAAGCAACATCTTTTAATAGGTGTCTGTGTATATTATGTATATGAATATATTTTCTTCAATTAACTGGGTCACCTGCGGGTGCCCACGGATCACCCGTGAAACCCACTTAATAAATGGGTGGGTATGGGTTTGGGTGATTTTCAGCGGGTGGCAAATTTTGCCACCTGAACCCAACTTAAACGGGTCGACCCATGGGCGCCTGCGGATTTTGACCCAGTTTGACAGGTCTATGTATTGGTGGCTTGGATTGAAGAAAGATGTAGTTGAGTTTGTTATGCGGTGTCTGATGTGTCAGCAGGTTAAAGCTGAACATTAGAAGCCTGCGGGAACAATGCAACCTCTGCCTATACCGCAGTGGAAATGGGATCATGTAACCATGGACTTTATGGTTGGTTTGCCTAGAACAGCCAAAAGTCATGATTCCATATGGGTGATAGTTGATAGGTTGACAAAGACAACACATTTCCTTCCTGTCAAAACAACCTACACAGCTGAGAAGCTTGCACAGATATACATAGAAGAGATAGTGTGTTTGCACGGGGTTCCAGCTACAACTGTTTCTGATAGAGGTCCCCAGCTCATGAGTCATTTTTGGGAACGACTGCATAAAGCTTTGGGTACACAATTAAGGTTTAGTACAGCCTTTCACCCACAGATAGATGGACAATCTGAGAGAACCATACAAACCTTGGAGGACTTGCTTAGGGCATGTGTCCTTCAGTTTGTAGGAAGTTGGGATCTACACCTGAGCTTGATAGAATTTGCTTACAATAATAGCTATCAACACAGTATTGATATGGCACCATATGAGGCATTATATGGTAGACGTTGTAGATCAACTTTATGTTGGTATGAAATAGGGGACTATCAACTTTTGGGTCCTGAGCTAGTACAACAAACAACTGATAAGATTAAAGTAATACAACAACAGTTGAAAGCTACCCAGGATAGACAAAAATCTTATGCTGACAAACGTCGTAGACCCTTAGAATTCCAAGTTGGAGACAGAGTATACCTCAAGGTCTCACCTTGGAAAGGTATCCTGAGATTTGGAAAGAAGGGGAAGTTAGCTCCTAGATTTATGGGGCCTTATCCAATCATTAAGAGGATGGGAAAGGTAGTCTATACGCTAGAGTTACCATTTGAGTTGCATAGATTGCACCCAGTGTTCCATATCTCCATGTTGAGGAAGTGTCATCCTGACACAGAGTTAGTTCTTCAACCTATCGAGGTAGAGTTAAAAGATGATATATCATATGTTGAAGGACCTGTGTTGATTCTTGATAAAAGAATCAAAAAGCTGAAAAAGAAAGACATATGTCTTGTAAAAGTTCTCTAGCATCACCATGGCATTGAAGAAGCTACGTGGGAGATAGAGGAAGAGATGAGGAGGAAGTACCCTTCTCTTTTCTCTTAACGATTTCAGGGACGAAATCCTTGTAAGGGGTGGATAACTTGTAACATCCCTGACCTGGGTTATGCTTCAACCCTGGATGTTTTGTTTAAGAAAGATAATTATATACTTGCTCTTATCTTTTGAAAAGTAATTAAGGCTTAAGTGGAACTTACATTCCAATTTTAGTCCATTTTGAATCATGTTGAAAATAATGTTTTGCTTGTTTTGGACTAAAGTGCAATTTACCCAAGTTGAGGGGTTAATTTGCAAATGTTGCATGATAAAATGTTCCTCAAGTGTTGAAGCATCATGAGAATGAAAATGATTCAGAGGTATGGCTAGTGAAAACCTGAGTACCAAGAAAGAGTTGATAAAGCAATGCTTGTGCATTAATACCTATTTTTGGTGTAATGTGCAATTTACCCAAAACTTGGGTTCAATATGCAAATTACCTCTTCCAGAGAGTCCCTAATATTTCTTGTCATCATGTAGAGAAAATAAAATGAGAGGGTCATCTCATTCGTATCACTTTGAAGGAGAGAGAATCTTGATATTAAAATAATTAAGATTTAAGCATAATTGAAATTCTAATTCAATTTAATGCAAAAATAAATATATTAATTAAAGTGCCCTTCAACCCAAAATTGTGTTGGTTGAAAATCCATATATGTGGACGTCCTTGTTCCTTGCAAAGGCAACATAAATCTCAAGTGAGTGGAGAGCCCACTCACATTAATAAAAGGAAAAGAATTATCCACTAAGTTTAGGATATTATTATTATAAGGGTTAAGGTGCTTAATTTGTTTTCCTTTAATTCATGGATAATTAAGAGGAATAAGAGGTAAGGAAGATATTCTCGTATCCAAGGAAGAGGAGGGGGCAAGTGGCAAGGAAATGGAAGAGTTATCCCCTACTTTCTCTCTCTTGAATGAATTTTCAATAAAATGCATATATACTCATTTATCCATAGCTTGAATGGGTAATTTCGAAGCCACTTTCACTTCTTGCTTGCAAAACAATCAAGGGAGCTTAGGAGCAATAGGAGGACGACCCCCCAACTTGTAGGTAAGCTCCATGGCCTTCTTTCACCTTGATTTCATGGTAGAAAACACAAATAAATGCTTGATTTCTTCTTTTCTCCACTCAATCTTCAACTCTAGCCAATCTTTTCACTCAAAAGCTTGAGGACGAGCCTTGGGATAGTTTAAGGAGTTGCTTTGACCATTGTTGACATAATCTTGGAGCTTTGAAGCTTCTTTGAAGGTGGTTTATATAACTTGAACCCTTCAACATTATCATTGATTTCAATTTTGCAAATAAACGTTGAACTTTCTTGTTCTTAATTATTTGCTTATTGCAATTGATGATTCCATAAATTCAGTAGTACTATGGATCATAGGATCGAAGGTTGAATATTATGATGACATCATCTTAATGCTCAATTTCTCAAAATAACACATCAATCGGCTTGGACAACTTTTGGTCCAAACGGTTTTACCAAACCGTTTGGTGTTTGTAAACCGTTTGGAGGTTGAGTCCCAAACCATTTGGACATGGTTGAACGAATGGAAGTGTTGAGCAGGAGTAGAACATGTTGTATAATGATCCAATGGATCCAATTGTGTGGTTCCTTGAATGGACAATCCACCAATTAGAAACCCTAAATCGATTTGTTGAAGAAATCCCTAATTGGCTCTTTTCGGTTTCAAGATTTTTGGATCAAATGGTCTTGAAACCGTTTGAGTCCAAACGGTCTTGAAACTGTTTGGGATCAAACGGTCTCAAAACCGTTTCGAGGTCAAGATCTAAGGTGGATTGTTTGGAGATTCAAGAGTCAATGATTGATGTACTTGAATAATTCAATTGATGAAGTAATCAATGGTGCAAACCTTGATCGATTGATTGAGGGATCTATCAAGTGAACCCTTTCGGTTTTTAGGTTGGCTTGGACCAAACAGTCTTGAGACCGTTTGGTTCCAAATGGTCTTGAAACCATTTGGGGTCAAACGGTCTCAGGACCGTTTGGAATCAAACGTTTTTCAAAACCGTTTGGTGTTGAAATGCCAAAACCGAATGGAGGTCAAAAGTGATCAAATCATTTGGATATTTAAAGTGATGATTGATCCATTGATCCAATGGTTTATAATAATGATTATCAAATATAGGTACAGTGGTTGAATCCCTAAATTACCTAGATGATTAGTACCTTTAAAAAAATGATTAACCCTAAAAGTTTATGGAAGCAATAATTCAGTACACTATGTCAACCATAGTTGTATGTACTTGATGGAAAGATTGATGTAACCCTAATTAAGGGTGATGACATGTGAAACCCTAATTTAGGGAAACATGATGAAAACCCCTAAATTAAGGGGATGCTTCATGAAACCCTAATTTGGGATGAACAGTAAACCCTAATTGGGAATAATTGAATATCAACCCTAACTATGGGTGATGGAATATGAAACCCTAATTGGGATGAATAGTAAACCCTAATTGTAGGATATTGAATGTGAAACCCTAATCTAGGGTGATGTTATGTGAAACCATGATGCAATAATGTGATGTGAGACTCTATTCTAGGGTGGTGTAATGTAAGGTTATATGAAACTGGTGATAAACCATAACCCTAATCTGGGTAATGGGATGAGTATCCCCAATTGACATGAAATGGGAAACCCTAACCCTTGTGAGGGAATAGTGGTGTTACCCTTGAATGGCAAGGAACTGAAATATGATTGATATATCTTTATCATGTGTGCTAACCTTGCAGGTATCATGAGATGATGAACATAGACAGGTATGAGCTATGATGCTTTATTTATTGAAATTGTTTATTGGGCCTTGTGTTCCATAATATGCCTTGTTGCCTAGTAAGAGGTAACAAGAGATTTACTGGGCCTCAAGTGTCATGAGAGATGCTTGTGTAGCAAGTATCATGTTTACCTTGGTCAGATGACCTGAAGGTGATAGTTACCTGAAAAAGTGGTAACAATGCTCAGTGATGAGCTAAGGGTTTGAATACCCAGATCCATATGATTATGGTATTGAAATTGTGGAGGGATGAGAATTCCTAGTATTGAAATGAGGGACTAAGATCCCAATATCTCATAAAGACTAAGAAATAATTGATGGAAATAGTACATGTTTCTTTGAGGGATTTGTCATAATAAGTTATGTTTGAAAACTTGGTTGATGCTAAAAGAATATGATAATGTACTTAATTAATCAAGTGAAATCTATTCATGTAGTGCTCTGACCATAGATCCATCGTCGTCAGTAGTTGGTGATTGTGAAACAGGTTTTCCTACGGGATCTCCTGGAGGGCATATTGTTGAGTATGTGGGGGTAATAGGTGAACATATCCTTACGTCCTAATGTGGGGTTGATGGAAGATAAACATTAAATCTCTCAATCCTTCATTATATATGTCGGGATGGATGTATCACAAATCTCCCGATTTTGTTAATGTTGGGTCGATGGAGATATACATAAAATCTCTCGATTGTGAAGAGAGTACAGCCACCACTGTAACTCTATAGCGAAGTTGCCACTATACCCTGGAAAGCTATTATTAGCAGAGACACTAGATGTCCTGCAGTTGTCCTCACACTGACTGAGGAAGATGAGTTCATGGAAATCCGGTTCTTCCATTGACCTATGTATGGCACCGATTTCGATTTCGCAATGGTCAGTTGGAGTATGAGCGGTATACCTCATCTCCTCAGATCTTAAGTATGTTTGTAAAATGTAATCAGTCATGTAGTGTATTTGCTGAAGATTGAAATATGAGAATCATTGGTTGATGTTATCTTGCTTAGCATATGCTAGATGGATAAATCTTATACATGTCATTTATTCAATACATAAGCTGCTTTATCAAGTCATAGCTGAAATGCTTAAGTAAGAATGTTGCTCTAATCTACATAGATAATGAATTATCTGCTGTTGAATATATGATTCCACTGCTCAGTTTATTTCTATTAAACTGCATTAATAATGTTTTTGGCGGAGAGTTATATCTCTCGCTGGGGCAATTTTATAATTGTCTCACCCCCGTGGGATCCAACATTTTTTTTAGGTAGACGCAGACAAAGAGACAGAAACCCTATAGCAGGGGAAGAGCAGCAACAACAACAACAAGGACAGCAGTGATTATCCCAGGTGGAGAAACTGGTTGTCAAGCTTAGTATAGAGAGTCCTATGTGTCGTCTCTATACTCTCAGGTCCTAGGAGTCAGTGGATAGTGTTTTTATAATCAACCTGAGATTTTGGCTCGAATGCCTCGAGGATTTTGTTACTTGTGCTTTTATCAAGGCAAGTGTTGTATATATATTCCTCGAGAAGAGATGGTACATGGAATGTACATTATGAACCAGGATGTATATGAAATATTTTAATTCTTGTTAAAAGAGTTTTCCTGTAATGAATCTTTTTATAAATGATTTTAATTTTTAGCAATTTTCAGTAATCTGTTGTTAATAATCATTTCTGCATGTTGATTGTGCACTTGTTATCTTAATGATAGCGGGTGTCGTCACATAGTGAGTACATTGTTCATATTCGCCGGTCTTTTTAATAAAATTGATATTTTTGGTATCCAAAATTTATAATTGCCTTTCTTGGTTTACTGTCCAAATATTTTTTCTTATACCATACTTATGACCTGTTGGGATGATTGTTGCTTCCAAGAATTGTCCAATTGACAGTTCACTTTAGCATTTTCATTCCAAAACAATAGGTACACATGTTTATCATTGATAATGGAACCAAAGAAAGGGTGGATGTCCATGCTGATTGGCAAGTGGGATGAAGCTATGTATTACATGCAAGGTGAACCCAGTGTAGAACCAAAGAAATATTACTTGTTGATCTGCATAATTGAGTTGATTCATGCGTTTGTAAGCCAAAAAAGGATGGACATCTTCTTGGGAAAAGCATCTTACTAGTGATTACTTTCCTAGACATTTCTGTTAGCTTGCTCTTGGAGCTAAAACATGTACTAAAACAACCGTCCCCAAATAGTTAGTACTATCTAGTTCAGTCTGAAAATACCTTCATGTATTTGGATGGCAGACCTCTCTTTGATTAGCAAACTCCACCACCAGAGTCCTTGAGTCTGAGATAAACAAATATTTCCTTATGTTAAGTCTGTTAGCCAATCACAATCCTTGTAAAAAGGCATGTAGCTCTCCTTCCAATGGATCTGGTACTTGAATACACAACCCCTCTAACCTTGACCCATCTCCATGAGCAATCCCTCAAAATGGCACTAGAGCACTATCAATTGGTTTGTATATTCAGCACAATATCCACATTAACAACTAACAGATCCATTATTGTCCCATACCAGGTCTCCCCTTTCGCATCCTTCTTGCCACTCTGACCTTCTCCCCCTTAAGAAACAACAACCCAATGTCTTTGAGTTGAGCACGGGTCCTCAGTAAGAGTTCCATATGAGATATTTTTTTATCAAGATCACCTTGTTCCTGATAGCATGCATGGACGTTTCCTCCTATGCCCCTTGTGTCATTGCCCTTGTGAACCTTAAAGAGTTCATCATAATTTTGTCATGTTGAAGAATCCACATAAACATCCTAATTATCAACAGCACCTGGAGTTTACCTATGGTATTTCAGTTCCCATTCGAGTCCACGACCCTTCCTTCTGTCAAAATATAGTAAGATGATCTAACACTGAGATCTACATTCCAACTCCCTTTCTAGATAAGAATGTCCTCTCCAAATTCCTCCTTGGACGGATTCATGAGTTGTATATCCAACACTATACCACAATAAAACTAGTGTTTCAGAAATTCCAGGTCTCATCCCCCAGATTCATTGACCATACTCACCACTTGCATATCCTTAAGATCCTCAGGAATAACTTTGTTACTCAGAAGCTTAACATTCTCACATCCTCGCACCCACTTATCTTTCCAAACATTGGTTGGATTTCCACCCAAGACCCCTTCTCCTGAATAAGATTCAAATTCAAGACCATACATCTTCACAATGAAAAACCAACAAGTGGATTTTAGTTAGTGTGCAATTTTTTTGATATTTCAGAGTTACCAAGAATGATGCATTAACATATCTAGATGATTATACATTCTGTTATAGAAATCATAACTTTATATTTTAGGCAGTGAGTGAAATCAAGGTGCATCTCATTACAATTCCTAGTTGGAATCTTGTGGTTTAGTACTATGTAGTAAACTGTAAGCATTTTATAATATTGCAGGCATTGAGAATGACATCCAGCAAAAATGCCTTGGAACATAAGAATAAAATGTGGAAGCTATCGTGACATCAAGAAGTGGTGAGTTTCTAGCTTGCAAATTCACTCCATCATGAAATATAGGTAAGTACTACTGATAGATACTTCTTTGCATGTCACAACAAGCTACATCATATGTCATTTGCATCACTCAACATAAGAGACATTCAACATTTGTATCTTAGAATCCAGAGCACCATCTTCACCCTGGGTCTCAGCAACATCCTTCACAGAAGCATGTTGATATTCCCATTTTGGTGATGTTCTTCCTATCTGAATGAATGCAGCTAGGACTTCTAAGTTCCCTCTGTATGTCTATGCTTTGTCATAGTGCATCGATTCATGTGCTTGAGTGATTTATACACTACTCTTTTGCAGGTCTCATTTCAGATTTCTAAAGCTAGAACTACTAAGAGAAGAACTAATGACTGTGAAAAGGGCTCTCATTTCAGATTCTTATGACCATGTTGATTGTGGTTTTGGTAAGATCAATAATTGTGGTGTTGATATATATATTTTTTGGTATATATATATATATATATATATATATATATATATGACATATATATATGACTAACTGCCTCCGATGACAGCCTAATCTGAAGTGAACTAATTTATGATGTGCCATTTTCTCCTTCAACTAAATGAGACCATGTTGATGTCTTTCTCATAGACATCCCATCTTATATCTCCCATCTCTGATCTCTAAAGCAAGATAACTGGAATAGGCATTTGCTTTTCTTGAATGTGCTTAAGCTACTACAAAAAAAATCTATGTGTATTTAAGTGTCTAACCATAATATCAAATCACTGCATCATTTTTTGTATTTTATTTTCTCATTCCATATAATGCATCCAATATTATAGCATATGACAATCTCCTTTTAGGTTCTTGTAGGGAAAAACATCTTCACTGATATCCCAAATTTTAGCAAGTAGGTTATCAAAATACTTTTCTGTAGACGATATACCTAGAACTGTATAAATTTATTTTCCATATCGTTGTGATCTAAAAGTTATCCTTATATTATTTCAGTTATACTCCAACAAAGTCTTTGGATGGAGTATCTATTAAAGTAGTGGAGCCCAAAGCACGAAGAAATTGTTTAGATGGATACACTTTCATTTTAGGATCAACAGATATGGTGATGGTTTCTTTTATTGATTATTAAGAAGCTTACTCTTCATCTGATTTGCTTCTCTTCCGTATATGTTCAGTGATAAATTGGCATCATTGCTAAAAGTTGCTGGAGCCAATATTATTCTTTCCAGTGAAGTTTCTTCTGATAGCCAGGTGAACATAATGTTGTCTTTGCTTAATATTTTGTTATTAGGTTGGGAATAATGTGCTCTTTCAAATTGTTCTTTTGTATTTGGCTAAAAAGATTGCCTAGGTGTTGAGAAGACTGTTGCTATGATTGGATTCATTTTATGTCATTTGGAAGATGCAGTAGGACATGACATGTTCAATATTCCTATTGTGCAAACAAACAAGCTTGGGATAGGATCATTTGGGGGAGGCCTTGGTTTGAAGGTGAGGAATTACTACTCTTACATGTAGCCCTATTAACCAATTTCTTTTGAAGATGACACTCTAGTTTAGACAATTCAAATTATCAACTTTGTGTTCAGATGCACATTTCTCATATACTCGCAAGAAACTATGGGTTGTTAGGTAACAATCATGATTTGTGGATATCTAGCACAATCAGTATGATACAGTTGTTAAGCTATCAAGCAGGGAGTGAGTTTAACTATTTCTAGCACAAGCTCAAGGCTCTGAAGCCTATACAACCACATTCATTGAACAAAGGCTAATACATTTGTGCCATGCAGAATGATCTATATACTGCATGGAATAAGTAGACAATTGATAGACCTAGGATTATGGCCAAAAAAATGCTACAATTATAGATTTTTAAAACTAGAGAGAGTTGAACCATTTTTGGCATAAGATCAAGGCTCTGAGGCCTCTATTAGAGCAACCATATTCACTGAAAAAAGGCTAATACACTAGCATCATTCATAATGATCTAAATACTGCATGGAATGAGTAGACAATTTATAGATCTAGAATTATTACCAAAAAATGTTGCATTACATATTTTTAACACTGCAATTATATTTTCATAGTGCCATCTACACTAGATACAGGTCTGTGTATAATCTCCACAAAGCATAATAGTTATTATCTAGATATTAGTTGGGCATCTTATTAGCTGGTAGGTTTTAATGCATTTTAAATTAGTTAGTTAGTCAAATAGGACAAGATGAATTTTAAAATGGATTTAACCTTTAGATAATTGTGTCATCCATTTGAGAAGGCTTGTATGGTCAGAGTGTTTTTATTTCATACTATATTTTCTGTGCAAACTATGATTATGGATTATAGTAGGTTGATCCTTGAATGATTAATTTGAATAGTACAAGAATCTGAAAATAGTTTACCGTTAGAAAGATTAGGCTCTATATTTATAGCATGTATGGGCAGCTGAATCATATGTATATGATGTTGAACTACATGGTTGAGTCAGATATGGAGGGAGTAAAGAACATGAGCCATCTGAAGTTACTGTTAGTTATTTGTTTATATTATGCTAATTATTGTTCTTTAGTATGATTATGATTTCTTCAAAGCACTATAAATATCGTCCTCCATCTGTATAGAAGAAATTTGAAGATGCTTATCTTTCGATTTGAAGGATTGTCTTGATTTGATTTATATCTTCTTTTACTGAGCAGTTAGTATCCATTTAAATTCTTGCAATTCACAAATCGTCGTCAGGGCAACTAGACTATATATTGAATTGTAGAAAACTAAAGGCATGAAGCCCATTGATACTTCTCATTCACTTCATACTTCTCATTCATTAGGAGAAGACAACTTATGGAATAGGTAAGTTATGAGTAAGAGAAACTATGCTTGCTTGTTTCTTTCGTGAGCTATATCTCAAAACTTGTATGTTTCTTTGTAGGTATCCATGGTGGTTCGCACAAAGTGGATGCTACCATCAACTTGGTGGTGCTTGAGATCCACAACACACAAAAGTACATAACGTATGGATTATGAGAAGAAATGCCAATATGTTCTGATCCAGGGGATTCGCCAACCAAAACTAACCGTACATGAACCTCTACATGACGTTGCCAATAGGAAAGGCTACAACTCTCATGACAATAAAACCAGTGTTAAGTGATCATTGAATCCAAGAGAGGATAGCTTCTCTCATGCGTTTAGAGTTTCCCTATTATCAAGATCATAGTAGGAACATTTCTTTTTTAATTTAAATTCCATGTAATCTGACTTCTTCACCCAAGACTTCATCTCATCCCTTTACTCTACTTGCATTTGTCCCTCTCTATTTTATATTGCTTATGTTGAGGATCCTTATGTTTCTGTAGAAGGTTTTGGGTTGATGTGTACATCTAAATAGTCAGAAGCAAACTAGGTGGGTTTGGTGAGTAGCACGACCGTGGTAGGTTACCACGGCTGTGGTAGGTAGGGTAGACCACGGCCGTGGTAGATGGGTACGATCGTGGGTTTATTCCATCAAAGTTAACAAGGTTTTGGTTGATTTTGGGCTGAAATGGCCACGGCCGTGGTGGTGTCAGGGCGCCACGGCCGTGGTGGTGTCAGGGCGCCACGGCCGTGGTGGGTTGGGTGAAGTTGGCTGTGGTGATGTTGCAGAGCCGTTTTGGTCTGTTGTAGCACAGCTATTTTGTGGTGCATGGACGTGGTGGCTGTCACTGGCACGGTCGTTCTGTTCTGCACGGCCGTACTGCTCTCTGCTTGACTTGGAGGTTGTTTTGTTGATTTGTAAGTGACCTAGCACGGCCGTTTTGTGGTATCACGATCGTGTTGGGTCCTGGATCAACACTTTGACTCTGTTCTTTGGATTTTCTTAGACATCTTTGCTTCAAATGATCTTTGGCCACTAGGGGTAGGTTGAGGGATCCTCGGACTTCACTTTGGGTCTCTTCAAGGGTAGAGGAACCCTAGGATCACTCCTCTCTCTCTTCCATCAAGTATGGTCTCAAATTTAGCTTTTACTAGCGATCAATAATGGATTTTTTTATTGTAAATGTGAGTTGTGCCATAGTTGCATTGTGCCAGCACTTAACTTGCCCGCATTCATCTCTATTGGCTAGAGTTCTTACACTGTCATTGCTGAAACACTGCCTATTCATTGCTTTTCAGGTCCTCTTTAACGTAGCAATGGTTGGTTGCACAGGCTCTTCATTGAAGAGAGTACATTATTCTTTGCTATGCTCTTCATGAATAAAGGGGGTTGTTTTTGGGATTGAAGAGACTAGTCATTCATTATGGTATATTTACATGCAATGTTGAGTAGATGAACTTAAATTCCATCATAGTTCTCTCTGGGGTATGACTTTGTATAGTTTATAGTTGAATTAATACATAATATCAAACTATTTGATTGTTGAATTGAAGCTTATTTTGTATCTTTCAGTGTGCTTTGCTCAAAGGACAATATGATGCCTTGTATGCTTTGAATTTGATATTGATTCTTTGTGAATATCAAAGGCTTACAGAGAAACTTCTACAACAAAGGGAGGCAGCCAGAAAAGGATAATACAAGTGGTGGAATAAATATAAAAGAAAAATCAAGATACAAGAAGATGTGCATGATCATGCGGCATATAGAGTCTGTAGTGGATAGATGTAGTCAGAAGAACATATTGTATACATGTGTCTTTTTCCCATGCATATTGTAAAATATAAATAAAAGTACATGTAAGCATAACTAAAATATAAATAAAAGTATCATTGTTGACATTGTAAGCATAACTCAATCTTGATTAATATTCATCTGTTTTCTTATTGAAAACCCCTCTATATTGGCAAGCAATTGACTGGATACATAATGTCTCTCACTACATATGTATGTATAGTACATGGTGTCTTTCACTACACACTATCTATAATTACATGTGTAGCAAGTGCTAATTTTTGCTATACATGAACTACAAATACAATTGTAACCAATGCCATCTCTCCCTACATATTATAGGTACAAATTGAATTGTAGTCATACATTTGGCTACAATGGAAACTACATTTTTATGTGTAAGGACATTTTTACCTACAATTATGGTTACATATGAATTTGTATCCCAAGGCATAACTAACTACAAGTTTGAAAAATGTCGCCTAAACAATTAGCTACACGAGTATTAGCTATATATTATAAATGTAAGGATAATTGTAGCCAAAGCTTTTGGCTACAAATTTTGGGGTTTTCGCTACAATTTTTTTTTGTAGTTAAAGACCATATTTTTCGTAGTGAGTCCCATGATGTCCGCCCAGAACTTTTCCACATTGTAGTTATTAGGATGAACGACGTGGCAGCTCTCCATGCATTGGGTGAGCCAGTAACTGTCACCTCCATCAAGTATCATGGAGGTCAGCTTCCTGACAGAGACCTCGAAATCTTCACCAAAGACTCGGGACTTGCATCTTGAAATGCCTCATGAACTATGGTACCAGTAATAGGTGGTGATGAAGTCCAATGTGAGGTTACTATACACTGGAGTGATCCAATATAGGAAAAAGAGAATATGATTTTTCCTTAAGATGTTGTCTACAACCTCCTAAATGCCAAATGTGTCAATGGTGATGCCACAAGCCCAACAAGGAAGAGAGACTCCAATTGCAATAGTCTCCTTGAACCTGGGGTAGTGCACGGTGCTGACAAACTAAACATAGTTTCCCGGGGTAGGGGCTATGCAGGGTGGATGTGGCACTGTGGAGTCTGAATTTCCATGAGATGTAGATTATCCTTTCTCAACCTCCAGGATGGACTCGAGCTTGTCAATGTCATGTTGCATTTCTTCAACCACTTCAGGAGAAGACTTGCCAGTATGCTCCCAGAACTGGATACTGCTACATGCATTAGATCGGCAAGGCAGCTCACAAGAAACCATCTTTTTGGCAGGCTGCTTGATGGTGGAAGTGGTCAAGGAAGCCGCGGCATGATCCTCCCTCAAACATGATGAATTTCTATTGTAATGGGCTCGTAACGGGCATTTGGAGTGGTCTAGACGGTCGTTTGAATCAAGTGAAACGGCTGCCTGACTAGCTTGAGGTGGGGGTCTGAGGCAGATGAAATGGTCATCTGGGTTAGACGAAGCGGTTGTCTGGGTTCGCATCTGATAAGTGAGAAGATGATGTTAGGGGATCAGCTGACGGCGATTAGGGCTAGCGAAACGGCTATCTCGATGGCGAGATAGAAGGGAAGAGAAGGAGATGGTCGATGGTGTTCTAGGATGAGGCAGGCATCTCGCCTTGTGAGACAGTGGTCTGAGCTGTGCTCGACGGTGTGAGAAGGCGTGATGAGATGGTGAAGAAGAAAAAAGGGGTGAAATAGTGGTGGGTGTGAGACGGTCGAACATTTCACCGTAAGATGGTCGACCTGACCGAAGAGGTGGGAAACTCTATTGATGCGAGATGATCAGTGGCTCAGAGCAGAATGGCCGTCGACGCCTGTGAGGTAGTTGGGTGCAGCTGGAGGCGATGCTGGGAAGTGGTAGCGGGACGACCGACTTCTCCAATGAGGCACACGGCAGGGATGGTGAGTTGGATGTCTTGAGGTGGTGGCAGAAGAAAGCTAGGGCTAGAGTGGGAAAAGGAGGCATGAGTGTGAGATGCCCCTTTCCCGTCCGATCTATTTTATAAGCCCTCGAGTAAGCGAGACAATCATCTGGTATAACCTAGATGATCGTTTGGGGTCTTTGGGTGGTCAAAGGGTGCCTCAAATGCCAAAACGGCGACAATTTTGAATGTGTTTGCACCTCGAGGTGGGTGAGATGGCTGGCTCACACATTCCAAATGGTCATCTGGAGGTTTATGGCGCCTTTGCAATTTTGAATCTAAAACGGATGTCATTGTTGGAGTGTCCATCTTAAAGGCCAAGATGGGCATCTCGACTTTACTGGATGGTCGTCTGGCTGGGTAGAGTGTCATGCCTTCGTCCATTGGAACAGCCAGTTGTATAGCCTCTTTTTTAAAGAAACAAGAGCTAATTTTCTGAAATTGAAACACAAGCGCTAGCTAAGACCAATATATAAGAAAAATGCAAATTTAAAAGATTAGGCTGCCTCCCAATAAGTGCCTAGTTTCATGCTGAAGGCCCGATATAGCTGGGCCATGGAGCTGTTTTAGGCTCGGGGGGAGTTGGAGGTTCTTGTAGGTCAAGATCTTTGAGTAAGGAGAGTTGATGTGCCTCATAAGATAGAAAGTCCTCAGTGGTGATGTACCATTTAAGCCTGTATCCATTAACCTTAAACTCCCCTAATACTTTATCCCAAAGAAGAAAAGTGACATGAGGGTAGGCGCGCTTGACAATATAGGGCATGTACCATCTGGATTTAAGTTTTCCAGGAAAAAGCCTCAACCTAGAATTGTACACTAAAATTTAGTCACCCACCCTAATATCTTTTCACCTATGTGGCCATAATGCCATAATTTGGTTTTGACTTTGTAAATTCTAGCATTTTTATAGGCTGCCATCCTGAGCGCATCTAACTCTTACATTTGCATAAAGCAATTTTCACCTACAACATATAAGTCAAAATTAAGAGTTTTGATGGCCCAATTGGCCTTATGTTCTAATTCAATGGGCAGATGGCATGGCTTTCCATAAATCAATTTCAAAGGAGTGGTGCCTATGGGGTTTTTGTAGGCAGTTCTGTATGCCCATAAGGCATAATTGAGTTTCAAAGCCCAATTGGTCCTAATGCGATTAACCGTTTTCTTTAGGATGGACTTGATTTGCCTATTTGACACCTCAACATGACCACTAATCTGAGGGTGGTAAGGGGTGGCAACCTTGTGATGGATTCCATACCGTTTCAACAAGGACTCAAAACTTTTCTCTAAAAATTGGGAACCTCTATCAGAAACTACGGCACGAGGTACCCCAAATCTTGGAAAAATAATGTCCTTGAAAAGTTTTTCACATGTTTTGGTGGGGATGGCTTCAACCCATTTGGAAATGTAGTCAACAGACACCAAGATATATTTGTACCTGCAAGAAGAAGGAAACAAGACCATATAATCTACTCCCCACACGTCGAAGATTTCAATCTCCTGCCAAGAAGTCATGGAAATTTGGTCTCTCTTAGATATGTTTCTGGTCCTTTGACATTCATCACAAGTAAGGTCAAAATGGTATGATCTTTGAAAAGAGTAGGCCATACAAAACAGATTGTAAGACCTTCCTATAGGTCTTCTGAGAGCTCGTGTGTCCTCCTGTGGGGCCAGAATGGCATTGCTCAAGAATGTCATGAGCCTCTTCCTTAGTGACATACCTGTGGTAAAGTCCGTCTAAACACAATCTAAAAAGGTATGGGTCATCCCAATAGTATTATTTTACATCATGCAAACAATTAGCCATAGAATGTCCCATATATTCAGGGTGCTACACACCAACGGTTAGAAAATGTATACAATCAGCAAACCAAGGATATTGGGAGTTCATTTTTAATAATTTATCATCAGGGAGGGAGTCATTAATAGGAATGCCATCATCATTGAAAAAGTCAAGGCGGCTAAGATGGTCGGAAAAAACATTCTCACAACCCTTCTTGTCTAGGATTTCTAGGTCAAATTCTTGAAGCAAAAGGACACAATGAAGAAGGCGGGGTTTGGCATCCTTTTTAGTCATCAAGTATCTAATGGTTGCATGGTCTGTGTAAACAATAACTTTGGACCCTACCAAAGATGATCAGAATTTGTCAAAGGCATATACTATGGCTAGCATTTCCTTTTCAGTAGTGGTGGAATTCCGTTGGGCATAATCAAGAGTTTTGGATCCATAGTAAATTACATGGTGCTTTTTATCAACATGTTGTCCAAGAATAGCACCAACAACGTAATCACTAGCATCACACATTAACTCAAAAGACAAGGACCAATCAGGGGCCATAATCATGGGAGTAGAAATGAGGGCATCTTTCAAACAAAGAAAATTGGCCATGCAAATTTTATCAAACACAAAAGGGGTGTCTTTTTGGAGAAGATTTCTCAAGGGTTTCTTGATCTTAGAAAATTTGCAGATGAAGCACCGATAAAAATCCACATGCCCAAGGAAGGAACGAACATCCTTAACATAAGAAGGGGGTGGGAGTTTAGAGATGACTTCAATCTTGTCTCTATCAACTTCAATGCCACGGTTGCTCACCCTATGGCCTAAGACAATTCCTTCAGTGACCATAAAGTGACACTTTTCCCAATTGAGGATCAAGTGTTCTTCCTCACATTTTTCCAAAACAAGAGATAAATGATGGAGGCAATAATCAAAACTATCTCCATAGATGAAGAAATCATCCATAAACACCTCCATAATGGTCTCGGTCAATCCAACAAAGATAGTGGACATGCACTGCTGAAAAGTGGTTGAGCATTGCACAACCTGAATGGAATTCTCCTGAATGCGTAAGTGCCAAACGGGAAAATGAATTTCATTTTCTTTTGGTTATCTAGATGAGTGGGAATCTGATAAAAACCCGAATAGCCATCAAGGTAACAAAAATATTATTGATGGATGAGGCACTCTAGTACTTGATCCAAAAATGGAAGGGGGAAGTGATCTTTCCTACTGGCCTTATTCAGTTCCTGTAGTCAAACCACATCCTACACCTTGTGATAGTACGGGTGGGAATAAGCTCATCATTGTCATTTTTCATGACAATGGTACCCAAAAATCTGAACCGGACTAACCCAGGAGGATTTAGAGATGGGGTAGATGATTGTTGAAATCAAAATCTTGATAACCTCTACACACAACCTCTTTCATGTTTGGATTCAGTTTCCTTTAAGGGTCTCTAGAAGGTTTGCATTCTTCTACCATAGGAATTTTATCATGCAAATGGCTTGATCGATCCCTATCATAACAGCCATTTTGTATCCTAAGGTGCCTTTCCTCTTCTTAAGCTCAGTCATGAGTCTGGTTTCCTATTCGTAGGTAAGATCGGAGTTAATGATAACATGAAAAAGTTGTTTCTCATCAAGGAAGGCATTCTTAAGACCTTCAGGAAGGGGTTTCATCTTGAGTGCCCTAGGGGGTTTGGGTTTTACATCTACAACAGAGACCATTTTGATATCCTCAAATTATTCATCATGGATCTCCTCAAAGGTGTCAAGATTATGTTTATATTGCTCCAATTGCTCATCTTCAAATCCACAATCAACAGGGGTTATAAGGGCATTTTAGAGGGGATCATCAACTAGTTACCATTCTTGTCTCAACTGTTGCATCTTCTCAATAAATCAAGGAGGTAGACCTCTTCTTAGAGGCTTAGTCTGTGCATGCTTTCAAATACCCTAAACTTTAGGGTTTGTTTTCCTATGCGCAAGAAGATGGTTCCGACCTCAACATCAATCAAGGCACGAGCGGTGGCCAAAACGGGGTGACCAAAGATGATGGGGTACCTTAGGTCTTCCTCTATGTCCATGATGACAAAGTCATATGTGACATAAGCATCTTTCCCAACCCTCACAGGTATATCTTCAACGATACCCATAGGTTTTTTCATGCATGATTCATCCCATTGGATGGTCATGGTGGTAGGAAGCATGTCAACAAATCCTAACCTCCTGCAAAAAATATAAGGCATGATAGAAATATTAGCATCCAAATCTGTAAGACCCTTCCTGCAAGCATTATCACCAAGGTAGCACCCAATCCCAAAGGAACCAAGATCTTTCTTCTTTTCAAGAATCTTGCTTTGGATGATATCGGAGGTGGTCCTAGCAAGAATTACTATTTTGTGCTCGTCGATGTGGTACTTCCTGGTCAATAAGGATTTCATGTACTTGGACTAGGCGGGCATATCAGCTAAGGCATCAAGAAAGGGAATATCCACATGCAACTTTTTCATTGCTTCACTAAATTTCATGAAATGAGTGCCATGCCTAGTTTGATTTAGGTAGGCCTGGTAAGGTGGATCTGGTTTGTAAATAGGAATTTTTGGCTCGTCAATTTCTACAAGTGGGACTACAAGAGTAGGGATGGAAGGAGTGTGAACGACGGGAGTGGGTGAAGGAGGAGTTTTGATGACCATAGTATCATCATCCTCAAAGTCCAAAGTCACAACTATGGGTTTCTTTGGGGACAGAGTATGATTCTTGCCTGAATGGGTGAAGACAACCATAAGTTGTTCATGATGTTTTTGGTTGTTCTCAGGTTGCCAGCAAAGGTACTTGCATGGGATTTTTGTTGGACACTGAGCATAAATTGACTTTGGATGTGCTATTATGATTTGCTCTAAGGAAGAAATCTTATCATTAGTTAAAGGAGTGGGACATTCTGTTGAGGTGGTGGTTGATGAAGGTTTTGATATTGTTGTCCTTGGTAATGTCCACAATTTTGGATATTACCCCTATAATTCCCTTGGTTCCCAAAATTCTTTTGGTTGTTATTGTATGGAAAACCTGGTGGTGGATGGTAGTTGTCTTGGGGTGTAGGGGTCTTTGGGGAGGGAGTTGATAAGAGTTTTCTACTCTTGAAGGATTTCCATAGTGGAACCCGAGATGGTTTCTGGCTTTATTGGGATTGTAGTAAGCCTGGCCAAGGATACTATGGATTGAGTTAAGATTTTCCACTTGCTGACCAACATCAGGCTGCATATTATTATTATAGAGTTATTGACACTGGAGGGTATCATGATCATATCCTTGGCAAATTCCATAAAGAGATTTTGCGGCCCTGACTTGCTGGGGCTGCCTCTCATAAGAATTGAATGAGGAATTTAAGCGATCTTGTTTCAAGGAGATCAATTTAAAGGCTTCGACAATGGTATGGATATCCGAATTTACCTCAGCCTTAGCAACCTTGAGGATCCCACCGATTTATTGTCTAGCTTGGTTCTCAGAGGCTCGTTGACAACCTCCCGTGCATTGCTCAAGTTTTGAAACATGGAGTTTCCTCCAAATGAGGAATCTAGGAATTTCTAGGTTTCATCATCAACACCACGATAAAATATCTGAGTGAGTTGAGATTGTGAAATGTCATGATGATGGCAATGTCGAAGGAGTTCCCTAAAACTTCCCCAAGCCTCTCCTATAGTTTCTCATGGGACCATTGAAAAGAGAAGGATTTTGCCCCCTGATCTCATAAGTAAGGGAAGGAGGGAAGTATTTATCCAAGAACTTTGTTTGAAGTGCTTCCCAAGTAGAAACATGGTCTTCACTCTCCATGGCATTATACCAACTAATGGATTCCCATGAGAGGGAGTATTTGAAAAGTTTAAGTCCAATGGAATCTTCAGAAATGCCTAGGATCTTGGTCAAAGAACAAAGGTCAGTGAAATGTTAGAGGTGATCTTGACAACTCTCACCCTTGTTCCCAAAAAATGGGTTGGCCTAGAGCATGGTGATCCACTGAGTGCATATCTCAAAATTGGGGGGTGGTAATCACGGGTGGAACAACTAGGTGTTGTGCATATCCAATTTTTGGAGTGGAACAATCTTTTAGTTGTTTCGTCTCTCTACCTCCCTCTGAGCAGCTTCAAGGGCCTCTTGCTCATCTATATAGGCTGAGCATAGATTGGCTTCTTGGGCCACATGTTCAGCCATCATAAGCTCTCTTTGAGCGGCAAGTGCATGTTCAATCCTACGGGGAACCTCTTCCTCGTCCATCCTAAGTCTATTTGTCTATTCAAACGATGGAACGCTCAGGATCAAAAACTGGCGGTACAACATCAGTGTGTGGCGGGCGACACATGCACAGTTATATTGACAAATAATAATCGAGTGCAGCAAAAATGTACTACTAGAATAGAAACTCAACAGAAAGAGGAGATAGCACTTTCGAAATGTTAATCATAAGGCATAAAAAATAAAAATAAAACCAGGGTTTGAGAAAATGATCTGTTGTCCCCGACAACAGTGTCAAAATTGATACGCATTGAAGAGCACACCAATTCACTAGAATGATTATACCGGTCAACATCGCCCATGGGTGAGCCACCCTCTACCACCTGCCCGACCTCACCAACTAAAATTCCAGCTAGAAAAGGCAAGCACGCTCCTCCTAGGCCATGTGTGATAGGAACCAAGATGTCGAGATGTGCCCTCACCAATAGGCACCTCCCCCTGCCACCCAAGAAGCAAAAGGTGGTGATAGCCCTCCCTGCTATGGGCTTCTCAATGGAAGGTGATGAGGTAGGCGGTGAAGTCCAAGCAGAAGCGGTGGAGGAAGCTCTAGCTCCTACTGATGTTGATCCTAGCTCCAAGCGTAAGCTTGTGAACCGACGATGATCCAACCCAACCCCCTACCGTTCCCAATGTCAGTAGTGACATGGAACGTGCGCGGCGTCTGCGAGCTGGCAAAAAGGAGAGCGGTGGCCCTCCTCCTTCGACAACAAGGTGCCTCAATGGGTCTGCTGGTGGAGACCAAGTTGCGGAAGGATGCGGGTGGTGAACAGGTGATCAAATAAATGTTTCCGGGGGGTTGGAGTTGCCTTTCCAACATCGACGCCACCGGGAAGGCCAGGGTGTGCTGGGGCTGGGACCCCAGAGTTTGGTCCGTCATGGTTACAACCATCTCTGCCTAGATGGTTACCGCCTGGTACACCAATAAGGGTGGAGCACAAGTTCTCATGTCAGCAGTGTACGCCCACAACCAACCTCAACAACGGCACTCTCTCTGGGAGGAGATGAAGGCAGCCAAGCCGCTGGTGTTGGTCCCCTATTTGGTGGCGGGTGACTTCAATGCCATTCGCCATGACAGTGAGAAGACGGGAGGGGGTGAAATGTCTAGGAAGGCTATGAGGGAGTTCAACGTCGCGGTGGACCGATCAGGCTTGTTGGAGCTCAAAACATATGGGGGCATCCTCACCTGGTCGAATAGGAGGGAGGTGGGGGATCGGGTTTGTTGTCGTCTGGACCGGGTGTTGGTCAACGACAGGTGGGAGGCTCTCTTCCCAGCCGATCACACTTGCCTCTCTTTTTCCCACCTCAGTGATCATGACCTGATGGTCACCTCACCCTTTGCTGCCTCAACCAGGCATCGGGTGAGGCCCTTCAGGAGCCTCAATGCTTGGGCAAGTTAGGATGGATTCCTGGATGCGGTGAGGGGTGCGTGGTGCTCTACAGTGATGGAGAATCCACTCTTCATCGTCGCCATGAAGCTCAAGGTGGTCAAGGCCAGACTAAGGGCTTGGGCAGCAAGCCACGGCGATGTCAGATCTGAGAAGAAGAAGATGGAGAAAGACTACGCCATCATCCAGGCGGTTCTCCAACGCATGTCTTGCTACCCTGACCTGACCCGGAGGGAGAAGGAGGTCAGGGAACGTCTGGATCATCTCGAAACTATTGAGGATCTATTCTTCTACCAGCGCATCCGAGTCAAGTGGATCTAGGATGGGGAGCGGAATACTGCCTTCTACCAAGAGGCGGTTAAGAGGAAGGAGATGAGGGACACTATCCACTACCTCATCGATGAAGACGGCATACAAGTCAGCAACCAGGAGGAGCTGGAGGGGGAGGCGGTGGCCTTCTACAGTAACCTCTACAACTACAACGGTGGCCCTACCTGACAGATGCGGCTCCGACCTACTAAAAAAACTAACGGTGACCCAAGGGCGAAACCTCTATAGGCCTTGCATGAGAGAGGAGGTGAGGGACGCGGTGTGGTCTATCGAGCAGGACAAAGTCCCAGGCCCCGATGGGTTTAACGCCAGTCTTTAGAAGCTGCTGGGGTATCATAGGTGAGGACATAACCAATGCCATCCTATGGCTTATGAGGGGGGCATGGTGTGTGAAGTCAACCACTCCTTCTTGACACGGATCTAAAAAACACTAGAGGGGGGGTGAATAGAGTTTTTAAATATTTTAACAATTATTTAACTCAAACAACCACAATTGAAAATGGAAGAAGGAGACAAGTGTTTAGAGTGGTTCCAACCTTAGCAAATACTAAGGTTGTCAGTCCACTACTCGGTTGCTTACCCAACCGGGATTTTGAAAGTATTAATTTTATTACCTTCACAAGGATTTACACAAAATACAATACTTTCTTACACCCCTTGAACAGCCTTCACTTGAAGTAGATGCACCAACCCGAGGTAGCCTTCTTGAAGTAACTCCAAGCTCCCCCTTGAAGTAGCCTTCCTCTTTAGAAGTAACCTCCTATTGCACCAGCCTTCTTGAAGTAGTTCAAGGTCCCCTTCTTCACCAAGAAGATCTTCCAAACTCTCCAATCCGCAGCCTCCAACCTAGGAGTAGTAAGGAGAGTACAAACAATAATAGTGAACAAGAAAGGAAAATGGAAATTACAACTTATCCTTTGAAGCAAAAGGCTTGATTTGCCTAGATCAAGCGTATAGATCTCCTAACCAATGTGTATGGAATTGTGATTGCTGTGGATAGGAGATGCTAGCCTATAGGACACAAAATTTTAGCTAAGTGAAGAAGTAGCCAGTTGCCAATTTGCTTAATTGCTCACAAACAAATTGCTCAATGTAAATGTATGCTCAAAGGTTGCTCAAGTTTAGAATCAAGTGAGTTTAGGTGTCCTAAGGCATGTCCTATTTATAGGAATGTCCTACAAGTGCTTAAGGACGTTCTAGACACTTTCTAGGAGTTTTAAGTGCTTAACTATCCGTTAGATATAAGTTAGTTGCTTTAACAACGGCTAGTTAATTAATTCTGCAGTTGCTGTCAGAGACCATCTCGGTCGAGAAATGGTCGACCGAGACTCCTATTCGGTCGACGTTTTGTCGACCGACAGGCTCTCTGGATCAAGTGTATGCAACGTTTATCTCCAACTGCCAACTACCTTGTCAGCTGTGTCTAACGGCTACTTGGGTCTTTCTCGGTCGAGAAGATTGTCGACCGAGAGTGTCTCAGTCGAAGATTTTGTCGACCGAGATGGACCCTATTTCAGTGTTTCAAATGAAGACATTAAGTGTGTGTATGAGTGTGCATATGTGACACTATTGAAGGGGATGACCTATCTAAATGTGGTGTTTAGCTAGGGAATATCTAACGCTTGATTTACATGAAGTCTAAGTACTTGTACATTATATATTTGTACAAGTTTACAATTGATTACATTTCATGACATTTACAATCATTCAAGCATATAGATTCCCTAATGCTTTGTCATCCACCTTATTCCTGCAACACTCAAGTAGCACGTTAGATTAACTAGAATGAAATGTTTGTCATTATCAAAACAAAGGGAGTTACAGATGTCCATTTAGCCAACAATCTCCCCCTTTTTGAAGATGACAAACATTTCCTAAATATAAAATAAGAAAGTATAAAAACATGTGAGTTTCATACTTGAAGATTACCTTTGTAAATTTCTTCTCTTGTTTATAAAATGTGTGCTTATTATTCCCCATGAATTATGGAACATGAAATCCAATCCTTTAGGGAATATAGCAACTTTCAATGTAAAGCCAAGAGTTTATGAAACTCATTTATTGAGTTTTGCACAAATACTAAGTTTTATATTTATTTCTCCCCCTTTGTCATTTCAAAAAGATATCTGTTTAAGAACAAAACTCCCCCTTAATTAGATGTCCCAACAAATACCAAATTCAATGACAAAGATGTCCATTAAAAGCTAAAATGATGCAAATAGACGACAGTGTTAGGAAGCACAAATATCAAAGAAAACATCTTCTAAAGGAGTGATAAGCAATTGCTTCCTTATTTTGTTGAATTGGTCTAGTGGAAGTGGTTTTGTAAAAATATCAGCCAATTGATCTTCCGTATCAACATGATGAAGAGAAACATGATTTTTAGAAATATGATCCCTTAAAAAGTGATGACGGATTTCAATATGTTTAGCTCTGCTGTGTAAAATAGGATTGTGTGCTAAGTTTATAGCGCTTGTGTTGTCACAAAAGATAGGTGTAGATGAAAGAGTAAAACCATAATCATTTAATACTTGTTGCATATAAAGCACTTGAGCACAACAAGATCCGGCTGCCATATATTCAGCTTCAGTTGTAGAAAGGGCAACCGTGTTTTGTTTCTTGCTAAACCAAGATACTAAAGCTCTCCCTAACAAGAAACAGCCACCACTAGTGCTCTTGCGATCAAGTCGACAACCAGCATAATCAGCATCAGTATAAGCTTTAAAATCCAAGGATTGTCCTTTTGGATACCATAAACCAAAACATGTAGTGTCGGCTAAGTATCGAAGAATTTGTTTAACTGCTTGAAAATGAGAGTGCATAGGTTGTGATTGAAATCGAGCACAAAGGCCAACGGAAAACATGATGTCCGGTCTAGAAGCAGTTAAGTAAAGCAAACTACCGATCATGGCTCTATATAAGGAATCATCAATAGGTTCCCCATCTTCATCCTTATCAATTTTAGTAGAAGTGGCCATAGGAGTAGTAGCATATTTGCACTGATCCATCCCAAAACGTTTTAAGAGTTCTTTAGTATACTTTTCTTGGCTTATAAAAATCCCGGCAGGCGTTTGTTTAATTTGGAAACCAAGAAAGAAAGTTAGTTCACCCATGAGGCTCATTTCAAATTCTTTTTGCATAATGTCACTAAATTGTGTGCACAATGAATCATTTGAAGCTCCAAAAATAATGTCATCAACATATATTTGAACAACAAGAAAATCAGATGTATATGTTTTGAAAAATAAAGTAGAATCTGAATTTCCAATAGAAAAACCATTATCAAAAAGATATGTCTTGAGCCTTTCATACCAGTTCCTAGGTGCTTGTTTTAAACCATAAAGTGCTTTCTTAAGTTTATAAACATAGTCACCTTTTTCCGGTATTTCAAAACCGGGTGGTTGGGCAACATATACTTCTTCTTGAATGATTCCGTTTAGAAATGCACTTTTTACATCCATTTGGTAGAGTTTGATGTTTTTATGTGCAGCAATAGCTAGTAACATTCTAATAGCTTCAAGTCTAGCTACTGGTGCATACGTTTCATCAAAGTCTATTCCTTCTTGTTGATTATATGCTTGTGCTACTAACCGAGCTTTATTCCTTATTACTTCTCCTGCCTCATTGAGCTTATTTCTAAAAACCCATTTAGTTCCAATGATGGTTTTATCTTGTGGTTTAGGAACTAAATCCCATACATCATTTTTTGTGAATTGGTTTAATTCTTCTTGCATTGCTATTATCCAATAATCATCTTTAAGAGCTTCAGATATCTTCTTAGGTTCAATGATAGAAACAAAAGCCATGTTTGTGACATCCTTAAAGGAAGACCGAGTTTTTACTTTATCATTTGGATTTCCAATAATTAATTCTTGAGGATGATCCTTAATAAGTCTAGGTATAGGTTGTGTTTCATCTTGGTTATTGTTTGTAGTATCTTTCTCACTATCATTTGGTATGTTTAAGTTTTCGAATTGATTAGTAAGATCAATTATTTCTAGATTTTCTGATTTTGACTCTTCATGAAAAGAGACATGAATAGATTCCTCAACTTTTCTAGAGATAGTGTTGTAGACTCTAAATGCTTTGCTAGAGGTAGAATATCCCAAAAAGAATGCTTTGTATGATTTAGAATCAAACTTATCTCTATCATCTTTGGTATTTAAGATATAACATGTAGATCCAAAGGTATGAAAATAGTCAACTCTAGGTTTCTTAGAATGTAATATTTCATACGGAGTTTTCTTCAAATGAGAGTGACCAGTTACTCTATTTAACACATAGCATGCGGTGTTTACAGCTTCAGCCCAAAAGGTTTTGGGTGTGTTATGTTCGAGCATCATAGTTCTAGCCATTTCTTGTAGTGATCGATTTTTCCTTTCAACTATACCATTTTGTTGTGGAGTGCGTGGAGCAGAAAAATTGTGAGTGTACCCTTGAGATGTGCAAAATTCTTCAAATACATGATTTTCAAATTCTCCACCATGATCACTTCTAATGGTACATATTTTGCTTTGTAATAGATTTTCAATCATAGAACAAAATTTTATAAAAACATGAATAGTATCATCTTTGGTTGCAATAAAATGTACCCATGTATATCTACTATAATCATCAACAATAACAAAACAATATCTTTTGCCACCGATAGATTGTGTCCTCATAGGTCCAAATAAATCCATGTGAATTAATTCTAAAGATCTACTGGTGCTAAGTACATGTTTAGGATTAAAATAGGTTTTTGTTTGCTTTCCCAATGTACATGGTTCACAATTTTCAACTTGATCAAAGGATAAAGTAGGCAAACCACGAACAAGATCATATTTCACTAACTTTTTGATAACATGTGAACTAGCATGTCCTAGCTTTTTATGCCATAATTGTAAAGTATTTTCATTTGCAAGCAAGCATTTTCCTACTACATATTTCATAGAGTTAGGTCTAAGAATATAAAGATTTCCAACTCTTTTTCCTTCATAGACAACATTTGTAGTGTTTTGTATTAATAATTTGCAGCAGGTTTTGTTAAATAAAACATCATAGCCACTATCACATAATTGACTCACACTTATTAAGTTATGGTGCAAACCATCAACAAGTAGAACATTCTTTATTTCGAGGTTTGTACCAATGTTACCTATTCCAACAATTTTACCTTTACCGTTATCTACAAAAGTGATTGTTCCACTCTTCTTTTCTTCAAAAGTTTGAAATGCATCCTTGTTTCCGGTCATGTGTTTGGAACATCCACTGTCAACCACCCAATCCTGCATTAGAATGTAGGTTTTGGTACCCATGTGATGGTCCGATATGGTTAGAAGCATTTAAGTACAGACTGTATAAAAATTCTGATTCAGAACTTCAGTCGGTCGACAATTGTTCGACCGACATCTTTCTCGGTCGACTAATCGTAAATCGAGAAGGTTACTGTATTGCAAATTAAAAACAGAAATTCTGCTCGGTTGACCAATTTTCGACCGAAATAGTTGTTGTTGATTTTGATTTGTCACAGGCATCTGGTCGGTCGACAAAAGTTCGACCGATTATATTTTCGGTCGACAATACTTCGACCGACTAAGTTTCTGTTTCAATACAGCAGTTCAGAAAATTACCATAATGCATAAAACCTTTTATTAAGTTGAGATAAGACAATATGAATTGCAAAATTGAGCATTTGATCATATCTCAACTGAATTGCATTCGACTCTACTAAGTTTGGGGTTTTGGGACCCAAACTAAGTAGGAATCCTTGGTCTTATATGGGCATGAAAATGAATAATGTCCAAGACGAAGACAAAAATGACAAGTAATAGAGTCAACTTCATTTCTCTTTCTAGGAATTGTGTTCTTAGGTACAAATATAGTCTAAGTTCTTTTGGGTTGATTTTTCTTTGGATCATATCCCAAACCTTTTCTTCCATTGAAACTAGAAGAGGCTTTTAGAATGTTGTCAAGGATATCTTTTCTTCTTAATTCATGTAGGTTTCTTTGTAACTTAGCAATGTCATCCATATTCTTGTGTAAATCTTTTCTAGCTTGATCTAAATTAGATAATAGGGAGTCTCTTTCTTTTACAACATTGTCATAGTCTAGATGGTTACACAGAATTGGTTGAGTCTGAAGGTCTTTTAGTTTAGCTAACAATTCAGTCTTTTCTTGAGAGAGAAGATCAACATTTGTTTCTAGAGTGAGTAGCTTTTTAGTGCAATCATTTAAAGATGTTTTTAAAGACAAATTCTCAAGATCAATGTTGTTCTTTTCATAAGAGAGATCATTCAATTTAGCATACAGCTCATCATTTGTTTTGATAACCTTCTTTAGTTTCTTCTTGATATCAACATACTTATCATGAGTTTCTTGTAAACTAGTAATTAACTCTTCTTTAGGAAGATCAAGTAGGCTTACCTCTTGAGAGTCTTCATCATCTTCTCTTGCCATTAGACATTCCACCTTTTCTTCTCCGCTTTCACTTTCACTTGACTCGTCCCATGCAGCTTTATAGGCTTTTTCTCCCCTCTTCTTGTGTGAGCTTTTCTTTCCTTTCTTTGCTTTAGGACATTCATTTTTGAAATGTCCTTTCTTTCCACACTCAAAGCACTTAGGAGGAGAAGAAGAAGAACTAGAAATTTTGTTAGATTTAAATCTTCTATATTTCTTACCATTGACAATCAATGCTTCTTCTCCTTCTTCTTCACTTGACTCCTCACTTTCTGGTGTGATTATCTTTGAAGCTTTTAGAGCCACATCCTTCTTCTTTCCTTGCTGAATTTCACGTTCTCTTCTTTCTTCCTCTTCTAGGGTTGCTTCATGAGCTTCTAGATTGCCAATGAGTTGCTCCATTTTCAGACGAGTGAGGTCATTAGCTTCTTCAATGGCTGTCACCTTTGGCTTGTATTTAGGAGGAAGTGATTGAGGGATTTTTGATACCTGATCTTCTTCAAGAACAGTTTTTCCTAGGGTATTTAAACCATTAACAATAGAAGAGAATTTTGCAAACATTTCACTAATAGATTCATTTGGATCCATACGGAAGTGTTCAAACTTTTGTTTAAGCATGCTAATCTTAGAATTCTTGACTTGAACTGTACCTTCATAAGTTATGGACAGTCTATGCCAAATGTCATAGGTTGTGTCACAGTTTGATATCCTATTAAATTCTCCTACTGAAATTGAACAATATAAAATGCTTACAGCTTTGGCATTCATTTGAGCCAACTTTACCGTATTTGCATCCCACTCTGCATATTGTGTTTGAGGAAGCTTGTATGGAGTTGACACCATCCGCCATAAGTCCCAATTGATGCCTTGGAAGTATAACTACATCCTTCTCTTCCAATATGTGTAGTTTGTTCCATCAAACGCTGGAGGTCTAGCAACAAGTGTCCCTTCTAGGTTAAGATTGTTAAGCACCTCGTCACCCATTCTTCAAGACCTTGTTAGGGTTCCTTGAATCTGGCTCTGATACCAATTGAAAAACACTAGAGGGGGTGAATAGAGTTTTTAAATATTTTAATAATTATTTAACTCAAACAACCACAATTGAAAATGGAAGAAGGAGACAAGTGTTTAGAGTGGTTCCAACCTTAGCAAATACTAAGGTTGTCAGTCCACTACCCGGTTGCTTACCCAACTGGGATTTTGAAAGTATTAATTTTATTACCTTCACAAGGATTTACACAAAATACAATACTTTCTTACACCCCTTGAACAGCCTTCACTTGAAGTAGATGCACCAACCCGAGGTAGCCTTCTTGAAGTAACTCCAAGCTCCCCCTTGAAGTAGCCTTCCTCTTTAGAAGTAACCTCCTGTTGCACCAGCCTTCTTGAAGTAGTTCAAGGTCCCCTTCTTCACCAAGAAGATCTTCCAACCTCTCCAATCCACAGCCTCCAACCTAGGAGTAGCAAGGAGAGTACAAACAATAATAGTGAACAAGAAAGGAAAATGGAAATTACAACTTATCCTTTGAAGCACAAGGCTTGATTTGCCTAGATCAAGCGTATAGATCTCCTAACCAATGTGTATGAAATTGTGATTGCTGTGGATAGGAGATGCTAGCCTATAGGACATGAAATTTTAGCTAAGTGAAGAAGTAGCCAGTTGCCAATTTGCTTAATTGCTCACAAACAGATTGCTCAATGTAAATGTATGCTCAAAGGTTGCTCAAGTTTAGAATCAAGTGAGTTTAGGTGTCCTAAGGCATGTACTATTTATAGGAATGTCCTACAAGTGCTTAAGGACGTTCTAGACACTTTCTAGGAGTTTCTAAGTGCTTAACTATCCGTTAGATATAAGTTAGTTTCTTTAACAACGGCTAGTTAATTATTTCTACAGTTGTTGTCAGAGGCCATATCGGTCAAGAAATGGTCGACCGAGACTCCTACTCGGTCGACGTTTTGTCGACCGACAGGCTCTCTGGATCAAGTGTATGCAACATTTATCTCCAACTGCCAACTACCTTGTCAGCTGTGTCTAACGGCTACTTGGGTCTTTCTCAGTCGAGAAGATTGTCAACCGAGAGTGTCTCGGTCGAAGATTTTGTCGACCGAGATGGACCATGTTTCAGTGTTTCAAATGAAGACATTAAGTGTGTATATGAGTGTGCATATGTGACACTATTGAAGGGGATGACCTATCTAAATGTGGTGTTTAGCTAGGGAATATCTAACGCTTGATTTACATGAAGTCTAAGTACTTGTACATTATATATTTGTACAAGTTTACAATTGATTACATTTCATGACATTTACAATCATTCAAGCATATAGATTCCCTAATGCTTTTTCATCCACCTTATTCCTGCAACACTCAAGTAGCACGTTAGATTAACAAGAATGAAATGTTTGTCATTATCAAAACAAAGGGAGTTACAGATGTCCATTTAGCCAACATGATCCTGAAGATGGATGAAGCCACTTCTCTCTGCGACTTCAGGTTGATTGCTTGCAGTGGTGTGCTATACAAAATCTTCGCCAAAGTGTTGGCGGAGAGGCTAAAGGTGGTTATCGGGGGGTTAGTCTCGCACAACCAAGGCATGTTTATTCCAAACAGAAGCATATCAGACTGCTCCCTCCTTGCGGTGGAGTTCCTCTATGGCTTCGACCTCAGACGTGCAGGCCCTAAGGCCTGCCTAAAGACAGACTTATCCAAGGTGTAAGACCACGTCAAATGGGAGGCTCTATGGAAAATCATGGACAGAATGGGCTTCCCTCCTACTTGGACGGATTGGATCAGGCAATGCATTACCACCTGCTCCTTTTCGGTCCTCGTCAATGGGTTTCCAGCGGGTCTATTCAACAGCTCGCGCGGTCTTAGGCAGGGGTGCCCACTCTCACCCCTCCTATTCACTCTCATCATGGAGTATCTCACCATACTCATGTCTGAGGGGGAATGTCAAGGCTGCTTCAGCACCTTTAAAGTCAAACGCACTACCGTCATGTATCACTTAACCTTCATTGATGACGTCCTCATCTTTGTGGAAGCCACTAGGAAAAGCCTTCATGGGGTCAGAAGGATCCTGGATGAGTTCAGCGACACAGTTGGGGTTCGCGTCAACCCAACCAAGTCCAAACTCTTCCTCTCCAAAGCAGCGGATGCAAACACCAACCCCCTATGTGGTGTGGTGGGTTGCCCTCTGGACACACTGCCCACGTGTTATCTTGGCTCCCCCCTTGCAGCCAAGAACCATACGATAGCATTCTTCAACCCATGCCTAGACCAAATGAAGAAAATGATCTCCAAATGGCCGCCGGACGGAATCACTATGGCGGGCCACTGCCTTCTCACCAAATCAAACCTCCAAGGCCTTGTCACCTATTGGGCCTTACAAGGCCATATCCCGGAGAACTCTTGTGGCCGTATGGAAATGGTGCTGGCGGACTTTGTCTGGGGATCCAACCACCACCACATGCGGTACGAATTCCTTGCTAAACCTACCAAGGAAGGGGGTCTAGGGCTTAAAAGGGTCCGCGATAAAAACCTTTGGGCCTCACTATGAAGGCTAGTCCATTTCCTCACCTGCCCAGAGACGCCTTGGACCCAGTGGTTGTGAAGACGATACAGGTTCTCCTTTCAAGACCCAGCAACTCTACGCCAGGGAGTGTCTAACTCCTGGAAGAACATGGCTCGTGCATGGGTTTGGCACAACCATCTCTTTGAACGATCAAACCATGGCCACGTCAAGCTCATCAACCCAAACACTCATCTCTGGAGGGTGATCCAGCCCCAGCATGCCCCCTGCATCATCGGCAAGACCATATGGGCTGGAACCGTAATCCATAGATGGAGCTTCACCATCTTTAGGGCCTTCCATGGGGCCCTTGCCACTGCAGACCAAATTCACAAGTGGAACGGTGCTGCCAACGACAGATGCGCCTTCTGCAGATAGAGGGAGGACGTTCAACATCTATTCTTTCACTGTCGTTTCTCTAAATACATCTTCACACACGTCATGGGCCTGAGTGGGATTGGGATACCTACGAATGCCACCATCCCCGATATTGCCACCCTTATAAAAGACAATACATGGGGTTGGAAGGGGTGGAAGTGGCTTGCCCTTGCCGCCTGGACGTGCACAACATACTTCATTTGGAAACAGTGTAACGAAAGGCGACACAACCAACAAGTCCTCACCTCCACAGAGTGTCGGGACATGATTGTTAAGGCCACGCGTCGGCTTGCCGAGACACGTGGGTGGAGCTCCACTATTCCGGCCCACATCAGTAGGATGTGGGGGATCTCTTTTAGTCCTTAGATAACTTGTATAGAGCCCACAGGCTTCCTCAGGGTTTTTGGAGAGTTACCCCCACACACACATACCCTTTTTGTAGTTATACAGGGGTGTCTGGACGCACCCCACACCTTGGCCTGTCGGGTGTGCGGTGTGTGTTGCACACATGTGGTATCTTATTGAGGTTCTTCACGAGCCTTCGGGCCCAGTGCTTCTCACACCTTGGGGCCTCTTGTATAGGTTTCCCGCCTTGGGCCACCTTCATCGTTATATTTACCAGGCTATCAAATAGGCTATTTCAATGATTATCCTAGAGTTTAATCCTTTTTTACTTTCTAGTTACGGCTAGTATAGAATAGTCGATCCCACATGACAATGTTTTTAAGATGGTTCTCTTTTATCCAGGTTCATTTTTGAAATTATTTCTTTTTGGTATTTTTGATTAAAGTACAAAAGGTAAATTTCAGTTTGGGGTTGGTTGTTTAAACTAGAATAAGAAATTAAAGTGCAAAGAAAGTAAAAGATTATTCTAAAGCAAGGAAATTAAAAGATTAAACTAAATCAAGAAAAGTAAAGGAAGAAGATGGTTATCACAACTAAAAGATTATATAAGGACAAGAATAAATTGCAAGAATTAAAAAAACGATTGAAACAAGTACTAGAAGAAACATTTTGAAATTAGGAAGGAAGGCATTGAGGCTTAGGGGGTTCACCACCTTAGCTAAAGTAATGATGTGATTAAAGAATACATGATAATTAATGATAGAAGTGGGTATGTGAATCATTCATAAATAAAACATAAGAGACAAACTCCACATGAGCCCATTGGTCCTGGCACTCACACTTCATAGTTCATCATCCCAATGGGGATTTTTCTACAGTCGCATCCAAATCCTCGTGCAACTAGTTTAGTCATTCTAAATTTTGATTTCCATGGTCGCATCTGCTAGAATTAACTCATGATGAAAATGATTAATCACTTCATTTAAATAGAAAAATTTCCAAACCAAAAGCCATTCATATAAAAAAAATTGTATAAACTTAATTCGATCAACACAATGGCCAAGGGGCTATTCCCCTTGTCTCGATAAGGAGACTACTCATTAGTCATTGTGAGAAAAGGAGAAATAAGGGAAAGAAGATAGGAAGCCGTATACCACAAATCTAGAATCTCCGAAGAGACCAATGTGGTGGCAATTAAATGACTTGCTTTCTTAATCCCCCGCTCAAGAGAAAGAATGAGAAGAAAGAACGAAAACAAGAAAGCAATCCAAATCTGGAACAAAGAACTAATTTATTGCTTGAATGTAAATATTACACTAAGAATGAAAATAGTAGAGTTTCAAAGTAAAATTCTAGTACAAAACTAAGGACCCTTTCTTAGTGGAGTCCCCCCTCCTTTTATAGGGGAAGGAGGGGTGCAAAACCCTAAAATGGGGGAAAAAAGGAGTGCGGCTACTGGAATGTACTGATCGTGCGCCGCAAAATGTCTGTCTTGCTAGGTGAGACGGTAGTCTGGCAATGACTTGGTGTGGATCTAGAAGGATTGAATCAAAACCCTAAAGAGGGTGGTGGAAACATCATTTGGTTGCAATCTTGTGCTTGAAGCAATGTTTGAGATGGTCGCCTAGATGATGTAGGACACCCTCTCGCACCGTTGTGCGCATAATCAAAGGTTTGGAACCCTAATGAATTGGAAACACCCTTTTGCGAAAGGATTTGATTCTAGATCAAGTGACCTAGCCATCTAGGATCACTTGGGTGCTCGTCTGGGTCCATGAGATGAGTGTCTCGTTGAATCGAGATGACCGTCTGGCGTGTTGAGGTAGCTGGTTGAGCCGAGGCCAAGGTGGCTATTTGACTCTGAATGTGGGGGTCTCTGGGAATGAGTCAATCGATGGGCCTAGTGAGATGGCTGTCTCGCATGCTTAGTGGGTCAAAAATCAACTTTGGAGAGAAAACCCTACAAGAAAATAAAAAAGAAGATAAGTATTTGCAAAGTAAATCAATAAGTGGGTAAATTGCAAATTGTCTTAGAAATTACTGAAAAAAGAGATAATTTCTAATGAAAGGGATTATGAAAAATATGCAAAAAGATAGATGAATATGCATTCATCAGATACTGAGTCAAGAACATAGGTACATGTTAGAGAACAATATATCAGACAGACCTACCATGAGAGTGATAGATGGATACCATGGAATGGCAGTTAGAATTATCTCTCTTGATGATTGTGATTCTTAGACCTGAAGTCACTACATTCATCACATGTCGTTCGGTATACTTTGACATCATATAACATAACCCTGAATAAGGATTGCCATAATGGTGATGATTGGGTACATCTGACCCATGGGGACTGCATCTGAGTGATGTAGGTGGGATTTGTCCCTCCTATAGGATATTGATATCTTGGGCCTATTGATAAGCGAGACTGAGAATTGTATGATCGTACTCATGTGATGCAATATGTGATATGTGAACTCACATGCATCTTAGATAGTCTTCTCTAGTTCAGGGATCATGGATTGAATGTTGAGAGGATGACGATTCCATGACTCAAGTTCAACCCAGATATCGAAGATAGAGGAACTATACGATCACAGTAACACTAATCACATATTGTAGGTTGAAGTTGTTCTCCAACTTTTTGAATTACTTGAGTAGCAATGATGTGTGACTAGGCACCGCTCTTTGCTTGTGATGTCATAATTGGTTATGGACATTCAATTCCAACGTCATTCTAGACATATAGGGTCACACACTATGATACACTCAGATTAAAGGAGTTTACTCATGAATGATGTTTAGATTGATTACTAAATGTATTTAGGCATTCAATTAAATAACTAAGATTCAAAATTGACTGATTGGACTCTGAACCGACCACTTCAAGTGTTGAACCGATCGGTTGGAGTGTCAGGTCAATTAGGATCAATCTTGGTTGAACTCTGCCTGAACTAGACAAGTGAAATGATTGTTTCACTATGTGAGATGACCAATTCACCCTCTCGGTTGCCCGATTCAGTTACCAATTTGATTGGAACAAGGATTGATATTGATGTCATGTTTAGCATTATGGGCATTGAATACCAATGTGATTCAAAATAGAAAACAACATGAATCGACCGGCTCATGCACCAACCGACCGATTGGGCATGTGAAATGATAGGTTTGCCTTTCATAGGTTTCAAAAAATTCATAATTCTAGACCATTCTACTCCTACAAAGACTGGGAACCTTGACCCTGGCCTCTATCATAAATAGAGGGTTGGTGGGGGCTTCCTAACACACAATTGAGAATTAGTTGCTCTAAAAATTGTTGTCCTCTCCAATTATGATAACCAATAGAGAGCTCAGCAAGTCCTACCCATTAAAGGGAAGGATAGCAAGGGAGAGAACATCTGAGAACAATTGTGGGAGAGTATGTCGGTGACTAGTACACTGACAGAAGGGGACAACTCCTTCCTGTTGGCTCTAGTAGCATAATATGGAGTTCTCAGTGGTCCATATGGACTACTCTAGATGCGGGAGGCCATTTTCTATCGCATGGAGGACATTGTCAACCACTATCTATGGTGATACACCAGGAGGCCGGTGGAGATGATTGTTCGAGTGTTGTTGTTGCTGAAGGAGTGTGTTGCTGCTTGAAGAAGAAGAAGCACGATGTTATTGTAAGAGTAATGTCATTGGACTTTCTCTAGGACCAGGTATAACCTTGCAAACCTTTCCTTCCTAGATACATCGTTGTTGATGGAATCTTGCTATTTTGGGAAACATGCATTTTTTTTTAATTTTTGTTGCCTATATCTGCGCCTGATTTCCCTATTATGTCTAGGATTTATAATTTTCCCGAGTAGTAGAAATCGCCTTGGCCAAGTCGATATGTGAAGTGAGGAAACCCCACCACTACCTAAGTGGATTGGGAGTAATTATGCCAGAACCTTCACTAAACATCCTTCCTTAGACACCCCAGCTCAATCCACTTACAAGGTGATGTTATTCAATGTTGTATTTTTTATCTTTTTTTTCCTTGACTAAATAACACTACAATGCTAGGGTTTGTTGTATACTATTTGACTAATTTCTAGGTGTACTAGTTATCTTACCCTAACTTCCAGGAGACATGCATGAGTGTCGACTATTTATGGATCTGATACCATGTTGTAAAGACCCAATATTTAGATAAAACATTTAATTGTATCAAAAGTATGAACAAGTTCTTTTACAATCACGCTTTATATTAGAGTCATGGAAGCTTTTTATACATCAGACTACAAAATAAGGATATGAATAAGTCCTATTCACTCTTCAACATGGTATAGCTGGGAGGACGGGATGGGTTTTCACCCTTTTATAATGATGGTCGTAAAATTGGGAAAGAAATTGGGTTTTCAGTAGTTAGGGATGGTCAACACTCCATTTGACCATGTGACTTTATGGATATATCCTCCTTTTAACACCTTAATCTCATTAATTTTCGGAATTTATATCTCTTAAGATAACCATCTGATTGCTCCCAACTTTTCAGAATGTGTTTAGGTTGTACCAAAATATATTCTAAAAATATTAACACATCTATTTATGATTGTAAGGTGTGTAACAAATTTACTCTACAAATTAATACAAATATAATTATCTCAAAATAAATATTGCATTTTCCATGTGATTCCAATATATTCGAAAAATATTAACACATCTATTTATGATTCTAAGGTGTGTAACAAATTTACTCTACAAAATAATACAAATATAATTATCTCAAAATAAATATTGCATTTTCCATGTGATTCCAATGCCAAGCATTTATAATTGAGTTCAGTATTCAATTTTTGGTTCCCAAATGGAATGACATATCAAAATGGGGAAAATTGCACTTTGATTCTCAAATTAAGACGAAAGGAAATTTAGCAAAAGAGAAATTCAATTTTAAAGGATCATTTATAATGGCTCAGAATTAAGTTTATTACCAGAATATAGTATGTGATGACTACTATGACACGAGGCATTGTTTTTAATCACGACATCCAAGGTCGCATTTTAATTATTTGCCCTAGACTTCTTCACACATTCAATTGGATTAACACAGACATTAGTGTACTTTTGCCCCTTGTTACAACCCCCTTGAGCCAAGCTATGGCTCGCTTCCAATGGGAGGATCTAGGAAGTCGGGTCCCTCCCCTTATCTATGAAGCCAAACTGGCAAATCCTTTTTTATTTTCATTTATCTATGCTAGCCTTTTTCCTATTGGTTGATCTTATAAAATAGATTATAAATAGCTTTGTTATTCACAAAATGCCCAAAAATATCTATATGTTTGAAAATATCTAGTATAATATGAATCCATGAAATGTACTATTTTAGTAGATTTTAAAGATAAATGGTCTTTCTACTAAATGATGACTTAGGGTTTTCATTATTGTGTCAAACCCTAATCATTTTACAAAATAGGGATACATGATTAATAATCTTATGATGACTCCAGTAACCATGATTTACCTTATTGTTGACAATAACAATCTAGAATGATGATGACCTAGGATTTTGATACTGACATGTATATTGATGATAAAGACTACAGATATCTTACATTCCTAAAATACCTAGGTAGATCATTCATCCTCAGAACATGTTGATACTAAAATTAACATTGAAATATCAAAATATGGATATTTGATAGATGAATGATCATCCTTAAGGTCCAAGTAGGAATCAAGAACCCTAATCTTGAATAATGAAACATGATCTTTAAATATCATGATTTTGACCCTTGATCCAAAGCTTATTGACCTAGGATCTGAAATGTGACATTGACATATCTCCTTGGAATCTCTTACTCTAGAAATTATCCTACGCTATTATATTTCCTCTTTAAATAATTTGATGGTATTAATGATATTTGTATGTACTCTTGGAAATATACTTGGCTATGTACTTGTTTGAGCTACCACGTTCCTCATTGAGTAGTGTTTTTTATTTCTATATTATATCTTGCACCAAATTTGAAACATAAATGATATTGCCCATTATGACTGTCTGTGATAATGATATTGAGTTTGGGTACAAGTGACCTCCTCATTCGGAGGACAAAACTTGTACAAAATGGTAACCTCCTCATTTGAAGGGAGAGATGGAGCTAGGTGACCTCTCCCATCTTGTTGGGGTGATGGAGCCATAAATATACTTGTTGATATCATCATCATGGGAAAATCATAATAAAATCTTGTTGAATAAACACAATTTTGAATCACTAATTGATTAGTTGAATATAAGTCTCGCCAAGTATATTATTTTGTTATCAAAGAGTTTTAACTAGTTTTTAATAGCTTATCAATGTATTATATTGATTGTTCCTTGATTTTCTTTATTTTAGGCTGTGCAAGGAATTGAAGTTTATGCACCTGCTAATATGTTGTCTCCTCTTTTATCTGATGAAATAAATAATGCTACACCACATCAGATCCTCACATGGGATTATGTAAATGGAATGTAGTATAGAGTTTATATTTTCTCATATTGTTAATTTTTTCCATGTTGCCTTTGGGCTCAAATGTATTAAACCTTATGGTTCATTTCAATAAAGTAAAATGTTAGTTCATTTTACTTATCATGTGTGTGAATTTTGGGCCCTTAGAGATGGGCACTCTAATCCCCTTACCCCTATCTACCGATCAGTGGGATTTGGACTAGGGTGAGAATGGTTCTGTGTCAGCTTTCTAGGTTTTTGCTTTTTAATAATTTGAAGCAAGTACTACTAGTGCTCGCAACAATCAAAAGCATGAGGTAAGTGCCATCATCGTGAAGAACAAAAAGTAAAGCATGTATAGGGGGATGAACAACTATTGCGGTGTCATAGAAAGGTACTTCACTAAAAGGATCCATACACTACAATCATTGTCACTTTGTGGGTCAAGGGTTTCATTCCTCATGCGAGTCACCATCAAAAAAGTAATTTTCCCATTATTTTGTGAGAAACCATGAATTTTTTCCTTATTTATATCTCATAAGGTCAAAGTAAGACTAATAAGATCGAATTTTGAGAGCTTACCAGAAATCATTCCAATTATATTAAACTGGGTTGTACTTTGTGGACATTCTCACATACTTATGACAAACAAATTATGAGATAAATAGGCTACTTTCATTCATCTCCCACAGCCATGCATTTAGTGTAGTATGATACAAATGTAGTTACATGTTGAAAAATGTAGCAGTGCATATGATTTTCTATCAAGGTACAATACAATGATGTTTGATGGATACTCAAATATCATCTTTAATTGGTGGAATCATATATAATTATTGAATAACTGTGAAAATGTTGAATTATTTTAACATCATACTGTGATGTAAATGTGAACGAAAACATATCAAAAAATAATACAATATGCATAAAATGACTCATTAACTTGTATATGAAGGATACCATACCATATAACTTTCAAATCTAAAACACATAATTTTCCTCAAACTACATCCACAGGATTATCACATCCATTTTTTAAAAGTTTTAGAAGAAGTTAATTTATCACCAAATTCATCAAAAGTAATGAAATGCTATTGTAACATAGTTTTCTTAAGAATATATATGACACACAACAAGGCTTGAAGCACCTTCATTGTGTAGAGTTTTCTTTTTGTAGGAGTTGGGGGTGGGGTAATTAGGTCACTATCTTAATGAAGGAATATATTGACATCTCCATGGATCTATGATGTTTTGGTACAAGCAATGTCGTATGCTCTTTCATTGTGTTATCATTAGTAGAATTCAGTTGTTTTAACCTCTACTGACAAGCCATATACAATGTTTCCTTCTCCTAATGTTAAATCCGATATCAAATATATTGCTCATTATTTCACTTTGAATATATATCACAATTATGGACGTGGTTGTCTCATTATTTTCTTACAAAATTTACTTGTTGCATTTAAGTTTTTTCTTTGTGTACTCATTTCCATTTCATCCCTCCAATTTTCTTAAGTATCCAACCACCAAAATGTGAGTTATTAGTAATAGAAGAACCAAACATTAGATGGGTGATAAAACCCTACTCTTGTGGTTGTCTATGTCATTGACAATTCTAGTTAAGGTGGTTTATATTTCTCTTGATGATTTGTGTAAAATGACTCACAAGGAATAATGCTTTGAAATTTAAAGATTGTTCGATTAGTAATTAAAACCTAAAAATGATCTCTTTGCAGGGCCACTCTCAATCAGTCTTGGAGATATGATTGACCAACAACAATCATAGGAATTAAAATTTTGTACATTTATCTTTTGGTGTGTAAGTCCTCAACTAAGGGACTTTAGTTTAGTTAGCCACATTTTGCTCATAGTTTCATGGTCATTTGAATCTTTGAGTGATTATATTTCCACTATAAGAGTCATACTTTCAACTTATATACAAAATTTAAGATTATTAACTTCTTTCACTTGTGTTATTACTTATCACTACTTCTTGCTTTGTTCTTGCATGGTATCTTTCAACTTTATATGGTTAATATTGTTCTATTGTATATGTCCCTTAAATGGTGTCCATATTGTCTATTTTATGATTCGACATTTTCTTGCCTTGATCCTGCATGAATCTTTTAAAACTATCCATTGCAGTTAACTCAGATTTTAAGTGCAAAATTATGTTAATGTAGTTCTATCTTGTTGTATCTCCAACAATTGTGCCAAGACACAAGTGTATTTTTATTGATATGGCTTAATGTCTAATGCATGATTTATATACCATACTATCATGCTACTATAAGTTTTTCTTTTTATCTTGTTGTCATTAACACTGAATGTTCAACTTTTATGTGGTATTTAACTTGCTTGTTCATTGAATATTTAGATATTGCAACCAACCACATATAAATACTCACACTACAACCTTCATCTTCAATGTGTCATTACTCTCTTATGTTGTTTCTATTTGATAACTTGAAGCTTCTAATGATTATATGTGATTTTTCGTTGGGTGAACATTAGGGCCTCAATATGATGTTGGATGTGATCTTTTTCAAGTAAAGAGCACGTACTATGAGTTAGGCATGATTGAGTCTTTGGAGATTGTTACAACCTGTTCCAAGCTTTGCTGGTAATCCTAGATATTTAAGATAATATTAATGCTTGTCATATTTTTGTTAATAATATTTTATCTTGTGCTTTATCTTAACTTTGGTAACCTTAAATACTTGTTTGGGCAACTCATAATCATGACTTAAGCATACTACAAAGATCCAAGTTGGAGTAACGTAGCATTGACCCATACATGTACACAAGAAGAAAGTTAATGACATTGGAGAAAATAATTTATAAATAATTTTTATTAGAGAATATTATCAAAACAATATTTTAGTACTGTATAGAATTCAATTATGAATCCAACAAAAAAATGAACCAAATCGGAGTTAAAATGAGAGAGTTATGCCCTTTTTAGTAAACATGTACAGAGTGTCGCGACCACGACGTTGTGTCGTGTGTCGTGACCGCGACGTTGTGTCATGTGCCACTACTGTGACGCTGCATCATGTGCCGCGACTGTGACATTGAATCTTGTGCTGCGACTGTGACACTGAGTCGTGTGTCGCAACTACGACGCATGTCGCCCATGACAACCAATCGTAAAACGATCATATCTCGAGCTATACTTATCCATTTTCAACAAAACAAAGTGCATTAGAACCACAGTTCAATCATCTATCATCTTAGACTCTTTTCTCAATGAGAGGGCGACCTAGAAGGTGATTTTTGGGATGATTTTTGGGGAAGAACGTGAAGAACGATGAAAATCCAAAAGGGTTGCCATATATTATGCAACATCCCTGACCTGGTTAATGCATTAACCTTAGGTGTTTTATTTAGGAAAGACAATTATATGCTTTCTCTTATCTTTTGAAAAGTAATTAAGGTTTAAGAGTAACTTATATTTCAATTTTAGTCCTTTTTGAATAATGTTGAAACAATGTTTGCTTAGTTTGGACTAAAGTGCAAATTACCCAATGTGAGGGGTTAACTTGCAAATGTTACTTGATAAATGTTCCTCATGTGTTGAAGCATCATGAGAATGAATATGATGTATAGGTATGGCTTAGGAAAGCCAGAGTAACAAGAAAGAGCTTATTAAGCAATGTTTATGCATTAAAACCTAGTTTTGGTGCAATGTGCAATTTACCTAAAACCCAGGGTTCAATATGCAACTTACCACTTCAGAATAGTCCCTAATATTTCTTGGCATCATGTAGAGAAAATAAAATGAGAGGGGCGTCTCATTTTTATCATTTTGGAGGAGAGAGAATCTTGATATTAAAATAATCAAGATTTAAGCATAATTGGAACTTTACTTCAATTATATGCAAAAATAAATATATTAATTGAAGTGCGCTTCAACCAAAATTGAAATGGTTGAAATCCATATATGTGGACGACCATGTGCCTTTTAAAGGCACGAAAATATCTAAGGGAAGTGGATAACTCACTCACATTATTATAAGAAAAAGAAATATCCACTCACTTATGGATATTATTATAATACGATTTAAGGTGCTTAATTTGCTTTTCTTTAAATCATGGATAATTGAGAGGAATAAGAGGCAAAATAGATAGCCTCGTAACCAAGGAAGGGAAGGGGGAAAGTGGAAAGGAAATGGAGGAGTTATCCCCTACTTTCTCTCTCTTAAATGAATTTTTAATAAAATACATATATGCTCCTTTATCCCTAGCTTGGATGGGTATTTTCGAATCCACCTTCACTTCTTGCTTGCAAAAACGACCAAGGGAGCTTGGAGCAATAGTATGACGACCCCCAACCTGTTGTTAAGCTTCTTGACCTTCTTTCACCTTGATTCCATGGTGGAAATCACAAATCAATGCATGATTTCTTCTTATCTTCACTCGATCTTCAATTCTAGCCATTCCTTTTCACTCAAACCTTGAGGACGAGCTTGGGATAGTTGAAGGTGTTGCTTTCACCATTAAATACGTGGAGGTTGAAGCTTTGAAGCTCAATTGGAGGCGGGTTTTATAACTTGAACCCTTAATATTGTTATTGCATTCAATTCCTTATCAATTGTTGATCCTTTCTTCATTCTCGAAATTTTATTTGGTTGATTGATGCAATTCCATGAAAATCACAGCAAGTTTCGTGGGTTTAGAGCTTGATGATGATGACATCATCATAATCACACACCTCCCCAAATATCTATTGCAAACAGTTTTAAGACTTTGAAACCGTTTGGAGACTAAACGGTTTGCAAACCGTTTAGAGTCTTAAACCCCAAACCATTTAGATGAGTTGACCGTTTGGATGGATTGACCGTTTGTGGTCAGGAACCTAGTACATGTTGGATGAGGATCTAATGGTTCCAATTGATTGAATCAATATATGGACAACCATCCAATTAGAAACCCTAATTGGGTTAAGTGTTGATTTTGCAATTGAATGAATTAAATCTATGGGTTGATTAACCCAAACGATCTCAAGACCGTTTGGAGATCACCGAAATGGTCTCAAGACCGTTTGGAGGTCAACCAATACTGTTTGAGGTCTAGGGTTGAGTATGGTTGAGTATTTGAAGGTCCAAAGATAGCAAATGATAATGCAATCAATAGTTCAATTGTTGATCAATCTAATGATCCAAACCCTAATTGAATTTCACAATTTTAAGTGATGGATGGGGCAAACGGCCTCAAGACTGTTTGGAGGTCATCCAAATGACCTCAAGACCATTTGGGGTCAGGTCATGTCATGGTTTGATGATGACCCAATGATTTCAATTGGACTAGTTCCACAATGTCAACCATTGATGGTTCCTTGATTTCAAAACCCTAACGGATGGTTTCTTGATTATGAACCCTAGTTCAATTGGGTTCAAAACCCTAATTGAAGGTCCAATTGAAGGGTGATTCAATGTTCCAATGGAAGAATAAATCATTGGTTCAATTGATAGATGGTTTAATGATTGAAATCTTGAATTGATTAAGTGATGGAAGAACTTTTTGGTCCATTCGGTTTTGAGAGGGTTTGGACCAAACGCTCTTAAAACCGTTTGAGTCCAAACGGTCTCAAACTGTTTAGAGACCCAAGTGGTTTCAAGTGTGACTTGTCCATACGGTTTCATCATTGTTTTGCTTAAACAGTTTCAAACCGTTTGGAGTATCAATGGTCAAGAATGTTTGGATGTTTCAATGTAATTAAGTTAATCGGAAACCTAAGGTGATGAAAGATAAAATGACCCTATGTGTAACATCCCAGGATTTGAGGCCTCAGATAATATGATCTTAAAAGGAACGATTGGACTACCCATATCACCAAGGTGCACCTCCTTTTCCGGGAGCCCATCACTAAAGAACTCCATAGTTAAGCGTGCTCAGCTTGGAGTAGTACTAGGATGGGTGACCAGTCGGGAAGTTGTGAAAACTACTAGAGGGGGGGTGAATAGAGTTTTCTAGATAATTTAACAATTATTAAACTCAAACAACCACAATGAAAAATATTGGACAAAGAGACACAAGGTTTAGAGTGGTTCCAACTATAGCAAATACTATAGCCGTCAATCCACTACCCGGTTGCTTACCCAATCGGGATTTGAAAAGAAATTTATTTTATTACCTCTTCAAGGAATTTACATAAAATGCAATCTCTTTTCCTAAACCCTTCAAGCAGCCTTCACCTAGAAGTAATCGCCAACCTTGAAGCAGCCTTCCCTTGAAGTAGATGCACCAACTCCCGTTGCACCAGCCTTCTGAAGTAGCTTCCCTTGCGATAGCCTTCTTGAAGTAGCTTGAAGTCCCCTTCTCCACCTGAGAAGTCAACCCTCTCCAATCCGCAGCCTCCAACCCTAGGAGTAGCAAGGAGAGTACAAAAGATAAAAAGGAACAAGAAAGAAAAAGGAAATTACAACTTATCCTTTAAGCCCGAGGCTTGATATGCCTAGATCAAGCGTAAGATCTCCTAGCCAAGTATGTGAACTTGTGATTGCTGTGGGTAGGAGAATCTAGCCTATAGGACACGAGATTGAGCTAATAAGAATGTAGGCCAATGATCACAGTGCTCAAATTGCTTGCAAGAGATTACTCAAGTATGCTCAAGTGTATTCTCAAGTGTAACAAGTGAATTCTAGTGTCCTATGGCTTGTCCTATTTATAAGAATGGCCTAAGTATGCTTAAGGACGTTCTAGACAACTTCTAGGGGTTTCTAAGTGCTTAACTAGCCGTTAGGTACAAAGTTGTTGCTTTAACAACGGCTAATTACTTTATTCTGCAGTTGCTGTCAGAGACCATCTCGGTCGACAAATGGTCGACCGAGACACCTACTCGGTCAAACTTTTGTCGACCGACAGGCTCTCTGGAACAAGTGATTTGCAACGTCTTTCTTCAACTACCAACTAACTTGTCTGTTGTGTCTAACGGCTACTTTGGATCTTTCTCAGTCGAGAAGATTGTCGACCGAGAGTGTCTCGGTCGAGGAGTTTGTCGACCGAGAATGATCCTGTTTCAAGGTTTCAATTTAAGCATTAATTATATGTGTGAGTGTGCAAAGGTGATCCTAATTAAATGGGATGACATGTCTAACTATGATGTTTGTCTAGGGAAAATCTAACGCTTGATTTACATGCAATTCTAAGTACTTGTACATTATATATTTGTACAAGTTTTACAACATTGATTACATTGCATGAAAATATAACTAAGTAAGCTCTTGGATTTTCCCTTGCTACTTTGTCATCCTGCACACTCAAGTAGCTCGTTAGATTAATAAGAATGAAATGTTTGTCATCATCGAAACAAAGGGATTTATCATAATATCCAATTTATCCAACAATCTCCCCCTTTTTGAAGATGACAAACATTTCCTAAATATGAAATAAGGAAATATAACTCATGTGAGTTTCATACCTGAAAATTACCTTTTGTAGCCATTTATGTTTTGCAAGTGAGTGCTGGCCAAGATGTGATGAAAACTCATTTATATTTTTGATTTTTATATTCTTTCTCCCCCTTTGTCATTTCAAAAAGATATCCAAGTTGAATATTTTATTTTTCTTCTCCCCCTTAATATTATGCTCCCCCTTAAATAGATATCCTATTAGAAACATGGATTTTTGTCTAATTTATCCACAATTTGTTTCTCAATCATTTGCAAAGGATGTTAAGCCTTGAAATGATATGAGATTCCCTTAAGCGTATGATGAATATATATATTGATTTCTCATTTATCAAAGGATGTTAAGCCCTAAATTAAATGAGAATCCTCTAAGCTTAGAGTACATAAAAATGTCTCCATCCAAATGCAAGGGATGTTAAGCCCTGTTTTGGGTAGAGAGTTCCTTCAAGTACAAGATACCATTTTCAATAAATTCATAAATTTCTTTATAATCAATGAAAATTTTCAGCTACACATGGTGGTTACAATGTTTTTGTAAGCTTCTTCAATCAAATGGTCAAAGTTGTTTTTATGATCTCCCCCTTAGTCTTATGCTTTGCTCCCCCTTAGATAGATATCTCAAATGAAAGTTTGAGTACTAAGTAAATATATAAAATGTTGTAGATGATCTCCATGATTTAACAAAGATGTATGCAATTATATGTCAGTCTGGAAAACAGAAACCCGGTCGGTCGAAAATTGCTCGACCGACAGTGTTCTCGGTCGACTAGTTGCTCGACCGAGGATGTTTCTGGAGAACTGTTTTGTCATTTGTCAATTTAGCCACAATTTTAATAGTTGCCTGTTTTAATTATTACTCCCCTTATTTGTTATGCTCTACAATAATGAACTTATAATCCATATTTGTTGAAGATGTCTCATATGCTTTAAAAAAAAAATAACCATTTGAATCAAGCAAAGATGGCAAACTTCATTCAATAGCTTGGAAAAAATTACAATCATATAGAAATGACCAATTAATTACAATCATTGTCATTACAACTAGTACAATTTCAGCACTTCACTGGAAAGATTTAAGAATTACATCGATGTCCGGATCTTTCCCAAGGAATGGCTCGGCTCCATAATATTTGACCAGAGTTTGCCAATCCAAAGCACCTGTCGTAGTTAACGCATATGCTTCCAGAATTGTGGGAACTCGGTCAAATCGGAAGTGAGCAGCTATATCTTGCAATTGTATGGAGGAAAATTGAGTATGTGCAAGATCCATTGATGGTGGAGGTGGAGTTTGATAGTAGTTGTATGAAGGGTTAAATGGGTTGAGCATGCCAGGATTTAAGGAATGTGGATATTCATCGGTTTGGCTCGGAGAAAGATTTTGCATTCTTTGATTTAAGTATGTCATGGCATGATGGGTATAGTTGAGTTGGTTACTGATATTGGGAGCCGACAAGATAAGTGAGAGTATTTTGGATGGGATCAACAGAAAGATTAGTAGGAGGAGGGGGTGGTGGTATATCTTGATGTGATGATTCTCCTTCTACTCTTGCCCTTTTATGACCAAAGTCAATCCCCATCTTCTCTATGGTATTCTTACTTATCTTTGGTGGTCTACGCTCCCATGTATACCCCATATCTTCAATTTGTAACTTAAGAAAATGTTGAGTGATCTGGCATACAAAATCGGCATACGGTGGATTGCCAGAAAACTCAAGCATGTTTTTAAGTATTATGCGAATGAAGTTTATAGGAATTTCTTTTATGATAGCATAAATTAGACACATGCGGAAAATAGGGACCTCAGATTTATTGGCTCTAGGATGTATGTTTGTGGAAACAATGAGGTTTACTATCCTACATGCAGGTTTCAGGTTTATTGCATAATAGGTTCCCCTATCTTCATGACAAGTGGTATTGGTTTGAAATATGGCTCTTTTTATATCACTAAGGCTAGTGGAGTGGTCATCATGGGATAATAAATTTAGTGGATTGCCGGTGGTAAGGTCAAGGAAATCTTGGTATTCATCTATATCAATTTCTAGCATATCAAGAATATCCCCTTCGGTAAATTTAAAACTACGCCCATTGACCATGGTGTAGAAGAATGTGGTTTCATTTTCGATGTGGGATAAGAGATTGGCATAGAATTCGTTGACTACCTTAGTGGAATAGAAAGGAAAAGAAGGATTGATGAAGTCCTTCAGCTTTTGCACTCCAAAGAGATTCTCCAGATCGACTATGTTGATGAAGTCCATAGCTTCGACCGGGCGTCGGGGAAGAGGAGCTTTAGAGGAAAGCCGTAGATATCGATCTCCAGCATCTCCGTCGACGAAGGCGATGTCGTTGATGATCGTCAGTGGCGGAGTGGCTTCCCGATCTTCTCTTCTTTTTCTTCCGGCGACTTTCTTCTTCCCACGGACAGCTGAGGATGAGGCCATTTGTGTTTCTTGAGTGTGGAGAAGAAGCAAGGAAGATTGGAGGATAAGAATGCTGAAGGGTTGCACGAAAATACCTAGAGATGGACTATGGAGGCAAGGAAATGCAAGTGTGAGTAAGTGACTCGTTTTTGCTCCTATTTATAGCATTCCAGCGACCTGGTCGGTCGACGATTCGTCGACCGAGCGTCCGCAACGGTCGAGTTGCAGACGCGCCACTTGGTTCCCCAACGGTCATAACGGTCGGTTTACAACGGTCGTATCCAACGGCTATTTCTCGGTCAAGCACTTGTCGACCGACGTTGTCTCGGTCGAGCATTTGTCGACCGACAGTTCGTCCAATATTGAGTCTGTTTAGTATTTGTCGGTCGAGAGAGATGGGCTGACCGAGAGGTTCTCGGTCGACGAAGTCGTCGACCGACAGACTTACTGAGTACATCTTTTAAAGCTGATTTTTAAATGCAAATGGTAGATCGTTTTTGTAGAGTATATATATGGATATTCTAAGGGAGTAATATTGTTTTCTTATTTTTGAAATAATTTAAAGCTTCTAAGATTAATTACAATAAAATGATATCTAAATAAGCAATTTTTGTCAAAGCTTATTTTAGGTCACCCTTGACTACGACCATAGCGCCCCTTAGTCAAGTTTTATTTTGACCAAGAGGCAAATTTTGCAGATTTTTCAGATTGAATATATTGAGTCTAATATCTGCATAAAATTTAAATATCAAGTTGAAGCATACTACTTAATTGGAGACACAATTTAATTATTTCAAAGATATTGAGTTAGAGATTTTGTTGCAAGCAATAACATATGACCAATAAGTTATTTTGCTTGTTTGCATACAATTTTCTATGCGCACCCAATGATGAAAGCATGGTATAAAGCATACAATGATAATTCCATTATAATTAGTATATGAATAGACCAGAAAATATTTTTACAAAAAATTATATGAAAATAGGAATTTTCTTTTTGACTTAGACTTTAAATCATCTAGGGAACAAACTAATATTAATTTCATTTATATTTGTAATTATGTAGAGTTGAGATAGACATAGAAATATGCAACTAATGTCATTGGTCATATCTCAACTTTGATTTTGTTCATTTAGTTTGGAGGTTTTGGAACCCAAACTAACTCTACATCTTTTCTCTTATAAGGACATGAAAATGAATAGTGACCAAGGCGCAAACAGTAATGACAACATATTGAGTCAACTTCATATCTTTTTCTATGGTTGTGTCCTATGTTGTCATTGGGTGAGGATGTCCTTTTAGGTACATATATAGATTGGGTTTGTGACTTTCTCTGACTAGGTTGTTGATGAGATTTTTCTTTAGGCTTGTAACCTAGTCCCCTTCTCCCAATTTGTTGATAGGGATTATCTAGAATTTGATCAAGAATGCCATGGTTATTCAAACTACGAACTTGTTGTTGTAGCTTGGCAATCTCATCCATTCTTTTCTTAATGTCTATTTTTGCTTGGTCTAGATTGGATGACAATAAATTTCTTTCTTTAACAATAGTGTCATAATCTATATGGGTGCATAATAACGGTTGTTTTTGAAGATCGTTTACTTGAGTCTGTAAGTTTGAATTTTCAACAGAAAGGAGCTTGCAATCGGCTTCCATAGATTTTAACTTAAGATTAGAAAATTTATTTCCCTCTTTAAGATCCTCATTTTCAGATGCAAGAGCAAGAAGTTTAACATTTAAATCATCATTTTCCTTATTTGATTTCTTTAATTTCTTTTTGCACTCAACATATTTATTATGTGTTTCTTCAATAATAGCAACTAGTTCTTCTTTAGATAAATCAAAAAGACTTACCTCTTCTTCTTCTTCTTCACTAGTTGTAGCAATAAAGCATTCTTTGTGCTTATCCTCTTCCTTTGATCTCCATGGGCATCCGGTTGTTTTGTGGTTTGTTCCTAAACACCAGTTGCAGCATGTAGTGGTTTCGTCCAAGCACTTTTCACCATTTACCTCCATTCTTCAAGACCTGGTTAGGGTTCCTTGAAGCCTGCTCTGATACCAATTGAAAACTACTAGAGGGGGGGTGAATAGAGTTTTCTAGATAATTTAACAATTATTAAACTCAAACAACCACAATGAAAAATATTGGACAAAGAGACACAAGGTTTAGAGTGGTTCCAACTATAGCAAATACTATAGCCGTCAATCCACTACCTGGTTGCTTACCCAACCGGGATTTGAAAAGAAATTTATTTTATTACCTCTTCAAGGAATTTACATAAAATACAATCTCTTTTCCTAAACCCTTCAAGCAGCCTTCACCTAGAAGTAATCGCCAACCTTGAAGCAGCCTTCCCTTGAAGTAGATGCACCAACTCCCGTTGCACCAGCCTTTTGAAGTAGCTTCCCTTGCGATAGCCTTCTTGAAGTAGCTTGAAGTCCCCTTCTCCACCTGAGAAGTCAACCCTCTCCAATCCGCAGCCTCCAACCCTAGGAGTAGCAAGGAGAGTACAAAAGATAAAAAGGAACAAGAAAGAAAAAGGAAATTACAACTTATCCTTTAAGCCCGAGGCTTGATATGCCTAGATCAAGCGTAAGATCTCCTAGCCAAGTATGTGAACTTGTGATTGTTGTGGGTAGGAGAATCTAGCCTATAGGACACGAGATTGAGCTAAGAAGAATGTAGGCCAATGATCACAGTGCTCAAATTGCTTGCAAAAGATTACTCAAGTATGCTCAAGTGTATTCTCAAGTGTAACAAGTGAATTCTAGTGTCCTATGGCTTGTCCTATTTATAGGAATGGCCTAAGTATGCTTAAGGACGTTCTAGACAACTTCTAGGGGTTTCTAAGTGCTTAACTAGCTGTTAGGTACAAAGTTGTTGCTTTAACCACGGCTAATTACTTTATTCTGCAGTTGTTGTCAGAGACCATCTCGGTCGACAAATGGTCGACCGAGACCGACAGGCTCTCTGGAACAAGTGATTTGCAACGTCTTTCTTCAACTACCAACTAACTTGTCTGTTGTGTCTAACGGCTACTTTAGATCTTTCTCGGTCGAGAAGATTGTCGACCGAGAGTGTCTCGGTCGAGGAGTTTGTCGACCGAGAATGATCCTATTTCAAGGTTTCAATTTAAGCATTAATTATATGTGTGAGTGTGCAAAGGTGATCCTAATTAAATGGGATGACATGTCTAACTATGATGTTTGGCTAGGGAAAATCTAACGCTTGATTTACATGCAATTCTAAGTACTTGTACATTATATATTTGTACAAGTTTTACAACATTGATTACATTGCATGAAAATATAACTAAGTAAGCTCTTGGATTTTCCCTTGCTACTTTGTCATCCTGCACACTCAAGTAGCTCGTTAGATTAATAAGAATGAAATGTTTGTCATCATCGAAACAAAGGGATTTATCATAATATCCAATTTATCCAACAAGTTGATCCTGGCTTGCGCGTCAGTGAGGACAAAGTGCGCAGTTAAGGCTAGTGGTGGTCTGTGGGGCCAGTCGTCATTCCTGAAACTCAACTAGAGCCTTGGGCAGTGGGCCTGGGCATTACAAATGGTATCAGAACCAATTCCCCTCCAGTAGGTGGGGCCCACATGGGCATGGCATGCCAGTCTTGAGTCGTTTGGTCCAGGCATGTAGGAAAGGGTTGTCCATGGTTGACGTAGCCACCAAATGTTACGACCCCACCTCTGATAACCCCCAATTAAGGGAGACCGAGAGGTCAAAGCCGCACACATAATTTCCGGATCAAGGTTCAGCAATTAATTGATAACAATTAATAAATTCTACTAGACTAAACTGAAAAGTTGTAATAAATAAAACTTTTACATACCTTTGAAAATTTGGAATTCTAAAACTTCTATCTAGAACTCAGGCTAACTAACTAATCCTCCTTGGACTTTAATTAGTATATTTCACAATATGACGGATTACTGTTTGTCCTTTTTGTTTTGTACCTAAAATGCCGACAAACAAAACGTCGGTCAGCCAAAGCTGGTATGTGGGGGGATTCACTAATCATGCAATTATCTATAACAAATTATTGCATTCAATTACTAATTAACAAACAATATTACGTTTTAAGTATAACTACGTGATCCATGTGTACCCTATCCCCTGCGTTGTCCCTACAGTGGACCTGGATACTACCTCCCTTATGGTAGATTCCCATTTTACCCCTCATGACTTCACCTAATAGGTGAATCAATTTCTAGGGCTGAGTCACATGGCACTACCCGTGGGTAGCCCATTCCTTAACTCATGGTATGCTAAGAGTCTCATGGCACTACACATGTGTAGCCCAGTTTCTGACTCATGATACCCTAGACCTTGCTCTAGGTTATCCTTGGCCTTGACATAGCCACAGGGGTGGACTTGGATCTAGCTAGTCATACATATATACTCATAGTGATAGCCATAGTCACTTTATAGAGGCAGGAATTAAAACATCCAACGGTTATTAAACACATTTAGGGAAACGTCGGTAAATCCTCAGAAAACTATGCGGTATAGCCATAAACGTAACCACATACCTCTTATTGCAGTTTCAGATACAGAATCAAGAATGAAGAAATAGAATATCCAAGTAAGCAAGCAAAGAAACAGAAACCCTAAAATAAAAGTACAAATTTACTTTTATTAATATTTATCCAATATCATTATGTCCCTTAGGGTTTCTATCCAATTTTAGGGTTTTCTTGAAAATTAGGGTTTTGCTTTCATTTTCAATTACTATGAACCCTAATTCATCAAATCCATGTAAAACCTTTAAATTATTTCCTTTTAATATTCCTAATAATTTTAGGATCATATATATAGCACTTTATCAAAATAACATGGTTTCCTTCCTAAATTAGGGTTTTCATGTTCATCATATTTCATTCATAGTCTTAAACCCTAATTTTGTCATATTTGCAATTAAAATGGATGAAAACTCCATATTATTAATTATCAGGTTAATAACCCTCTATTCAACCCATTATGTTACAAAGAAACATCTCTTTCATGCAATTAGGGTTTTCAAATAACTTGAAATGCATTTTACTAGTCATTAAAGTACTTTTGCAAAACGAACTAGAATCAGGTGTTACAAACATTTTTAACAGATTCCTTGTAATTTTCTACCCAACTTTCATATATAAAGTTTCTTTATTCGAGATTCCTAGCAATTACTATGATTTTAACAAGAAAAATCATTTATTCACAATTTTGATCAGAGGGAGGTATCTTACCAAAAATCCTCAGCCGTTTGATTGGTGCGCCGGTGAACCTTGCCTCGATCTGACGCTCTGCGTTAGATGCCTCCACTAGCGGCGCGCCTCCTTTACCAATCGTCGATGACGCGTGGGCTCACAGTAGTCCCTGATCCAACGGTCCTTGTCAACACGCCCCACTTACTTGGTTAATTGTCGAACCTTTGATCCGGAAGTCATGGGTGCGGCTTCGACCTCTCGGTCTCCCTTAATTGGGGGTTATCGGGAGGTGGGGTCGTAACATGTGATACAAACAGTAAAGTGGCACCTGAAAGTGATGGACCTACCCTCTAGGCAGCCAAAGTCTTTCATGACCTGATGGACCTACCCTCTAGGTAGCCATGTACTAGGTCAGTCATTACAACACAGAGGGGAATAATGATTGAGCTAGAAGGCATATACATTATGTGATAGTCATAGTCACTTTATAATTTCCAGAAATAAATAAACATTCAACAGTTTAGTTGCATTCAATGCGATTAAACATCTGGGAATCTATCGGAAAACCTAAAGCGGTTATTCATAATCGTAACCACATACTTGTTCCATAGTAACTTGATGTCCATGCATTAACATTCAACACAATTAACAAGCAATCAACAATATCCTAAAAATAATGCATAACATTCAAGTGTCATTGTTTTATTCAAAACATCCTCAAGATCAACTTGGATTCCACCTTATGATTTCTAGGCCAACTTTAGGGTTTTATTAGGGTTTTAGCCTTCATTATGCATTTATCACTTTTACTGCTCTTTTAGTTCACAAACCTTAATTTCTACATCATAGGCACAATTGAATGTCAATTAAGTCTAATATGTTTCTTTTACACTAAAACTATTATCTTTATCCTTTTAGGTCATATCCAAAACATTAAGGCTAATTATCATCTTCGGTTTCTTTCAAATTGACAAATCATATTTCATTATACTTCAACTCACACATATGAACCTTGTTTATCACTATTTCCACTTTTATACACTAGGAAACACTAATTATCCAAATAATTCACATTAAAGATCTTTGGTACTCAATTTATCTTCGAATCATCATATCTCTATTTTATTCGTCGATTTGTACAATTAAAACCATTAGAATTCATATCAACATAAATTAGGGTTTCTAATCCCATTAAGGCATATTCATGTGAAAAGTTCTTCCTTTTTTAACTCAATGTTCCTTTTTTACATTTAACAGATTAATATCAACTCTAAAAATCCATTAAACCCTATTAAACACATTAATCATATCAAAATAGGGTTTCTTAATCTTTAATTCATTAAAGATGATAATTTACACTATATTTAGAACTATGATCATATTCAGGCTATAAAACTATTTTTATTGGATTCCTCTCGTTCTCCTGATCAAAATTCATATATAACTTGTTTTAATCCGAGTTACGGTTTATTAGATACAAATTTAACAAGGTTTACCTTTTTTGGACCAATCAGAGTGTGCCACGTCGCTCTTTTCATGCAACACTGCCCACGTTTTGGAAAACATAACGGAAAGACCGTTATGCCCTTGGTTAAGTCGCGCTCGCCTTCAGCCCGCGGAGGGCATTTCTGTCCAAGCTGCCTTCCGCTCACCTTCAACCTTATGCCGGCGGCTACAGAAGCCCTAGCTGTGGCAGGGCGCGATCCCGGCTCTCACCCTGACCCCGATGACCACCAAGGAGGGAGGTGTTGCCTCCGACCTGCTCAGGTGCACCCACAGGGCTTCCAAACAGTCGCTGCAGTGGTGTGAATCGGCTTGGGTAGGCATGCAACATGGCCGCCCTATGCAGCCTTGCTGCGGCTGCCACGGCCAACTCGGTTTAAGGTACTCTCTCCCACGCACCTCAGGCCATGGTGGCAGTGGAAAGGTTCCGTCGCAACCCCCTCTTGTAGCCTCGTGGCTCCGAAAACACCCAGCTTCTCCTTAGCTAGGGTTTAAGGGATAAAACCATGGAAGAAGAGGAGAAGATGCGTGGGGGAACAACTGGACTCACACTGGAAGGTCTATCCTTATATAGGGATGAGTATGAAGCCCTAAGGCTTGTCTCCTTGAGGACTCGAGTCCGATTCTTGAAAGGAAACTTACTTTCCTTGGTTGTGAAGCAACCATCCCTCCCTCTCTCTCTCTTCATTATCTTTTGATATTCTTTCTCCTTTTGATCTTAGAATTTCGAAGATTATTCCCATTATCTTACTTGTACTAGTGTCGGCCCGAAATTCTATTTCCTTTTTAATCAAAATTACTTTCTTTTTAACAATACCTCATAATTCATTAATAATGCAACACATTATCCTCTTATTTTTCCTTTTTAGTATTTTCTCTTTCTTTCCTCTTTATTGGGACTCCTTGGATCCCAAGACACTCCATTATTTAGAAATTACTTTTTAAGGATACTTATTATCCTTTTAGATGCATCTATATGCATTATTTCACATTATCTTGTTTATTTCCCATTAAATTATTTCTTTTTGAGTATTTCTCTTTATTTCCCTTTTATTTTCCTCATGGGTATTCCTTTTATCATTAGAAACCTCATGGATACGAATTATCACCAAGAAAACTCATTTATGCCTCTTTCCACTCATTTTCCACATTTTATCATCATTTTCAATTTCTTTCTTAATAAAGAAATACTTAATCACCCTTTTCTTTTATAATTACCTTCTTTTTGCAACCTTGGTCTCCTTGGTACCCAAGGAACCCAAGAGGTACGAAATCCTCTTTGGATTTTCCTTCTAGAGGTTTCTATATATTCCTTTTCTCGAAAATTCAATTATCCATTTACTATTTGAATTTCCTTGTTATTGGGCCCAATAGCCAATACAGCCCACAAAGCAACCAATCAAGGCTATTGTGAAAGGAATACATTTACTCAAAATAAATCATATCATTATTTGTTCAATTATCTTTAATATGAGAAATTATATTTCTCACCAATTGAACCCAAAAATTGGGGTTGTAACATCCTTCCCCTCTTATAGGAATTTTGTCCTCAAAATTCAGGTAAGCAAACAAACAATTCAGGATAAGACTTTTCCATGTCCATCATTAGCCCCTATGTGGCTTTGCCGTACTCATGGTGTTTCCAAAGAACCTTTATCATCACATATTCTTTTCTCTGAGTTCTTTCATCCTGGCGTCTATAAACTACACAGGTGACTCAGGCCATTTCAGCCTCCCTTGGGGCTCACTAGGTTCATTGTTCAGTACATGGTCGGGTACCTCACATAGTGCTCTAAATTGGACACATGGAACTCATCACACATTACTTTATCCTGAGGGGCAAGGTCAAACTTAACCTTCTCCACCAAACCATATCAAAAGAACCCATGCATCGGGGACTCAGCTCTCTTAGCTATAACTTAGAGGGGTCGGATTTTCATATCACATAATCTCCCACAGTGTACTGCATGTCAGTCTACTTTGCATCTGCTCACGACTCTCATCGTCTCTAGGCTCCTTTCAGCCCTTGCACAATCAAAGTGACTTCTTCTACACACACTGGGGTCCCTTTTCTAACCATCATGTGGTCCTTTTCTAACCAGCATGTGGCCCTTTTCACCAACATCACCTTGCTGAAGTGGTGACCGACACAACCTCCTTTACAGAGCTTCATATAAAACCTGATACTGGCTATGGTGATCAATGTCACATCTTTCATAGGACAAGAAATGTCTCTAGATATCACCCTGAACGAGCACACATGCTCTCATCAGACCCTTTAGTCTGGATCTTACTAACCACTATACTAGCATTTAATTTTTCATGTACCTACTTCCACTTTATGGAAGCGAACCTTTAGGTCAAACTCAAGACTCCTTTGAACTTGCTTCATGGTGTAATTGAACCATCTTTCTCATGGGTAGTTCAACTGGATCTGTCCCTTATCCGAACTCTTCCTTTCTCATATTATCTAGGTAAGGCGACCTACCATAACCCATATTGTATCTCGACCTTCTTTGGCCCAGAGAAGACCTATCACAACATCCATAGTGTTGAGCTCCCATTCCCTCTCAGGGACTCTTTTGTCCTCTATATCGATACACTGGGTTACTGGGGTTCGTCCTTTACCTCCTAGCTTGCATGGTCATAAACCACATGCAACTTCATCTTAAGCATCTAAAGTGCTATTGCCATTTTCCACGGTGTATGTTGATCTTCCACCATGATAACTTGTATGTCATGATTCTTTCAAGATCAAATCCTCTGAAACCCTAAAACACTCTAGTCGTGGTTTCATCATCTTCTCTTCTAAAGAAGTACATCTGAGGTTTTATCACCATCCTTTCATTGCATCCAGGACTAGACTGGCTAACCAAACAACCATAACTTGTCAATGCATCTTGTTACATCTGAGTGTTATCCAAACACCTCTCCTTTTCAAACTTAGGGTTAGCCAAACAACCTCCTCTAACTTCTAGTCAAACAAGTCTTAACCAGAGCATTCATTACCACCTCTCATCCTTAGGTACTAGGTAACATTGAAGACATACACTTCCATGTATTTCATTTATTATATTACCTCAAACTCCAGGTCTATCTCTATTAAGAACACTCTCAGATTTCATCATCATGGTGACCAAACTCAACCTGGTATAACTTGTAAGTTCTACATAGCTCCTCATAGAAACTTCCTCATAAGGGGACTACCTCATTCCTCTTAGTGTTTGCAAGCCATCCATTATTCATTCACTTTACCAGGATAGGTTATCTTCTCTATCCCCCATCTCTCGTGGCAACGTTCCAACCTACATCATCTCTTATCCTTGGTGTATGGCATGCGTAATGTCCTATCTCTCACCCCCATAACAAGAGGAAATAAGCATTTGGCTGCAGTCCAAATACAGAGTTCTTCCTGTTCCAAGAGTAGAGATGGTACATCCCACCTTGCCAGTACACCTTTAAATCTAAGTTGCAACGTGCCACATATGTCTCTATATCACAACCATTTTGATATCAAACTAGTCTTGAACCCACTAAGGTTTATATCCTTGGTCATCTCCTCTAGGTCTATAGGGTACCGACTCTTTTGGGGTCATCCCTCTTCCCTCATGCATCAAGAGAGTGCCCTACTCAACTGCCCTTTGGGTCCCATGAGTTCATGAAGGTGATCAATCTCCTAACCCATGGCCCTCAGACAATGATAGTTGTTACCTCCCGACCCTATGGTCATGTGCAACTAGGGAATTAGGAAACTCCTACTTTCATCGGTCTTATCCCTACCTGGCCCTAGGATAGACTTTGGATTCTCCATAACAGTACATGTTCACTTAGAACCTTACCCAAGTCTTCATCATCTCTCTTTCTGCATTCATGGGCTGGCTCTCATCCGTTCATAGGCATCATGGCAACCTGCCTACCTTGGTCAAGCCCCATACTGGTTACCTCTATGGTAACACATTCATATGCAATTAGAGATGGATATCTATGGGTCTACATGTTCATTCTCCTACCATGTACCTTTCACATATCTTCTCAAGATCCTATGAGACCTCTTTAGGTTACCTTGAACCAACAACACTGATATACACCCTACAAAAGGGGTCCCTCTCCCAGGATGGGAGGAAAACTATCTCTTGACCACAAGGTCACAAAAACTCTTAGGTCTAGGGTTTACATCCACACGAGCCTACTTAACCCTAGAAAGCTATTAAGGCACAAGCATATCACCTACTGTACTATGCTAGGTCACACTTGTTCTCTTTGTTGGATCAAGATCATACTTTCTTTTATCATCAACCTAGTTATGAGGGGTTCATCAAACATACCTTTAATATTAAGGAGTTTCCTTTTTCCTTTATACATGAGGAGTACCGTGCTCGCTTCTATAGGAACTCAGCTTCTCATCATGAGCATTAGGTACACCACTTCCCCTCTTAGGCCTAGGAACGCTAGGTTCACTTGCAAGTGTCCAACTGCATGCTCCATCTCTTAACTACGAACCAAGCATGAAAAGGCATGACATGCACTTCTGGTCATCCTTCAACTCGAGCAACACTTAGGGTTGGGTCCTCCTTAAGGACAACCAACAAGGTACAGGGCCTCATAACCTGCTACTAAACCTTTCTAGGTCTAAGGAACTCTTCTTCCTACCTCAGAAGGTAAACATCCCTACCATGGGCACGTAGGTACCAGAAGCTTCATCTTCTCTCAAGGGTTGGTCCCTTTAAAGACAACCAAGGTATCATCAACTTTCAGGGACCGATCATGAGGCAACCATTATCATCCATTGTTCAGGGTCTTAGGCTTCTGACCTTCTTGCTGGGTTTCCTGCTCTCCCTAGAGCTAACCCCACATCCAACCTCACCATTAGAGGTCCTTTCTTCACGAAGGATCAACCTCAAAAGCATGCTCTACGTGGGTGAAGCCTAGGTTCGAACTTATGGTTGCTCAAGATCATCCATAACCCTTTATGCTCCATCATAATTCCTTATCTAGGGTTTCATCCTACTGTCAGCACTATGACGTGCCCTAGGTGCTAGCTATGCCCTACTTGCACAAGCCCATAGGGTTTCTAAGGTCCTTCACTATCATCATCATCTAAGGAACTATCCTTTACCCTAACATACACAATCCTTCCCAGGGTTGGGTTGCCAAAGGTGCTAGGTCACCCATGGATCATATGGCATCCCAAATGCATGTCCTCTCAAACACCTGGTCCAACACATCTCTCTCTATCATTCAATCAGGGTTAGGGTTAGCATCATCCTCAGAGGATGTGCTAGGTCTCTATTTGCAATGGAGATCTCTATCTCCAAGACTAACTTATCCTCCTGACAAGAAGGTCTAGCCTCAGTACTCTTCTGAGGACATGACAACTTATGTCATACGACCTAAGCATGTATCTATTATTTATTTTGCGCTTAATCTATTAAGCTTATGTCCATGACATCTTATTTACATGCCTTGCATTAATTTAGTGGAGGATTCCTCAAACCTTATTAACCTTACCCATGCCTCAAGAGGGTGAGGAGAAGAAAGAAAACCCTAATCCTTTAGGTCCTTATCAGAATTTTGTGATGAGAAGGGATGAATAAGATGAGAAGTCCTAAAGGTATCTTATTTCGATTCATACCCTAAGACTTTGGCCAGGCGGTCACACGGGTCCGGGAGTCCTCGTATTCTGACTAGCGGTGCGGAGGAAAATCTTGCCAGCCCCCGGTCGTGATTCCTTTCTAGACACCTCCTCCTTTCAGATACTCCTCTAATAACTCCCTTGGGTTCTATGGAGTTTGTATAATTTAATAATTATTAATGGTTAACTGAGGAACCTAAGCTCTGATACCAAATGTTACGACCCCACCTCCCGATAACCCCCAATTAAGGGAGACCAAGAGGTTGAGCCGCACCCATTAATCCCGGATCAAAGGTTCGACATATAACCATAAACAATTATTAAATTCTAACAGACTATACTGAAAATGGTAATAAAATTTTTCTTTGCATACCTTTGAAAAGTTTGGAACAAACTAAACTTCTAACCTCAGCTGAACTATTCTAACTAGTACCTCCTTGTTCTTTAATTCTCTTTTAGTATCACATGTACCACTTTACCTCATCAAATCAGGTATGTGGTTACGTTTATGGCTATACCGCATAGTTTTCCGAGGATTTACCGACGTTTCCCTAAATGTGTGAAATAATTGTTGGATGTTTTAATTCCTGCCTCTATAAAGTGACTATGGCTATCACTATGAGTATATATGTATGACTAGCTAGATCCGAGTCCACCCCTGTGGCTATGTCAAGGCTAAGGATAACCTAGAGCAAGGTCTAGGGTATCATGAGTCAGAAACTGGGCTACACATGTGTAGTGCCATGAGACTCTTAGCATACCATGAGTTAAGGAGTGGTCTACCCACGGGTAGTGCCATGTGACTCAGCCCTAGAAATTGATTCACCTATTAGGTGAAGTCATGAGGGGTAAAATGGGAATCTACCATAAGGGAGGTAGTATCCAGGTCCACTACAGAGACAGCGCAGGGGATAGGGTACACATGGATCGCATAGTTATACTTAAAACATAATATTGTTTGCTAATTGATAATTGAATGCAATAATTTGTTATAGATAATTGCATGATTAGTGAATCCCCCACATGCCAGCTTTGGCTGACCGACGTTTTGTTTGTCGGTGTTTTAGGTACAAAACAAAAAGGACAAACGATAATCCGTCATATTGTGAAATATACTAATTAAAGTCCAAGGAGGATTAGTTAGTTAGCCTGAGTTCTGGATAGAAGTTTTAGAATTCCAAATTTTCAAAGGTATGTAAAAGTTTTATTTATTACAGCTTTTCAGTTTAGTCTAGTAGAATTTATTAATTGTTATCAATTAATTGCTGAACTTTGATCCGGAAATTATGTGTGCAGCTTTGACCTCTCGATCTCCCTTAATTGGGGGTTATCAGAGGTGGGGTCGTAACATTAATTAATCAGAGTGCCTTGGGATCCAAGGAGTCCCAATAAAAAGGAAAGAAAGAGAAAATACTAAAATTGCCAAATAAGAGGATAATATGATATATATATATATTAATTAATATTGTGAAAAGGAAAGTATTTTCTTTTAAAAGCGAAAAACATGTTTTCATGACAAATAATTGAAAGGCAAGTATAAATGAGGATAAGGGTGAAGATTTTCATATTTCTAAATATTCAAGAAATAAGGAATATCAAAGAGATGTTTAGGAGAGAGAGAAAGAGGAAACTTGCTTAGTAGTGAAGTAAGCACTTTCCTATTAGAAGAGGGTGTGGTTGCTTGAGGGCAAGCCTACTAGGGCATGGATATTCCCTCTATAAAAGGTTAGAACCCCTGGGTCGAGCCCAAGGAGATCCTTGTATCCTTCTCTCTCTTCTACCTCTTCTTCATCTTTTTCCCTCAATCCTTACATTAGGAGAGTGGAATGACCCTTGGAACGAAGAGGAGCCAGCTTGTGAGGGAGGCACGACGCTCCCCCACTGATAGAAGAGGAGTCTGGCTATCCCAGACCGCGGCGTGACGCCTGCAGCAGGTCCACGACCAGCCGCGGGTCTGCAGGCTTGGCAACGCAGACGGACCATTTTGGCAGCAAAGCTGAGGTGCCCCACGTGCGCATGATCATGGCGGAGACATGGGAGGAGTCCCTGGGGGTCGCCGAACTCTGGAGAGGAGGGGGTGCACTCCTGTTTGCTGCAGATTGGCGGCTAGGGCAGCAGCCGTCGTGCTGCCCAAGGTTGAAGAAGGAGAGAAAGACGCGTGGACGAAACTGCCCCTCTGCGGGCTAAAGCGCGCGCGACTTAACCAAGGGCATAACGGTCTTTCCGTTATGTTTTCCAATGCAAAGGACAACGTTGCATGTATTGCATGACGTGGCGCAATCCGATTGGCCAGAGTGAGTAAATTTTTACAAAAATCATAACTCTTAATTGGTAACTCTGATTAGAACAAGTTTTATATGAAAGTTGATCAGAAGGACGTGAGGAATCTAAATAAATTATGTTTATAAGCCAATTCCTCTTGCAATTTGAAAAGTAGTGTAATTTATCAACTTTAACATAATGATGATTAAAGAAACCCTACTTTGATATGATTAAAGTGATTAATAGGGTTTAATGGATCATTAGAGTTGATATTAACCTGTTAAATGTAAAAAGGAACATTGAGTTCAAAAAGGAAGAACTTTGCACATGATTAGTTTAATTTAGAATTTATATGCTTCAAATTGGAAAAACACATAAAGTTATCCTCTTTAATGAATATTTATAAGGAAAACCCTTAGATTTGATGATAGATGGATAATTCAAGATGATATTAACTTGTTGTCAATAAAAGTGAAAATAGGATTTGAAAAAGATGATCTTTTGATATAGTTGGTTTAACTTAGGGTTCTATGTACATGAATATGCCTTAATGGGATTAGAAACCCTAATTTATGTTGATATGAATTCTAATGGTTTTAATTGTACAAATCGAAGAATAAAATGGAGATATGATGATTCGAAGATAAATTGAGTACCAAAGATCTTTAATGTGAATTATTTGGATAATTAGTGTTTCCTAGTGTATAAAGGTGGAAATAGTAATAAATAAGGTTCATATATGTGAGTTGAACTATAATGAAATATGATTTGTCAATTTGAAAGAAACCGAAGATGATAATTAGCCTTAATGTTTTGGATATGACCTAAAAGGATAAAGATAATAGTTTTAGTGTAAAAGAAACATATTAGACTTATTTGACATTCAATTGTGCCTATGATGCAGAAATTAGGGCTTGTGAACTAAAAGAGCATTAAAAGTGATAAATGCATAATGAAGGCTAAAAACCTAATAAAACCCTAAGGTTGGCCTAGAAATTATAAGGTGGAATCCAAGTTGATCTTGTGGATGTTTTGAATAAAACAATGACACTTGGATGTTATGCATTATTTTCAGGATATTGTTGATTGCTTGTTAATTGTGTTGAATGTTAATGCATGGACATCAAGTTACTATGGATCAGGTATGTGGTTACGATTATGAATAACCGCTATAGTTTCCCGATGTATTCTCGGATGTTTAATCGCATTGAATGCAACTAAACTGTTGGATGTTTATTTATTTCATGCCACTATAAAGTGACTATGATTATCACCATAAATGTGCATATATAACTGGCTAGATCCGGGTCCACCTCCGTTACTTTGAAAAGGCTAAAAAGGGGTAATCCTAGAGTAAGGTCTAGGTTACCGTGAGTTAGAGACTCTTTAGCAAATCCCGAGTTAAGGAGTGGTCTACTTATGAGTAGTGTCATGTGACTCAACCCTAGAAATTGGTTCACTTATAGGTGGATCATGAGGGGTTTAATGGGGGCAATACAGAGGATAGGGTACTCTTAGATCGCGGAGTTATATCTAAAACGTAATATTGGTTGTTAAATAAGTAATTGAATGTTTACATTGTTATCATAGTTGCATGTTTGTTTTTCCCCCACATACCAGCTACGGCTGACCGACGTTTTATTTTTCGGCGTTTTAGGTACAATGAAAAGAACAAACAGTCTAGTGACACATGTGATACTAAATGAGAATTAAAGTGCAAGGAGGATTAGATAGATTAGTATCGGTGTGGATAGAAGAATAGAGATCCAAGTTTTCAAAAGGTATGTAAAGAAAAAAATTATTACCATTTTCAGTATAGTCTGTTAGAATTTAATAATTGTTTATGGTTATATGTCGAACCTTTGATCCAGGATTAATGGGTGCGGCTCAACCTCTTGGTCTCCCTTAATTGGGGGTTATCGAGAGGTTACCAAATGTAACTAACCACACTTTTGAGTGTCTAAAAGACCTTAAAGTCACAGATCGTTAATCATAATTGAATGCAATACATTGTTATAGGTAATTGCATGTTTATTGTTTCCCCCACATACCAGCTTCGGCTGACCGACGTTTTGTTTGTCGGCGTTTTAGGTACAAGCCAAAAGGACAAACAGTAAATCGTCACATTGTGAAATACATGAAGAAAAAAAAATACAAGGAGGATTAGTTAGCATAGAATCATTAAGTGGATAGAAGTTAGAAATCCAAAATTTCAAAAGGTATGCAAAGTTTATTTTCTTACAGCTTTTCAGTTTAGCATGTTAAAATTTGATAATTATTCTTGGTTAATTGTCGAACCTTTGATCCGGAAGTAATGGGTGCGGCTTCGACCTCTCGGTCTCCCTTAATTGGGGGTTATCGGGAAGTGGGGTCGTAACACTATGGTTGTTACTGATTTATCTCAAAGATGATCACTAGGGTTGTACCTATAAGGTACTAAGTAATTGGTAACCCTAGATGAGTTAATCCCTATAAGCTTATGAAAGCAATGTCGTAGTACACTTTGTCAACCATAGTTGTATATATATATATATATATATATATATATATATATATATATATATATATATATATATATATATATATATATATATATATATATATATATATATATATATATACTTGATTGAAGGGTTGATATAAACCTAATCAAGTTAAAAGGATGATAGAAAGGAATTCTTACATGAGTATTAATCATGTGGTGATTAAGTTATGATCCTCAGTAAAGAGATCATGAAACCCTAATCCAGAAGGTTAATGAATTCTAACCCTAATTCAAGGTAACATAAGGTAAAACCCTAATTATAGGAATGGAGGGTGAAACCCTAATTGGGTTGAATAGTAAACCCTAATTTTAGGGTAAAGTGTATGAAACCCTAAACTAGGGTGATGTGATGTAAAATCTTGATGTATTGATATGAAATGAGAAACCCTAATTGAGGGTGATTCCATGAGAAACCCTAATTGAGGTTGATTCCATGAGAAACCCTAATTGAGGTTGATTCCATGAGAAACCCTAATTGAGGGTGATGCCATGAGAAACCCTAGTTGGGATGAATGGTAAACCCTATTTATGGGGAATGTGATGTGAAAACCTAATGAAGGATGATGCTATATGCAATCCTAACCCTAATGAAGTATGATAGTATGTGAAACCCTAAACCCTAATAAAGGGTGATGGTATGGGAAACCTAATCCTAATAATGGAATAGTTGCACAGGATTGGTTAAATCCCAATACCTGGAATAATAACACATGATTGGTTAAATCCCAATACTTGGAAATATAACACAGGATTAGTTAAATCCCAATACCTGGAATAATAACACAAGATTGGTTAAATCCCAATACCTGGAATAATAACACGGGATTGGTTAAATCCGAATACCTGGAATAATAACACAGGATTGGTTAAATCCCAATACCTGGAATAATAATACAGGATTGGTTAAATCCCAATACCTGGAATAATAACACAGGATTGGTTAAATCCCAATACCTGGAATAACTGCACAGGATTGGTAATAACCCAATACCTGGAATAACTGCACATGATTGGTAATAACCCAATACCTGGAATAATTGCATAGGGTTGACATAGTTCAATACCTGGAATAATTGCATAGGGTTGACATAGTTCAATACCTGGAATAATTGCACAGGGTTGACATAGTTCAATACCTGGAATAATTGCATAGGGTTGACATAGTTCAATACCTGGAATAATTGCACAGGGTTGACATAGTTCAATACCTGGAATAATTGCACAGGGTTGACATTGTTCAATACCTGGAATAATGTCACAGGATTGGCATAGCCCAATACTTGGAATAGTTGGGATTGGCATAGTCCAATACTTGGAATGGATACAAAGGAACAATATAAGTCCAATGCTCGTACTAGTTGCAAAAGATTGGTATAATCCAATGCCTGGAATATTTATACAGGATTGGTATGGACCAATGCCTAAATAAGACATGATGATGTACACTCTCATGTCCAGTAGAAACCAATATCTATTTAGCAGATTGGCTAAGGCCATCAGATAGAAACAAGAAAGAGTCATGGGTGACATATCAGAGTAATGAGTATCATGAGAAAAGCATGAGATGTTGAGATAATACAATATATAAATATTATACATATTCTTTCTATTCCTTATAAAGAGAATAGATGATTTACTACTCTATCACAGATAGTTGCAATAGTTAAAGATGAGAATGATATAAACTGCTTATCCTCTATTCAGATTTATATTATAAACCGCAATAATAATGTTTCTGGCAGAGAGTTATATCTCTCGCTGGGGCAATTTTCAATTGTCTCACCCCCGTGGGATCCAACATTTTTTTAGGTGGACGAGCACAGAGGATATTGAGAATATCTTATAGAGGAAGAAGTTCAGTAGTAGCAGGTACAACAACAACAGCTTAGGTGGAGTGAGTTGTCTGTCATGTTTGTAGATAGAAGTCATATGTGTCATCTCTATACTCTCAGGTCCTCGGAGTTAATAGTTAGTGCTTTTAATGAATCATTTTGAGATTTTGGCTTCATGCCTCAAGGTTCTTATGATGTCTGAGTTTAACTTTTAATAATGCAGTTGATGTTGTAACCCTCGAGAAGAGATATTACAAGATATGTACTTATGAACCAGGATGTAAATGTAATACATTGGTTCTTGTTGAAAGAGTTTTCCTATGATTGGATCTCTTTGAAAAAGGTTATAATTTTTAGTGATTTTCAGTAATTCGCTGCAAATGATCGCTTCCACTTGATTAATCTTATTTTTGTGAGTTGGATGCCACAATTTAGTGGTATCTGAGCTCTAGGTTCGCTGAGTCTACAGAGACATAGGACTAAGGTATCAAGTCTGTTCTAAGTGTACTCCAGTGTATCTTATAGTGCCTTCTGCTTATGTAGAAGAAGATATATAACTCGAAGATGTCTGAAAAACATGAGGGACACGTTGTTGAGAGAAATGTTGTTGCACCAGTGGGAGGTGCAAAGGATCAGGCAAGGGAGGAACCAATGCCTAAAAATCCCAGGTTGATGAAGTCATGAGAGGAAACCCATATGTTCATAATCTTTTTGGGCAACTCATGACCACACTGAAGTATATGGCAGATCGGATGCCAACACTAGCACCTAGGGAACCAGTTTCCAATGAGGGATATGGGTCTGGTAAGACCTTTGAATGACTACGTCGTGTAGGAGCCATAGAATATGATGGAACATCTGACCCAGCAGATGTTGATCTCTGGCTCACTGAGTTAGAAAAGGCCTTTAAGATCCTTAGTATCCCAGAGGTTGACAAAGTTAAACATGTGGTGTACCTTTTGAAGGGTAGTGCTAGACACTGGTGGGCTATAGAATAAATAAAAAGGAATGATGAAGAGGTTGAATGGGAGGAATTTCATCGAGAATTCATCAATAAGTATTTTCCAAAGACATACTTAGATGAAAAGATCTCATAGTTTGAGAAGATTCGACAGGGAGCCATGTCGATAAATGAATATGAGGTTAAGTTTATGGAACTTTTGTGATTTTTTCCTCAAATGGCAGTTACTGAGGAGGAGAAGATCTGATGTTTTGAGAAGGGATTGAATGCTGAGATGTCCATCCCGACATCTTCCCTAGAAAGTAGATGTAACATCCCTGACCTGGGTTATGAATTAACCCTAGAGGTTTTGCCTAATAAGGTTGAGTAGATTCTTAATCTTATCTGGGGAAAAGTAAATAGGGCTCATGAGAAACTTATGTTTCAATTTTGGTCATGTTTGAACAATGTTGAAGCATTGATTGCTTATTTTGGACTAAAGTGCAAATTACCCAAGTTGAGGGGTTAAATTGCAAATGTTTCATGATAAGATGTTCCTTTGATGTTGAGACATCATAAGAATGAATATGATGTAGTGGTATGGTTCTCACAAGCTCGGGCACCAAGATTAAGCTTGTAAAGCAATGTTGTGCATTAAAACCTAGTTTTGGTGTAATGTGCAATTTACCCAAAACCTAGGGTTTGATATGAAAATTACCACTTCAATAAGGTCCTTAATGTTTCTTGGCATCATTTAGAGCAAAGAAAATGAGAGGGGCATCTCATTTGAATTAAGTTGGAGGAGAGAGAATCTTGGTATTAAAATAATCAAGATTTAATCTTAAGTGAAACCCTAATTCAATTTAGGGCAAAAATGAATGTATTAATTAAAGGGCCTTCAACCAAAATGTTATTGGTTGATTTTGAATAAGGATGGACGCTCTTTTTCCAAGATAAGGAACGAAAATATCCTAAGTAGGTGAAATTCCACTCACCTTATTATAAGGAAAAGAATTTCCACTCAAAAAGATATATTAATATTATAATGGATTAAGGTGCTTATTTTCTTTTCCCTTAATCCATGCATAATGGAAGGGAGCTCGGTGGTTTGAAATGTCTTTGCATGCAAGCAAACCAAGGAGGAAGAGGTGGTACTATTTTTGGGATTAAATGCATTTTAATAAGGCATTTTCTCTCTCATCAATTTCCTTATAAAAGTGCCATTTCCAAGCCCAAACCAAGGCCTTTTCGGATTTCCTTCTTCCCCTTGCTTGCAAAACCGACCAAGGAGCTAGGGAGGAGCAGGAGGACGACTCCCAACCTGTTGGTAAGGTTCTTGATTCATTTCTCCTTGATTACATGGTGGAAATCGAAAATAAATTATGGATTCCTTCCTATTTCGATCTCCTCTTCAATCCTAACCAATTCTTTTCACTCAAAGCTTTAGAACGACCCTTGGAATAGTGAAGGGAGCTTCATTCACCATTGTTTCCGTGATCTTGGAGCTTTGGAGCTCAATTGGAGGCGGGTTTTATAACTTGAACCCTTAATCTTATTATTGCAATCAATTCTTTATCAATTGGTGAACATTTCTACATTTCCGAAATTAACTTTGGCTGATTGATGCAATTTCCATGGAAATCACAGTAGATTTCGTGATTTTGTAACTTGATGATGATGACATCATCATAAGAACACACCTCCCCAAATATCTTGGGCAAACGGTTTCAAAGTTTGGTTGGACCAAACGGTTTCACCAAACTGTTTGGTTGGACCAAACGGTTTGCAAACCGTTTGGGAGCAAACGGTTTCAAAGCCGTTTGAGATGGTTGACCAAGGGTTGAACGTTTGGGATTCCTGTTCAAAATTATGTTGGTTGATAAACCTCCAAATTTGAGGGATTAAATCCAAAGGAATCGTGAGTTGAAGGCAAATCAATGAGGTAAACCTAATTGGATTAAGTCCTGATTTTCAACCTGATTAACTTGACCTTTTTGGGCAAACGGTTTCAAAACCATTTGAGTGTGTTGACCAAGGGTTGACCGTTTGATATTACTGTTCCTAATTATGTTGTTTAATGACTCACCAAATTTTAGGGGTTAATTCCCAAGGAATCATGAGTTGAATGCTAATCATTTGGGAAAACCCTAATTGAAATTAGTGCTGAAATTTCAATGAGTTGATTTGAGATTTTGGGTTGATTAGCCCAAACGGTTTCAAAACCGTTTGGGGATCACCCAAACGGTTTCAAGACCGTTTGGGAATCACCCAAGACCGTTTGGAGGTCTGGGGTTAAGTATAGTTGACCAATTTAAGGTCCAAAGGTACCAAATCATATTGCAATTAAGTGTTGATTTGTTGATCAACTCGATAGACCAATCCTTGATGAAATTCCACTAGAATCCAAAGGTTGGATGAGCCAAACGGTTTCAAAACCGTTTGGGGCTCATCCAAATGGTTTCAAAACCGTTTGGTGGTCACCCAAGACCGTTTGGAGGTCTAGGGTTGGGTATGGTTAGGTGTTTGAAGGTCTAAAGGTACCAAGTTGATTTGCAATCAAATGTTGATTTGGTGATCATCCCAATGATCCAAACTTTGATTGGATGACTTGGATTATGATGTGGACATGGGAAAACGGTCTCAAGACCGTTTGGAGGTCATCCAAACGACCTCAAGACCGTTTGGGGTCAGTTCATACCCAATTTGGATGATGGTTCAATGGTTTCAAAGTAACTAGTCTTACATTGATTAGTATTGAAGGATCATCGATTCCAAACCCTAATGCAATTGATTCAAACCCTATTTGATAATTAATTGAGGGTCAATTGAGGGTCAAATCAGTTGAAATTTGACCTATTAAACTCAATTGAAGTATGAGCATAGGTCCCATTGATGATTGGTTCCATGAATTCAATGGTTGAAGGTCCAATGCAATCAATTGAAACACAATTAGTAGTTTGATTGATGATCAACTTCAAAGCTCTAATTGGTGATTATAAACCCTAATCCCATTGAATTAAGACCCTAATTGAAGTCCCAATTGAGGGGTGAGTTCAAGATTCAATTGATGATTGAATTGATGATCCAATTGATTGAAGTTCCATTGATTGGAATTGAGTGTTGTTGAAGTCTTGATTGACTTTTTGGTTCATGCGGTTTTGAGAGGTTTGGACCAAATGGTCTCAAACCGTTTGAGACCCATGTGGTTTCAAGTCCATGTGGTTTCAAAGCTTTTTGCTTAAACGGTTTCAAACCGTTTGTGGATCAATTTGGTTAATTCAATTGGATGCCTAATGCAATTGAAGGATCAATTGGTTAATCCAATTGAGTACCTAATGTAATTGAAGGAACAATGGATTGATCCAATTGAGTACCCAATGAAATTAAAGACTCAATTGACTAATCCAAATGGATACCTAGTGCAATTGAAGGTTCCATTGATCAATCTATTTGGATACCTCATGTTATTGAAGGTCTAATTGATCAAACCTTTTTGGAAACCTAATGTAATTAGGTGAGAGATACCTTAATTGTACTAATCAATAATGCATAACAAATGCATGGATCCAATACATGATGTAAACCCTAATTGAGGTTGATTCCATGTATAACCCTAATAAGAGGTTGTCTACATATGAAATTACTATTCAAGATGAATAGTAAACCCTAGTTGAGTGTGTATCCATGTGAAACCCTAGTTGAGGGTGTATCCATGTGAAATCCTAATTGAGGGTGATTTCATGAGAAACTCTAATTGGGAATGATTAGTAAACCCTAATTATGGGCAATGTGATATGAAACCCTAATGAAGGGTGATGCTATATGCAATCCCTATTCTAAAGAAGGGAGATGGTATGTGAAACCCTAATCCCTAATGAGAGAATAGAATTCATACTTGAATATGATTCATGAGGTGAACTCCTGTAGCACGACCATGCAAGGTAGCACGGCCATGGTAACTTCCCTTTGCACGATCATGCAAGGTAGCACGGCTGTGGTGGATTCACTTTGCACGACCGTGTAAGGTAGCACGGCCGTGGTGACTTTTTTTGCACGGCCGTTCCTGGTTGCACGGTCGTGGTGCTCCATGATGGACTTGGAGATGATTGATAGTGACCTAATATGGTCATATACCTTGATGTGTTATAAGTCCAATATAATTGGATGAAGGATACATGAGATATGTGATGGAAAACCCTAATCCTTATAAAGGAATAAGGGTGATACTCTTGAAATAATGATACATTTGTTTTGCATAGTATTGATAGATAATTAATGTATGACTATCATATGTGCTAACCATGTAGGTATCATGAGATGATGAGCATTGCCAGGTATGGGCTATGATGTGTTATTAGTTTGAATTTGTTTATTGGGCCTTGTGTGCCATAATATACCTTGTGTCTGGTAAGAGGTGGCAAGAGAGTTAATGGGCCTCAAGTGCCATGATGGATGCTTGTGTAGCAAGTATCATATTTACCTTGATCAGATGACCTAAAGGTGTTAGTTACCTGAGAAAGTGATAACAATGCTCAGGTGATGAGCTAAGGGTTTGAATACCCAGGATTTCATAGTTATGGTATTGAAATTGTGAAGGGATGAGAATTCCCAGTGTTGAAATGAGGGATTAAGATCCCAACACTTTATGAAAAGAGTATGGCTACGGGCCATGACTCCACAATGATAATGCCAGGCTTTAGATATATGATCTAAGCCTGAAAAGAGTTAATGCAGTGGTAATGATTCTGTAGTTTGAATAGATGTTATACATGTTCTTCATACTCATTAAAGAATAAGTGACATGTTGATTCTATCAAGTTATAGTTGCAATGCTTCTGATATAGAATAATGTTCTAATCTATTAGACATTAAAATATCTGCTGTCAAATAAATATGATTACCTTGTTCATATTTATCTTCTTAAGATGCAATAATAATGTTTCCGGTGGAGAGTTATAACTCTTGCTGGGGAAATTTTTTATAATTGTCTCACCCCCGTGGAAACCACATTTTTAGGTGGACGCGGACAAGGAGACATGAATCCTTCAGTAGGTGAAGAACAACAGTAGCAGTAGGGACAGTAGTGAAGTCTCAGGTGGAGACATTGGCTGTCATGACATGTATAGTTGTATATAGAGTCCTATGTGTCGTCTCTGTACTCTCAGGTCCTCGGAGTAGTAGTTAGTGCTTTTGAGATTTTGGATCAGTGTCTCGAGATTTTATACTACCTGTGTTTAGCTTAACAGGTCAGCTGATGCTTGTAATTCTCAAAAAGAGATGATACATGATATGTACCTTTGATCCAAAAAGTAAATGTGTTATACTTTGGCTCTTGAAGAAAACGATTTACTATGTGTGAATCTCTTTGCAAAAAGTTTTAATTTTTGTGATTTTCGCTAATCCGCTGCTTGATGAACGCTTCCGCATTAGTTAATTATGTTTTTATGAGTTGTATGCCACAATTTAGTGGTATCAGAGCTCTAGGTTCACTGAGTCTATAGAGACATAGGACTAAGGTTGTAGAGTCTGTTCTAAGTGTCTTCCAGTTTATCTGATAGTATCTTCTGCTCACATAGGAGAAGAAGAACTTGAAAATGACTGGAGAACACGCGGAGCACATTGCTAAGGGCAATGTTGTTGCACCAGGAGAGGGTGCATGGGACCAGGCAAGAGGAGAACAAGTGCCTGAGAATCCCCATTAAGACCTGATCAGGATAGAGAATCCTATGATCATGATGTTGTTGGGCAGATTAGGGCAACAGTAATGCATATAGTGGACTGGATACTAGCCTTACGATCTAGGTTATCAGTCCTTAATACAGAAAGTTTGAGCTTTAAAAGAGTTCCTAAATGACTTAGTCATGTTGGAACAAGGGAAAATCATGTGTGTATAATGATATGAAAAGCAAGGAATATGATAGCATGTAAGTGCATACTACTTGATCTCAGTATTTGTAAACCCTGGCCAGGTATACAACTATTGGTGATAAAGTGAGTATGGAAACTCTTAGATTGGTATCTTTTTGATTGCCCTGATCAAGCAATCATTCTGAAACAATCTAGAGAGTATAATGAAACCAATAGGGGAAAGCTATGTGACATCCCCAATAAAAAGGGAAAAGCTATGTGACATTCCCAACCAATAGGGGAAAGCTATGTGACATCTCCAACAAAAAGGGAAAAGCTATGTGACATTCCCAACCAATAGGGGAAAGCTATGTGACATCCCCAACAAAAAGGGAAGAGCTATGTGACATTCCCAACCAATAGGGGAAAGCTATGTGACATCCCCAACAAAAAGGGAAAAGCTATGTGACATTCCCAACCAATAGGGGAAAGCTATGTGACATCCCCAACAAAAAGGATAAAAGCTATGTGAACATTCCCAACTAAAAAGGAAAAGCTATGTGACATCCCCAACAAAAAGGGAAAAGCTATGTGACATTACCAACCAATAGGGGAAAGCTATGTGACATCCCCAACAAAAAGGAAAAGCTATGTGAACATTCCCAACTAAAAAGGAAAAGCTATGTGAACATTCCCAACAAAAAGGAAAAGCTATGTGAACATTCCCAACCAAAAAGAAGAGCTATGTGAACATTCTCAACTAAAAAGGAAAAGCTATGTGATCATTCCCAACAAAAAGGAAAAGCTATGTGAACATTCCCAACCAAAAGGAAGATGCTTTGTGCAATTCCAATAAAGGAAGATGCTTTGTGCAATTCCAATAAAGGAAGATGCTTTGTGCAATTCCAATAAAGGAAGATGCTTTGTGCAATTCCAATAAAGGAAGATGCTTTGTGCAATTCCAATAAAGGAAGATGCTTTGTGCAATTCCAATAAAGGAAGATGCTTTGTGCAATTCCAACCCTAAAAAAAAGGGAAAAGCTACGTGACATTCCTAATTAATAGGAAGAACTATGTGAACATTCCCAATTACATAGACATTGCTAAGTGAATTATCTCTGTTAGATATATATGTTTTTCCTTTTGATAAATATTCTTGAGTGATTATTGAAGTATGTTCTTTTATGCTTCTTCCTTTCAATGACATGGACATCATATGTTAGGGGTTTATGCTTTGCATAAACATAAACAGTGATAAAGAGGAATTAATGAAAGGAACTATGTGTGAATTACAGAATTCATGATATCTCCACAACATTAAGATGAGATGTGGAGACTTGAGGGCATGATTAATGAATAATCTGTTCCTATTCTTGTTTGGGATTTCGAGGATGAATTCCTTGTTAGGGGTTTATAATTTGTAACATCCCTGGCCTGGGTTATGAATTAACCCTAGAGGTTTTGCCTAAAAAGGTTGAGTAGATTCTTAATCTTATCTGGGGAAAAGTAAATAGGGCTCATGAGAAACTTATGTTTCAATTTTGGTCCTGTTTGAACAATGTTGAAGCATTGATTGCTTATTTTGGACTAAAGTGCAAATTACCCAAGTTGAGGGGTTAAATTGCAAATGTTTCATGATAAGATGTTCCTTTGATGTTGAGAAATCATAATAATGAATATGATGTAGTGGTATGGTTCTCACAAGCTCGGGCACCAAGATTAAGCTTGTAAAGCAATGTTGTGCATTAAAACCTAGTTTTGGTGTAATGTGCAATTTACCCAAAACATAGGGTTTGATATGAAAATTACCACTTCAATAAGGTCCTTAATGTTTCGTGGCATCATGTAGAGCAAAGAAAATGAGAGGGGCATCTCATTTGAATTAAGTTGGAGGAGAGAGAATCTTGATATTAAAATAATCAAGATTTAATCTTAAGTGAAACCCTAATTCAATTTAGGGCAAAAATGAATGTATTAATTAAAGGGCCTTCAAACAAAATGTTATTGGTCGATTTTGAAGAAGGATGGACGTTCTTTTGCCAAGATAATGAACGAAAATATCTAGGTGAAATTCCACTCACCTTATTATAAGGAAAAGAATTTCCACTCAAAAAGATATATTAATATTATAATGGATTAAGGTGCTTATTTTCTTTTCCCTTAATCCATGGATAATGGAAGGGAGCTCGGTGGTTTGAAATGTCTTTGCATGCAAGCAAACCAAGGAGGAAGAGTTGGTACTATTTTTGGGATTAAATGCATTTTAATAAGGCATTTTCTCTCTCATCAATTTCCTTATAAAAGTGCCATTTCCAAGCCCAAACCAAGGCCTTTTCGGATTTCCTTCTTCCAGTTGCTTGCAAAACCGACCAAGGATCTAGGGAGGAGCAGGAGGACGACTCCCAACCTGTTGGTAAGGTTCTTGATTCATTTCTCCTTGATTCCATGGTGGAAATCGAAAATAAATTATGGATTCCTTCCTATTTCGATCTCCTCTTCTATCCTAACCAATTCTTTTCACTCAAAGCTTGAGGACGACCCTTGGAATAGTGAAGTGAGCTTCATTCACCATTGTTGACGTGATATTGGAGCTTTGGATCTCGATTGGAGGTGGGTTTTATAACTTGAACCCTTAATCTTATTATTGCAGTCAATTCTTTATCAATTGGTGAACATTTCTACATTTACGAAATTAACTTTGGTTGATTGATGCAATTTCCATGGAAATCACAGTAGATTTCGTGAGTTTGGAGCTTTATGATGATGACATCATCATAAGCACACACCTCCCCAAATATCTTGGGCAAACAGTTTCAAAGTTTGGTTGGACCAAACGGTTTGCAAACCGTTTGGGAGCAAACGGTTTCAAAACCATTTGAGATGGTTGACCAAGGGTTGACCATTTGGGATTCATGTTCATAATTATGTTGGTTGATAACCTTCCAAATTCGAGGGATTAAATCCAAAGTAATCATGAGTTGAAGGCAAATCAATTAGGTAAACCTAATTGGATTAAGTGTTGGTTTTCAACCTGATTAACTTGACCTTTTTGGGCAAACGGTTTCAAAACCGTTTGCGTGCATTGACCAAGGGTTGACCGTTTGATATTACTGTTCCTAATTATGTTGGTTAATGACTCACCAAATTTTAGGGGTTAATTCCCAAGGAATCATGAGTTGAAGGCTAATCATTTGGGCAAACCCTAATTGAAATTAGTGCTGAAATTTCAATGAGTTGATTTGAGATTTTGGGTTGATTAGCCCAAATGGTTTCAAAACCATTTGGGGATCACCCAAACGGTTTCAAGACCGTTTGGGAATCACCCAAGACCGTTTGGAGGTCTGGGGTTAAGTATAGTTGACCAATTGAATGTCCAAAGGTACCAAATCCTATTGCAATTAAGTGATGATTTGTTGATCAACTCGATAGACCAATCCTTGATGAAATTCCACTAGAATCCAAAGGTTGGATGAGCCAAACGGTTTCAAAACCATTTGGGGCTCATCCAAACGGTTTCAAAACCGTTTGGTGGTCACCCAAGACCGTTTGGAGGTCTAGGGTTGGGTATGGTTAGGTGTTTGAAGGTCTAAAGGTACCAAGTTGATTTGCAATCAAATGCTGATTTGGTGATCATCCCAATGATCCAAAGTTTGATTGGTTGACTTGGATTATGATGTGGACATGGTCAAACGACCTCAAGACCGTTTGGGGTCAGGTCATACCCAATTTGGATGATGGTTCAATGGTTTCAAAGTAACTAGTCTTACATTGATCAGTATTAAAGGATCATCGATTCCAAACCCTAATTCAATTGATTCAAACCCTATTTGATAATTAATTGAGGGTCAATTGAGGGTCAAATCAGTTGAAGGTTGACCTATTAAACTCAATTGAAGTATGAGCATAGGTCCCATTGATGATTGGTTCCATGAATTCAATGGTTGAAGGTCCAATGCAATCAATTGAAACACAATTAGTAGTTTGATTGATGATCAACTTCAAAGCTCTAATTGGTGATTATAAACCCTAATCCCATTGAAATCAGACCCTAATTGAAGTCCCAATTGAGGGGTGAGTTCATGATTCAATTGATGATTGAATTGATGATCCAATTGATGAAGTTCCATTGATTGGAATTGAGTGTTGTTGAAGTCTTGATTGACTTTTTGGTTCATGCAGTTTTGAGAGGTTTGGACCAAATGGTCTCAAGACCGTTTGAGTCCAAACGATGGGACCAAACGGTCTCAAGACCGTTTGAGACCAAACGGTCTCAAACCGTTTGAGTCCCATGCAGTTTCAAGTCCATGCGGTTTCAAAGCTTTTTGCTTAAACTGTTTCAAACCATTTGTGGATAAATTTGATTAATTATATTGGATGCCTAATGCAATTGAAGGATCAATTGGTTAATCCAATTGAGTACCTAATGTAATTGAAGGAACAATGGATTGATCCAATTGAGTAACCAATGAAATTAAAGGCTCAGTTGACTAATCCAAATGGATACCTAGTGCAATTGAAGGTTCCATTGATCAATCTATTTGGATACCTCATGTTATTGAAGGTCTAATTGATCAAACCTTTTTGGAAACCTAATGTAATTAGGTGAGAGATACCTTAATGGTACTAATCAATAATGCATAACAAATGCATGGATCCAATACATGATGTAAACCCTAATTGAGGCTGATTCCATGTATAACCCTAATAAGAGCTTATCTACATATGAAATTACTATTCAGGATGAATAGTAAACCCTAGTTGAGGGTGTATCCATGTGAAACCCTAGTTGAGGGTGTATCCATGTGAAACCCTAGTTGAGGGTGTATCCATGTGAAACCCTAATTGAGGGTGATTTCATGAGAAACTCTATTTGGGAATGATTAGTAAACCCTAATTATGGGCAATGTGATATGAAACCCTAATGAAGGGTGATGCTATATGCAATCTCTATTCTAAAGAAGGGAGATGGTATGTGAAACCCTAATCCCTAATGAGAGAATAGAATTCATACTTGAATATGATTCATGAGGTGAACTCCTATAGCACGACCATGCAAGGTAGCACGGTCGTGGTAACTTCCCTTTGTACGACCGTGCAAGGTAGCACGGTCGTGGTGGATTCACTTTGCACGACCTTGCAAGGTAGCACGGCCGTGGTGACTTTCTTTGCACAGCCGTTCCTGGTTGCACGGCCGTGGTGCTCCATGATGGACTTGGAGATGATTGATAGTGACCTAATATGGTCATATACCTTGATGTGTTATAAGTCCAATATAATTGGATGAAGGATACATGAGATACGTGATGGAAAACCCTAATCCTGATAAAGGAATAAGGGTGATACTCTTGAAATAATGATACATTTGTTTTGCATGGTATTGATAGATAATTAATGTACTTCTATCATATGTGCTAACCATGCATGTATTATGAGATGATGAGCATAGCCAGGTATGGGCTATGATGTGTTATTAGTTTGAATTTGTTTATTGGGCCTTGTGTGCCATAATATACCTTGTGTCTGGTAAGAGGTGGCAAGACATCTAATGGGCCTCAAGTGCCATGATGGATGCTTGTGTAGCAAGTATCATATTTACCTTGATCAGATGACCTAAAGGTGTTAGTTACCTGAGAAAGTGATGACAATGCTCAGGTATTGATCTAAGGGTTTGAATACCCAGGATTTCATGGTTATGGTATTGAAATTGTGAAGGGATGAGAATTCCCAGTGTTGAAATGAGGGATTAAGATCCCAACACTTTATGAAAAGAGTATGGCTACAGGCCATGACTCCACAATGATAATGCCAGGCTTTAGATATACGATCTAAGCCTGAAAAGAGTTAATGCAGTGGTAATGATTCTGTAGTTTGAATAGATGTTATACATGTTCTTCATACTCATTAAAGAATAAGTGACATGTTGATTCTATCAAGTTATAGTTGCAATGCTTCTGATATAGAATAATGTTCTAATCTGTTAGACATTAAAATATCTGCTGTCAAATAAATATGATTACCCTGTTCATATTTATCTTCTTAAGATGTAATAATAATGTTTCCGGCCGAGAGTTATAACTCTCGCTGGGGTAATTTTTTATAATTGTCTCACCCCCGTGGGAACCACATTTTTAGGTGGACGCGGACGAGGAGACCGGAATCCTTCAGTAGGTGAAGAACAGCAGTAGAAGTAGGGACAACAGTGAAGTCTCAGGTGGAGACATTGTCTGTCATGACATGTATAGTTGTATATAGAGTCCTATGTGTTGTCTCTGTACTCTCAGGTCCTCGGAGTAGTAGTTAGTGCTTTCGAGATTTTGGATCAGTGTCTCGAGATTTTATACTACCTATGTTTAGCTTAACAGGTCAGTTGATGCTTGTAATTCTCAGAAAGAGATGATACATGATATGTACCTTTGATCCAAAAAGTAAATGTGTTATACTTTGGCTCTTGAAGAAAAAGATTTACTATGTGTGGATCTCTTTGCAAAAAGTTTTAATTTTTAGTGATTTTCGCTAATCCGCTGCTTGATGAATGCTTCCGCATTAGTTAATTATTTTTTTATGAGTTGTATGTCACAATTTAGTGGTATCAGAGCTCTAGGTTCGCTGAGTCTATAGAGACATAGGACTAAGGTTGTAGAGTCTGTTCTAAGTGTCTTCCAGTTTATCTGATAGTATCTTCTGCTCACATAGGAGAAGAAGAACTTGAAAATGACTGGAGAACATGAGGAGCACATTGCTAAGGGAAATGTTGTTGCACTAGGAGAGGGTGCATGGGACCAGGCAAGAGGAGAACAAGTGCCTGAGAATCCCCATTAAGACATGATCAGGATAGAGAATCCTATGATCATGCTCTTGTTGGGCAGATTAGGGCAACAGTAATGCATATAGTGGACTGGATACTAGCCTTACGATCTAGGTTATCAGTCCTTAATACAGAAAGTTTGAGCTTTAAAAGAGTTCCTAAATGACTTAGTCATGTTGGAACAAGGGAAAATCATGTGTGTATAATGATATGAAAAGCAAGGAATATGATAACATGTAAGTGCATACTACTTGATCTCAGTATTTGTAAACCCTGGCCATAGGGGTGTAAACGGTGCGGGTCTGGCCATACCTATACTCATACTCATACTCATTTAATTTCGCGGGTCCGGTTCCGATTCTGGACCCACATTAATCAAAATCTAGACCCGCACCATACCCGTACCCGTAATAATAACAGGTTTGCGGTGCGGGTATGAAGGTAAGTGGTTCTATGTAAACATTATATTTTTTATCTAAGAAAGTTTATGACTATGTTCTATATACTCTTATACAACAAAATATTGCTATTATACATGATATAAACATGCTATAGTTACATCAAACAATGTAATACTTTGTAGATTGAAGATTAGTACAATTAATTCTTTATATATTTGTAGTCATCATCATAGTGTTTTAATAATTTAGCATATCACATAACTAATTTGATTTTAAGGTTACATATGTTGCTCATGTTTGCAACTAGAATAGTTCATTCTCAATTAGATGACTGATCCCTAACCTTATTATAATTAGAGTAATATGTAATTTGAAGTTTTATATTAATTATAGTAGTAAAATATGATATAATAACATATTATTAAAGTAATTATTTATGTATAGAGGGTCCACGGGTTTGTGGGTCTGGGTCCAAACCTACCCATTAGTAGACCCGCTTATATGCGGGTCTATGAGTATGCGGATTCACGGTTCTGCGGGTCCAAAATTTAGACCCGTGACGGGTTTTTTAAGGGTCCGGAGTTGCGGGTCTACCCGTACCCATTTACAGCCCTACCTGGCCAGGTATACAACTATTGATAATAAAGTGAGTAAGGAAACTCTAAGATTGGTATCTTTTTGATTGCCCTGATCAAGCAATCATTCTGAAACAATCTAGAGAGTATAATGAAACCAATAGGAGAAAGCTATGTGACATCCCCAACAAAAAGGGAAAAGCTATGTGACATTCCCAACCAATAGGGGAAAGCTATGTGACATCCCCAACAAAAAGGGAAAAGCTATGTGACATTCCCAACCAATAGGGGAAAGCTATGTGACATCCCCAACAAAAAGGGAAGAGCTATGTGACATTCCCAACCAATAGGGGAAAGCTATGTGACATCCCCAACAAAAAGGGAAAAGCTATGTGACATTCCCAACCAATAGGGGAAAGCTATGTGACATCCCCAACAAAAAGGAAAAGCTATGTGAACATTCCCAACTAAAAAGGAAAAGCTATGTGACATCCCCAACAAAAAGGGAAAAGCTATGTGACATTCCCAACCAATAGGGGAAAGCTATGTGACATCCCCAACAAAAAGGAAAAGCTATGTGAACATTCCCAACTAAAAACGAAAAGCTATGTGAACATTCCCAACAAAAAGGAAAAGTTATTTGAATATTCCCAACCAAAAAGAAGAGGTATGTGAACATTCTCAACTAAAAAGGAAAATCTATTTGAACATGCCCAACAAAAAGGAAAAGCTATGTGAACATTCCAAACCAAAAGGAAGATGCTTTGTGCAATTCCAATAAAGGAAGATGCTTTGTGCAATTCCAATAAAGGAAGATGCTTTGTGCAATTCCAATAAAGGAAGATGCTTTGTGCAATTCCAACCCTAAACAAAAAGGGAAAAGCTATGTGACATTCCTAATTAATAGGAAGAACTATGTGAACATTCCCAATTACATAGATTTTGCTAAGTGAATTATCTCTGTTAGATATATATGTTTTTCCTTTTGATAAGTATTCTTGAGTGATTATTGAAGTATGTTCTTTTATGCTTCTTCCTTTCAATGACATGGACATCATATGTTAGGGGTTTATGCTTTGCATAAACATAAACAATGATAAAGAGGAATTAATGAAAGGAACTATGTGTGAATTACAGAATTCATGATATCTCCACAACATTAATATGAGATGTGGAGACTTGAGGGCATGATTAATGAATAATCTGTTCCTCTTCTTGTTTGGGATTTCGAGGACAAAATCCTTGTTAGGGGTTTATAATTTGTAACATCCCTGACCTGGGTTATGAATTAACCCTAGATGTTTTGCCTAATAAGGTTGAGTAGATTCTTAATCTTATCTGGGGAAAAGTAAATAGGGCTCATGAGAAACTTATGTTTCAATTTTGGTCCTGTTTGAACAATGTTGAAGCATTGATTGCTTATTTTGGACTAAAGTGCAAATTACCCAAGTTGAGGGGTTAAATTGCAAATGTTTCATGATAATATGTTCCTTTGATGTTGATACATCATAAGAATGAATATGATATAGTGGTATGGTTCTCACAAGCTCGGGCACCATGATTAAGCTTGTAAAGCAATGTTGTGCATTAAAACCTAGTTTTGGTGTAATGTGCAATTTACCCAAAACTTAGGGTTTGATATGAAAATTACCACTTCAATAAGGTCCTTAATGTTTCTTGGCATCATGTAGAGAAAATAAAATGAGAGGGGCATCTCATTTGAATTAAGTTGGAGGAGAGAGAATCTTGATATTAAAATAATCAAGATTTAATCTTAAGTGAAACCCTAATTCAATTTAGGGCAAAAATGAATGTATTAATTAAAGGGCCTTCAACCAAAATGTTATTGGTTGATTTTGAATAAGGATGGACGTTCTTTTTCCAAGATAAGGAATGAAAATATCCTAAGTAGGTGAAATTCCACTCACCTTATTATAAGGAAAAGAATTTCCACTCAAAAAGATATATTAATATTATAATGGATTAAGGTGCTTATTTTCTTTTCCCTTAATCCTTGGATAATGGAAGGGAGCTCGGTGGTTTGAAATGTCTTTGCATGCAAGCAAACCAAGGAGGAAGAGGTGGTACTATTTTTGGGATTAAATGCATTTTAATAAGGCATTTTCTCTCTCATCAATTTCCTTATAAAAGTGCCATTTCCAAGCCCAAACCAAGGCCTTTTCGGATTTCCTTCTTCCCCTTGCTTGCAAAACCGACCAAGGAGCTAGGGAGGAGCAGGAGGACGACTCCCAACCTGTTGGTAAGGTTCTTGATTCATTTCTCCTTGATTCCATGGTGGAAATCGAAAATAAATTATGGATTCCTTCCTATTTCGATCTCCTCTTCAATCCTAACCAATTCTTTTCACTCAAATCCTGAGGACGACTGTGACAAAGTCGATTTTAGCAAAATAATGAGATAATTACTCTTTTGCCCTCATTGTACCTATTAATGGTCCTAAATTAATTTTCTTATCTATATAAGCAAAGTTGAGACTGAAATCCAATATTTGGTGAACAATGTGGATATTATACACATTATAACACTTCAAATTAGATTTAATCATCACTTTGTCCAAAGAAGAAAATTGATCTATCAAACTTCATATTTTGGTCCTCAAACTTTTTCTAATGGTTCTCCATGTTTTTGTGAGGCTTTGGTCCAAATTTGAGGTCAATTGGACATTCCTATAAGTTTCTATGAATTTTAGAAGTTTTTGTGTTGAAAACCCTTTAATTGCCTATTTATTTCGACCTTTTCCACCTCAGCGATCAGAGGCTCACTTGGGGGACAAATCGCGACCCTTGGATCTGCTTTCTCTTAGATCCCATCCTGATCGGATGGACTAGCTATTGTCTTCTACCTCCCGCTGATTGCGGGGAGGAGTAAATGAAGAATGAACAGCGAAATATCGTGCCTAAGACCGCCATTCGAATTTCTAAACGAGAGGGAATCTGCAGCTCATGATTTCGAACACAACTGGCCCTATTTTGACCATCGTTCAGGCTCTGTTGTGCCGCCAAAAGGCATCTGTTGCCCTCCCATCTCACTGCGGCGGCCATGGCCACCAACCCAGCCCTCTTAACCCTAGCCTAGTGCTATATAAACACCCCCAAAGGCCCGCATAAGGCAACCCTTTGCCTTAGCCATGTGAACGTGCCCCGAGCATCTACAAAGAGCCCCCGAATCCCTCCTCAAACTCCTGCTGTTTGAGCAGTGCCGCTGCATAGCCCAGATCGGGCGTCCGTGCTCCTCACCTCCTCCTCCCTTTCTTCGGCTTCCTTTGAGTCCGCGAGGTGCTGGCAGTATGGGACAGCATGCTCGCGACCTCCCTCATGCACTCCTGCTCCTGGAGCAGATCCACGCCGGTGACCCTGCTCCGCCTCATTTCTGGGCTCGCGAGAGAGTGCTACGCGAGGGAGAGAGGTCCCAGACCGACCGGTCCAGGAAAGGAGAGCCGCAGACCAATACTCATTTGAACCAAGGTCTGGACCAGGAAATCAAGTGTGAACCGACCTTTTGAGCCAGTGAACCGAGTCCACTTATCCTTTGGACCAGAGAGCCACATGATGTGATCGTAGACATCCAATTTGGATCCAATGGCCCTGGTTTTTCCCTTTTAAGGTATTTTTTTCCCCTGCTCAGAATTTCACTTTAATGTCAAGATCTTGTTTTAATTGTAGAAAACACATCCTAGCTCCAAAAATTATGAACAAGTAGTCAATTTTGATCAGAAAAATCCATTGGATCTATTAAAAATACTCTTAAGACTTGATTCCAAATTATTCTCACGGATATTCATATATTTGATATCTTGCTTATATAATTAGTCTAAATGACTTTATTTGTGGTTAAACACTGAAAACCCTAATTCTTGACTCTAATGTTCATTTTGAGGATCTAAAATCATACTTGACCCATTAATGATCTAGATCTATATTTGTTGACTTGATTTAATCTTGAATATAATGATGACATATTAACAATATGATTGATCCAAATCGTATGGCATATCTTGATCTATTGACCTTAAAGTTGATCCCTGATTTACTCTTAATATTAATTGAAACTTGATCTAATCTTGAATACCAATGATATTAGTTATCATGAAATGATATGAGGACTTATATAATGACCATAAATTAGGGTTAACACATATGATCCTAGAAACCTAGGAAAGTCATTCACACTTGAAAATACTTGATATTTGAAATAATGATGGACAAATTGAAATATTGGTTAATCATAAGTGGATGACCTAACCCTAAGGTTGACCTAGGAAAGTGTAACCCTAATCTCGAATATTGAAACCTGATATTCTGAACATCATGATCTTGACCAGTGATCCAATCTTGATGATTTAGGATCTGACTCGAAGGCTTGACCTATGATCGGATATTGATTATACTCGAAATATCGGTGAAAGGTATGCTATTATATAATTCCTCCTTGATTGTATTGAAGATACTTTTATGTATCTCTTGACCGTATGCTTGGCTATTTACTTGGATGAGCTATTGTTCCCTATGATTAGTCTTCTGTTTTTCTATACTATATTTTGAAAAACATGAAAACATAAATTGCATGCCCATTATGACTGCCTGTATATTGATAATGATGATGATATTGATAATGTTGATAATGTTGATATTGGGTACAACAACCCCCCCTCATTTGGAGGTGGGACCTATACATTGGCCTCCTATGTTCCTATGGTGAGAAGGAGCCCAGTGACCTTCCCCATCGCGTTGGGGTAATAGAGTCACACAAAATATATAAGCATGCTTCTCAAATTACAATATAATGGGAACTCGTAATAAAAGTCGAATTGTTTGAAAAACTTGTCGAATACATGTTGGTTTTGCAAATTGCTTATTATTCTTTTGAATATAAGTCCTGCCAAGTATACTATATTTTTGTATAAATTGCATTGCTTGATTTTGATAGTGTACCGTGCAATCGCATGATTGTGTCTTGATTTTATTGATTTTAGGTAATACAAATGGAATATTGAATAAGATCGCTTCCGCACTCATACACTCTGATGATAATGACAAATCGGGTATATCTCCATATTGGGTTAGTTTGTTCTTTAATTATCCAGTTTTTGAGTTATTTATTTCTTATTGTATATGCCAATGTGATAGATCATATTGGGCCACTCAGGGACGGGCGCTTCAATCCCCTTACTACTGTCTAGGCAGTAGGATTGGGATTGGGGTAAGAACGGTTCCGTGACAGTTGGTATCAGAGCTTTCACACTCTCATATACTTTAAGTAAATAATTTCTCAAGTCTTACACCCAAGAAACTCTAAAGTCCATAATGGTGAAAATTGAGGTGTCTAGGCTCGGGGTCCTGACATAATTTCTCCTATCCGTTTTCACGGTGGTTGAGATCCCCCGCTCTACCTGGCCTCAATTGATCCAGAACTGGACCTAAAGGTTCTCTTACGAAACCTTAGAGAGTCTTCTAGCATCTCATCTCTTCTTTAAGGACAATCCTAAGCCACCCATGTAGAATTCTCATCTCCTCATGTGGTCCTTCCTTGTGACCTTATACCACATGATGGCTCGATTATGGGTAGCTTAAGAATGGGAATCTCTAAATCTTGAAAATTGATACCATGATCTGACCTTAGTTTGAAAACTCGATTTTGAACCATGAATCTAGAAATAAACTACTCATATATGACTCCTAATATCATGAACACCCAATTCAGCTAAATTTTTTACTAGATGCTTTCTATGCTTGAGGTAAATGATACTATTTATGATAGGGTGAAATAAGAAGGACTTATACCTTATACCTCATTGTTGATGAGGTCTCTATTTGATTAATGTCCATGTTTCCCTATTTAAACCTCATACATAGGTAAGCAAACTTGTACCCTATTTGATACATATCATGACTAAGCCATCAAGTGATTAAGCTTAGGACTCATGAAATCATGATGTAAGACCATGATGCAGAAGGTTGTTTCCCTATTGACCATTGATGCCTTTTGTAATTTTGATTTTGATATGATGATTATGGACCCAGATGTTGCACTATTATGTTTTAAATCCTTGATTCCCAATTATACCACTACCTTGATCATAAAAGGAAAGGAATACAAACCTTGACATTATTGCCTTATTATCTTGAATTTTGATGTTATGACCTTGTAAAACATGCTTTGATCATTGATACTCTTCCTATTTGAATAAGCTCAATAGACAATGACTAATGTTGGTAATGTGCTAGATTAGGGTGGTAGTTGACTCATGACTCCCCTAACCTAGGTCACATCCCTATTATGACTGCCTCTAAATTTTCCATATGGATGATTATTTAGAGTTTGGAAAGGTTTTTCCTTCCACCCTATTTGGATTGGTTGACCTAAACCTAATAGGTTAAACCCATGGTTGATACTCGATCTTGAAAATTGATTCGATAATGAGCTTGACATGTGGAAATATTGACTATAGCTTGAGGTTGATTCCTAGATAGGCCTAGGTATATATCATTCATCAACCTTGGATACCATGATAATGAAATGTTGATATGCTTGGATATGTTGCTCGAATATTGCTTGATTATTGTTGCTAGAAATTGAGATGAGTGATCTCCCCTAAGGTCTAAATAGGAATCTAAACCCTAGCTTCAAAATTCTAGACCTATAACTTTTGATGCCTAAAAATGTCAACTCTTGATATTGATTAATGGACTTGTGACTCATGATTATCAATATCAATAATGATACAAATCCTATGTTCACATTATTTGGACCTTGAGATCACCCTAGATTTATGACTAATGACTTCAAAATCCCAAATCTTGAATTTTTTTTTTATTGAAATGATAATTATATTGACTCTCTCGATTTATGACTTAGGGTTTAGCTCTCATTAGGACTAGGGTGGGACCTTCCCATTGATTTTGAACTCGAAATAATGATATTGAAAGTATGATGTTGTCTTGAAATGTTGAAATGTGAAATCTCAAATCATGGATGTATAACCCCACCTAGGCCAATGGAGAAGCTAGGACCCTGAGATATTGGGATTGAAAGTCACCTTGTACACATGAACTCTTTTTGTTTGAACTAAAATATGATATGTCCAAATTTGTGATCAATATGATGTTTTCCATATTTATGACTCATATGATGACTTTGGACTATATATGCACTGACTTTGAACCCTATTGCTCGATGATGAAATAATGTTAGTACCGAGTTGATTATGATATGGAACATGGAAACTCAATTGTGATTTTTTTGGAACTAATTGAAGTTGAGGACATGATTTTGATTTTATACTTGAGGATACCCCAGTATTTGAGGAAATGACTTAGGTTGAATAATATCAATTTTTGAGGATATTTTGAATTTTGGGGACAAAATTCCTTTTTAAGGAGGGAAGGATGTGACAAAGTCGATTTTAGCAAAATAATGAGATAATTACTCTTTTGCCCTCATTGTACCTATTAATGGTCCTAAATTAATTTTCTTATCTATATAAGCAAAGTTGAGACTGAAATCCAATATTTGGTGAACAATGTGGATATTATACATATTATAACACTTCAAATTAGATTTAATCATCACTTTGTCCAAAGAAGAAAATTGATCTATCAAACTTCATCTTTTGGTCCTCAAACTTTTTCTAACGGTTCTCCATGTTTTTGTGAGGCTTTGGTCCAAATTTGAGGTCAATTGGACATTCCTATAAGTTTCTATGAATTTTAGAAGTTTTTGTGTTGAAAACCCTTTAATTGCCTATTTATTTCGACCTTTTCCACCTCAGCGATCAGAGGCTCACTTGGGGGACAAATCGCGACCCTTGGATCTGCTTTCTCTTAGATCCCATCCTGATCGGATGGACTAGCTATTGTCTTCTACCTCCCGCTGATTGCGGGGAGGAGTAAATGAAGAATGAACACCGAAATATCGTGCCTAAGACCGCCATTCGAATTTCTAAACGAGAGGGAATCTGCAGCTCATGATTTTGAACACAACTGGCCCTATTTTGACCATCGTTCAGGCTCTGTTGTGCTGCCAAAAGGCATCTGTTGCCCTCCCATCTCACTGCGGCGGCCATGGCCACCAACCCAGCCCTCTTAACCCTAGCCTAGTGCTATATAAACACCCCCAAAGGCCCGCATCAGGCAACCCTTTGCCTTAGCCATGTGAACGTGCCCCGAGCATCTACAAAGAGCCCCCGAATCCCTCCTTAGACTCCTGCTGTTTGAGCAGTGCCGCTGCATAGCCCAGATCGGGCGTCCGTGCTCCTCACCTCCTCCTCCCTTTCTTCGGCTTCCTTTGAGTCCGCGAGGTGCTGGCGGTATGGGACAGCATGCTCGCGACCTCCCTCATGCACTCCTGCTCCTGGAGCAGATCCACGCCGGCGACCCTGCTCCACCTCATTTCTGGGCTCGCGAGAGAGTGCTACGCGAGGGAGAGAGGTCCCAGACCGACCGGTCCAGGAAAGGAGAGCCGCAGACCAATATTCATTTGAACCAAGGTCTGGACCAGGAAATCAAGTGTGAACCGACCTTTTGAGCCAGTGAACCGAGTCCACTTATCCTTTGGACCAGAGAGCCACATGATGCGATCGTAGACATCCAATTTGGATCCAATGGCCCTGGTTTTTCCCTTTTAAGGTATTTATTTTTTTTTCCCCTGCTCAGAATTTCACTTTAATGTCAAGATCTTGTTTTAATTGTAGAAAACACATCCTAGCTCCAAAAATTATGAACAAGTAGTCAATTTTGATCAGAAAAATCCATTGGATCTATTAAAAATACTCTTAAGACTTGATTCCAAATTATTCTCACGGATATTCATATATCTGATATCTTGCTTATATAATTAGTCTAAATGACTTTATTTGTGGTTAAACACTGAAAACCCTAATTCTTGACTCTAATGTTCATTTTGAGGATCTAAAATCATACTTGACCCATTAATGATCTAGATCTATATTTGTTGACTTGATTTAATCTTGAATATAATGATGACATATTAACAATATGATTGATCCAAATCGTATGGCATATCTTGATCTATTGACCTTAAAGTTGATCCCTGATTTACTCTTAATATTAATTGAAACTTGATCTAATCTTGAATACCAATGATATTAGTTATCATGAAATGATATGAGGACTTATATAATGACCATAAATTAGGGTTAACACATATGATCCTAGAAACCTAGGAAAGTCATTCACACTTGAAAATACTTGATATTTGAAATAATGATGGACAAATTGAAATATTGGTTAATCATAAGTGGATGACCTAACCCTAAGGTTGACCTAGGAAAGTGTAACCCTAATCTCGAATATTGAAACCTGATATTCTGAACATCATGATCTTGACCAGTGATCCAATCTTGATGATTTAGGATCTGACTCGAAGGCTTGACCTATGATCGGATATTGATTATACTCGAAATCTCGGTGAAAGGTACGCTATTATATAATTCCTCCTTGATTGTATTGAAGATACTTTTATGTATCTCTTGACCGTATGCTTGGCTATTTACTTGGATGAGCTATTGTTCCCTATGATTAGTCTTCTGTTTTTCTATACTATATTTTGAAAAACATGAAAACATAAATTGCATGCCCATTATGACTGCCCGTATATTGATAATGATGATGATATTGATAATGTTGATAATGTTGATATTGGGTACAACAACCCCCCCTCATTTGGAGGTGGGACCTGTACATTGGCCTCCTATGTTCCTATGGTGAGAAGGAGCCCAGTGACCTTCCCCATCGCGTTGGGGTAATAGAGTCACACAAAATATATAAGCATGCTTCTCAAATTACAATATAATGGGAACTCGTAATAAAAGTCGAATTGTTTGAAAAACTTGTCGAATACATGTTGGTTTTGCAAATTGCTTATTATTCTTTTGAATATAAGTCCTGCCAAGTATACTATATTTTTGTATAAATTGCATTGCTTGATTTTGATAGTGTACCGTGCAATCGCATGATTGTGTCTTGATTTTATTGATTTTAGGTAATACAAATGGAATATTGAATAAGATCGCTTCCGCACTCATACACTCTGATGATAATGACAAATCGGGTATATCTCCATATTGGGTTAGTTTGTTCTTTAATTATCCAGTTTTTGAGTTATTTATTTCTTATTGTATATGCCAGTGTGATAGATCATATTGGGCCACTCAGGGACGGGCGCTTCAATCCCCTTACTACTGTCTAGGCAGTAGGATTGGGATTGGGGTAAGAACGGTTCCGTGACAACGACCCTTGGAATAGTGAAGGGAGCTTCATTCACCATTGTTGCCGTGATCTTGGAGCTTTGGAGCTCAATTGGAGGCAGGTTTTATAACTTGAACCCTTAATCTTATTATTGCAATCAATTCTTTATCAATTGGTGAACATTTCTACATTTCTGAAATTAACTTTGGTTGATTGATGCAATTTCCATGGAAATCACAGTAGATTTCGTGAGTTTGGAGCTTGATGATGATGACATCATCATAATCACACACCTCCCCAAATATCTTGGGCAAACAGTTTCAAAGTTTGGTTGGACCAAACGGTTTCACCAAACGGTTTGCAAACCGTTTGGGAGAAAACGGTTTCAAAACCATTTGAGATGGTTGACCAAGGGTTGACCGTTTGGGATTCCTGTTCATAATTATGTTGGTCGATAACCCTCCAAATTTTAGGGATTAACTCTAAAGGAATCGTGAGTTGAAGGCAAATCAATTAGGTAAACCTAATTGGATTAAGTGCTGGTTTTCAACCTGATTAACTTGACCTTTTTGGGAAAACGGTTTCAAAACCATTTTAGTGCGTTGACCAAGGGTTGAACGTTTGAGATTACTGTTCCTAATTATGTTGGTTAATGACTCACCAAAATTTAGGGGTTAATTCCCAAGGAATCATGAGTTGAAGGCTAATCATTTGGGAAAACCCTAATTGAAATTAGTGTTGAAATTTTAATGAGTTGATTTGAGATTTTGGGTTGATTAGCCCAAACGGTTTCAAAACCATTTGGGGATCACCCAAACGGTTTTAAGACCGTTTGGGAATCACACAAGACCATTTGGAGGTCTGGGGTTAAGTATAGTTGACCAATTGAAGGTCCAAAGGTACCAAATCATATTGCAATTAAGTGCTGATTTGTTGATCAACTCGATAGACCAATCCTTGATGAAATTCCACTAGAATCCAAAGGTTGGATGAGCCAAACGGTTTCAAAACCGTTTGGTGGTCACCCAAGACCGTTTGGAGGTCTAGGGTTGGGTATGGTTAGGTGTTTGAAGGTCTAAAGGTACCAAGTTGATTTGCAATCAATTGTTGATTTGGTGATCATCCCAATGATCCAAAGTTTGATTGGTTGACTTGGATTATGATGTGGACATGGGAAAACGGTCTCAAGACCATTTGGAGGTCATCCAAACGACCTCAAGACCGTTTGGGTTCAGGTCATACCAAATTTGGATGATGGTTCAATGGTTTCAAAGTAACTAGTCTTACATTGATTAGTATTAAAGGATCATCGATTCCAAACCCTAATTCAATTGATTCAAACCCTATTTGATAATCAATTTAGGGTCAATTGAGGGTCAAATCATTTGAAGGTTGACCTATTAAACTCAATTGAAGTATGAGCATAGGTCCCATTGATGATTGGTTCCATGAATTCAATGGTTGAAGGTCCAATGCAATCAATTGAAACACAATTAGTAGTTTGATTGATCATCAACTTCAAAGCTCTAATTGGTGATTATAAACCCTAATCCCATTGAAATCAGACCCTAATTGAAGTCCCAATTGAAGGGTGAGTTCATGATTCAATTGATGATTGAATTGATGATCCAATTGATTGAAGTTCCATTGATTGGAATTAAGTGTTGTTGAAGTCTTGATTGACTTTTTGGTTCATGCGGTTTTGAGAGGTTTGGACCAAACGGTCTCAAGACCGTTTGAGTCCAAACGGTCTCAAACCGTTTGAGACCCATGCGGTTTCAAAGCTTTTTGCTTAAACGGTTTCAAACCGTTTGTGGATCAATTTGGTTAATTCAATTGGATGCCTAATGCAATTGAAGGATCAATTGGTTAATCCAATTGAGTACCTAATGTAATTGAAGGAACAATGGATTGATCCAATTGAGTACCTAATGAAATTAAAGACTCAATTGACTAATCCAAATGGATACCTAGTGCAATTGAAGGTTCCATTGATCAATCTATTTGGATACCTCATGTTATTGAAGGTCTAATTGATCAAACCTTTTTGGAAACCTAATGTAATTAGGTGAGAGATACCTTAATGGTACTAATCAATAATGCATAACAAATGCATGGATCCAATACATGATGTAAACCCTAATTGAGGCTGATTCCATGTATAACCCTAATAAGAGGTTGTCTACATATGAAATTACTATTCAGGATGAATAGTAAACCCTAGTTGAGGGTGTATCCATGTGAAACCCTAGTTGAGGGTGTATCCATGTGAAACCCTAGTTGAGGGTATATCCATGTGAAACTCTAATTGAGGGTGATTTCATGAGAAACTCTAATTGGGAATGATTAGTAAACCCTAATTATGGGCAATGTGATATGAAACCCTAATGAAGGGTGATGCTATATGCAATCCCTATTCTAAAGAAGGGAGATGGTATGTGAAACCCTAATCCCTAATGAGAGAATAGAATTCATACTTGAATATGATTCATGAGGTTCAATTGGTGAACATTTCTACATTTCTGAAATTAACTTTGGTTGATTGATGCAATTTCCATGGAAATCACAGTAGATTTCGTGAGTTTGGAGCTTGATGATGATGACATCATCATAATCACACACCTCCCCAAATATCTTGGGCAAACAGTTTCAAAGTTTGGTTGGACCAAACGGTTTCACCAAACTGTTTGGTGACCAAACGGTTTGCAAACCGTTTGGGAGAAAACGGTTTCAAAACCGTTTGAGATGGTTGACCAAGGGTTGACCGTTTGGGATTCCTGTTCATAATTATGTTGGTCGATAACCCTCCAAATTTTAGGGATTAACTCTAAAGGAATCGTGAGTTGAAGGCAAATCAATTAGGTAAACCTAATTGGATTAAGTGCTGGTTTTCAACCTGATTAACTTGACTTTTTTGGGAAAACGGTTTCAAAACCGTTTTAGTGCGTTGACCAAGGGTTGAACGTTTGAGATTACTGTTCCTAATTATGTTGGTTAATGACTCACCAAAATTTAGGGGTTAATTCCCAAGGAATCATGAGTTGAAGGCTAATCATTTGGGCAAACCCTAATTGAAATTAGTGTTGAAATTTTAATGAGTTGATTTGAGATTTTGGGTTGATTAGCCCAAACGGTTTCAAAACCATTTGGGGATCACCCAAACGGTTTCAAGACCATTTGGGAATCACACAAGACCGTTTGGAGGTCTGGGGTTAAGTATAGTTGACCAATTGAAGGTCCAAAGGTACCAAATCATATTGCAATTAAGTGTTGATTTGTTGATCAACTCGATAGACCAATCCTTGATGAAATTCCACTAGAATCCAAAGGTTGGATGAGCCAAACGGTTTCAAAACCGTTTGGGGCTCATCCAAACGGTTTCAAAACCGTTTGGTGGTCACCCAAGACCGTTTGGAGGTCTAGGGTTGGGTATGGTTAGGTGTTTGAAGGTCTAAAGGTACCAAGTTGATTTGCAATCAAATGTTGATTTGGTGATCATCCCAATGATCCAAAGTTTGATTGGTTGACTTGGATTATGATGTGGACATGGGAAAACGGTCTCAAGACCATTTGGAGGTCATCCAAATGACCTCAAGACCGTTTGGGTTCAGGTCATACCAAATTTGGATGATGGTTCAATGGTTTCAAAGTAACTAGTCTTACATTGATTAGTATTAAAGGATCATCGATTCCAAACCCTAATTCAATTGATTCAAACCCTATTTGATAATCAATTTAGGGTCAATTGAGGGTCAAATCATTTGAAGGTTGACATATTAAACTCAATTTAAGTATGAGCATAGGTCCCATTGATGATTGGTTCCATGAATTCAATGGTTGAAGGTCCAATGCAATCAATTGAAACACAATTAGTAGTTTGATTGATCATCAACTTCAAAGCTCTAATTGGTGATTATAAACCCTAATCCCATTGAAATCAGACCCTAATTGAAGTCCCAATTGAAGGGTGAGTTCATGATTCAATTGATGATTGAATTGATGATCCAATTGATTGAAGTTCCATTGATTGGAATTAAGTGTTGTTGAAGTCTTGATTGACTTTTTGGTTCATGCGGTTTTGAGAGGTTTGGACCAAACGGTCTCAAGACCGTTTGAGTCCAAACGGTCTCAAACCGTTTGAGACCCATGCGGTTTCAAAGCTTTTTGCTTAAACGGTTTCAAACCGTTTGTGGATCAATTTGGTTAATTCAATTGGATGCCTAATGCAATTGAAGGATCAATTGGTTAATCCAATTGAGTACCTAATGTAATTGAAGGAACAATGGATTGATCCAATTGAGTACCTAATGAAATTAAAGACTCAATTGACTAATCCAAATGGATACCTAGTGCAATTGAAGGTTCCATTGATCAATCTATTTGGATACCTCATGTTATTGAAGGTCTAATTGATCAAACCTTTTTGTAAACCTAATGTAATTAGGTGAGAGATACCTTAATGGTACTAATCAATAATGCATAACAAATGCATGGATCCAATACATGATGTAAACCCTAATTGAGGCTGATTCCATGTATAACCCTAATAAGAGGTTGTCTACATATGAAATTACTATTCAGGATGAATAGTAAACCCTAGTTGAGGGTGTATCCATGTGAAACCCTAGTTGAGGGTGTATCCATGTGAAACCCTAGTTGAGGGTATATCCATGTGAAACTCTAATTGAGGGTGATTTCATGAGAAACTCTAATTGGGAATGATTAGTAAACCCTAATTATGGGCAATGTGATATGAAACCCTAATGAAGGGTGATGCTATATGCAATCCCTATTCTAAAGAAGGGAGATGGTATGTGAAACCCTAATCCCTAATGAGAGAATAGAATTCATACTTGAATATGATTCATGAGGTTCAATTGGTGAACATTTCTACATTTCTGAAATTAACTTTGGTTGATTGATGCAATTTCCATGGAAATCACAGTAGATTTCGTGAGTTTGGAGCTTGATGATGATGACATCATCATAATCACACACCTCCCCAAATATCTTGGGCAAACAGTTTCAAAGTTTGGTTGGACCAAACGGTTTCACCAAACTGTTTGGTGACCAAACGGTTTGCAAACCGTTTGGGAGAAAACGGTTTCAAAACCGTTTGAGATGGTTGACCAAGGGTTGACCGTTTGGGATTCCTGTTCATAATTATGTTGGTCGATAACCCTCCAAATTTTAGGGATTAACTCTAAAGGAATCGTGAGTTGAAGGCAAATCAATTAGGTAAACCTAATTGGATTAAGTGCTGGTTTTCAACCTGATTAACTTGACCTTTTTGGGAAAACGGTTTCAAAACTGTTTTAGTGCGTTGACCAAGGGTTGAACGTTTGAGATTACTGTTCCTAATTATGTTGGTTAATGACTCACCAAAATTTAGGGGTTAATTCCCAAGGAATCATGAGTTGAAGGCTAATCATTTGGGCAAACCCTAATTGAAATTAGTGTTGAAATTTTAATGAGTTGATTTGAGATTTTGGGTTGATTAGCCCAAACGGTTTCAAAACCATTTGGGGATCACCCAAACGGTTTCAAGACCGTTTGGTAATCACACAAGACCGTTTGGAGGTCTGGGGTTAAGTATAGTTGACCAATTGAAGGTCCAAAGGTACCAAATCATATTGCAATTAAGTGCTGATTTGTTGATCAACTCGATAGACCAATCCTTGATGAAATTCCACTAGAATCCAAAGGTTGGATGAGCCAAACGGTTTCAAAACCGTTTGGGGCTCATCCAAACGGTTTCAAAACTGTTTGGTGGTCACCCAAGACCGTTTGGAGGTCTAGGGTTGGGTATGGTTAGGTGTTTGAAGGTCTAAAGGTACCAAGTTGATTTGCAATCAAATGTTGATTTGGTGATCATCCCAATGATCCAAAGTTTGATTGGTTGACTTGGATTATGATGTGGACATGGGAAAACGGTCTCAAGACCATTTGGAGGTCATCCAAACGACCTCAAGACCATTTGGGTTCAGGTCATACCAAATTTGGATGATGGTTCAATGGTTTCAAAGTAACTAGTCTTACATTGATTAGTATTAAAGGATCATCGATTCCAAACCCTAATTCAATTGATTCAAACCCTATTTGATAATCAATTTAGGGTCAATTGAGGGTCAAATCATTTGAAGGTTGACCTATTAAACTCAATTGAAGTATGAGCATAGCTCCCATTGATGATTGGTTCCATGAATTCAATGGTTGAAGGTCCAATGCAATCAATTGAAACACAATTAGTAGTTTGATTGATCATCAACTTCAAAGCTCTAATTGGTGATTATAAACCCTAATCCCATTGAAATCAGACCCTAATTGAAGTCCCAATTGAAGGGTGAGTTCATGATTCAATTGATGATTGAATTGATGATCCAATTGATTGAAGTTCCATTGATTGGAATTAAGTGTTGTTGAAGTCTTGATTGACTTTTTGGTTCATGCGGTTTTGAGAGGTTTGGACCAAACGGTCTCAAGACCGTTTGAGTCCAAACGGTCTCAAACCGTTTGAGACCCATGCGGTTTCAAAGCTTTTTGCTTAAACGGTTTCAAACCGTTTGTGGATCAATTTGGTTAATTCAATTGGATGCCTAATGCAATTGAAGGATCAATTGGTTAATCCAATTGAGTACCTAATGTAATTGAAGGAACAATGGATTGATCCAATTGAGTACCTAATGAAATTAAAGACTCAATTGACTAATCCAAATGGATACCTAGTGCAATTGAAGGTTCCATTGATCAATCTATTTGGATACCTCATGTTATTGAAGGTCTAATTGATCAAACCTTTTTGGAAACCTAATGTAATTAGGTGAGAGATACCTTAATGGTACTAATCAATAATGCATAACAAATGCATGGATCCAATACATGATGTAAACCCTAATTGAGGCTGATTCCATGTATAACCCTAATAAGAGGTTGTCTACATATGAAATTACTATTCAGGATGAATAGTAAACCCTAGTTGAGGGTGTATCCATGTGAAACCCTAGTTGAGGGTGTATCCATGTGAAACCCTAGTTGAGGGTATATCCATGTGAAACTCTAATTGAGGGTGATTTCATGAGAAACTCTAATTGGGAATGATTAGTAAACCCTAATTATGGGCAATGTGATATGAAACCCTAATGAAGGGTGATGCTATATGCAATCCCTATTCTAAAGAAGGGAGATGGTATGTGAAACCCTAATCCCTAATGAGAGAATAGAATTCATACTTGAATATGATTCATGAGGTGAACTCCTGTAGCACGACCATGCAAGGCAGCACGGCCGTGGTAACTTCCCTTTGCACGACCGTACAAGGTAGCACGGCCGTGGTGGATTCATTTTGCACGACCGTGCAAGGTAGCACAACCGTGGTGACTTTCTTTGCATGGTCATTCCTGATTGCACGGATGTGGTGCTCCATGATGGACTTGGAGATGATTGATAGTGACCTTATATGGTCATATACCTTGATGTGTTATAAGTCCAATATAATTGGATGAAGGATACATGAGATATGTGATGGAAAACCCTAATCCTTATAAAGGAATAAGGGTGATACTCTTGAAATAATGATACATTTGTTTTGCATGGTATTGATAGATAATTAATGTACTACTATAATATGTGCTAACCATGTAGGTATCATGAGATGATGAGCATTGCCAGGTATGGGCTATGATGTGTTATTAGTTTGAATTTGTTTATTGGGCCTTGTGTGCCATAATATACCTTGTGCCTGGTAAGAGGTGGCAAGAGAGTTAATGGGCCTCAAGTGCCATGATGGATTCTTGTGTAGCAAGTATCATATTTACCTTGATCAGATGACCTAAAGGTGTTAGTTACCTGAGAAAGTGATAACAATGCCCAGGTGATGAGCTAAGGGTTTGAATACCCAGGATTTCATGGTTATGGTATTGAAATTGTGAAGGGATGAGAATTCCCAGTGTTGAAATGAGGGATTAAGATCCCAACACTTTATGAAAAGAGTATGGCTACGAGCCATGACTCCACAATGATAATGTCAGGCTTTAGATATCTGATCTAAGCCTAAAAAGAGTTGATGCAATGGTAATGATTCTGTAGTTTGAATATATGTTATACATGTTCTTCATACTCATTAAAGAATAAGTGACATGTTGATTATATCAAGTTATAGTTGCAGTGCTTCTGATATAGAATAATGTTCTAATCTGTTAGACATTAAAATATATGATGTCAAATAAATATGATTACCCTGTTCATATTTATCTTCTTAAGATGCAATAATAATGTTTCTGGCGGAGAGTTATAACTCTCGCTGGGGTAATTTTTTATAATTGCCTCACCCCTGTGGGAACCACATTTTTAGGTGGACACGGATGAGGAGACAGGAATCCTTCAGTAGGTGAAGAACATCAGTAGCAGCAGGGACAGTAGTGAAGTCTCAGGTGGAGACATTGGTTGTCATGACATGTATAGTTGTATATAGAGTCCTATGTGTCGTCTCTGTACTCTCAGGTCCTCGGAGTAGTAGTTAGTGCTTTCGAGATTTTGGATCAGTGTCTCGAGATTTTATACTACCTGTGTTTAGCTTAACAGGCCAGCTGATGCTTGTAATTCTTAGAAAGAGATGATACATGATATGTACCTTTGATCCAAAAAGTAAATGTGTTATACTTTGGCTCTTGAAGAAAAAGATTTACTATGTGTGGATCTCTTTGCAAAAAGTTTTAATTTTTAATGATTTTCGCTAATCCGCTGCTTGATGAACGCTTCCGCATTAGTTAATTATGTTTTTATGAGTTGTATGCCACAGTAGAGAGAGGTTTTCCACATTCGTGGAGTCTATACAAAGGATAGAAAGGTCTACGATAAAGAAACATGAGACAAACCTCAAAAGAAATTCTACACAGTCATAGGGACCAATGATTAGTGGTACTAAACAACCAAAATCTTCACTACACTACTACAGAAATAGCATTCAGTGTCGCTTTTCTGGGCGTCGGTTGTTTACGGAAACCGACGCCGATACTATTAGACGTCGGTTATTTATACAAATCGACGTCTATATTTGAAGACCAGCCAGACACGGGTACCGCTTTATATTCAGCGTCGGCTGTTTATAAAAAACCGACGCCTAAAAGCACCCGCGAAATCCAAATTTCGAGCAAAAACATTTTAGGTCATCTTTAGCGTCGGTTTTATAGGTATTCACCGACGCCTATTTAAAATGAAAATTTGTGCAAAAATGTCCCACTTTCAGCGTCGGTTGTGCCAGATAACCGATGCTGATTATGGTTCCCGCCAAAAAATTTAGGGTACAGGTTTTCTAAACGGACGTCGGTTTTTTACAGACAACCGACGCTAAAGCGTTAGAGGCGTCGGTTTTCTAAATAACCGATGCTGATTACCAAATTAATAGACCTGATCACCCAGCTCTTCCCCCTTTCTTCCTGTTTCATCCTGCTGCTCGCCGCTCGCTCTCTGCCCGACGACTCCAGCTGCTGCTCTCTGGCGCTCGCTCTCCGCTGTTGCTCTCCGCCGCTCGCTCTCCGCCGCTGCTCTCCGCCGACGTCTCTGCCACTACTGCCACTGCCTCTCCGCCGCCGCATCTCCGCCTGACGACCCCCGCGTCTCCGCCGCTGCTGCCACTGCCCTACGCCGCTGCCACCTCCACTGCCTACACCGCCGCCTCCACTGCTCAACGTCGCCGCCTCCACTGCTCTTCTTCCTTAACGGAGCTCGCTACCGACAGAGCTACTCCTCTTCTTCCTCCACGAGCTTGCTACTTACAGGTTCGATTTTACTCTGTTATAGGATCCTTCAATGTGTGTTCTTTATAAGGTCAGATTGGTTTCTGAGTTGTTGGTCAATCATTTGGTTATGAGTTTTTATACCTAGTTACACAGCTCATTTTTGCTTCAATCATATTCAACATGTTGTTGTTTTTTATTGCAATTTGGTTCATTTTGTCATTTATATTTGCTTGTAATTTTTCAAAGGAGAACGGTTTAATTTTTCAATCATATTTGATTGTGATTGAGAGAACCCCCTCCCCTACCAAACTGCCAGGTCGTCTTTTCCTATGTCGGATTGTGAGATACAAGGATGCTCAAAACGCAAATCTAATTAAAACATTAACTATTAGCAACTGATGGGTCACTTTCCTATACCAAAAAGGAAACCCAAGAAACATATCCTAAACATAAATAAACACTCTCTCTACGAGTACCTATCTATTTTTTCTCCCAAACAAAAAGGAAAACACCGTTTAATCTGTTTGTAATTAGATTTTACAAGTCCTGAAAGTCGCCTCAACGTAGAATCATCCCTACAACATTATTAAATATATTTTTTAAGATGCAAGACGCGCATAATGTATTGAACACAATCATATATGTCTAATTTCGTAAATAATCAAACTAAATTAGTATTACTACTCCGAATTTCACCAAATCAAGACATAACTATTATGTCACAAAGTATCAATATTAAAATCCACTTATTCACCTATATAAGCACCTCAAGGATGGAAATTTCATACCCTCATATATAATATCTTTTTTATCCATCCAAAAATCTTCAAGATCAGATAGAACATTATTATCAAGATCTCAATCAATACTTAATTTTACTTGAACCTCTATAAAGTCATAATGTGGTCATATACGTTCAGCCCTATCCCTCTAACTAAAAAGGGCTTAAAATATGAGTGAAATATATTATAGTTGGGCATGAATTTCTCAATCTCAACCAACAAAAAATTCATCAATGTCATCATCATTCTGATTTTTGCTTTGACCTTGCCCTGAAAGTTGTTCATGTTCTTCTGATAAGTTGTATTGTGGGTGAACCTAGATGACCGACCTCAAAGATGGACCTTCAACTCAAATTTGTTCATGTTCTTCAACTCAAATTTCACAATGTTAATCCTGGGACAAACGACCAACTTCCTTGTTCATTGGATCATATGGTAGCCAAGGACTGCAAAGATGGACCTTCATCATCCTAAGATGGGGGGTTATGAGGGTTATGAACTTCTAATTTGTGCATATATTTGTCATACATTTGTGCTTGCATATATGAACAAATATTTTGCTTGCATATATTTGTCATATCTATTATTGTGTTTGTTGGCCTAGAAACCCGTCCAAGATTTACTCATTAGGAGTAAATCTTGGATAGTCCCCGGTTTGGGACTGTTCTTGAACACCTAATCTCACTTAGGATGTAAGTGTATAATGTGTATTGGGTTTTCGAGAATATTTCGGTAGCATATCCCCGTTTGTTCTCTAAGTACATATGTACTTAGAGAACATCGGGGAAATGCTGCCAAAATTTTCTTGAAAACCAAATACACATTATACACTTACTAGTGAGATTAGGTGTTCAAGGATGGGATAGGTGGTACACATTTATTATATATAAGAATGACATCAAATGTATTTGTTGGCCTAGAAACCCATCCAAGATTGACTCATTAGGAGTAAATCTTGGATAGTCCCCGGTTTGGGACTGTTCTTGAACACCTAATCTCACTTAGGATGTAAGTGTATAATGTGTATTGGGTTTTCGAGAAAATTTTGGTAGCATTTCCCCGTTTGTTCTCTAAGTACATATGTACTTAGAGAACAGCGGGGAAATGCTGCTGAAATTTTCTTGAAAACCAAATACACATTATACACTTACTAGTGAGATTAGGTGTTCAAGGATGGGATAGGTGGTACACATTTATTATATATAAGAATGACATCAAATGTATTTGTTGGCCTAGAAACCCATCCAAGATTGACTCATTAGGAGTAAATCTTGGATAGTCCCCGGTTTGGGACTGTTCTTGAACACCTAATCTCACTTAGGATGTAAGTGTATAATGTGTATTAGGTTTTTGAGAAAATTTCGGTAGCATTTCCCCGTTTGTTCTCTAAGTACATATGTACTTAGAGAACAGCGGGGAAATGCTGCCGAAATTTTCTTGAAAACCAAATATACATTATACACTTACTAGTGAGATTAGGTGTTCAAGGATGGGATAGGTGGTACACATTTATTATATATAAGAATGACATCACATTATACGCTTAGGATGTAAGTGTATACCCTAATCTTTTCCTGATATATACTTGTTTCCTAATATATACTTGTTTTCTCTGATCATAGAATGGATAGATCATGGATGTCCATTCATAATCGTTGTACCCCAGAGTTTATATCTGGTCTTGATCAGTTTATTAGATTTGCCGAGGAACATAGGAAAAAACCTACAGATAGGTTCTACTGTCCATGTAGGCATTGCGGTAACAACTTGAAAGTCAACACTGGTGAGGAAATCAAAAGTCATGTCATGTGCAACGGGATTGTACAAGGCTATACAGAATGGCACTAGCATGGAGAGATTTCAAAATCGAAACCAGTAGATGTCGATAGCAGTGCTTGGGTGGAAGAAGAAATTGCCTCTGATGACGTAAATGTGAACGAACCAGTTCCAGCAGACATCGTTGATGCGATGCTGGATAGTTGTAGGGTAGAGCACACCGATCCACCTCCTATCTTTACAAACATTGTGCATGATGCTGAGATACCGTTATACACAGGTTGTGCTAAGTTTACGAAGCTTAGCGCTGTCTTGAGATTGTATAAGTTGAAAGCTAACAATAGATGGAGCGACAAAAGCTTCACTTCATTGTTGACTTTGTTGAAAGAAATGCTTCCTGAAGGAAACGAGCTTCCAATCTCAACATACCAGGTAAAGAAAATGTTGTGCCCAATGGGAATGGAGGCCAAGAAGATACACGCATGCCCGAATGATTGTGTATTATTTCAAAAGGACTATGTAGATTTGAAAGATTGTCCAAAATGTGGTGCGTCACGGTATAAATTGACGACTTCGGGGGAGTCCAAAACTGGTTCTCCTGCCAAGGTGTTGTGGTATCTACCTATAATATCACGGTTTCAACGCTTGTTTGCAAATCCGAAAGATGCGAGGAATTTGAGGTGGCATGCAGATGTTAAGAAAAATAATGATGGGATCCTACGACATGCGTCTGATTCCCCACAGTGGAAGAAGATTGATCTATTGTACCCTAAATTTGGTGAAGAAGGTAGGAATCTAAGACTTGGGCTTTGTACAGATGGGATGAATCCGTACGGGACATTGAGCAGCCAACATAGCACTTGGCCAGTCATGCTTGTTATATACAATCTTCCTCCCTGGATGTGTATGAAAAATAAGTACGTTATGTTGTCATTGTTGATATCGGGTCCTAAACAACCCGGAAATGATATCGATGTTTATCTTGAACCTTTGATTGATGACTTAAAGAAACTTTGGGCTGAAGGTGTGATGACCTATGATGCTTCAGCAAGAGAGACATTTCGTTTGCACGCTATGTTGTTTTGCACTATTAATGACTTTCCAGCATATGGGAATTTGTCTGGATATAGTGTCAAAGGAGCTAAGGCGTGTCCTATATGTGAAGAAAACACTGATTCAATAAGACTAAAACATGGCGGCAAGACTGTATATCTTGGTCATCGAAGGTTTCTTTCAAAATTCCATCCGTATCGTAGGAAGCGCAAAGCATTCAATGGATGGAATGATGAACGAAGTGCACCTAAACCTATACCAGGGGATGTTGTTTATGAAAGAGTAAAAGACATTGTCAATGAATTTGGTAAGAAATCACAATGTAGTATGGCCACACGGAGTGACAATTCTTCATTCAAGAAGAAGTCAATATTTTGGGATCTTCCTTATTGGAGTTCTTTGACAGTCAGGCATTGTATCGATGTAATGCACGTTGAGAAAAATGTATGTGATAGCATCATTGGTACTCTATTAAATATACCAGGTAAGACTAAATATGGGATAAAATCCAGACTGGACCTACGTGAAATGGGAATAAGAGGTCAAAATTAACAGAATTACGTGAAATGGGTAATAAAAGAACATACTTACCTCCCGCTTGTTACACGTTGTCTAGAAAGGAGAAGAAAACTTTTTGTGAATGTTTGGTAAATGTTAAGGTGCCACATGGTTACTCATCCAACATCCGTAGATTGGTATCAATGAAAGATCTGAAGTTGATAGGTCTTAAATCTCATGATTGTCACACTCTAATGCAACAAATATTGCCCGTGGCAATTCGATCTATATTGCCGAAGCATGTAAGGTTTGCAATTACCATACTTTGTTTCTTTTTCAACAGTCTATGCAGCAAAGTTATTGACCCTGATACTCTCGATAATTTGCAAAGAGAAGTGGTTATTACCCTATGTCAGCTTGAGATGTATTTCCCTCCTTCGTTCTTTGATATCATGGTACATCTTGTTGTCCACTTGACTAGGGAAGTGAAAATGTTGGGACCAGTTTTCTTGCATTGGATGTATCCCTTTGAACGATACATGAGCGTTTTTAAAGGTGATGTTCGAAACCGTTATCGGCTTGAAGGGAGTATTATTGAAGGTTATGTGGCGAGAGAGGTTATGGATTTTTGCAATGACTTTCTCAGTGGTAATGACACTCCTGATAATGACAAGAATATTGAGGAGGGCAAAGGAATTTTGGGATCACGGGTGAAAGTAATCAGCCGTGAGCAGTTGGAACAAGCTCACTTGTATATTTTACACAATATGGATGAAGTGAGTGTTTATATCGAGGAACATACCAATTTCATAAAGAGACAACATCCTCGAGCAAGTTCAATGTGGCTTGCTAGAGAGCATAATAAGACTTTTACTAAGTGGTTTGAAGATAAAGTCTTACATCAACTATCTCAAACACCAAATGATATTACAGAAACTATCAAATGCCTCGCCTTTAAACCAAAACCGAATGTTATGTCTTGTGAAGGGTTTGACATTAATGGATTCACATATTACACAAAGCGCCAAGATGATAAGAGTGTCGTCCAAAATAGTGGGGTCACTCTTCAAGCGTCGACTATGTACTTTGCAAGTGCAAAGGATAAGAGTCCACGTGAAGCTAAAATGTCATATTACGGTGTCATTGAGGACATTTGGGAGTTTGACTACATAGATTTCAAAATTCTACTCTTTAAATGTAATTGGGTTGATAACACCAAAGGAGTTATAGTGGATGAATTGGGTTTCACTTTGGTGAACTTTGAAAAGATTGGCGAGAAGGGTGAACCATTCATATTGGCATCACAGGCAAAACAAATATTCTATATCGATGATCCTGCAAATGATAAATGGTCGGTTGTTCTTCATGGTAAAAGACAGTTCATTGAAGATCCTATAGATGAAGAAGAGTACTATGATAAGTATGATGACTCCAGTCCATTCTCAGTTGGGTTGCCAACTCCACAAAATATTGAAGCTAATGATGACTTATATGTGCGCGGAGATCACAATGAAGGATTGTTAATTGATAAAAGATCACAATTTTAGAGACATGTATGTTTATACAAATGCTAAATGTTTGCCTTTTTCTAGTTAATACAAATGCTAAATGTTTGCCTTTTTCTAGTTAATACAAATGCTAAATGTTTGCCTTTTTCTAGTTAATACAAATGCTAAATGTTTGCCTTTTTCTAGTTAATAGAAATGCTAAATGTTTGCCTTTTTAATGACATTTTCATATGGTTGACCATGATGAGCATGATGTCCATGATGAGCATGAAGTCCATGATGAGCATGCTGTCCATGACGAGCATGGCGAGGATACTAATGTAAGTTCTAAAAACATATCCTGTATTTCTATAAAATTCATTATCTTCTAGTTATGTCATATATCCTATATTTCTATATTGGGCTAAGTTAGTGTGTTTTATTTTTGTCAAATTTTAGGTTGATGCACCTGTACCCACTGAAGCACTGGAGCAACTTGATGCGCAACACCAGACACTTAACAAGAAAAGGGGCATCACTCTGTTGAAGAAGTTATTAGCGCTAAGTGGTAGTGGATCTAAATTGGTGGTGGAGTTTGATAATGGAGGAAATCCAATTGGAGTGAACCGCAATAATTTTGTGAACTATCTTGGGTGTACCACTCGGAGCCATTGTGGTGTTAAGTATGACAATTGGCATAAAGTTCCTCAAGGGAAAAAAGACTTGATATGGAAGGATTTATGCGTGAGTTATTATTATTTGCAATTCTATTTTGTAGATTACAAATTCTATTATTTGCAATTCTATTTTGGATACTAGTTAATAACATTTCTATTTTACAGAATCTGTTTGCATTGGATGAGAAGTTGCATCGTAAAAATGTGATGCAACGCGCTGGAAAGATGCTTAGGAATTATAGGACAAATCTGAACAGAGAATACATAAAAGAGGGTGATAAGAAGAAGAAGTCAGCCCTTGAACAATGGAACTTCTTGGACAAAGAAGATTGGGACAATTTTGTTGCTTCAAGAAAATCTGAAGAATTCAAGGTATTAGGTGTCACTCCTAATTTAATTAATATACATTGTATTCACCTATTCAAGATTAGCATTTAGTGCTACTAACCAAATCATTAATGTGCATACTAACTAGGCCCTCAGTGACGCACAAAAAGCAAGGCGTGCACTGAATGTGCATGACCACACTATGGGTCCAAAAGGCTATGCAAGCGTTCGCCAAAGACTACAGGCGGAGTCTGCGGCTACTCAGGAGTATGCTCCTACTCAGGAGTCTGCCACACCCATGCCTCGCCATGATATCTGGATAGCTGGCAGGCAAAACAAGAAGGGTGAAATAAAGAAGCCTGTAACTGCTGAGGCGGCTGCAAAAATGGTAAAATACAACTCTTAGAGAAATCGTTTGAATATTGCTTATTTGTGGTGTTAACTTACCAATTTCTGTTTATGGTGATTAGCGGGAGCTGCACGAGCAGAGGAAACAAGGCACGTTCATCCCTCAGGGCACAAGGGATGAATTGACAGTTGCTCTGGGTAACCCAGAGCATCCTGGACGTGTTAGAGGTGTCGGCGCTGGTGTTGGCATCAAAGCATTCTTTGGGCCATCCCAGCGCAAACCCAGAGCGGGATTTTCTCAAGAAGAGGTAACCTATTCTTTTTTTAGAATGTTACTGCAAAAGGAAATTCATTAATAAGAAGCTAATGTTTCTTTTATCCATGTATAGGAGAATAAGAGAGTTGAGGATTTAGTTGCTAAGAAGATCAACGATGTAGTTGCTGAGAAGGTCAAGGAAGAATTGCTGCGGTGGCAGGCATCTCAGGCTTCCAATACGCCTATGGCGACCCACTCTTCTCCTGATGCACAGACTGCGAGTAATCCTGGAGACCCATCGCCTAGCACGTCTGCTGTAAGTATTGTTTATGACATTGTAGTTAGTCTTTTCAAGTTGTTATGTTTTCAAGATGATATGTATATATGTATAATATTCTTTACGTAAATTTGTAGGCATTGAAGCCATGCCGCTTAAGAATGCAAGACTACGTTGTTGCAGAGGCGCAGGCTTACCCGTCCCTTCCTGGGGCAATGTTTCACGGGACTCCAATGCCACAGGGCTACGTTCGTGTGAGCCCGATACGTGTGTTACCTGATTGGAGAGAAGCTACATTGTCATATCCCCACCCGGATATTGATAGACTTGCTGATGCAGAAGGCGGGGTGATATTGTGGCCCAAAGCAGATGTCGTCTACACGACTGAAATTGTAAGATAAATTTACATTGATTTAGACTGTTAATGTGTATATATGATGTCAACTGATCTGAAATTATATGTACAGGTTAAAAAGAAGACACCAGGAGCACCTAGGCCTCCACTTCCACTTCCCGCATTACCCGATTGGGTTCCAACTGACCTAACATACCCGTTAGGTCCTGCTTGTAGGGGAATGGCATGTTGGCTACGGGCACATAATGTACATTGCCCTATAATTATTTCTTTAGATGCAGATTATGCAGGTCAATCATACGATAGCTCTTTATTTATACAAGATATTATTGAGCTGTTTATGTATGATTGGCTAAATACATCAATGATAGAGACATGGATAAGGTGAGATCTTGTTTATACATCCATATACCTTGTATAAGATCCGGTGATCTGGTTTCTTATATATTAATGCATACGCCTATATGTTTTGCAGCTACCTAGTCGAAGATCATTGCAAACAATTTGCATTTGATCATGTGGGATTTTTGATTCCATCATTGATTAGTTTGGTAGCTAAAGACCCTGATAATGTTCAACAATACTGTATAGATGCTTTTATAATTTTTGGTCAGCAAAAGAAGACGATAATAATAGCTCCATTCAATGTCAAGTAAGTTTACTTTATTTATAATTTGGACTTAAGAAAATTCCATTTTTATTTTGCATTTTGAGTTATTAATTGTTAACTTCTTACTTCTAGCGGTAGACATTGGGAGTTACTAGTTATTGTCCCCGGGACATTCACTGTTTATTATCTAGATCCTGCGGGGAGTACATTGAATACTAAAATTGGACACGTAATGAGAATGCCATTATTCTGGTGAGAAATATTTCATTTTTATATCCGTTAACATCTTTTATTACATTATTATTTACTTATGCAATTTATTGTGTTATATTAACATGTAGGGGTTTAGATGCATTCAAAAAGGCTGGAGGAACGGTCCCAAGGAAAAAGAACCAGCCAATAAATTGGCAGAATGTACAAGTAAGTTCCCGACTCGAATATATATATTATTGATGTGAATTGTGCTTAGTTGTATTATTTTGTATGTTTCAATTTATAGTGTGCTACACAAGACAATGGCTGGGCATGCGCATACTATGTGATGCGATTTATGCAGATGATTATCAAATATGCCGCATTGGACATCGATACCATACATGAGGTATTATATATAGTCTCATTAGTTAGTATGCAATATATCAATCTTATATTATTTTTATATTATTACTTATATATATACATCATTCTCTTTGCAGGTGTTTAAAACTGACAACACTACAGGTAAACGTTTAAAAAATATACATGCTCCATATACGATGGAAGCATTAAATGAAGTAAGAGAAGAATGGGCAAAAGCCATACAAGCAGTGGCAACTGTAAGATATAATTGGGATGTTGATAGCGATAATGAATGATACTATGTAAATGAATATTTCTGAATGTTAATACATGTATTTGAATGTTTCTATATGTGTGAATGTGAGAATTGAATTGATGTCTGAATGTATGTACTTGTGTAGAATTTTGCTTGTGACTTTTGCAGGTTTGCGGCCTGTTTGTAGGCTGATATCAATGGATGTCGTAAACCTGCAGTTCAGAAAACTGAACTGCAGGTTCTCATCCTGCTGACCAGCCACAGCAGGCCTGCAAACTGATATGAAAAAAAAAATATAAATAGGCGTCGGTTATTTATAGAAAACCGTCAGGAAAGACCTACAGCGTCGGTTTTTTTCAATAAACCGACGCCTGATGTGGCCAAAGCAGTCCTGGAAATGGCGTCGGATATTCATATCAAACCGACGCCTATTTAACCTATAGGCGTCGGTCTTTTGGTATATAACCGACGCCAAAAGTGTTCGCGCCACAAAAAATGGCGTCATCTAGGGCACTTTATGCGTCGGTTATCTACTAAAAGACCGACGCTATATTCCATATAGGCGTCGGTTGTTTAGTAAATAACCGACGCATAAAGTGCCCTAGATGACGCCGTTTTTTGTGGCGCGAACACTTTTGGCGTCGGTTATATACCAAAAGACCGACGCCTATATGGAATATAGGCGTCGGTTAAAAAACCGACGCCGAAGTGTTCGACCTTTAGCGGCGCCCACATAGGCGTCGGTCAGAAACCGACGCCAAATGGGGTTAAACGACCGACGCAAAAGTCCGTTTCTGTAGTAGTGCTAGTTCAACCTCAATCTAGTGCACCTATGCAGGGGTCATCAAGTTGGGGTCGAGCTTGTCACAAATGTGGACAGCTAGGACATTTTAGACAACAATGTCCAAGGAGAAATAGTGAGGTGACCCAACAGTCAAGGCATAATCTGCAAAATCCACAAGGACCTCAGTCCAGTGGAGCATATGGTGGAGGATGAATACAAGTGTCACAGTTTGGTCCATCTACTTCTGGTAGTAGAGGACAAAGGCAATAACAAATAACAACTAAGTCCATGTTTTGGGCCAGACAAGATGCTAGTTAACTTGTAAAAGGTAGACTTGTCAAGATAGAACTTTTTATTTTGAGTTACCTTCTGTTTCCTACTATAAGAAAGGTAGTTGTTGTTTAGTTTATCTGTATAATCCTTTAAGGATATGAGGAAGAGATAAGAAGGATGAAAACTTATGTTCAGTTTAATATCCTCTTATATGTTTGAAAATTTCTCTTTTCATGCAGAAAGGGAAAAGAGGTAAAAGAAACACTCAGAGAAAGTCTAAGATACTAAGTAGTGAAATTTAAAGAGATGTTAAGAATATGAAACATAATATAAAACAAATACATACTACCTAATTTCAGTTCTTGAATACCCTGGCCAGGTATTCATTTATTGAAGGCAAGGTAAGTATGACATACCTAGATTGTTATCTTTTTGATTACTCTGATCAAGTAATCATTCTGAAACAATCTAAAGAAAGAAGTAGGAGATGTGGCATGGATATTTCTACCACATTCTAATTGATATATGAAGGAATTTGATTTAATTATAAATCAATTTATAAACAAAAGAAGATGTTTAGTATAATATATGTCATGGTCTGAAGACCTAGAAGTAATAAGTTACCTGATGGAAAGTAACAATAATCAATGATGAACTAAAGGTTTGAATACCTATACCTAGTAATCATGGTGAAAATGATATTAAGAAATGATGACAAGTGAGCATCCATATGATTCCTATGCTGATGGCAAGGAACCAAGAAAGAAATAAGAGTAAATAACTCATGAACAGTAGAAGGTTCATGTAATGCTTAAAGGAGATGATAATCTCTTCTCATGAATAAACAACCTTGGATAACAATAGGGTGATAAGAGGAATATGATCCTTTGTTTTCTTTTCTTTCAGGGACATGGCAACCAAGTGGGTCTTAGAACACTTGGTGTGCATAAATTAAAATTGATTATTTGATGGATACTTAGAAGAGTATCAGTTGTCTTGGACTTGGGTTCCAAGAAAAAGATATGTATAACAAGAAATGTCCCAGTATAAAAGAAAGATGAAATGTGATGTGTTTTTAGCACATGTGATGGATACCAAGGTAAGGAATTATGGTATCAGATAATTTATGTTGACCACCTGGAGTGGTTAACTGTAAAATCAGTTTAACTATATTATATAGTATGTACATCATATGTTAGGGGTTTATGCCTTGCATAAACATGACATTGAGATGTTATGTGAAGACTTGATGAGATGATGGATAATATCAGTTTCCCTTTATCTGGGATTTCGAGGATGAAATCCTTGTTAGGGGTTTATAATTTGTAACATCCCTGGCATGGGTTATGCTTTAACCCTAGGTGTTTTGTTTAAGAAAGACAATTATATGCTTGCACTTATCTTTTGAAAAGTAATTAAGGTTCAAGAGGAACTTATATTTCAATTTTAGTCCTTTTTTAATAATGTTGAAATAATGTTTGCTTAGTTTGGACTAAAGTGCAAATTACCCAATGTGAGGGGTTAACTTGCAAATGTTACTTGAAAAATGTTCCTCATGTGTTGAAGAATCATGAGAATGAAGATGATGCAGAGGTATGGCTTGGGAAAGCCTGAGTAACAAGAAAGAGCTTATTACGCAATGTTTATGCATTAAAACCTAGTTTTGGTGCAATGTGCAATTTACCCAAAACCCAGGGTTCAATATGCAAATTACCACTTCATAATAGTCCCTAATGTTTCTTGGCATCATGTAGAGCAAAGAAAATGAGAGGGGCATCTCATTTGTATCATTTTGGAGGAGAGAGAATCTTGATATTAAAATAATCAAGATTTAAGCATAATTGGAACTTTACTTCAATTATATGCAAAAATAAATATATTAATTGAAGTGCCCTTAAACCAAAATTGAAATGGTTGAAATACATATATGTGGACGACCATTTGCCTTGCAAAAGCACAAAAATATCTAAGGGAAGTGGATAACTCACTCACATTATTATAAGAAAAAGAAATATCCACTCACTTATGGATATTATTATAATATGATTTAAGGTGCTTAATTTGCTTTTATTTAAATCATGGATAATTGAGAGGAATAAGAGGCAAAAGAGATAGCCTAGTAACCAAGGAAGGTAATAGGGAAAGTGGCAAGGAAATGGAGGAGTTATCCCCTACTTTCTCTATCTTAAATGAATTTTTAATAAAATACATATATGCTCATTTATCCCTAGATTGGATGGGTATTTTCGAATCCACCTTCACTTCTTTCTTGAAAAAACGACCAAGGGATATTAGAGCAATAGGAGGACGACCCCCGACCTGTTGGTAAGCTTCTTGACCTTCTTTCACCTTGATTCCATGGTGGAAATCACAAATCAATGCATGATTTCTTCTTATCTTCACTCGATCTTCAATTCTAGCCATTCCTTTTCACTCAAACCTTGAGGACGAGCTTGGGATAGTTGAAGGTTTTGCTTTCACCATTAAAGACGTGGAGGTTTAAGCTTTGAAGCTCAATTGGAGGCGGGTTTTATAACTTGAACCCTTAATATTGTTATTGCATTCAATTCCTTATCAATTGTTGATCCTTTCTTCATTCTCAAAATTTTATTTGGTTGATTGATGCAATCTCCATGAAAATCACAACAAGTTTCGGGGGTTTAGATCTTGATGATGATGACATCATCATAAGCACACACCTCCCCAAATATCTATTGTAAACAGTTTTAAGACTTTGGCCCAAACGGTTTCACCAAACCGTTTGGAGACTAAACAGTTTGCAAACCGTTTAGAGTCTTGAACCCCAAACCATTTAGATGAGTTGACCATTTGGATGGGTTGACCATTTGAGGTCAGGACCATATTACATGTTGGATGAGGATCTAATGGTTCCAATTGATTGAATCAATATATGGACAATCATCCAATTAGAAACCCTAATCGGGTTAAGTGCTGATTTTGCAATTGAATGAATTAAATCTTTGGGTTGATTAACCCAAATGGTCTCAAGACCATTTGGAGATCACCCAAACGGTCTCAAGACCATTTGGAGGTCAACCAAGACCATTTTTAGGTCAAGGGTTGAGTATTTGAAGGTCCAAAGATAGCAAATGGTAATGCAATCAATAGTTCAATTGTTGATCAATCTAATGATCCAAAACCTAATTAAAATTCACAATTTTAAGTGATGGATGGGGCAAACGGTTTCAAGACCGTTTGGAGGTCATCCAAACGACTTCAAGACCGTTTGAGGTCAGGTCATGTCATGGTTTGATGATGACCCAATGATTTCAATTGGACTAGTTCCACAATGTCAACCATTGATGGTTCCTTGATTTCAAAACCCTAATGGATGGTTTCTTGATTATGAACCCTAGTTCAATTGGTTTCAAAACCCTAATTGAAGATACAATTGAAGGGTGATTCAATGGTCTAATGGAAGAATAAATCAGTGGTTCAATTGATAGATGGTTTAATGATTGAAATCCTAAATTGATTAAGTGATGGAAGACCTTTTTGGTCCATTCGGTTTTGAGAGGGTTTGGACCAAACGGTCTTGAGCTCAAGACCGTTTGGGATCAAACGGTCTCATGACCGTTTGAGACCAAACGGTATCAAACCATTTAGAGACCCAAGTGGTTTCAAGTGTGACTTGTCCATACAGTTTCATCATTGTTTTGCTTAAACGGTTCAAACCATTTGGAGTATCAATGGTCAAGAATGTTTAGATGTTTCAATGTGATTAAGTTAATTGGAAACCTAAGGTGATGAAAGATAAAATGACCCTATGGTTGTTACTGATTTATCTCAAAGATAATCACTAGGGTTGTACCTATAAGGTACTAAGTAATTGGTAACCCTAGATGAGTTAATCCCTATAAGCTTATGAAAGCAATGTCTCAGTACACTTTGTCAACCATAGTTGTATATATATATATACTTGATTGAAGGGTTGATATAAACATAATCAAGTTGAAAGGATGATAGAAAGGAATTCTTACATGAGTATTAATCATGTGGTAATTAAGTTATGATCCTCAATAAAGAGATCATGAAACCCTAATCCAGAAGGTTAATGAATTCTAACCCTAATTCAGGGTAACATAAGGTAAAACCCTAATTATGGGAATGGAGGGTGAAACCCTAATTGGGTTGAATAGTAAACCCTAATTTTAGGGTAAAGTGTATGAAACCCTAAACTAGGGTAATGTGATGTAAAATCCTGATGTATTGATATGAAATGAGAAACCCTAATTGAGGGTGATTCTATGAGAAACCCTAATTGTGGGTGATTCCATGAGAAACCCTAATTGAGGTTGATTCCATGAGAAACCCTAATTGAGGGTGATGCCATGAGAAACCCTAGTTGGGATGAATAGTAAACCCTATTTATGGGGAATGTGATGTGAAAGCCTAATGAAGGATGATGCTATATGCAATCCTAACCCTAATGAAGTATGATAGTATGTGAAACTCTAAACCCTAATAAAGGGTGATGGTATGGGAAACCTAATCCTAATAATGGAATAGTTGCACATGATTGGTTAAATCCCAATACCTGGATTAATAACACAGGATTGGTTAAATCCCAATACCTGGAAATATAACACAGGATTGGTTAAATCCCAATACCTGGAATAATAAAATATGGTTGGTTAAATCCCAATACCTGGAATAATAACACATGATTGGTTAAATCCCAATACCTGGAATAATAACACATGATTGGTTAAATCCCAATACCTGAAATAATAACACAAGATTGGTTAAATCCCAATACCTGGAATAATAACACATGATTGGTTAAATCCCAATACCTGGAATAATAACACATGATTGGTTAAATCCCAATACCTAGAATAATAACACAGGATTGGTTAAATACCAATACCTGGAATAACTGCACAGGATTGGTAATAACCCAATACCTGGAATAACTGCACATGCTTGGTAATAACCCAATACCTGGAATAATTGCACAGGGTTGACATAGTTCAATACCTGGAATAATTGCACAGGGTTGACATAGTTCAATACCTGGAATAATTGCACAGGGTTGACATAGTTCAATACCTGGAATAATTGCACAAGGTTGACATAGTTCAATACCTAGAATAATTGCACAGGGTTGACATAGTTCAATACCTGGAATAATTGCACAGGGTTGACATAGTTCAATACCTGGAATAATTGCACAGGGTTGGCATAGTTCAATACATGGAATAATTGCAAAGGGTTGACATAGTTCAATATCTGGAATAATATCACAGGATTGGCATAGCCCAATACTTGGAATAGTTGGGATTGGCATAGTCCAATACTTGGAATAGATACAAAGGAACAATATAAGTCCAATGCTCATACTAGTTGCACATGATTGGTATAATCCAATGCCTGGAATATTTATACAGGATTGGTATGGACCAATGCCTAAATAAGACATGATGATGTACACTCTCATGTCTAGTATAAACTAATATCTGTTTAGCAGATTGGATAAGGCCATCAGATAGAAACAAGAAAGAGTAATGAGTATCATGAGAAAAGCATGAGATGTTGAGCTAATACAATAGATAAATAATATACATGTTCTTTCTATTCCTTATAAAGAGAATAGACGATTTACTGCTCTATCATAGATAGTTGCAATAGTTAAAGATGAGAATGATATAAACTGCTTATCCTCTATTCAGATTTATATTATAAACTGCAATAATAATGTTTCTGGCAGAGAGTTATATCTCTCGCTGGGGAAACTTTCAATTGTCTCACCCCCATGGGATCCAACATCTTTTTTTAGGTGGACGAGCACATAGGAGATTGAGAATATCTTGCAGAGGAAGAACTTCAGTAGCAACAGGTACATCAACAACAACTCAGGTGGAGTGTGTTGTCTGTCGTGTTTGTAGATAGAAGTCCTATGTGTCGTCTCTATACTCTCAGGTCCTCAGAGTTAATAGTTAGTGCTTTTAATGAATCGTTTTGAGATTTTGGCTTAATACCTCGAGGTTCTTATGCTATCTGAGTTTAACTTTTAATAAGGCAGTTGATGTTGTAACCCTTGAGAAGAGATAGTACAAGATATGTACTTATGAACCAAGATGTAAATGTAATACATTGGTTCTTGTTGAAAGAGTTTTCCTATGATTGGATCTCTTTGAAAAAGGTTTTATTTTTTTAGTGATTTTCAGTAATCCGTTGCAAATGATCACTTCCGCTTAATTAATCTTGTTTTTGTGAGTTGGATGCCACATATTCGACTTGGTAAGTAGTTTTAACCATTGATTCTTCCTTCTCCTCATTTCTCCTCATTGAGGTTTGGCTTAACCTCTGATTTTCATCTTCTACCTACAACAAGCCTTCTTTAGGGTTGAAAGGAAGAAGAAACCGTTGACTTGTTAGGGTTTTGATATGGATGATTTTCAGAGATGTGCTGCGTTTTTAAGGTGTTTTCACACTTTAGAGTGAGTGGGTACTTCCTTTAAATATTAGATTGTACGCAAATGAGTTAAATCATCAATAATTTTCAATTGCTTAGTATACGATTACAAACCCTAAATGGTCTTTTTGATCTAGCTTTTGCAAGTTGATATGAAATGGATTATTTATCTATTGTGATGAATTTTAGATGATGAAATCATATTAGAAATGGGTACAATCAATCTAAATGATAAGTCTTAAAGTATTTGCAGAGGTTATAAGAGTAAACTAAAATTTAGGATCTCCGTCTATGACTAAAATTGTTGTATAATTGAATAAAGAAGTTTGCCTAGTTGAATCTCCTTGGTTATGAATGATTGTTTTATTTGTATGCGTATTAGATACATGTCAGATAAGATCTTAGATTTTATTTGATGATATCAATGTTTGCTTGATATATCATTAAGGAGGGTGAAACCCTAAATGAATGGAAAGTTGGAGGTTTGCAAATAGACATCTTGATTCAGTGTTATTCTTAATGTATGATGTTTTAGTAAATGGCTTGGAAACCCTAGTTTAGATCATTACATGGTTTCATATATATATTCGATTATATGTGAACTGTTGAGAGCAATCTTTATTGAATGATGTTATGATGTATTAAATCCTTATGCTAGTCATGTGATAAGTGAATGAGGTAAATGAAACCCTAAGGATAGAGTGTTCAGTGAATCAAGTATTGTGATATTAATGTTTCTCATTCGAGACGTGGTTATGCTTAACAGTTCATTTGTGGTAAATGTTATCAAATGATTTATGAAATGAACGATTTACAAAGCTGAACTAAGATATGATGATGTGATGGTTGAATTGTGAACTTAAAGAGTGAATTAGACATTTAGATGCCCTGAACACTGTAGAATCCTCACAGGATGAGGCCTACGCTGTGGGGAGGAAACTGTTTCTCGACTGGAGGTAGTCCACATCGAGGTAAGCTGGAGTGCACCAGTAGGGTGTGGGGGTCTTGACCAGTAGGGCAGACTCCTTATAGTTGTGTGGTACCCAACATCAACTGGGGATGCCAGTGGTACCTATGTTACATGTTGTAGTGATCAGTGGTCAGTAGGTCCACTGATGCACAATAAGCCTGAGCACTTTGACTCACCTCCTGAGTACCCAGATTGGGAGGTGGAGTATGAGATATCCGTCTGCTCCTATCAGCCACCGTGAGGCAGACATGCCGAGGCCCGCTGCAGACGGGGTCTTACTCGAGAGACATGCTTAGGAACCCAGACATGCTTCTAAGCCTTGTAAAGTGAGATTGTAGCTTGTTGCGATTCTTTCACATATTTTTGTACACCTCATGTGGGTTCAGGGCATAATAAGATGAATGAGAGGTTAAACAAGTGTGCACAGTTATTCAATTATTCTTTGTATGTTTCTAAATTAGTAGTTCTCTTTATGATTAATCAATCATGTTCATATATTGATTCACTCTTGTAGATGTCTAGTGTATTGTGCCATATTTATGTTTATGAATGATTAGTCCTTTTAAAGCTTACTACTGTTATAATTGATATCAGTTGCTAAATAGTATATTTGTAATTATTTAAGTACTTTAAACTGTTTATTTGAAGTACTCATTCACTGAGCGAGTAGGCTTACCCCTCTACTCACAATTTTTTAGGGAAACCACATGGACTGAAGATGCCATTGCATCAACATAGATCTGCCACAAGATTTAAGTATGAGATTAGTTTAGTTCATTCAGTCCCTGTCACTCTAGGTCCTTGTATAGATGTGAGAGAGTTGTAAATGATATTTTATATCTTTATTTCCTTAATAAGAGAGAATGTATCTGATTATCATGTCATATGTACATGGAAGTGTGAGAAACATAATGAATGTATGGATGTGTATCATAATGTTGAGATCATATTAGAGCAATCAAAGTTTAATTCTCTTGTTTATGTGATTGTATGCGAGAAAACAAAGAGTTTGAAATGAAATAAAAGAAAAAAAAATCGGGAGTGAACTTTGTATTAAGTATAATCCTCAAACTTATGCCCTAATCTCATGATTAGTGGTAATCGTAGGATGCAGGTGTAACCGAGACAACCTATCCAAGAAAACAATCTATACACACTACATATTGCAGATGTCAATCATGAATTCATCCACCCATAGATAGACAACATTTTCTCCTCACATTTCTTATTTTGCTCATCTATTCCACTGATCCAAGTGTAAAAGTACTTATATATTCTAAGCTTTATAGAAATTTACACAACTGTCGACAATGTTGGTCCTGTATGATTGAATATCAACTAATTTGCAAACACCTTTGTAATAAAAAAAATATCAAAATTAAATTGATTCAAATGTGATTTATAGACATTGGATTCCATGTCCTGATCAAATTCGTCTATATATTGTATATATTTGTATCTAAATAGGAAAATTGTCCACCCTATAATTTAAAAGTGAGCAAATTTAAATAATGGCTATGTCATCTTTTTACATAATTAAATAAAGCCAAAGAGACAGTTAAAAAAAATCCATACGTCTCCTCAACCCTCTCTTGGACACCACTTTTGTCTTTTTATTGTCTTTTCCATGTATCATTGATCTTTCTTCTCCTCAATAACATTATCTATAAAATGTCTTTAACGTTATCCTAACAACTTGATAATGATGCCACCCCCTCTCGTTCCCTTTATACCAACCAATTTATATCTACACCACAATAATGGAATATTACATTAACAAACACATTTTAAAGTAAAAATCACAAAACAAATGTCACATTAAAATATATCTAATTATTTTTTTCATATGTACGAATCCAAGTGTTTCTACTAGCATATAAATACTATTACACTATACCATGAATCTAATGAAACACTTTTGTTATTTTACTATGCAATAAAAAATATACAAGTGAAATAAAAATCACGAGTATAGTTTCAAACTGCATAGGTTTTAATTTGTATATTTATCTTCTGTCGGAATTCATATCCAACTATCAATATACTAAAAAAAAAAACTATCAATACTACATACTACCAGTCAGATAGTGCAACCACATCATCGCCTGTTGATTCCCGGTTACCCAACGCCAACGGATCGTGGAATCGTGGGGCGAGAGGAGGAATCCGGTAAGTGGTAACGGCCCAGCCCAGTGCAGTCACGTGCTTCATTAGTAATCTACTTGAATCGAATCATTGCATCAAGGTGAATCGGCGGTAGCCTAACCACTCACGACTCATCATCATTTGGCCGGCACATGCGGGTGAACTGTTATTATTATTGGCGAGCAGAGGCACAATAAAAAAGGCGGCAGCTCTAATTAAGTAACCTACTTGAGTCGTAATTATCCTCTAAATTACATAATTGCAGTCCCTCGTCTATTCCCCTCCCGGCATAACCACAGCGCGATTGCCCCCTACCTGACGCCTCTCAGGTCTCAACTGCTGCTCCTTTTCGAACCCTGCCAACCCCCTCCTCCATCCTGCCATCCAATCCGCCACCTATCCCACTCCCACCTCCCTTCCCGCCACTCAATCGCAGCATGGACGCCACGGTGAAGCAGGAGGCCGTCGAGGCGGCGTCGGAACAGGAGCAGAAGCGGCCGTGGAGTATGGTCGACCTCATCGCTCTCAGCAGCGACAGCGAGGACTCCGGCTCCGAAGGCGGCGGCCCGTCAGGGGAGGGTCCGAGTTCAGCAAAGCGGCCAAAGGTCGAGGAGTCCGTCCTCCCTCTGGGGTTCCTCGACCCTCTCCCGCCTGAGGTGCCCGAACCCGCTCCCCTCCCACTCCCCATGCCCATGCCAGTCGCCTTATCACGCCCAGATCCTCCTACCCCCATCTCTAAGTCGGCCTACTCCAAGCAATTCTGGAAGGCCGGTGACTTCGTAGGGGAACGGCCTCCCGTAGACAAGTCGGCATCTGTTTCGGGTATTTCATTTAATTGGGTTTGAATATCTTATTTCATTTCATCGCTGCTTGGTCGGAGCTGTGTCATGTCCTTCGGCTGTTTGTTTCCGGCGAAGATATAAAGCTAGATGCTTCCGTGTGACGTTTCGTCATGCTATATTTATGGCGTTTTCTTTCCCCTTTTCTTGGCCCCAATGACCTCTTCAGCATGCTTAGCTCCCTTATTCATTAATACCTTTGAGCTAATTCTTGGTATCCATGACATGCAAAAGAGTAGGTGAAGCACCTGACATACCGTAGAGACACAAGAAAATCTCTTGAATAGTAATTGACTGATAGGAACTTATGCACTCCATTTTTTGTCTCGATGCCCCGTTCCCCGGATCCCCAATCTTCTTTTGATGCCTGTGTGACCTCCAACCATCCATGCCATTTGTTGGGTTGGTCAATCTTGGTTGGGTTAGAGGGGAGTGGCTTTGTTTATGATCCCCCCCCCCCCCCCCCCCCCCCCCCCCCCCCCACCACATGCCATTTGTTGGGTTGGTCAATCTTGGTTGGGTTAGAGGGGAGTGGCTTTGTTTATTATCCCCCCTCCAGCTGGTGTCTAGCATATTCCTTTTTTCTTGGGTCGTATGAGAATTCTGAAGCCAATGCAGCAGGGGTTAATATGAAACTTCTGCTTGATCATGCTGCCTCCAGCTCGTGTGCCTGTGGGGCTAGCAAACGCTCTTGTTGCGTACCTTTTTTTGGTTCTGTTTTAATAGTACTGCATGCATTCTGACGGGATTGTCCTCGTCGTTCCTTTTTGCCTATTTTGACGCCTTACACACTCGTTAACTCTTTCCATTAACGGAAACTGTTACTTTCTGCGTCATCTGGTGTACTGTAAATGTCTACGCTATTGTTGGCTTCTCATGATAACTTATGTCTTTTTATCCTTGCAGCTATGGACCACGTACGAGTTCATCCAAAGTTTCTCCATTCTAATGCTACCAGTCACAAGTGGGCTCTTGGAGGTTATGTTAATATTTGTAGTTACAATTTTTTGCAAACAATGTTATGCTTCTTCACTCCATCATTAAGTGTTTGCATTGAAGAGACTAAACTGTTCTTGTTTGTATTTGCCAGCTTTTGCTGAGCTTCTGGACAATTCACTGGATGAGGTAAGTGAAATTCTGTGGATATGTAGATGGGTGAATCCTGTTTGTGACCCATTGCGATTGATTTTTTGTTTCAGGTGGCTCATGGTGCTACATTTGTCAACGTAGATATGTTGATTAACCAGAAGGATGGTTCAAAAATGATACTGGTTGAAGGTACACGACTTTATTTGCAATCTTACAGACTCAAAAGTGATTTTGCACGTTTAACATCTTCTCTAGAGTTAATTGTTAGCCCTAGCCTACATGAAATGTGTAGTAAATTTAGAATGAAATTTGTGCATGCAGAGAAGAAAAATGTCCCACTGAAAGCAGTTATTGATGTATTAGTTATTTATTTAAGTGTGTTAAATCGAAAGATCCCTTTTCTCTAATCACTGTCTGGATGGCGTAGGCTACATACCTATTGACATCTCGACGTACGTTAGTATTGTGAGCCTGGTTGAGTTGTTTCAGTTTGCTTCTAAACCCCACAAAGCAATTGATTCCTATTTGCCTGGAAAACTTTCAGAAATAAACCGAACCACTAAGTAGTCAGACTCGCAAAACAAATCAAACTGTTATCTTGTTGCTCCTTTCAGTTTAGTCCGGTTCCAAACAGTTGCCACAAAATCCAGAAAGTTCACATGAAAACATTAGATATAATTGCTGGTAGTATTATAAAAACAAAATAACCTTACTTGTGAAAACGAAAAAAATTAATTTATGTACCAAACAGAATTATGTGCAAAGTTATTTATAGGTTAATAATAGCTATACCATGATCATAAAGTATGAATATGTACTGTGGCAAAATACAACATAAAGAAAAAACGAACTTCTTATCTGCGTGTATGATACTCAATTGTACCCAATTTCTACAAACTCATTTTATATGTTCCAACATCATGAACATTCAGATACACTGTGTCGCAAAGTTGAACAGCATATCCATCACAAGATAACTTGTATATGTAAATTGATGGTTACACCAGAAACTGTATGTATTCTTCTATTGCTTCTGATCATAGTCGCAAATTCGGCATTCGGGATTTGTTCAGCCGAGCTGAAAAAATTGGAAATCGGGAATTATGCGGGAAATTTGGGTAAAACACACTCAACATACTGTGAAAGTACAATTAATGATTCGGAAAAAGTCGGGTGAAAATTGTGGTGTGAATATATATATGTATATACATATATATATTTTAACGGAGAACCAAGAATTGAAATTTATTCAATTGACGGAGCAACGTACTATGAATTGATTTCATTACCAACCACCAAGAAGGTAAGGGTGCTCGTATAGAAGCTAAATCTCTAGCTCCCTTCTAAGGGAGATTGCAAGGTAAGGTAACATGAAAGAGTACTAGATGTAATCTGGAAGAAAAAAAAACAACTTGGATTCTTGGAGCCTCAAAATTGACTTGACTTAGACTCTTCCCTAATTTTTTAATTGCGATCCTTGTAACTCAGCGGAGGTGGCGGCGACGACTAGACATGAGATCTTGTAACTCGATGGTGGTGGCAACGATCTTGTAACTCGACAGCGGTGGCGACGACTAGGCTTGGGATCTTGTAACTCTATGGTGATGGCGGCGGCTAGACTTGGGATCTTGTAACTCGGTGGTGGCGACGACTATCAGTAGTCGTCATGTGGGCAGTGGAACTTGGCTAATCGTTGGCGCAACTCTTCAAAGCATGGTATGTCCTGTAGGCGAACAACTGTGCACATCGAGCTCCTCGAGCCTCTCACAGCCTCTCATGATGATTTGCAGGGTTGCTGAGTCAAGCATGTTCTCGCTGGCAAAGCCTACGCAGGGAACCGAGCTTGGCGACCGCTTCACCTCTTTGTTTTGGACGGTTGTACCTGTCATTGTGCGACGAGTACGAGAGTTCGACTATGTCGATGTTGAAGGATATACATTTTTTTTTTTGATAAAATGTTGAAGGATATACATATACATATATATGCATTCACACATATATATTGCACACACATATATATGCACATATGTATCACATATACATCTTTATATATGATACACACATGTATATAGACCTGAATAAAGTCAGAGTCTTACAATATAAAATGGGAAAAAACTGAAAATATGTAAAATTAGATGGGAAAAACAAAATATTCGAGAATTGGGCGTTATTTCAGCCTTCACAAACGGCTGATGAAAACTTTTAACTTTTGGTGAAATTTGAATCCATCACCTTAGATCTAAACCGAATGGCCTATACAAGAGAATTCATCAATGATGTTAATGGAGAGTGGATACATGATATTTTCTCTTATCTTTAGCTTTCGTCAACAATGTTAATCGAGATTGGGTATAGGTAATTTCCTATATCTTAGGTGCGGGCTTCCCTTCCTCAATATATCATAATACTTTAAATATACAATCTTCACATCCAAAAAAATACGATATATAATATAAAACATACAATATATACTATATAATATACAATATATAATATACAATATATAATAATAAATAAAATTAGAATGCATGAATAATGCATGAAATGCCGCTGATGGCTGGACCTGGGCTCTTCAAGATCTCAATAGCTCCGATCTCCACTTTTGTTTTTCTATATGGGCACGTTTGGTTTGCTGGATTTTCAAGAATCCTGCATTTATATCATCCTGTATTTGTAAAATACTGCATCGTCAAAATCCCGCAAACACAAATTTTATATTTGGTTTCCCGAATTTGTAAAATACATGATTTAAATTTTTTTTGGTCCACGGGCCAGCCACAGCTGGATTTTGGCGTTCGGGAGAATTTTGATGGAAACCAAAATGCGGGATTCCTATTATGTTCAGAAATCCTGGGATTAGCCCCATTTCCAGAATCCTGTAAACCAAACATAAACTTTCTGTAAATGGATGCCAAAATACAATCCAATACTGCAAAATCCAGGAAACCAAACATGCCTTATGTGGGCTTCAACATTATGACTCTGTTTGGGAAATTTTGCCCAAATTTGTTGAGAACTTGGAAGTATCAACACATGGTTTTTGCATTGTGGCAGCTCATGTTTTGTTTCAAGTTTTCCATAAAGTTATTGTAATTGGATCTTGTAGCAATTTATTGAACAAACTGAAAAATACAAACTTTTTACGACATTTGGCTTTCAATTATCAAGATCACTAAAAAGAATCAAATTTCAAATGAGAAACTATAATAGTGTAATTATTTAAGGCGAGAGACAACCCATGGAATTATTATGCTAGTGGTTGCTTCCTTACCTCTTTCTTGCAACCCCAATTTCTCCATTTCAGATAAACCACCAGTCGTTCGAAAAGGTGACCACCAGCTCGTTTTCTTTTCGATTGTAAGATAGAAAGAGATGTAGATGGGCCATGATCAAGCCCGTTAGATTGTGAGGTCAGAGGTGTTGATACGTCTTCCGGGTCTCATCACCAAGGATCAAGACAATAATGTCATCATCCACACATAAATTTATTGGTTATCCATGGAAAATTTGACGAGTCTTTTCCTGGCTGTTTCGTTTCCAAAATAAAGGATCACTCTTGTGTCCCAAGTCTGAAGTATTTACGATAATTAAAGTTATGCTAGGTTGAAGTTTACGCTTGCTTCTTGGAAGTTGATGGCAATTTCACCTCACTGCTTGTCTGCTTCAGGGCGTGCGGGGAGGCTTACACCTCAGGTGAAGCATGCAACTTAATGCAGGAGTTCATCCCACCTTGTGTTAAACCCTTCGAGCGCCATTACATGTGTCTTTTGAAATAATCCCCGTCTTGAAGCCGTTTGCTTAATTGCTGTTGAACCCTGGGTTAGGTTTACTCAAATCTGGGGTGTCAAGATTTCTCACCTGGAAGGCTTTTGGTGATATCTGGTTGTTCCTACCGGCTTTCAGGAAGTGTCTCACCTTCAGGA